>JARYHS010013630.1:7916147-8018253 GCA_031002005.1 Vandiemenella viatica
TTGGTCGGGTCAAGAAACACAGAGAATGTATATGGAACGGAAAAATGTCTTCGTTTTTAATCATCGCATTACTAAAAATGAAGTATTATGGAGTCACATTTATAAATACCCTAATTGATATAACCTACAAACATTAGAACTCAAGAAAAAAACAAGCTGCAAAATAATTTTTGATAGAAATTTTGTATGCAGAAAAGAAACTTTTTTTTCTCCCTAAAGTCGCAAAAAAAAAAAAAAAAAAAAAAAAAAAAAAAAAAAAAAAAAAAAAAGAGGATCACATTGCTATTTTGAAATCACTGAATAAATCCCTAGTACTCTTAAGGACTGATCAAAAATTTTCATGTTCTAGACATTTAATTCTAAATGTATCTTCTTATGGGAATTTACTTGATGCGAATTTAATTTAATTTAATTGCAATGGAGCACAGGCTGCGGTGGCAATTTCCCTACACACCCATCTTCCCCCTATCCTGCACCCACCTACATTTGCCCTCTACAAATTTTATCTTTCGGTAAATTACTCATATTTCTCTCGGTAACTCATTCCAATCCCTGACATCCTTCCCAAAAAAAGAGAATCTTCCCACACCCTTGTGCCTGAAATCGAGTGCCAGCTTGTGGTCATGGTCATCTTTTCCCTTCCATGCACTACTTTTCATACCTTCTCCAATATATTTCCATGCCTCATCGCCAGTATACGCCCTGTACACTCCCATGACCCTCTTCATCCTCCTCCTGTCTTGCAATGAATCCCATTCCAGCTCCTTTATCATATCTGTCACTGATTGCATTCTGCGATAATTTCCAGAAACAAATCTAGTAGCCCTTTTTTGCACCCTCTCCAACTCCTGTATTTGATACGTAAAATGAGGGTCCCATACCACACTACCATATTCGAGCAATGGTCTGACCAAAGTTTTGTAACCCAATTCCTTTACTTCAGTCGCACATCCCCTCATCACTCTCTCCAACAAGTGCAGAACTTTGAAACCTTTTCCTACCACCTGTCCTATGTGTCCTGCCCAGTTAAGCTTGTTATCAAATGTAATGCCAAGATATTTACATTTCAAGTCTTCAGCAGGCAATTCTTTCCCCACCTTATATTGATAATTTTTGTGTATCAAATAAGCTAACTCTTCTTTGCATTTTTCTTCATCCCATGTTTACCAACCCAACTAGATATCCTGTCCAGATCACCCTGCAACTGTTTACAATCCTCTATCGTTTTGATTCTATTATATAGCATTATGTCATATGCAAACGATCTAATTTCAGATAGTAAACAATCAACACAGTTATTCATTAGAATAATGAATAGTAATGGTCCCAATACGCTACCCTGCGGCACTCCTATTTTTACTTCCACTTCTTTTGACACTACATTTCTTACCCTAACTTTCTGTTTTCTACCTTTTAAAAATTCTTCTATCCAGCAAATCACTTTCTCATCCACTCCAATAGTTTTTACCTTATTTACTACCATTTTATGACTCTCTCTGTCAAACGCCTTGACAGATCTAGTGCTAAACTATCAATTTGGCCTCCCTTGTCCATTTCATCTGAAATATCTTGCATATATCCCACCAACTGAGATTCGCATGAATATCCTTGCCGATTTGGGTTTTCCATGGTTTCCCAAATCACTCCAGGCAAATGCCGGGACGCTTTCTTAAAAAGGCCATGGCCGAATTCCTTCCCATTCCTTGCCCCCATCCTTTCCCGTCTATAAAGACCTCGCCGTTGAGAAACGTAAAGCAGTTAAAAAAAATATATCCTTGCCTGAACCCATGTTGCCCGCGTGAAAACCACTTACGTTCCTCACATATATTTCTGATGTGGTTGCATATCAATCTTTCCATTAATTTACCTACCACTGATGTCAAACTGATTGGCCTGTAATTATCAACTCTATTTCTCACCCCTCCTTTATGTACTGGTAGTACTATTGCACTTTTCGAATCCTGTGGTAAACAGCAAGTATCCAGACTCAATTTAAATAATATTTCAAGATAAGGTACAATTTCACATCCGGCTATCTTTAAGATGTCTGTAGTAATATTATCTTCACCAGCCCCTTTATTTTTATTTTCAGCTTTCTTATTTCCTTCATGATTTCTTCAGAATGGATATCAATTTTTTTACTATCGTCATTTCTAATTGTGTTGTTAAGCTCGTTCTCCGAATTAGACCCTCCCGTTTCTGATTCATTGGCTCTAATGCTTTCACGAAACCAGTTACTTAAAATCTCTGCCTTTTTCAAATCCTCAGTAACTTCTTCTCCATCCTTATCTATAAGTGTCTCTACACCCTCTCTTCCCCTCAGTTTCCTGATATAGCCATAGAAATTTCTAGATGCATCAGTCAATGGTCCTCCTGCACTGACAATACTCTTCATAAACTTTGCTGTTATTAAGTCCTTGTTTAGTTGTTTCAAATATTCCCTACTACCCTGCTGTCTTTTAACTCTGTTATGTTCTCTTCGTACCAACCTCTTTAACCTCATCACTTCCCTATTAAAGTTCATAGGTTCTCTACTTCTTTTTATTTTCTGCCTTGAAATAAATTTTTCTTCCCCCATTTTTATTATCTCCTTGAACTCTTCCCACCTTGACTCTAGTATACTTGTGCCTTCCTTCTATTTGCTGAATTGTTCTCTGAAATATCTCTTCAAACTTGAAACCTGTGCCTTTTTATAATTGTACCTATTTCCCCCTTCAATTCTGGCTGGTGGTTTACTGAATCCTCTAATATCCATCAGAACTGCTTCATGATCACTTATTCCTTCAGTTACTTGATACCTCAAAAGGTTTTCATCGGGCTTAATTAGAAATATATCCAAAATATTTTGTCCCCTAGTGTTTTGCTCAACCACTTGTGTAAATCCTCCTTCCCTTATTAAGATATTTGCAAATCTTTGTTCCCTTGGTGTTATCAGCGCAGTGGGTGAACGGTTTTCGTTCTGGCCTCGCAGAAGCAAGTCTTACATGAAATTTTAAAAACAGCCTAGCAGAATGGTTAGGACTTTAAAACAATAAAACCTTCAAAAAAATTCACGTCTTACTCAGAATATATTGCACTGGTAGAAATATGCTAAAGTCTTCGGAAAATGCTGAAAAAATGACAACAAAAATAAAACACTTTAACATGTCTACCAGAAAAATCTCTACCATTAAAAGGTCTGTAATGGACATCACTACCACTCAATACCTCTCTCAAAATGAAATCCTACCAAAAAATAACTACACCAATAACTAAATTCTTTTTTTTGTGTGTGTCATCAGTCTTTCGACTGGTTTGATGCAATCCTCCATCCCTTCCTATCCTGTGATAACCTCTTCACCTCTACATTCTACCAGATGTTATTTCTACCCAGTAACATCTCTACAATTTACGAGCAGTATAGCACGAAGACTCTACCATAAACATCTCTACAACTTAACCAATCACAAGCCTACGCTTAACATGTCAAGCAAACTGTAATGCTACCAAGAAACTATACTGGAATCCTCGTTAGTAAAATGCGTTGTGTGAGTCTGCGCGCTATCGGAAAACTTCAGCGAGTCTCGATAATAGCTGAAGTGTTAGTTACTCTGCATGCCACAATAGCGCTGCTTGATTCAATTTAATAACTGTACTCACTTTATTTGCGCTTCTACTGTTAAAAGGAAGTATAATTTCAAATAAATAATTGAATTCGATTTTTCTTGCACTTATAGTGTTAAAAGAAAGTGTAATTGCGATTCCAGATGAAAGATGAAAGTGGAAGTAACTGCACAAACATACGAAGAGCAGAGATAAAAATAATTGAATGCGAGGCAGTCATACGTCTCAAAGTTACAATCGTACTTCGTTTAAATTAACATGTTGCTTTTTGTTTATTTACGACAACTAGATGCAGAAATTATGTAAGGAGAAGGGCATTCGATGTTTATGCTATATTATCTGTAACAGTTATATGAACTAGATTAAAACATAACCTAAGAATTTTTTGGCAGAAGACGAAGTTTATTAAAAACTCAGAGAAAGTTTACATGAAACGTACGTAGTCGCGAAATGTATGAGTCAAAGAAATAACTTATACTTTCCGTCATTTAAATATAAATGTATTTATTTTAAAAAATCCTACCCAAATACTCCGATAATCTAACCAAAGAAAGGTACTGATATCACAAAAAATATAATTAAAATGATCGTTATTCGTTTTTCCTTACAAGCTTTTCCAGAATAAATTCCTACTGTGTAACATGACGCGCTGTCGCCACGTTACAAGGTGTATTTTTTTATTATATATGTCATAATGTTAGAGTAATTTACATAAATCTTGGGCGACCACCTAAATAGATTTTTGTTGTAATTTTATAAAGTACGCAAGATTCCAAGTGAGGACTGTAATGAAATGGTGAACATACAGTGTATCTTGGTAAAGCGAATATTTAAGAGTTATTGAGCTGCGTAGGCTTGAAGCTAATCGTGGTCTTCCCGAACCATGGCGACAGGACGTCGCGGATCTGGGGTTTTGCCGGACCACACATTCTGCTCCCTGGGGATGGGTGGTCAACAGGGTCACTCACCTGGCGGGAAATGCCTGCCGCCCGACACCCGAATGTGCTCTCACGCCGGCGAACTTAGCCGAATATGTCCGACCTCTGTGATACGAGCGGGGCAAATCACATATCGGGGATATCACGTGACATTAGGTGCCGACCTGAAGATCCAATCCAAATGAGCGTATAACTTAAAATCCTGGGAATTTCTGTTATATGTGAGCTTCGAGACTACAAGGGGCGGAGCGAGAAGTTTTCCTCGTGGACCGAAGAGCGAGGAGCTAAACATTGTACATTCCATTCTATACGAGTCTAGTCTGAGGTGGACTTGGAAAGTTGGTTTCTCTCGCCATCTGCCGCTGTACGACTTCTTACGGCCGGCTTGCCGGAGCAGGCTTATCACGGCGACACCGCCAGTAATGCGATGATGCGCATTAACAGACAGGACATGTCTGTAGCCGCCGTGTGAGATAATCTCACATACCGTTGGTCATCTCCGGTCACCGCAGACATCAGACGCAGAACTACAATGGTAACTTATTACGACCAAGCCATCTGATTGTGCATTCCGTGAAACAGAACCCTTAAACGACTTTGAGAGGATAGATCCATGTTCTCACTTTGTAATTGTAAAAAAAAAAAACCTGAGCTAGCGGCATAATTTGCCAGAACTAGTAATTTTCGAATGATATATTGTTCATTCGTGGCGCCCATCATTTTCTTTTTAACTGTAAAGTCACGGTATTATGATACCTTTGTCTGAGGTCGTCATAACTTATATTTTTCATTGTTTCCAATTGTTTTCTTGCATTTTGATTCTGAAATATATTTAAAAGTAAATAACAGTTTTTTGCTTGCTCATGACGGCTAATTGTACCTCTGAGCGTTGCTTTTATGATTTTGCCAATTTGTGTTAATATTAACGGTAAATTCGCTCAGACTTGTAATCGCCAGTGATAAGAAAATAAATGTCATAATGTGACAATGTTTCCTAAATTCCAACTAACGTCGAGATTCTAGCAAAATTAATACATTTTCACTCCTTCGTAAAAATTAAAAATCCACAATTATTAATCATAAAAATATGAAAGATAATTGTAACGTAGTTTGCCCACCAAGGAACCCACTACAACTGCCATACCCGTCGTTTATTACGGGCATTAAAACCAGTAATTCTATACTCCCAACATAAGGTAACTTTACCATTTTCTAACACTACCGAAAAACAACTCTACCAGAATTTAACCCTGCCAAAAAAATGTCTATGTACCATGCAGTGAAAAGAGCAGAAAATATTAATTACCTTGCGTCTGTCTAAGACACATCGTGATGTGTAAATTTTATCTCGAAAATTATCTGAAACAAATCTTAAGGGGAGATGTACGCAGAAATGTAAACAATAAAAAAAAAATATTATAGCCATAATTATTAATGTACAGGTCTCAAATTTTGTATGTTTAAAGAAAAGGAGTTGTAGTTTAGTTTGAAAATATAGTAAAGGTTTCAGATATAATATTTTGCCACAAATTTGAATTTTTACTTTTTTGACATTATCTTTTTTTAAAAGAACTATAACTCAAATTGTAATCAAGCAATGAATGCAAACAAATATTATATAGTGTTCTAATAAGGTTATAAGGCCACTGAACTAGAATCATTAATTTATTTTTAAAAATTTATTATTTACGCAGTTTTGAATTTTGTACATTCAAAAATCAGGGTTTTTCTACCACATACAACCTTATAGTTCAACACATAATCAAAGGATGCTGTATTTTTTAGTTCCATAGAGACAGCAACACGACTGGAACAGTCCCTGAAAATTTCGTAGCATTAGCTGACATAGTTTTTGAGAAAAAGGTTCTAATAGTGCAAAAAATGTGAAACGGAGAAAATGCGGTTCAAAGATTTTCTTCTCATATTTCAATATGTTATAAGCTTACCTCAATTTTATCACTGCAGAGTTCAACAATTTTTTAAAGGCATTTCCAATACTGCTATCACAATGAAATTCACACACAGCATAAAGTAAACCCTGTAGATTCAGAAAATAATATTTTTGAAAAATCGATTTTTTTCAACCCAAATCGGGTAATTACATCCTCTTTTAAATGTATACTTTAGTTAAAAATATGAATAAACAATTCATGTTTATGTTTTAAAAAACTGAATTTTAATTTAATTTAAATTGCAATGGAGTGCAGGGAGGCACAACGGGGCGGGACACGAGCCCGGGAGTCCGCGTGCTGATCCTCCTCGCTGCGGTTTATAGGCGGCTATGAAGGCGAATCACGGGACTTCACTTCCCCCAGTAGTACATAGTACAACATGGCGTCAGCAAGGACAAGCAGCCGTGCAATGGTCAGTATAACTCATCAAAGGCAGCCGACTTCTAATGTTGGGAATGGGTGTCACACCATTTCTCAGGTCACTAATTTACTACCGTACAAACCAAAAGGAGTTATAAATGGAGGGATTGGAGAAGGTCCAAAGAAGAGCCGCCATTTTCTTGACAGATATATATAGCTGGAGGGAAAGCGTAAGTGCGATGTTTGAAGGAGTTAGGTTGGGAAGACCTGGAATACCGAAGGCGTTGCTCCTGGCAGAAGCTAATGGAAAAGTTCACTACTGACCTATTTTAGGATGACAGGAAACACATATTACTACCAGCAACATACATATCTAGGAATGACCAAGAAAATAAGAGAAATCAAGGTCAGAACGGTTTCGTTTTTTACTATTTTTTTCCACGAACGATTAGGGAACGTAATAGAAAGGATTTGCCGGGCGAGTAAACTTAAAATCCGACAGGAGTAGCTCTCGACCCGTCCATCCTGATCTGGGTTTTCCATGGTTTTCCCAGATCACTCCACGCGAAAATAGCCCATGGGCGCCTCCTGGCGTATCCAGTATATCCCTTCCTATGCAAAAACGGCTACACATTAGGCTAGGTGAAATGCATCTTGTAACGTACCCTTTGTATCGTTACCTTTTATTTCGTAGAGAACACATGTGAGTGTTACTTTATCATACTTTTAAAATAATACTTTTTGCTTATATTTCCTGCACCAGACCAGTACATAAGGATTTCCTTAATCCTCTTTGTCCGTTGCTGGTTTTATTTCGATACTCACGCTGTAAATCAAATTATTATTAATCAAGTTCTTACCATACAAACTTTAAATCAACTCCTTTGTCTATATCTGTATTTCAATCTCAATATCAAATAAAACACTTTCTACTTATCTCATTATTCCTATATTTTTATTAAACAAAACAATTATCATTTCCAAAGTCACATTCCATTATCTTTATCAAAACCCTAAACCCTCTGCCCTCAGGATAATATTTTCCTCTTCTTAAACCCGCCAGGATTCTTCGTGGCTTCCATCGAGCCATTCTGTTTCATCTTTTCTCTTAAAACATGTTCTTTCAAAAACCAACTCGTCCTCTTCCTTTCAAATCATTTTCTTCAACTCTATATCGACTGTTCTTTATTTTCGAGAGATCTCATTATATTCATCTTGACGTACTTTGACCTTGGAACTTAAAATTCAGAGTTAGTATACACAATTACAATTATTAAATAAAAAATATCTTCTTAAATGTCAAAATCAGAAAATGTGAGGTTCTGCACCTCACAACGTTCTGCCACCCACTTTTAGTGACTCGAGGAGTAATAATGATAGTAATAAACAGGCAGAATTTCCAAGGACGATTGAAGCCAAAACTAGATGCTCCCATGGGCGCCGGCAGGATTACTTTAAGGGAGATGCATCTGCTTTTTTTATATATATATACATTACATATAACACTTATTAACTAAGGACACTGAATTTATTGAGAAGGCGTTTAACAAATTTGGACAACAACCTAGGCGCCTTAAGTTATTATTCAAACAGTGAATTTAATAATAAAATTATTGTTTCTTATTCTTTTTCCATGTATTTTCTTTCATAGCACGGGGATGCAAGTGAACCCCCTTGCACCCCCCTCCCGGCGCCCATTGGTTCTCCGAGCTTAAAAGTGACAAAAAAAAAAAAAAGAGTTTTTGGGCTGACACGTCGTGAGCGCGTGGCCTGGTCTGATGTATTTGTGGAGTTTGACAATTATTATTAGACCTCTTAAGGTTGATTTAAACCAAAATTGTATTGCACGGATTCAAAATGAGAAAAGAGTGAAAAAAATGAGTTTTTAAGGGTTATCATTTGGAAAGGCACGGTTGGTGGTTTGAGGTAGGAGTGTACTGATTTGGCACTAGTGATGTACTCGTCTAAGAGAAATACGACTAATCTTCCACCATTAACTAATCCCTGATTAGCATTAATATTTCTATTTAACATTTTCTTTAAAGGCAATGTAAGAGATGATAAACCAGACGACCTCGGAAATTGCTCTAGCGATTTTGATGAACTTTCATATGTAAATAACGTTTTGTTTTTAAAGTTTGTAACACGATTTTACAAACTAACAAAAAAAAAAAAAAAATCAATTAATGGATTTTGTATTTCGGACACGGCTTTAAGCTCATCTCGTAGGATTCAAGTACCAGTAAGGCTACTGATGTTTGTTAAGCTTCTCTTTGCAAAGAACTCTGCTCTTAAAAATGCCTAGGAAACCTTCAAGAAAAACGTTTAATTTTAATCGAACTTTACTCAAAATCTTGCTTATTGGACAGAAATACAAAGGTGCCGAGTGAAGATCGGTGACCCAGGTACTTTTTTATTTAATAGCAACACGTGAATAAAATTTTGTAGTAACGCAATTTAATAGAGAGGAAAGGTTAGGATACAAACAGACAAACGTAAAAGACACCACCGGCACTAGAAAAAGAGGTTATGTTTCGGTACTAAATCATAGTTATTCTTTTTACTTCCATATTTTACTTTAGAATTTTCATGTTGGCAAATTTTATTTAAAAATGGCGAATGAAGATGAGTGAACGTAAAACACTGCCTAAAATGTCTTTTTTTTTTTTTTATAGCTTTATAGCATTCTATATTTTTATGCAATGTAATATTTTTACGTCTACGTTCGTAAAATAATATATTTTTTTTTCACAAAATTGTTAGAAATTCGACCGCTGACATACATATTTTGTGAGGATAAATGGATAATCGTGTAGAGTGACACCGCTTTGGTACAATATACTGAAAAAAGACCGTGATTTTTGCGTTATGACAAATCAATATTGTTGTTTCTGTGTCAGTTGAACTTTCTTAATAATCCAGAAATGCAGTGGCGGAGGAAGAGATTCGCTAAGGTAGCGACAACACCGACATTTTTCGATGGATTACTGATCTTCATGGCTGAAATGAAAGATGCCTGGAAGAATACCTCAGAGTTGACTAAGAATCTTGCGACTTGAAAATTAGCAACGTTTGAATATCTCATTAGCTGCGAACGCCGCCAGATTAAAGTAATGATTTTGAAATTGAAGTAGCCTTGATAAATATTTTAAAATTGACCAAAAGGTAAACAATCATTGACTAGCTAAGTTGAACTACAGGCAGCGCTGGATTCCACAATAGATACTAGTATAACAATAGCGAGGCGGTACTGAGAATTAAGTTGATTCTGAATGTTTGTTTTACCAGGCATTGCTAAACTAGGATCAGTATTATTATGATCTGCTGATTTTTCGTGGGTCTTAATTTTTCCTGTGAGATGTACCAAATCAGAAACTCCATCGCGTAACCAATTAAATTCACCCCCGAACAGAACACAAGGAAAACATTAAAACGCATTTTTCACATTGCAATCACATAGTCACTTATTTTTTGTATATACACATCACGGTTAAATTTCTTCAGTCGAGATGCTTTAGTTCTTTCTTGTTGCTACGAAATGTTTAAATGTGGTGTAAGTCTTCGCAAATTTGTAACATTATTTTTTCGTTGTAGGACAGCAACTTATTAATATGATTCATCTCGCGACACCTTAGGCTGGCCATCCAGTGGACGCGTATTCGCGCGAATACGCTTGTATTCACGCGAATGATAACATAATGCATAATATTATGAAACAAACCACCGTCAATTTATAACGATTAAATGTGGCGTAGTTCAATTAATCTATTTTAGCTTTGAGACGGTTGTTTGAGCCGCCCCATCGAATTACTTTTTTGTGTCCAATTTTCAAATAATTATTTTTCTCTTCAGATGAAATTATTTTCAAGTTTGTAACTATATTTTGATACAAAGTTAAATAGTTAACGACGACGATAATTAAACTGAAACACGAGTATTTTTTAATTAATAAAAATGAAGTTTCAGCTTTTGATAACACGTGTCTTATTATAGTTGTGTACATATATTTCTCTCAATGTATTAAAATTTACTATTTTTATATTTTTTAAATGTTTTTCATCTCTTTACTTTACACTGGTTTTTGCTGAGTGTTTCGCCGAAAAGAAGATGTGAGCCTAGAAATTTAGCCGATCAAGGACGTATATTATTCTTTCTGCATTAAAAAAACTAAACGGTTTTGTTGTTATTTCTTTTGTTATAGTCACTGACATTAAGAAGAAATGGAAAGGGTTGAGGGATACCTTTAGAAGAGAGTTAAAAAAATATTTGGAAGAAAAATCCGGAAAAGGTGGTCTCAAAACAGCGGTCCTAATTCAACCAAATGGAAAACTCCTTTCTTTTGGCAAAAATATTCCTCACCCCTTTTAGCAGTTCTTCTTCTTGCTAGAATTGTTGATTCCAATGCGTATAATTCCAACAACTGAGAGAAAGGCATTGCTACTGCTCTTTCTGGCACAAACAACAACAGAGAACAGAATCACGCGAATCTGTTTTCAGTGGACGGGGTGTATTCGCGCGAACATTTTTCCGCGGGGACATGCCCTGTCCCGTATCCCACCTTAGCGCACTGACAGCAGAAAATAATCCTCTATTGTAGTAAAATGGGGATTTCTTCGGTAAATTCAGTATTAACTTGGATATTTAATTTTTCAATATTTTAGTTTTGTTGAAAGACGTGTTTATAATCAGTGGCGTAGCTAGGTCAACAAGGGCCCTGGTGCAAAAAATTTATTTTGGGCCCTCAGTCCCAGATGGGCAACCTTATTTTTTTTTTTTTTTTTTTTTGCTTTGTGTTGCTGGTAAGGGCCCCCTGAGCTGAGGATGGGGCCCTTGAGTTGTGCTTAGGGGTCCCCTGAGCAGTGGTTGGGGGCCTCCCTGAGCAGTGAGAGGGCCCTTAGTGAGGAGCTTCCTGTGTCTCAGGGGCCCCCTTAGACGACTGTAGAGCTAAAAAAAAAAAAAGGTCGCCAGTTTGCCATGAAGGCCTCTAAACTGCGCTTGGGAACCCCCAAAGGTGCGCTTTGGGTTCTCCAGAGTATGCTTGGGGGCCCCCTAAGCGTAGGGGCCCCGGTGCACTGCACCGCCTAGCCCCATAGTAGCTACGCCCCTGTTTATAATGAAAGTAAAAGCATATATAACGGCTGTTGTTACGTGTGCCTGTGGCGAGTCTCGAGCCAGTCTGTCGGGCTTACCTCCCTCCAACACAGCCTGCAGCTGCAGCTGCAGCTGTCCCTCAGGGGCCGTCCATTAATTACGTGAGGAGAAACAGGGGCCAGAGTACACAGAAACCTCACGTCATTTATTTTATTCCTTGAAGAACAGTAAAGCTTAACAATTAAAAAGAAGGTCATCAAACGACATCGATTCGAACATTATTGGGGGGCGGGGGTGGGGGGATGGGGGTGATTAACAGCCCTTCAACACGGAAGAGCTTAAAAAAATAATTGACACAAATGAAAACTTAAAACTACGAATATCATATTTTTTTTCCCTCTTGTCTATCTGGCTCCGACATGACGCCTTTAGCGTCCTGCCTAGAGGTTCATCTAGGTACCTTTATCGTCTCTTTTGTATATATTTAGCCGCTTTTTTGGCCTCCTTTGAGGTCTTTTTGAGCGGCTTTTATGATGTGCGTTATTTTATTTATGTAGCTATTTTTAATTTGAAGGGTCTTGTATGATGGACAGGGGTGTTTTATATTTGTGCCACCTCTGTTCGACTATTGTTCCAATTTTTTCCATTTTGGGACCTTCGTGGCGTGTGACATTCAGTTTTTGGTGGAAAGTTAACGTTAATCTTTTTACTGTTTCTGCTACTGTTTCTAATCCTGTCGCTTCGTGTAGTTCCGTTATTCTAGTTCTTCTGTCTGCGTTTAGGATTAATCATACGCTTGTTCTGGAGCACCTGGAGCGATGATAAGTTAGTTCTACTTGTCATTCCCCATATTTGACAGCCGTAGGTAATTGTTGGTAATTTAGTTGATTTGTCTAGCTGTAGTTTGGTTTTGAGGTTCATCTTGTTGTTTATTAGCATGGGGTATAAGTTCATGATTAGTCCTGTTATATTTCTTTTCTTCTCCTGAATATGTTGTTTAAATACAAGATTTCATCCAGGGTTACTGCTAAGTATTTGTGTTCTTTTTTCCATGGTATGTCTTAAGCAAATATTCTCAGGTGCTCCTTTGTTGGAGGTCTTCTTTTTGTGAAAAATACAGCTGCTGATTTGCTTGAGTTTATGGTTATTCTATTTTTTCTACTCCATTTTTCTATTTAATTAAGTTCGCACTGCAGTCTCTTGATAGTTTCTTTGGGCTTCAATTCACTGGAGTATATCGTCGTGTCATCTGCAAATTGTGCGAGTTGAACGTTGTCAATTATATATAGGCTGATCGTTTATGTAGATGTTAAAAAGCGTAGGTGCTAGTACTGAGGCCTGTGGTACTTCTGTTTTCATATAGTGGATGCAAGAGCGCTTTCCTTGCCTCTCAACATAAAAGCTTCTGTTGTTTAGGAAGCTGGTAATCAAACATATTAATGTCCTGTCTATTGTGGTCTGCGTGATTAATTTGTATGTCAGTTTTGAGTGCCACATCTTGTCATAAGCTTTGTGGATGTCTAGGAACACCGCGGCAGTGGATTTTCTCTAATTGAACCCTTTACTGATGTCTTCCACTAAGTACAATAGTTGTAGGGTTGCAGACATTCGTGGTTGGAATCCATATTGCTTTTGTCTTATTGTGTTCGTCTCACTCAATCTGCGCTGCATTCGTGTTAAGATAACTCTTTCCAGAACTTTTCGCATTGAACTAAAAAGACTAATTGGTCTGTTGTTTGCTGGTAGTGAGGGTTTTTTTCCTGGTTTTGGAATTGCGATTATTTTTGCCTGCTTCCACTGTTCGGGATAATAAGCCTTTATCAGACAGCTATGGATAAGCCTTGTTAGAAGAACCAGTCCCTTTTTTGGTAGTTGTTTTAAATGCCTATTTGAAATTCTGTCCACTCCAGCTGCTTTGTTTGCCTTAAGCCGTCTTATGATGTTTTTTCCTTCACTTGGCGTGGCCTGTTCTTTGTAGTCACCTATTCCATCTTCCATGAATATTTTTATTGTTTCCCTGATTGTTTCTTCTTCCTCATTTTGGGCCATCCACAGATTACGTCACACGAATTTCATGATTTTTATACCCCCTCCCTCCCCCCATGTCACAGGTTGTCACATTTGTGGGACCCCCCCCCCCATGGTGTGAAGTCACATACTTTGCAATTTTAAATTTATAAATTAAAACAGCACTTCGAAAATGATTTATGTATTTCTAGTTATAAAATCATATTAACAATAAATCAAATATAAAAATTGAATTAATGATACAAAATTGAGTCATCATGTGTCCATGGATTTTGAACCCATTCTTTGATACTGTTTATTATTGGCATAATAGTCACTTCATTCTTGATTTCGATAGTGTTGGGAACATTCGATGTGTCAACATCATCTTCATCTTCCGCCATGAGCCAAAAAGTGATATAAATTATGCATGTGATGTCACAAAGTTTATGACACGTCCCCCCCCCCCACCTTGTCACACGATGTCACATTTTGTTGACCCCCCTTTCAAGGTATGACGTAATTTATGGATGGCCCATTTTCTGTCTTTGTTTGTTGCGAGCCATGGGATGAGTGTTGTTCTTCAAAGTATTCTGCCAGTGCCTCAGCTTGACTTTGTGGCTGGTATCTTGTTCTATTTTCTGATGTTATTGGTACTGCTGGCTGTCATGCTCTCACAAGTCCCATGCTTCTCTATGTTGTAGTGTAAGTGTTTCCATCTTATTTTCCCATTCTTCTGTTTTCCATTCTTGTAGCCTTTTTTTGCATTTCTCTTCTGTATTGATTCATTAGTCTTTTGTCTTGAGGGTCGCGATGTTCCTGCCATTTTGTACGGTAGTGGTTTTTGAGACGTTTTAGATCAGACAGGTTTCTGGGTAAATCAGTTCCATCGTCGTTTGGTTGGTAGTGATTGCTTATCGAAGATTTATATTCTGCTTGTAAAATGGCTTTCGTTAGGTGGTTTATAGCTTTATTGATCTGTTCCGTCGTGTCCACTGGAAATGTAGTTTCGACTGAGTTGTGAAGATGCTTTTTAAATTGTTCCCAGTCCGTTTGATTGGTGATATTTGTGGATATAGTTGTATTCATCCAGCTATATATCTTCAAGAAGACTGGATTATGATCAGGTGACAGATCTTTTATTGTAATTGGTTCGATCATACGGCATACATTTTTCGTTATGACTATGTCTATAACATCCGGTCTATGGTATTAGTTTGATGGTATGTTCGTCGGTATTTTTGGTCCCACGATGCTGATGTTAATTTTTTCTGCGATTTTTAGCAGTTGGTTTCCATGTGGGTTTTCTGTCTTTGAGTTCCATATTGGATTTTTCGCGTTTAAGTCGCCTCCCACAAGTACTTTTGGTCCCAAGCTCATTATTTTATTAATGGCATCATATAGTAGGTCTCGGCTAGGTCTCAGATATGCTGCAACTATTGTAGTGATGCCTTCCTTTGTCTGCGTTTGGATTCCTGTGGCTTCTATGATTTGTAGGTTATTTATCGTAATTGGTGAATGAGTTAGGGAGGTTTTGATTAGTATGGCTGTGCCTCCACCTCTTTCATCTGTTCTATCTGTCCTGTGAGTTGTCATATTTCTTATTTTGAACTTTTGATGTGGCTTTAGGTGAGTTTCAGTCAGTAATATCACATCCAGGTTGTGTTGTTGTTGGAATGTGGACAGTTTACTTTTCTTTTGAACGACGCCGTTTGCGTTCCATATTGCGAAATTTATGTCACGTTTTGGAGTCTGTGATGTTCTAGCCATTACTGGAATAAAGCCAAAACACCTTGTAGAATGGATTCCAGTTTTTCCCAGATTTTCTGTGCTAAGCTAATTTTTCTTAGTGTAATTTTGACTACCTCAACTTTTTTTCTTATATTTCTCAGTGAGAATATGTCTTCTAAGTTGTCATCCTCGGTCTTTTCTTGTTGTGCGTTTTGAGTTTCACTTTGGTTGTTTGATGTGCTTTGTTTTTTATAGCGTCGGCGTAACTTTGTTGTTGGTTATTTTTTTATTAGTGAATGCTTCTTTATGTCTGTAGATAGAAGAGGAAAATTATTTGTCAAATACTTGACTTCTTTGGAATTGTTTTTCTCATCAGAGTGTGCTAATTTTTTATTTATTAATATTGCCCTATTCATTTTAGATGATAGTGCTTGCTGGTCAGCTGGGCATCCTCGCCAAGAGGCAGGATGGTCTCCGTTGCAGTTTATACATTTGGCTGCTGTATCTGGCGTTAAGTCTCATGTCGTCCTGAGCATTAGACACAGGGGCTAGGTAGCTTATAATAGTTGGGCGTGTGTCCAATGCGTTGGCATCTTTTGCACTGTAATGGGCCATCTTTTTCTCTATATCGTTCCACACGAATTTTGACGTAATTTATATCTTTTCCATAGTATATTTCTTCAGATTTTTTACTTGGCGTTAATGTTATACAATATATAGGAAGTAGTTTCAGTTCTTTTGTGTTTGGGTCCCTGGTTTTGAATTGATGAATGTTCTCTATTGGGTATCCCCTCGACGAAAGTATTTCTACTATTTTTTTGCCGTCGACATTTTCTGGTAGTCCTTTAATTACCACTTTTAACGGTTTCTTGTCTGGCGTTTGATGGGTGTAGAAACCTATCTTCCGTTGATGTAAGTAGTTTTTCTCTTTAAAATAGTCTTCCATGGTTTCCATGTGGCATTTAACACTGTCTCCTCTGAATACTACTTTCAAATTTCCAGTTATTTGCTTTTTTATTTCTTGATTTAGGTTAAA
The DNA here is from genome assembly GCA_031002005.1 of Vandiemenella viatica. Classification (NCBI taxonomy): domain Eukaryota; kingdom Metazoa; phylum Arthropoda; class Insecta; order Orthoptera; family Morabidae; genus Vandiemenella; species Vandiemenella viatica. Next base: position 7,932,866 of record JARYHS010013630.1, read on the forward strand.
TAGGTTTCCCGTTTTGTAACTTACAATTGGTGGTATATGTTGTTTTTGGGTTGGCTGGATTTCTTGACATATCATTTCGTTTTCATTTCCGGTTTGTTTGTTTTCTTCATTTTCGTTGGTATTTAGAGGTATCAATTCGTCAGTTTAATCTGTTTTCTTGCCTCTTGTCTTAAGTTTTGCATTTGTTTTTGTCTTCCCTCTGCCCTTCTTCTTTTGTCTGTCACAGTCTCAAATAGTTGAGCATCAGAGTCGTCTCTTCCGGTGCAGAAGCTCACCCCTTCAAATCTGAATATCTCTCTGTTTGAAAGATTCTTCATGTCTTGTCCATCCCCCGGTAAGTTAGATTCGTCCATTAAGACATCAGGCATATCCAGTGCGTCGTCGTTGGCGTCTTCTCCGTCAGAGACGTTGCGTTCGCTGGTTGATGTTTTCTTGCTCGTAGACATAGTTTCCACCAAAAGTACCTGCAGCAATTATCTGTCGTTATGCCAGATAATTACCGAGCAGCCAGTCACTTTGCAGTCCACAGTTTAAACCAAATCAATAACCAGTAACAAGATGCCACGTCGTCCACTAAGTATTATTCACTTCCGCATACACAAGTCCAGAACACAAATCAATTCGATGTCCAGTACACACACGCTGCGCCGTCAAGAAGTTGCTGTCCACTATTTCGTCGAATAAATCACAAATCCAAAGCACTGTCCATTATGAACACGCCACGTAGTCAACAAGCCAATCTTCACTATGGTATACACTTCGTAGCACCGTAACACTCGCTATCGCTATTCACAAGGAACTTCAGGAGAATATCATACTCGCAACACGTCATACTTATAGCTACAGTTACACTAAATCTTATATCTTTAAAAGAGCAATTCTTGTATATAAATATTTTGGATCTCGGAAACGGCAATGAAGATTTGGATGAAATTTAATATTTAGATAATATTTTGCTTTTTAAGTTTATAAATAGTTGCTTCCCTGCAAAAACCCAATTTTACAAAATACGAACAATTTTTGCTCTTGGTATCTCCAAAACAGCTCTAACGCCATCTCGTAGACGATTCAGGTACCAGGAAGCCTACTAATATTTTCTCTTTGATTTCAAGGAACTCATATTTAAACGAACATTTTTTTTATTGTTATTGGCAATGGGCCATTATACAACTTATGAGTAGCCTATTCTTTCACAAATATGCACATAACACAATTCTTAAGTATCTATCACATATACATGATCACTATTACCATACAATATCTGATATCTATTGTAAAGTACATCATTTCAGTTATAAGATATCTATCAAGAGTTGGAAACACTAATGTTCATAAGCATCTTTAAGATTATATGTCCATCTCGCAGTTTTTTAGAAATCTGCATAGCAGTGTGAAGATTTCTTGCATACATTTATTCGGAGAAATACTACAATTTTAGTAGTAAAATATTTAAAAAGGAGATTTTTTAAAATTCGCTTTGTCAGAAGTGATACTTTACAAAACTTCTTTGAAAATAATATTGACCGTATATCAAACATCAATATTACTGAATTGTAAAAAGTTGTTATCATTAAATACTACCAGTTTAATTGTAAAACATTTAAAAAGTTGATGTTTAAAAAATAGGTACTGGCTTTGTCAAATTCTATTTTTTTTTCAAACTTAAAAAAAATTTAACTCCACGTTGTGTCTACTTTTTAATCTTTGGTTGTTAACAACTGTTAGCTGACCCGTGTAAAACATTTAGAAAGAAGAAATTTAAAAATTGGCTTTATAAAAAGTGATTCTTTACTCTACAAAACTTCTTTGAAACTAATATTAGCAGTTATAATGTAATCATCGTTTACTTTTTGAACGCTTGTGTATTTAACACAAACATCAATATTACTGAATTGTAAAAAGTATTTGTCAGGGTGCTGTGCAAAGTACGGCCAGTAGAAAAAAATGTTATTTCGGGATGAAAATTCGATTAACGCACTCCTGAGGCATTAGTATTCAAGAAAAAGTGCACGCGAAGTCGACAAAACAGGTAAGACAAGAGTAATACAACGCAAATCGTCGAGTTATGTGCGGTATTAACCAATATGTAGCCATCTTTACCGTGAATGTATCGATTTTCAAGGAGCTGTATTAGCGGAGGGTGTGGTTAGGTTTAAATGCAGCCTGGACCTGCATGAAGACTAACATTCCATGGCGTATCATGGTTTTTGAGTGAATAAGGTGGCTGGAGTACTGAATTCTAACTATAATAACGTCACAGGCGGCTCGAGACGTCTATTAATGCATAGGCAGTAATGTGCGTAATCGTATGTTTCGGCGCTAATTACAACTTTGTTACATATTTTACGACTTTCGGGTACACTTCTCCTTAAAGGAAGCAGCTAGCCGTATTTTCAACCCGATTTAACAGTTTTTTTTTCTAATAGTCGTTCTTTGCACAGTAACCGGTTATCATTAAACACTACAGTCTTGTAGGTCACTGTTTAACGCCACGCCCAGTCGGTCCAGAACCTGCGAGGAAGTGCCGGTACGCCTCGTCTACGTCAAACATGTACATGGTTTTGTAAATCCTAATTAAAAAAAAAAAAATCTGCAGGGCTGGCAGCTTCGTCCACAGTGTTGAAGCACTGCAACGGGTGCAGACATGTCTGCCGAGGGCATCATCATCATCACGTCATCTATCTGAGCATAACTCATACTGTCTTCCGTGAGACAGGAATTTTTGCTACTTCACTTGTCTGAGTGTAAGTTGCTTTGAAATAACTAAATGCTAATATCATATTTAGGGATTTTCTATTTTTTTTATTTTTTTTGGGGGGGTTCTACATGCTATTGGAGGGTATATTACTTTTTCATATTAACAAGGGACCTGTACTACTTTCGGTTAAAACTACTTAAGTCTAATGGAGGGAGTTACATATTTACAGTGGCCTAGTTATAATCTAATGGAGGGTCTATAAGTTATGTATGTACATTTGTTATCTAGGGATCTAGAATCTAACTGCTGGGGGCCTATTTACATCTATAGGGTGGGTTGGGTTTTTGGAGGAATGGGGTTTTAGATATTAAAATCTCTGTTTAAAGTCAGCTTTGGGCGTTTAACCTCTCTCATTTCTTCAGTCTCATCGGCATTTGCAGCGATACTTCGTCCACCAACCTATTTGGGTCGGCATGACAGGAAAGATAAAATTAGAGAAATAAGGTGCCGCACTGTTTCTTATATGAATTCCTTTTTTCCTCGTACCATTAGGGATTGGAATGCACAACAAAGAGATTAGGTTTGGTGCTGAGCACCCTCTGCCACCCACAGTTTTGTGATTCTCAGAGTATATATGTAGATGTAGATGTAGATCAGCTGATATGTGGAACTGGAGCATTTTTGGAAGAATATTGTTGATTTTTCTATGATTGTCTGGTCTAATTTTGGAAAGCTGAGTGCCCTTCTGATCTCCCTGTTAGGCAGGTACCTTGGCGCGTCTACACTCTGTTCTCCAGCGACTGCAGTTTTTTAACATGACAGTCGGCCGCCATACGCTATATTTCCGACCCGTAGAGGAAGGTAGGTTGGATGATCGCAGGGTAAAGGAGGATTTTAGTCTCCGTGGACAGGCCTTCACCTCTCAGCAGTGGGTAGAGGTAGGCTAGTTTAGCACGAGATTTATTTTCAACTTCTGCAACGTGTCTACCCCACGTCAGCCTTTTATCAAGTCGCAGTCCCAGATATTTTACCTGGTCCACCCAGTCTATATTAACTCCCGCTATATGAAGTTTTGCCGAGGGCTGGACTGGAGGCTGCATGCCACTGTGTCGGCTTCTTCAGACTGCAGTGGTCACGTGGACGCCGTCACTGTGGAAATGTATTGTTCTCGGCCGAGTTCCCGCTTCGAGAGACTGCATCGCGTGGTGGGTGAGCGGTAACGCTCAGACCTCTTATCGGGAGGACGCGGGTTCGAATCCCCCACCGGCCATCCTGTTTTCGGCTTCCCATGGTTTCCCGAAATCACTCCAAGCGAATGCCGGGATGGTTTATTCAAAAGGCCATGGCCGAATTCCTTCCAGTTCGTTGTATCCCTCCTCTTAATACCTCGACGTCAACGAGGCGTAAGAAAAATCAATTTGTCATTGTGACCCGAGTTCGTTAGTGCGAGAAGTATTTCACCGCTTTCGCAAATGACCGAAGTTGTTCGCTTGCCAGTGTGGAAACTCCTTTATTTAATTTAATTGCAATGGAGCACACGCTCCGGTGGCAATTTCCCTACACACCCAACTTTCCCCTATCCTTCACCCACCTACATTTGCCCTCTACTAATTTCAACTTTAAATTCTTTTAACGTTTTCGGTAAGTTATTTATCATTCCCCTTGGTAACTCATTCCAATCCTTGACACCTTTACCTAAAAAAAAAAAAAAAAAAATCTTTCCACACCCTTGTGCCTGAAATCGAGTGCCAGCTTGTGGTCATGGTCATCTTTTCCCTTCCATGCAGTACTTTTCATACCTATTGCAATATCTTTCCACGCCTCATCGCCAGTATATGCCCTGTACACTGCCATGACCCTCCTTATCCTCCTCCTGTCTTGCAATGAATCCCATTCCAGCTCCTTTATCATATCCGTCACTGATTGCATTCTGCGATAATTTCCAGAAACAAATCTAGCAGCCCTTCTTTGCACCTTCTCCAACTCCTGTATTGGATACTCAAAATGTGGGTCCCATACTACACTACCATATTCGAGCAATGGTCTGACCAAAGTTTTGTAACCCAATTCCTTTACTTCTCTCCTTGGTCTGTCTTCCAGCCAGATCTCCGTATTAATTCCCTGAGGCTTTTCTAAGCGACTGTGTCCAGGAGTCGCAAATCGCGCGGCTCTTCCCTGCATAGTCTCGATACTATTGATACATTCGTGGGCGGAATCAAAGCGGTATATCTTATCTTTGCCAAGTTTTATTATTCAGGGAGCTGAGAGGAGCAGTAAAGTCAGTGATTGCGGTATTTACAGCGGGCGAACAAGGTCAACTTGTGAAACTATCTCTCAGTGGACAGTCGTGAACAAATTATACGAATATTTGTGAACTCATACGATTAATAAAACGCTTCCATAACGGACTAATTCTTAGATGAGTTCTTATTAAACAGTTTCGTCGCTTCGTATTACAAAATTGAATCGACATTTCTAACTTTCGGAACGTATAGGAACAGTCCGCGTTGTAAAGTTACAAACTGAAACAAACGAAGTGTAGCCCACTGATTATTCCGTCTTATTTACGTAAAACAACAACCTCTACAAAACTGCGAATGATATTCTCAAATAATTATGTGTGTATAATCTGTAATATTAATGTCCAAGTACAGAAAAAAAATCGGGAAAGAAGCCAACTAACCCGATGGACAAGAATAACGAAGTATTCAAACATTTTAGTTTCAGATTTGTTCCAGTTTTTCGGCGGATAATTGCTCAAAGTTAAATGGAAACATCCAGGAAATAGATATACAGTACAACTCCAACTATCCGAATCAGTTGGGACCAGGCCCCATTCGGATAATCAAAAATTCGGATAATTGTTTTTTTTTTCCGAAAAAGAGTCTAATTAATTACTCGTATATATTTTGAAAATGAGAAGAAAAACTATTTTTAAAGAAAAAGAGCTTTTAACAAATTAAATTAAAAGGCAACACTTTTACATGTTTAGCGTACTTACAAGTGCCGTTCGTTAGTACAGTATGTACGTACCGCACTGTAAATAAAACATCTCCGTCTTAATTAAAAAAAAACCGATTCGGATAATCAGTGATTCCGATAGTCGGAGTTCGGATAATTGGAGTTCTAGTGAACTCTGAATTGGGGTACAGTGATCATGATGTTTGTATATGTAAATCTGTTGCGAGACGAGTCTTTCGGTTCTGGCATCACGCAAGAATTAACCCGAAAATTTGCCTGTAGTGATTGCGGAGACTTCTGCGGTCACTGAATGTATTATGTTGGTTATCCGGATGGAGCCGCGTCGATTTATTAAAATCTGGCGTTTCAGCCATCGTTGTGCGGCTGTCCTCTGATGATAGCCACAGCACGATGGCTGAAACGACGCGGCCAAACCCGGAGAACCAAGAGGATTTGCATAATATGCTCTGCCGTCTTACTTGAAGTCTGACCTGTGTCTTATGATAGCACGAGATCTGACGCCGGAATCACGCAAAACATGAAATTTGTAGCCGCCATAATTTTTCTTTTTGTAAGTTTGTAAGAAAACATCTTCATTGAAGATATATGAAAACCTGAGTTAGGTAATGCCCTTCGAACCGGTTGGTCTTCGTTTGTGAGGAATCGAGGGTTAAAAAGCATGTAAATTAAAAATTCTTCACCTGTGGAAAAAGCCATTTGTGTCATAACGTCTTAGTACTGCATTATGGCGTCCTTCGATCATTTTTAGCTCACGGGTATATCTTTGCATATGCTTGAATGTTATTTTTTGGTACTATTTGCAGTTAGTAGCGTCATAGATTTAGTTTTACCTAAACAGTAATTTATTAACCACACAAGGAACATATGATGAATGTATTTTTCGTTAAAATTCCAGTTTTTTCCCCCGTTAATTTCGAATCATACCAGACACATTTTATATTTGTCCAGGCGCCAAAGACTACGCATGTGAGTGTGCAGCCAGAGTTACAATCGATACTAATACTATCAATATGTAGCTAGACTGAATCTCTCTGCCCCGCAAGACTCAAAAACCATTTTCACAGTTGGAAAGCTTAGAATGTGAATCGAGTTGTGAGGTATCGCTGCGTCACATGAAGCCGGCGGAGGAAATTAGATTCTTTTGTACATTTCAACATTTTTCACTGATAATCGGACTCTGCTTGGAAACTACCCAGTCGATTTTCACGGGGCTTCCTCAGTTTGAACAAAACCTGACGCGTTTTGCTGCGTCACCTGGCGCCAGGGCACGCAACTAAAATCTGTTCTGAACATTAAACCTTTCTACTCACAACTGGCATTGCTTAAAAACCATTTACCAGTTTTTTTTTACTATCTTATCAGTTATCTCAGACTGAAATCTGAGATTTATATCATTACGTTGAGTTAAGTGGCGAAGGAGCAGAAAACTAAAATCTGATCGAAACATTTGCAAGGAAGATTTGTATATGAAAATAGCGTCTCTTAACAACTGTCATTTTATTCCTATACGCTCAGAGGCGTTTCGACCTTCTCGACTAGTGCGTCATCAGTAACTGTCACTGATGATGACCTGTAGTGACCCCGTCAGCTGCGCGACAAAGCGGACAGGGTAAACTTCCACTGGAGCCGAGGATAAGGGTCGATCATAAAAGTCGACCATGGTTCTGACGTGAATATTCGTCGTAGGTCCCTACTGCAACACCTCACAGGTTTCATGGACCTTCAGATTGATATAGGAATGGAGGTTAAATTACTGTAAACGGTGGTTATGTATTCACACATTTATTTACACGAGCAATGACTGGTGGCATATGTGAATATTTACATCGTTTAATTGGCTTTGTAACAAAACATTAGAGATAGGGCCATTGACTAGGCGAGCATGTAACTGCTGGGCCCTTGCAGCCCACATTAAATGGAGTGCTGATAATCTCCCCGAAGACTTTGCCCACACTACAGTGACCAAACGATTGACCCTCTGACTGTCCATGCCCAGCTATCGCAGCAGAGTCCACCTTTGCACCAGACGGCTGTCATGATGTTCTCGTCTGCGATATGGTACGTTGAAAGACTTTCGTAGAGAGACCTACAGATCCCTGCCCCCAGGATTCAAATAGAATATCGCTTCCTGTTACCACTGTGAGGAGAGGGCGGTACTCCTCACTGACCTGCTGTGTGACGTCATGTTACCTGCTTGCAGTAATAAGGGGGCGATTATAAATTATGTGAGGTGAAAATAGGGGGGGGGGGGCAGTAGTCCGGATAAATCTCACCAAGGGGGAGGGGGGGGGGTCAACATAAAGCTCACTTGAGGTTTTGTAAATTTATGTTGGACTGTAGAGCGAAAAAAGGGGGTCTACAAATGACGCGAAAGTCAATTTTCGGGGGGTATTGCGTCGACAAGTGAAGGTGTAACTGGCTTTGGTAGGGTGAGACCGAGAAAAAAGGTCTCAAAAAGAAGTTGCGAGGGCGTTTTCTAGTGGGGGGGGGGGGGGCGGACCAGATCTCATGAAGTCTCACAAGAGAGGGTCGGGGCCGGAAATCCGGAAAAACACCTAACGTAATTTACGGATGCCCCCTTACTGGCGACTTGCTGATCGGCGTGCAACTTCTACTATTACTGTTACTATTACTCCGCGATTCACAAAAAGTGTGTGGCGGAGGGTGCATTGCACCTATCAGGAAAGGTAATGGTTTGGCAGGGATATACGGGATATGGCAGGAAGCGCCCATGGGCTATTGTGAGGAACCATCCCAGCATTCGCCTGGAGCGATCTGGGGAAACAATGGAAAACCCAGATCAGGATGGCCGGAGTGCTTTATCGAAAGCTACTCCTGTCGGATTTTAAGTTTACTCGCCCGGTAAATCCTTTCTATTCCACTCCCTGATCGCTCGTGGAAAAAATGAGTACAGAAATGAATTGGTTCTGGCCCTGATTTCTCCTATTATTTTCGCGGTCATTCCGGGATATGAATGTTGCTGGTAGCAATATTTGTTTACTGTCATTCCGAAATACGTCAGTCGTGAATTTTTCAATTAACTTCTGTCGAGAGCAACGCCTTCGGTACTCCAGGTCTTCCCAACCTAACTCCTTCAACATCGCACTTACGCTTTCCCTCCAACTGTATATACCTGTCACGAATCTGGCAGCTCTTCTTTGGACTTCTCCAGGTCGTAGCACTATTGATGCTCGCCCGCCCTGGATACTGACTTGATAATTAATAGGGTTTTAGGCTAGTGATCGACCGATCACTACAGCCCCGGTCGACAAGGGCGAAACGGGTCTGAGATAGTGTGAATAAAACAACAGAGACGGTGCTTTCATTTAGTGGGCGTGCATTAATCTTCCGTGATTCCGGACCCCCCTCCCCCTGTGGTGAGATCTGTCCGCACCTCCCCCCCATTAGATGGCGTGAGATTTCGCCGGACCCCCCCCCCCCCGTCCATTTCACCTCACTTAATTAACAAACAACTGCGGAAGAATGGCGAATAAACAACTGATTTACAAAGAAACTCATCTGTCGCTTTCCTAACGTCATCTGTTATTAATTTCAACAATTATTGGTTATACAGTGTGTAAACACCAGGGGCGGATAAAGGATTTTGGTTTGGAGGGGCGGGGGGGGGGGTTGGCTTGGCTTGAATGGATTCTGGTTGGGCGGCTTGCCTTTAGTGGATTTTTTGGCTTTGGGGGTGGGGTTGAGTCGGGCAAAAGGTAGTATTTATAGTCTCCTCGGGCCTCAAATCCGTAGAGCTAAAAAACTGGATCCGCCGCTGGTAAACACACCACACATGGGGGTACGGTAACAATGTCACCGAACGAATACTGACAAAACACGAGGAAACAGAGTAAATTAGTGATGATCTGTAACAGGTTAACGACAAAACTACGAACAGCTCCTCTTGTCCGCCCGAAACAAGTCGCGAGCCACAGCTAGTAATATTAACAATAATAATAAAAAGTTTCAGTACTTTGTTGAGTCTTAATCAACAGCGAATGCAAATCAAGCAGCGAGAGAGTCGGCAGCGGGGTTACCTGGTGGCGCTGCTGGTGTGGTCCCACGGCGAGTGTGGAACACGTCGCCACTGTGCGCGGCTCCACGAGCCCTCGGCCAATCAGCTGGCGCCAGCTCGTCACGCCAGACACAGCGACGCCGCGGGCTCCGCATCGATCCCCGAGCGCGCAGGACCGCTGCTCAGCCAAAACATCACTCTCAATGCAGCAGCGACTCGGAGGGACATGGATCTGACTTGTCCTTCGTCGGACGTTTCTGGAGTTACAGATCACTAGATTCCATTAAATTACGCGCCGTTGGTTTGGAACTCGGAGCTGGCGCCCAATAGAGGCCCAGAAGCGTTCTATCGACTGGATTTTTTTTTTTAACTGCTTTACGTCTCTCAACAGCGAGGTCTTTAGAGACGGGAAAGGATGGTGGCAAGGAATGGGAAGGAATTCGGCCATGGCCTTTTGAAGGAAGCATCCAGGCATTTGCCTGGAGTAATTTGGGAAACCATGGAAAACCCAAATCTGGATGCCCGGACGGGAATTCGAACCGCCGTCCTCCCGAATGCGAGGCCAGAACGCTAACCGTTACACCACCACGCTCGGTCTCTATCGACTGCAGATCAGGCGAATCTGATGGTCGAGACATCAACGTGAGCTCACTGTCAAGCTTCTCAAACCACTGTAGCACCATTCTGGGTTTGTGACACGGAAAAAAATAATTGAAAGATTTTCCAGTTCATTAATAAAATAAGGTTTCATAAATCGTTTAGTCATACAAAAGATATTTATTTAATAAGCAATTTAGGTGGCTACAGCGACCATCTGTGGAAACTTGTTGGAGGACGGCGAAACCACGAGTATGCGACAAGGTGGCGGACGTCCACGCCTCGCAGAACATGAAGGCTAGAGGGGTGTCCGCAGGGCTGCAGCTACCATAGGGCTACGCGGTGCAGTGCGCCAAGGCCCCCACAAGCGCAGCTCAGAGGGCCCACGGGCGACCTTTTTTTTTAAAAATTCTCTGAGGGCCTTGTGAACCTAGATATACTACTCCTCAGGGGCCCCCCAAGCACAGCTCAGGGGCCCCAAGCTCAGCTCAGAGGGCCCCTACCAGCAACTTGGCGCCTATCTGGCCTGAGGGCTCAAAATTATGATTATTATTTCTTTTATTTTTTTCCACCGTGGCCCTTATTGACCTAGCTACGCCACTGGTTGTCCGTTCTACGGAAATTGACGGAAGTGTGTTCATATTAGTTGGTAAAGACTATTATAGTTGACTGTTGTTCACGGATCATAGCCATGAGGTAGCGAGAGTAGATGTGTGCTGTTCTGTCACAATACTAAGAACGACTGTGTCTGCTCGCTGCCCTTTAGGAAGACATAGTCAAAAACTGCATGTTGATATTGGCTGTTATTTGCAGCGAGACTAGTGTGGCGGCCGAGAGAGGCAGTTGGCTTGAGTTGACCCGGCCGACCACGCTGTCAGTTCTCATCGACTCACTACACAGACGAGGCCCTATTCCTTGCCTTTACTAATCACTGGGTCTGCTTCCTCACTCACGTAAGAAAGTAGACTCTCCCGGCGTGAAATTGCAATTAAGTCTTCACGGATGCTTTGTTGTGAAAACACGATGTTTCAACGACTAGCTCCGCCGTCTTCCTCAGGTGCGAAAACATCTGTGCTAGTCGGCCGACCCACAGATACAGACGACGGAGCTAGCCGTCGAAACATCGTGTTTTCACTATACAATCTGGCGGTACCTCATAGTTTGAAAACTCGAGATTATGCCGCGAATTTTGATGGACCGTCGACTTGACCATTCTCTCTGCTCCAGGACCTGAGTGTGTCGAGTATGATTTAAACTGTAGGTACCATGGGCGGCAAATTGGAACTCGGTAATTCGGAAGCTAAAGTACCTGCAGGACCTGTCAGCCAGTTTTTATTGCGGTTATCTCTTATTTTGTGTTTCAGTCGCTCGATTAGGTTGATTATTTGTTAGTAGTCTCTTCATTTCCATTACAACCTTCTTCGTCAGTTACCCTTCACATATTATTGTTCGCCTGTACCTCTGCAATTTTCTCCTTCTATCGTTTCTTCTCGCTACTCTTGACGTGAAATTTTTTCTCTTCATAACTCAGTCGGCCATTCGTTGGAACACAACATAAATACACAGGAGCTATTGTGATGACTTACAGGTAAGCTTATTCGAAACTGTTTTCGATTTGAAGCTTCCGCACTTGTGATTACGGTTAGCATTAGGTGGATGAACCACTTAAGAGAGTCCTAACGCTCTATGCGCATTTAAATCCTTTACTTTTGCACAAATGTTGATTTAATTTTTCTACGGGGTTCTTTGAGCTCTGCCGCTTTTACCCCGCTGAATTCAGCACTCCCAGTTCGACCTTTGACACTGAAGCAGGGAGTTCACGCTACAGCCATTTTACCCCGCGGAGTCCCTCCACGGTACTCATTAGACAGCAGGCTGATCAGGGGGGGGGGGACGTACAGCGTAGATAAAAATCCTCGGCGTTGTCGCGGATCGATCCCCTGATCGCCATATGTTGTTGATAATCCATAAATTTTCCAGTCTCACTGAATTTGCTGTAAACGAATGGCTGTAGGGTCACTAAATGGATATAAATAAAAATAATTACCACTCTCGCATTTCCAAATCGAGTCCTAGTTACATAATCGTGGTTTTCTGTATCCTTCCATGTGCCCCTAATTCGTCACCCAACATCCGTCGAGGCTTCAGCACCACCGCCAATGTCTTGTGTCTCTGAGTGGCTGCCAACCAAGGTGCTCAGCTGCCGAAAGCGTCCTTCCCTTATTTGCACCCCCTGAAACTCGTTTACTTGGTACACAAAGTGTGCGTCCCGCAGGGGCGGATCCAGGGGGGGGCTACGGTGCTCAACCCCCCCCCCCCCGCAAAAAAGTATCTGGGTCCACCTCCGCCATTGTATTTTGGAGACTTCTTCTTTTTTTTTTTTTGCTCTACGAATTCCAGGCCAGGCTGGAGGAGACTATAATACTACCCTTTGTCTGACTCAAGCCCCCCCCCCCCCAAGCCAAAATTCACTCATGCCAAGCCCCCCCAAAAACCAAAGTCCGCTCTAGCCCCTCCCAATCCAAAATCCAAGATCCACCCCTGGCGTCCCGTATCATCCCACAATCCACACGCTAAGACCTGCACGTCACTGTACGTCCCTGTTTCATGAACGATTGTTGCCTCCCGCTGACTGCAGCCTACCTCCTCATCAGCAGTCTGTTTGATTTGTATATCTGTTAGCCTTAAAGACCGAAAACGCTCATTGAGTATCTTTTTTTTTTTTTTTTTTTTTTTTTTTTTTTTTTTTTTTTTTTTTTTTTTTTTAAAGTAAAAATAAATAAACCTGACCAAAACGCAATCTGGTTTTTTGAAAATGGCTGCAACACATTATTCGCGTTATGGCGCTTACACAAAACAGCCAGAACACATTGTGGCTAACTCAAAACAGCCTCAACATGTACGTTTGGTCCAGGCCACATTTTCCACACATGACGACACACATATTTCTTTTATTTAGAGCCTTGTAATGCGGAAATTATCATAGAACACAATGTGGGAAGGCAGGAAAGGGGTTTGAATGGAGTAAAGGGGCCGGTATAGACAATATGACCACAGATGTTTTAAAAGGTACAGGGATATGAACCACAACTTGAAGTGTTGTTTAGATTGAATCCGGTGGCTTGTTCCCCCCCCCCCTACCCCCCGAAGACTGGAAAATGCAAGAACAGTACCTGTCCATAAAGAAAAGGAGGCGAATATTATTCACAAGATAATTATTAATTTTTAATTGTGATGGAGCTAACTCTCTGGTGGTATGTGCCCCAGTCATCCATTAACCCCTTTTTATATACATATTTTTTTAAATTTTCTTTTATAATTGGAATGTTAAATTCCTCCCCCATCTATTTTTATGATTTACAAATTTTAATTCTAAACTTCTTATAAGTTTTTGGAAAATTATTCATCACTAGATATTTTTTTTCCAATCCCAGACACCCTTATCCACTCCCTCATGCATGAAATCGAGCGCCAGCTTGTGGTCATGGTCGCCTTTCCTCTTCCATGCACTATTCCTAATTCTTTGACCAATATCCCTCCAAGCCCCATCACCAACATATGCCCTGTACATTCCCAGCACTCTCTTCACCCTCCTCCTTTCCTCTAATGAGTCCCAAAAGATGATTTGTTTAACACTGGTAGTTAATTTCACGGAAGCCTCGATATTCAAAACTATCAAAAATGTATGCAACGAAAGAACTGGTTTCTAAATCAGCAACATCGATTTAGGAGAGGATATTTATATAAACTTTGTGGAATAAATTCTGGATAATTGGAATGAAATGAAATAAACAAGGGAGCCTATGTTGGCAGTATAGCACTATATTTCTCCAAGGAAATTTACCGTGATACATACTGTGATAAATAAAGTAGAAACCATAACAGTTGATGAAAAAATAGGTTGCTGGATGGATGCATTCTTGAAAGGGAGGCAGCAAAGTGTTATAGTAGGAAATACAACATTAAAAGAAATAGAAGTGAAAACAGGGTGGCTATAGGGCAGTGTATTGGGCTGTCCATTATTGTAATAATTGATTGTATTGATACTTTGTAAATGTATTAGTTTACTTAATGTAGTATAATAGGATTGAAACAGGATAAGATTGTGAAGCTGGATGGGCACTCCAGAAGGGTACGTCAAAATGGAAAGAAGATAAATGCCAACGAGAATAAATTTTCCTTGTACACAGACAGAAAAATGAATGTTTCCTATGATCATATGATGTAGGCGTAAGACAAATTTTAAATACTTTGGCATAAACTCTGCTAATAAACTCAATTGAACTAGTGATTAAGTTTTCTAATTCGTGCTTTTACTGGAGAGGACACACAAGAGAAGTAAAAAGATTTGGAATTTGAATGCTTGTTCGTAACCAATGAACTTAAATGTGAAACATATTCCACATTAAATTTGTATTTGATATTTTAGGTTATACGCAGTGGCATAGCTAGGTTAACTAGGGCCCAGTGCAAAAATATTTTCGGCCCTCAAGGCCAGATGGGCGACCTTTCTTTTAGCTTGCCAAGTCTTGTGACAGGGGCTTGTTGGCAGGGGCTCCTGAGCTTTAGTGGGCCCCCTGAGCTGCACTTGGGGACCCCCTGAGCTTGAGGACCCCGGTGCACGGCACCCCTAGCCCTGTGATAGCTATACCACTGTGTGGAATATACTCGTCAGTCTGCTGTGTACAGAATTTCTCTCTATGACCTCTGAAGGCCAAATTGTGAGATGTTTGAAATTTACAATTACAAGCAGTCTTTTTTAAACTATCTCTCCAACATTGCCTTTCTTGTTCAGTTGGAGTCTGGGATTTTGGTTTACTTTTTGACCGCGCGGTCTGGTGTCGGGCTGGTGGATGTGGAGAAGCATATGGAGGGAGTTCAGAAATTTCCTTTTTTTCACGACCAAATGATGCATCTGTGTTATTGAGCGCCTTAAAAAAGTATCTTTTCTTCATCCTCACTTTCATGTTCATCAGATGATCACAATATGTAGATTGTGTCATTCTGAAACATTCGTAAAAATTCGTTTCATCATCTATCGACGACGACTACGCCATTAACTGCCCATTTCCTCCTTGGCCAGAGTAGGGTGGAGTGTTTGTCTTGCGACATTTACTCCTAGTCTTATAGATGGGTACTTGCTTCAGGTTAGATTTGTCTTAACGTTTGGCGTAGATATTTTCAGATGGTTTGGGGGTTTATTGTACAAGTGAGATAGGTCCTATGTGTGGACCTATTCCTACCGGATAATTCCCCAGATCCTTGATTAGTGGGTTGTTGGATTTATGGGCTGTATTATAAAATTTGGTGGCAAGATCCTTGAATCGTTGTTTTAAAGTTGGTAGCCCTGTGGCTTCATGAAGGGCAATTTGGGAAATCTGCAGTCAAGATGAAGTGCTCTCTTCAAGCTCGATTCTGAATAATTTGAAGTCGGTCAAGATTTGTTTTAGCTGTGCCCCACACAGGACAGGCATATTCAAGTATTGGTCTTACTAAGGTGCAGTAGATCCGTACTCCTAAGGGTGCGGAGAGCTTACTGTCCCTGTTTAGCACTGGGTACAACGCTTGAAGTCTCGCGCTAGCTCTTCTGCGGAGGTCGTTTATGTGGGCCCTCCAGGTCAACCTGGAGTCAAGCAGGACTCCAAGGTAGCGAACTGTGTTTGACCATGGGATTAAGTTGTTATGAATTTGAGTTTTGATCCAATTGAGGTCTCTGTCGAGGTCCTATCCTTTTAGTTAGTAAGATGGCTTGGGTCTTCGTTGGGTTGATTCCGATACGCCACCTCCTCGCCCAGGCCTCAGTCTTCTGCATACCTCCTGCAGACGACGGGTGACGATAGCTTTGCTGCGGCTGCGAGTGAAGTAAGCTGTATCATCAGCATATGTGGCGGTGTGAATTCCGTTTTGAGAAGGTACATTGGCTGTATATAGGGAGTATAGCAGAGGTCCTAGGGTCGAGCCTTGTGGTACTCCTGCCTGAATGCTACTTGTGGAATAGACGTTACCAATTTTGACTTTGAAGGAGCGGTTTTCCAGGTATGATTTTATCAGTTTGACAAGCTGTCCCGGGAGTCCCAATTCGTAGAGTCGTAGTAGCAGTCCGCGTGCCATACCGAGTCAAATGCCCGGGAGATATCTAGTAGCACAAGTCCACAGTATTCTTTATGGTTGAAGGCCGTCGTGGCAGTCTCAACCACCCTCATCAGTTGCTGGGTGGTTGAGTGTCCCTGCGGAACCCAAATTGATGGTCTGGGAGAATACTCTGTCGCTCGATATACAGGTTTAGGCGTTTGAGGAGCAGACGCTCAAACACCTTGCTGATAGATGGTAACAGACTTATGGGCCGGTAGTTTTGAGGTAGAGAGGGGTTTTTCCCACTCTTATGGATAGCTACGACTACGGCCTGTTTCCACCGGGTGGGAAAGTTCTTCATGTCTACAATTATGTTTGAACAGCATCGTGAGGTGGTTAATTGCCGCTGGAGGCAGGTTTCTCAAACAGATGTTACTGATTCTGTCGTGGCCTGGGGCTTTTCTTGGTTTAGCTGGTCACACAGGTGAAGAATTCTTGAGGGTAAAGTGCTCGATGTTGTGTTCGTCTTCGTCATGCTTCAAGGAAAACCCTCAGTCGATTGTTGACTTCGACTAGATCAGGGTCACCGGGTGCTGGTTGAAAGTTTTGTTCGAAAGCTTTAGCTAGAGCGTTGGCTTTGTCTTCAGGGCGATATATGTATCCCTGATCTCCAAGTAGAGGTGGAATTCGACTTTTCTTTTTAGTAAACCATCTGGTCTGTGACCACAGCGAGCCCGTCCGATTCGCAGCATTGAAGTCTGGCCTCCCATTCACGATTTCGATGTTCAGTTAAAGACACTTTCAATTCTCTTTGGAGACGATTGAGTAATTTCCTGGTATTGGGGTTCCTAGTGATCCTCCACTCCTTTGCGACCGATTTTTATGTCGGATCGCTGCTATCAGGTGAGGTGGGAGCTGGAGCGATTTGTCTTTTTCTTGTGCTTCAAAGTGGAGGCTGTGATGGCGTTTAAGACTGCACTTTCAAAAGCCTCCAGCGCTGTTTCAGGATTGTTGTCTGCAGGGTGGTCCGCTAGTGCTTCAGTTATTAGATTCTTGTACATCCTCCAGTTGGTGAACTTGTGATCAAATATGGGATTTAGCCTATCATCTGGTTGCCACTGGCCTATGCTGACTTGAATATAACTGGTAAGTGGTCTGATGATAGTTCATCCACAGTGGATGCTGAGATGAACCCGTTGAAGTTCTTAGTAATGAGCACATCAAGGATGTCAGGCCGACCGCCATTGTAAGGATAGTGCGTGGGCTCGTCGGGAGCCCATACACACATGTTATGTCGATTTATAATTCTTCTGATGACAAGTCCCGCCTGGTTAGTGT
The DNA here is from genome assembly GCA_031002005.1 of Vandiemenella viatica. Lineage (NCBI taxonomy): Eukaryota > Metazoa > Arthropoda > Insecta > Orthoptera > Morabidae > Vandiemenella > Vandiemenella viatica. The sequence goes on from JARYHS010013630.1 coordinate 7,950,568, forward strand.
TCTGACAGAGCCAGTCATGTTTTGCGTTAAAGTCTCCTCCTAGGAGTAGTTTGCCTCGCAATGCTGCCAGTGCTTCTAAGTCTGCATCCAGAGGCATTCGTCTGGGAGGTCGGTAGGCAGAAATGACGTTGAAGGTCTGATTGGTAAGGTTTAATTCTATGGCGACTGCTTCTATTTTGCAGGCTGGGAGAGGAGTTTCGTGGTGAGGTAGGCCCTTTTTATGTAGATTGCAACGCCGCCTCCAGCTGTGAGTCGGTCTGTTCTATAGCAGTCATAGTTAGCAATCGACGCACGTAGTCCTGGTTTAAGGTGGGTCTCACTGACGAGGCATAAGTCAATATTGTGCTCTGCAATGAATTGTCTAAATTCTGTGAGTTGAGGATAAAGCCCGTTTGCATTCCATACGCATATGGAGACGCAGTGTATGTGATGCCTTCTATCCATTGTTAGGTAGGTTAGCACTTGAGGTGATAGCTGAGGCTGACGTAACTGCTGCCTGGATTTCTGCAGGCAAGCGGTTCATCTTTTCGATGAGGCACATTAGGGTGTTGAGGATTTTATCAATGCTATTGTAGAGCCTGTCGAGACCAGCATTCTGCATACCAGATACTGTGGCAAAGGTAGCACCCAATTTAAAAATATCAAAATGTGTTTTGACATGGAAAAAATAAAGTACAATATAGAAAAAGATTATTTTATTATGTTTGAATATGTATATTTCATCACTTCTAGATTTGATGTACTGTCTCAGATGGTTACGGCATACGATTGCGGTACGGAAGGTCCCTGGTTCAAATCCCAGTCTCGGTTGCATTTTAACGTGCCTTAAAATTGATCTTTATTTCAGGCAACACTTTGATTTGTTAATGCGAAGATGCTAGGACGCTGCGTGGCTCGAATTCTACGTTAAACAGTAGGTTTCCTATTCATGGTGGAATTACCAATGTAAAATAGGTAACTATAATAGATGTGCTTTGCACACCTGGAAAAAACTCTTGTGTCCTATGTAGTTGGGGCCTTGGTGGGCAAACTACGTTATAGTTATCTTTCATACATTTATGATTAATCATTAATAAAGGGGGTTTTAGTTTTTATGAAGGAGTGAAAATATGGATTTTGCAAGAATCTCGATATTAGTTGGAATATAGGAAAACTGTCACAATATGACATTTTTTTTCTTATCATTGGCGATTAGTCTGAGCGAATTTACCGTTAACATTAACACAAATTGACAAAATCATAAAAGCAACACTCAGAGGCACAATTAGCCGTCATGAGCAAGCAAACAATTTTGTATTTACTTTTAAATCCATCTCAGAATTAATGTTCAAGAAATAATGATATTTGGAAACAATGTACAATACAAGTTATGACGACCTCAGACATAGGGATCATAATATTGTGACTTTACATTTCAAAAAATCATAGGCTCCACACAAGAACAATTTGCCATTCGAAAATAACTAGTTCTGGCAAATTACACAGCTGGCTCCGGGGTTTTTTTAGTTACAAAGTTAGAACATGGATCTATCCTCTCAAAGATGGTTGAGGGTTCAGTTTCACCAAATGCACAATCAGATGGGTTGTTCGTAATAATTTACCATTGTAGTTCTGCGTCTGATGTCTGTGGTGTTCAGAGATGACCCACGGTATGTGAGACTGTCTCACAAGGCTGCTACAGACACGTCCTGTCTGTTAATGCGCATCATCGCATTACTGGCGGTGTCGCCATGATAAGCCTGCTCCAGCAAGCCGGCAGCCAGGAGTCGTACAGCGGCAGTTGGCGAGAGAAGCCAACTTTCTGAGTCCACCACAGACTAGACTCGCATAGAATCGAATGAAGCTCGTCACTCTTCGATCTGTGAAGAAACCCGCCCCTTGCAGTCTCGAAGGTCACATTTAACAGAAAATTCCCAGGATTTTAAGTTATGTGCTCATTTGGATTGGATCTTGAGGTTGGCCACCTAATGTCACGTGACATCCCCAATATCTTATTTGCGCACACATCACAGAGCTCGGAAATATTCGGCTAAGTTCGCGGGGTGAGAGTGTACTTGGGTGGCGGGTTTTTACGCCATGTCAGCGGCCTGTTGGCTGCCCACCCCAAGGTGAAAACCAGTGATGTCTGGCAAAACCCTTTATCCGCAACTTCCTGTCGCCATGGCTCGGGAAGGCATGATTAGCTTCAAGCCTACACAGCGCAATAATTCTTTAATATTTGTTGCAACAAAATACACTGAATGTTCATCATTGCATTACAGTCCTCACTTGGAATCTTGCGTACTTTAGGAAATTACAAAAAAAAAAAAAAAAAAACTATTTAGGTGGTCGCCAAAGATTTATGTAAATTACTCTAATATTGTGATTTATATAATAAAAAATGCACATTACAATGTGGCGATGGCGTTACATTATCGTCCAGGTCTCTGAGACCACAAAATGTATAATGATCTCATTCTTTATTAGTAAAAACTGTGAATTGGATCGAAAGTAGCCTCAAACAAAACAAATGCGTCAACTGCGAAGTGATTGACGTTTGATATTTCATCGTAATTGCGTTCAGAAACTAGTAAATTTTTGAATCCAGTATAGCGTGAGAAAGACTTTTAATGATAGTTTGTTAAGACTTGCGTTTGGATCCTATTTTTTAAGTAAAAGATCAACCAGTGAGGTGATAAAGTGTGTCAGGTAAAGAAAATGTTTGAACGTACTTTACTACTTTTGTAGATTATAAAATATGCATTTGAACAATAAAGAACAATCTAACAGAGTGTAGTTGGCAACCCTGCCTGTGACCCCCAACTCACTTTTATGGAAACAACCAAACGAAAACATTAAAGGAGACCGAAAGCAGCAGGAACACGTTCGTCACACAACCGAGCTACGGACAAGTGAGGACACAGGAGGGGTGGGCCTTCACGCGGCCAACTGTCGGCACGGTGATGGTGTGGAGTAGTATCGGTGAAGTGTGACTCACCCTTACAGCTGCTGGCAAAATAACTGTAAGAAGACAAGAGTTTATGAATGAAATGAAACACGGGGATTCTCTGAGCTTAAAAACACGATGAAAGTAACATAACCGAATGTTCTAATGGATTTTCTTATGCGCGAGGGGAAATGTTCAAATAGTAATGATTTTTCGGCTGTTTTGAAGTTAAATTCCAAAAAAAAAAAAAAATATTATTGTTCACAGATAAATTATATACTATTTATTATGATACTGTTAATCTTACTTTTCATATGGTGTCATTGAATAAATCTAGATGAGAAATTAAGATTACGTACTTATTATTATTAATATATTCTTTATTAATCATTAACTAACTTTATTTCATTGTTATAACTAATAGCTAAAGATAAAATAATTTTTTTAACTATTTTTTTTTTCTATTCCGGTTGCTGTGTGAGGCTCCTCCCAGAGCGAGGCCCTGTTCGCCACCCCCTAAGGCCGCCTCTGGCAAAAGAGCATATATGGAAAAACTACAAAGATTTACGTAAAGCACTGGGCTTCCAACCTTATGAACTATATGAAGAATTATAAACGTTGATCACAAATTTACCTGATTTTATTAAAGATGTGAAACAGCTGCTTCAGTACATAACAGAAAGTAACTTGAAAGAAATTTACCAAATACGAGTACTTATATTGTCATTCAAATTTTGTTAATGGTACCAGGTAGTAAGTCCTCCGTTTAAAGGAGCTTTTCAAAATTAAAATTAATAAAAAAATATTTACAATGTATAATTGTTTTATCAGTTGAAAAGATATAGAATCTAAGCAGGATTACGAAGTTCATTGAGGCTAAGAGCAGAAAATTGTCGTTTCTTTAATTCTTTACTGTTAGTTATTAATTAATAATATAATTTACAGTGAAGACAAATAAATAAATTTGACAGGTTTCCAAAAACATTTGTTTATAAATTCCGCCCTCTTGCAAAACTTATCGTGCCCACATAAAATTTAGTTCTTGCCCCACCAGTGTTTACTAGGTTAGAGCCAATTGTAGATTGTTTTCTAAAATTTTCTTGTTTATGAATGTTTAGTGTGTTGTTGTTTTGCTTCCATGTGGATCATGTTAAATAAATTGAATTATTTCTATTTTTTTCTTTTACATAAATAATTACATGGGACACTTTACTAACTTCAGTGGCATTTTGTTCATTTAACAATATGAAGCTGCTTTTGCTATCATTGCAATTTTGTTGAACTGATGATATTTTGCATTTGAGAAGATTTTGTTAACTTCTGAAACTATTTCTATGGTACCAAACATTTGAAAATAAGCTCATAAATTAAAAGTACACATGAAGAAGATTTATATTCACTTATTAATATTTAATTAAAACATGTATCTAATATCCCAACCACACAGAGTTTTTGCTTACATAAGCGCGTTTCATACAAAAAGTTGAATCCAGATTTGGTAAGTGTTGTTAAAACTAGATACTTCTCTACCACAAATTCCATATACTTTTGATATTGTTGCAGTTCTAAAAGTAATTCTGGCAGAAAGTGAAGGTCTGCTTTTAATGTTACACACACTGACAGACGCAGTAAACTATCTCAAGCATCAGCTTCCTGGTGTGTTGTTCCCAGAATTGTTGCTCTCAATTAGATAAGACAAACTATTTGATAAAGGAGTAAATTATGTTAAATGAAGGATTAAGTTACATCAATAATGTTTTACCGATATTTTGTAACACACCACATCTAATGTCAGAAAAACTGTAGTCATGTTGAAAGAGACAGTTACAAATAAATGTAGAAAACAAGTTACACCAAATTTGAAAATGGTGAAGAAATATAAGTACCTGGTTTCCCAACGTGGGGTCCACGAATCCCCAGGGCTCTGTGAACCTATCGTAAGGGGTCAGCAGAGAAAATAAAAATAATAATTATGAAAACACAAATGTAGGCATGAGCTATCAAAAGACAGTTCTACACTACCCAATTTTCAATTATTATTATTATTATTCTTAAAGTCCAATCTCTAAGGGGTACGCCATTGACAAAGGTTGTGAAAGGCTGAGTTAGGTTGTTAGTGACTGTCTCACTGTGACATAACAGTGTGCCCTCCATCACAATTGAATTAAATTAACAGGCAACCCAGGAGCTTTCTCACGTTAGTTTGATCTTAGTGATTGGTAAGTTGCTCAATCTACAGGGAAAGAAACTGATATCTAAATTTGTAGTATGATTTCTTCATGTGAATATCACTAAACGAACTATCTATGAATTGTTTCAGGTAATGTATAAAAAAGTAAGCCAAGTTGAAGGGGTGGGACTGGATTTGGCAGAATTTCTTTTTGCCTTGAGGAATTCTTAAGACATGGAAAGCAGAAGTTTAGAGTAGCAAATTGGTTACAGTGGTATACGAAGGTATATGAAACTAAGAACATGAGTACCACAGGATAAGTTGGTAGAAACACTGTCAGTAATCGATTTGGTAAATGACCTGGCAAGGGAGTCATTGCTGGATAGGAAGCAGCTACATAGTTAGAAGTAATGATCATAAGGTGGTACTTGATTTCAAACATAAGGAAGTTGGAAAGATTTATTTGTAGGTATATCAATCATGAAGTGAAATAAGTTATAAAGAATGTTCTAATGAATGCTCCTCAAGCAGTAAAAGACATGCAGATAAAAATGTGCATAAAATGGAAACACATGCATGAGTTTTTTATTTTAGAGTGCGCCAGGAATGATGGTGGCCCAGTTTAGTGAGGCTTTGCTCAGGTATGTTATCACTCTGCCAGTAGCCAATCAGATTCAGTAACAATCCAGAGCTTGTCGTGGTTATACGAGTGTCGAATACGATATTTTTATGGAGAGGACAGTTATAAATCATTGAGTTTGGCTATAATTCCTATACTAAATAATGGAAGATGAGCAGCATAAGCATAAGGTTCTGCATAGTCAAAGCAGAGAACAAATTTTTAAGGTATGTAAATATTTTGAGTGCAAAGCAGGCACTAGAGTGCCAATTTATGATGTTGCCAAAGCTTAAGAGAGAACTTCTGAAGTGTGTGATGATAGTCTAAGAACTGTGAAACAAATATTATTGTTATTATCATTATATAGCAGTAGTATTAGTAGTAGTATTCCAATTACTAAACTTTCTTCCTCACTCAATGTCGCTTGTGTCCTGCTGGAAATGCGACAACATCATTTACTGTGTGTCGTTTCAATTTCTGTCTCTCTCTGCGTCACCTGCCTTCATATGTGGTGCATACTACAGGATGTAAGCTCCATCATAGCAGTAACAACAATAACTAAATTCCAGAATTATTTTGCTAATTTAACCTGCCCTGCCAAAATTTAGAAATATTTTTGAACTATTTTTGATAAAACTTACAAAAAGGAATCTAAATTATAGAAACATGAACGAATTTCCATTTAAATTGGATTTTACAAGCACAAGTACCAAATAATTTTTTTCAAGCAACAGGTAAACAAATAAAATGGTGATGAAACTCAAGCCTGCAATTAATAAAGTCATAAATATGTAAATATTGAGTGCTTAAAACAGCATTTATTTGTTTTTCTTGTTGCCTAGATCCCTGCTGAGGAAGGACCTGTAAGGAGGAAAACCATACCAGGTGTGGTAGTATGCCTTCCCCTTAACTAACTATTTGCTTCTTGAAAAGTTCTGCCAAATAATACCTAATAATACCTGGTTCAGAGCCATATTGAGGGGCTGAACCAGAGACTACGACGTTTCTGTGATGACATTGGCTGCAGATTTCTCGATCTTCGCCATAGGGTCGAGTCTTGTAGGGTTCCCCTTAATAGGTCAGGTGTGCACTACACACGTGAATTGGCTACACGGGTGGCAGGGGCCGTGTGGAATGCACTGGGTGGTTTTTTAGGCTGAGGGAGGAAGACCCGAAACACGAAATTCAGTTACGGCAACCCAATCAGATACAACACCGGAATGTAGGAGCAACGTAAAAGAATCTCGTCAGTTAAAAGTTCTCGTAATTAACTGTAGAAGCGTTTGTAACAAACAACCGGAACTTGAAAGCGTTATTTGTAGTACAGAAGCGGATATCGTTATCGGTACAGAAAGTTGGTTGAAACCGGAAATAAGTTCCGCCGAAACTTTTAATGATAGCATGAACGTTTTTCGTAAAGACAGATTACATTCTCATGGAGGTGGGGTATTTATAGCTGTGAGTAAATTTCTCCCATGTAATGAAATAGACGTCGATACGAACTGTGAAATCATATGGATTAAACTCAACGTTGCTGGGTCAAAACTCATCATAGGTGCCTTCTACCGTCCACCTGATTCAGATATAGCTATCGTCGAGGAGTTAAGAAATAATGTAAATAGTATAGCTAGCCATTTTAAAGATCATGCTATGATTCTAGGAGGCGACTTCAATCTGCCTTATATTGACTGGCGTAATTACGTTCACATCACAGGTAGCAGGAATAAGGCAGCTTCTGAAGTAATTCTCGATTTGTTGTCAGATAATCATCTCGAGCAGCTAGTTAATGAACCTACGCGGTGTCATAACGGTAGCGAAAACATTTTAGACTTGCTGGTTACCAACAGGCCAGAATTATTCACCGACATTTCAACGACCACAGGAATAAGCGATCACAAAGCGGTAATTGCGACTATCAAATTAATGACCGAGCGAAAAAGGAAAAAAGGGCGGATTGTATACAGATTCAGTAAGGCCTCAAAGGAGTGTTTTAGAACCTACCTGAGGAATAAATACCATAACTTCAAGTCAACAAAGGACACCGTTGAAGAGATGTGGCATCGTTTTATACATATAGTCAGGGAAGACATGGAAATACATATACCAAAGCGGACAATAAAGGGAGAGGGTGATCCACCGTGGTACACATGCGAAGTCAAAAGATTACTCAAAAAACAAAGGAAAATACACGCACGCTCAAGAAGGAAGGGGTGTCGCAGCGATTTAGAAAACCTTAGCTGATTTAAGAGGACGTATTAAGAATGTAATGCGCGAGGCCTTTAACGATTTTCACTCCAACTCTCTCTCTAAGAGTCTCACAGAAAACCCAAAGAAATTTTGGTCGTATGTACGAAAAGTTAATTGTACCAACAGCAATATTCCAGCACTAATTCGTGAAGGTTCCGAGGTTAATGAAAGCCGTGATAAAGCTAACGTACTAAATACTGTATTCAAAAATTCATTTACAAATGAACATAAGGATAGTATTCCCATTTTCCCACGCCGTGGCGAGTCGGTGATGGAATCATTACGAATAGATACTGCAGGTATCGTTAAGCAATTAGAGCTCCTGAAGTGGGGGAAAGCACCGGGCCCGGATGGAATTCCAGTAAGAGTATTTTCAGAGTATGCTGCAGAAATCGGGCCATTTCTGTCTGATATATTCAGTAATTCATTAGAAGAGCGAAAAGTACCTTCAGACTGGAAAATCGCGCAAGTAACTCCGATTTTCAAAAAAGGTGATCGAAGTGATCCTGGGAACTATCGTCCCATATCTATAACATCTGTTTGTAGTAGAGTTATGGAGCATACTATATGCTCGAACATTATGAATTTTCTAGATTATAATAATTTGCTTACAACAAATCAAACATGGATTTCGGAAGAAAAGATCATGTGAAACACAGCTGGCCCTATTTACACACGACGTAATGAAAGTTATCGATACAGGTTCACAAGTAGATGCAATTTTTTTAGATTTCCAGAAAGCCTTTGACTCTGTGCCACACAACCGCCTTTTAGCGAAGCTTCGAGCGTACGGTATATCGGATCAGCTTTGTGAATGGATAAAGGATTTTCTAACTGGTCGGTCGCAGTATGTTGTCGTTGAAGGAGAAAGTTCTTCTAATCTAGATGTTACATCGGGTGTACCTCAAGGAAGTGTAATAGGACCACTTCTTTTCTTAATTTTTATAAACGATCTCGGAGACAAAGTGAAAAGCCTTTTTAGATTGTTTGCTGATGATGCGGTTATTTATAGGGAAGTAAGAACTTTGGCCGATTGCTTAGAAATTCAGCGCGATCTGGATGTTATTTTGGCTTGGTGCGCTGAGTGGCAACTTACTCTAAACTGTAAAAAGTGCAAGACAATGAGCATAACTAACAAAAAGAATCCGATTGTTCAGAAATACGAGTTAAACAATACAGTTATTGATATGGTCGATTCTATTAAATATTTGGGAGTAACAGTACAAAGGAACATGAAATGGGACATACACATTAATTCTTTAGTAGGTAGAGCAAATTCTAGGCTGCGATTCATAGGTAGAATCTTGAAAAATTGTAATGAACAAACAAAGGAGATAGCGTACAAATCTCTTGTGCGTCCACATTTGGATTATTGTTGTGCCATTTGGGAGCCGTTTCGTAAGGGATTGATCGAAAGCATAGAGAAAGTACAGAGAAGAGCCACTCGATTCGTGACCGCTTGCTACAGTCCTTATGAAAGCGTCACAGAACTGATTAGTAGATTAGGTTGGGAGTCTCTGGTAGATAGACGACACACGTTTCGTTTAAACTTATTGGAAAACATGCGTACTCCCACTTTCACTCATGAGTGTAGTGAAATACTTCTTCCACCAACCTATTTGAGTCGGAAGGACAGGAAAGATAAAATTAGAGAAATAAGGTGCCGGACTGATTCTTATATGAATTCTTTTTTCCCTCGTACCATTAGGGATTGGAATGCACAGCAAAGAGATTAGCTTTGGTGCTGAGCACCCTCTGCCATGCACAGTTTTGTGAATTGCAGAGTATATATGTAGATGTAGATGTAGACCTAATTGTTCAAAAAATTTTAGACCATGGATACTCCTTGGATTAAATCAACTGTAAAATATTATGGTCGCCACTCTCCACTATTTTAATCTTTGGAGAGGAAAGGGCTCAGTCCTAAACTATGGAAATAAAATCACTGACGAAAGTTTCACCATCACTATATTTTGTTATCAAAAATTCAGAAAATTCACTATTACAGTTGATCAGCAATCGGACATTCATCGAATAAACCCCTAAGAAAAATTTACATTACATGTTCACTACTTGGACCAGGTTGCACCACTTCAAACTTGCCCCTGGACTATTTCCACGGGCCAAGACAAACTGTCTGACTCCAGCGACCACAGATCCGCTCCACTTGACTGACCACCAGCAACCGGGTGAAATGCGAGGAGCTTTCCCTATATGATCTACTAAGTCGCGTGACACCCAGAACGTAGTGGAGCTAAGATACACAACGTAGGACTCTCAGAATATAATATCATTTAGAAACAGGCATTATAGACAACTTTCTCCCTTTTGACTTTTATCGTAAACACAACGGTTTGGCTGTAATAACTTGAAACATGTTTAACCTGATTCTAATATTTAGCAGAAATATACTGTTTTGGGTTTAGAATCCTATATCCGAAATTTCTGTAGCTGCTCCACTTTTCAAAACTATCTCTATCTTGTTTCTAGATACTGTGATTGGTTTGTGATGCCATTTTCAAAATATCCCTTTCCTTCAAGGCCATGCCATGTTGAAAAAACTTCTAATTTGTTAAATTACGGATAAAGTAATACCTATTTTGAAAAACAGTTTTTGGCACTGTATCCTGTGATCTCTATTATACCTTTTACAAGTGTTTATATCCCACGACTTTATTTTCTTTGACTGTGATAATTATTGTTAGCCGGCTACGTTCCAAATTTGACGTAATTTGTAGTCCTCTCAGACTTGATTAACTGTATAGAACTGCTTGAAATTTCAGTACAAGGTACAGGAAGAATTTAAGTTTGTATTACAATATCTGCTGGTATCAGATATGCTTTAAATGTGTTTATTTAAGTGGACTTTAAAACTTGTGTTTTCTTATTTTTAAACTGTCTGAAACTATTGATCATGTATTATTTACTGCAAAATTTAGTTTCTGATGTTTGATTATTATTATAAATGTCTTTTACTGTGTCGGAAAGTGTTATAAAATGGTGACATTGTCTTGTAACAAAATTAAGTGCTTACAAGCTGGATTATTGATGATTTCAGTGATTTAGGTGAGATTAATGACTACTATTATCAATGAAGGTCTATTTAAGGCTGTTATTATGTATTTAGTTGATTTTTATATTTTAAATCACCCTGAAAGCGGCTATAGGCTGCAGTATCATCTCCTCTAAGATGCCCGTTCCCCATGTCTCGTAGCAAAAATGTTAGAATTTAACAAATTTTAAGGTTGTTTACATGCCCCTGGAAGATTGAAGTTATTTTTTGAAACCAAAAACTAGCTGAAATCTTCAAAAGATGAAAATTGAGGAGCTGAAATTTTGAAAAGATCAATAATTATAATAAATAAATTCTGAACTCCCCTCTAAAATTAACTATTCCCAGGTCAGTCTGTCCTCCATTCTTTCTCTCATTCATTCTCCAAATTATAATCATATCATTCAAAACATATTAACATTTGACTCTACTTCAAAAAATCAGAATCATCCCAACTTCCAAATATTAATCCTAAATATCAAAACTGACAAAATATCAAAATATACAATATCAAACCTCAAAATACAAAACATAGATATCACAAAAATTATCAAAATAATAGATTATCCACAACATCAAATATCAAAACATAAGTCATAGATAAAACTTAACTTAGTCCACAACCCAAAGGTTGGTTGGATCCTCCAGAAGGAGGCATACTAAGCCATTGTGTCAGAGGTAGGACGGCCAGTTCCTTTCCTCTGGGACCTACAGTTTAATGTGGAATCTAAACCACAGAGCGTCCTAGCTTAGCTCATATGATTAAACACAACTCTCAAAATTCCTGCGCCTGCTGGGATTCGTGCCTGGGGCAGGAGTAGCGAAAGTTTTGAAAGCAAGTGCCTTAGCCACTGAGCTACCAGAATGCTCAAATCATAGATATCAAACCATTAAATTACATAATATTCAGAAAAATTATCAAAAAATCCTAGGACAAAATTTGTTTCATTTATAAGAAATTATTTTTCAATTGTTGAATTCTTTGTCAAGAATGTCTTTCGTTTGAATAAACGCTCATGTTTTTGTTAAATGTTCTTTATCATTTATGCCAAAAATATACTTTTCCTGAAAATAATCACACACTTCCTTAAATGGGTAAATCCCAAGTCGTGTAACTGTCACAGATTGCACCGGGCTTCTAATTGTACAAAGCAATTGCCCTGTAGCTTGTACTGCCGAGCCTAGTTCTCGTCCTGTTTCCTGACACAGCAGGTGAGCCGTGGGGAGCTCGGTCAGATGGCTGTGCTGCGAACAAATGATAACAATGACACAATGTATGTGGGAGACTGAACTTTAGAAACTTAGATACTAACAAACAGAAACAAAATACAAAGTGAAAATACAGAAAATAAATACATGGTACGAACATCGTACAAAGCAAATGATTCATAAACAAAAATGTAATGTCACTTATTGACAATTTCTAATCAAATTTTTAAGGAGAAGCATTTATGAATGGATTACTGCAAACAATAAAAAATAGATTATACAAGTAGAACTTATTTACTACATTAACTCGTTCCATGCCAGGAACATGCAAAACTTAAACATATGCTTATTAGCTAGTACTATCCTACTTGTCCCAAACCAAGATAAGTTAGGAATACATACACACCCAAGTATAGAACACAGGGTGCTGACATTTGCAGAGTATCTCAGGACATGTCTCTGGTGGCTCTGGTTAGGTTAAGCATAAAAATGTCAAATATAAAACAAATATTATCAAACGAAAATATAGTAGGAATACATCCCAGAAAAAAATTGTAGGAAATGTCAGTGAGAAAAACTTATCATATCATATTATAAATAATGCAACTAAGGAAAATGGAAGCGGCTTCTAGGCGATATAAATAAGAAAAGAAAGGGAAATTAACCCACCACATACCAAAGTGGACGGATGTGATGAGAGAACACTAATGCTGACAAACAACTACACAATATTTCAGCATCTGCCTTGCTCACAAATAGAAAAACAGGGCCATTAGGCACAACGAATGTTACCTAATGACCAATAAATAAAGTAGTTTAATTATTAGTGAGGAAACAAAGTTTCCAAGCAGTAGTACCCTGTTGTCAAAAGTCAACATCAGGTAGAATAGGGTAGAGACAACAAAGTTGTATGAACCAGTACACTGGTTAGAACTCAAATATTGTATTTCTCAATTATGTGGATAGTCAGCTTATAGCTGAGCAAATGTATCTCCTCCTATGTAAAGTAGTTAGTTGGCAAATGTTACAAAATAGCCAAGTTGTTACTGTCCATTCTCCAGTCAAAAAATAAATAAAAATAAATAAATAAATAAATCCAAGCCACTGCAACTGAATCTAGTAAGAGGAAAAAATATCCCTAGAAAGGAACGCAAAAACAGTATCATGACCATCTCTTTATAAATAAAAGTGACATGCTGGCATATTCGACAAAAAGTATACATTATACCCAGGGAACATGTCCACACCGTGGTAAATGACTGAATACACAGAATTTTCCTCATGAGTAAAGGAGAAATTTCCCATTTTTTTAATTGACCTCCAACGATGAGAAAACCCTACCGACTCATATTAAATAGACAAATGTAGAGTCGGCATTGGAGGAAGAGCGAGTTGAAGATGCAAGTGCATTCGTAAGCAGAGTGCCAGGAGCTACTAACGTGGCTCGTTGATAGTAGCAACTTAGATGAACTGATAGAGAATCTGTCAGCCACTTTTGAAGTAGTTAAATCCCAAGTCACACCCTGTCTGAGGACAAGAAAAATTACTTCAGTAATGAATACTTTGTAGGCAAATATAAGTAGTCAATGCAGTCTATTGCAGATGATCAAAATGTTCCTATATAGTAAAGTAACTGTTAGTAAGCTACCACACTCTGGGGTTTTTGAGGCCTCACAAGAGTGGGTTTAGGTAATGCCTGCCAAATAAATGAAGATGCTCCCCGAAAATCCACTGTGGGCCCAGCAGGGGGAAGGAGCCGAATCACAACATCCTCGAAGCTGGTTGAAAGACAGAGCCTGTTGGCCAGACACGGTTGTCGAAGAAGGAAGAGTTGGCTGAGAGTAGCCGATAGCTGTGGCGGAAGAAAAGCAAAAAAATATCCATTACTGTGGCTGTAACATAAGAGCAGCATTCCTAAGGATACTGTTGGCAACTATTTGAGTGAAGAGAATGATTTCTCTGTGGTCAAAAATGTAAAGAAAGAACCACAGAGATAATAGAAAAGAAGTTCCTCGGCAGGACTAAGGCTCACCAATTCCTTAGTTTGGGGAATGCCGTTCACAAACTGTCACGAAAAGTACATATAGATATATAAGTAAGCAGCATACGCCCACTTATCTGTAGCAGCAGCGTCACTGATGTCGAAGAGCCTGGCGAAGACAGCTGGACCTCAATGTGAAGGTCGTTCCAGGTGTGGTGAGTTGTCGGCAGGTGTCCGTGTCGGTGTATCGGTCAGTCAGCTGAAGTCAGTCAGCTGAAGCATGAAGGTCGTCGAGTAGTACCGGCTGCTGTAGCAAGGCCCTCGTCCGACATCAGTTGTAGCGGGAGATCCGTTGAGTGGTAGTGGGTAATAGAAGATAGCCTCAGGTTGGAAGCAGTTACAGTAGGAAGTTGAAAAGCACTGTCACTTAAAAAAAAAACACCAACACTGGTTTCAGTAAAAAAGTTTCCATCTGTCTAATTTATGTTTCATTGTTCATGTGAACTAGAAGCCTAGCGATCCCCATGTAAGGGACTAGTAATAAAGAAATCGGTCAGCACTTGAATTAAATTAACTTCAAAAGAGGAGGTTCGTAGCGTATACTACGAAAATAACATCAAAACTCATGGATTCGAGTTAATCCTTCTTGAAAACTGAAACTTACAGTCGCCAAAAATAAAAACTTAAGTATTGGCCATCACTGCCGAAAACTCCAACATGGCGGCTACAAGGCCAGGCTGACCGGGACTACTTTCACATTTTGCCCCCTGAACGTGACCTTCTCACTCCACTGAGCAACAGACCTTCACTTTTGAGTGTAGTGAAATACTTCTTCCACCAACCTATTTCAGTCGGAAGGACAGGAAAGATAAAATTAGAGAAATAAGGTGCCGCACTGATTCTTATATGAATTCTTTTTTTCCCTCGTACCATTAGGGATTGGAATGCACAGCAAAGAGAATAGCTTTAGTGCTGAGCACCCTCTGCCACCCACAATTTTGTGAATTGCAGAGTATATATGTAGATGTAGATGTAGTCCACTTGACTGACCACAGACAACTGCAGGCCTCGTGACCCCACACTTTCTATATAGTCCTGGGCCAGCGACAACTTTCTTCTAATGCCTCTAAAAATAGCTCGTAGAATTTTATACTGTTTAGGGAAATTAAAAAGAAACAACTTTCCCTCTTCTGCTTTTCATCGTAACCTCAATGGTTTGTCTGTAAAAAATTAAAATGTGTTGTTTCGGAGTGACACTGTTTTCATCACTGTGATGTAGGCTTCTGTTGTACCTCCGTTGTTAAAACATGCTGCGGGAACACTCCATTTTGAGTTTTAAAACTATTGCCCTTGAATTCTCCTCCTTCTCAGATTTACAATGGTGTGCTTTTCTTTAGCTGTTGTATTTGTGTAGTAATTAATTTTCCTAAAATACCGGTGTTTTCTAGCCTCCCTCCATTTGTAATTTTCAAATTTCAAAGAGTTTACAGTGAATTATTATGAGAGTAAAACCTATCTTGAAAAATGACTTTCAGCATATTTTTCTACGGTTTCCATTTCATCGTTCAAAAGGGTTTTTATTCCCTGACTTTATTTACTTTGACTGTTATAATTAATGTAAACCGTTGGCGTGCCAAATCAGATGCAATTAATTTAGAAAGTTTTCTCAGACTTGATTAACTGTACAGAACTACCTGGAATTTCAGCACAAGGTACAGGAAGAAATTAAGTTTTGACTACAATATCTGCTGATATCAGAAACTTTATTAAATGTGTTGTTATCACTGATTGTAATTGCTGGTTTGTTTGACTGGATGTAAAACTTGTGTTTTCTTGTTTTAAACTGCCTGAGACTATTGATCAAGTGTAGTTTATTGCAAAATTTAGTTCCTCATAGTGAATTATTATTATAAATGCTCTTTACTGCACCGAAAAGTGTCGTAAAATGGTGATGTTGTCTCGTAACAATATTTAGTGCTTAACAAGTTGGATTTTTGACGATTGCAATGGTTTAGGTGAGTTTAAAGGCTACTATTTATCTTTAAGGTCTATTTAAGGCTGTTATTATGTATTTAGTTAGTTTTTATATTTTAAATCAGCCTGTAAGTGGCTATAGGCTTCAGTATCGGCTTCTATAATATATCTGTTCCCCATGACTCGCAGCAGAAAATTAGAATTTAACAAATTCTAAGGAAGCTTACATGGGAATGTATGAGATGTATGTTGATAATGAGCTTTGGAAAGATATTGGAGGAAGAATTGAGAGGAATTAAGGAAAAATTTGTTCATGATCAAGAGATAACCTCAATTTCAGGCACAACAGAGAGGAAAAATTTTCTTTTATTGGTAAATGAGTCAGGGACTGCAATAAATTATAAAGAGAAGTGATGATTAATTTAATATTAAGATTCTGAGGGGTGAAAGAATGCAGGGAAATTAGATTAAGAGACTTTAAGATTAAAATAAAAGGAAAACTAAGATTGTAGGGAAATTGCCACTTTAACATGTGTCCCACTGCAATTGAATTAAATATAATTGAGATCAAAATAAAAATAAAAATGAATATCAATTGGTGTTATCAATTATGTAATTTAAACTGCAATGCATGCTCAGAACTGACATAAAGTGTTTGGAAATATCTAGTGAATGTGTTAGAAATATGTTTAGTAATTTAGTTGTACTGGTATGGGGTTTCTCTAATAATTCAAATGAAATAATTATACAATTTATAACTTAAATGATAAATCTTATTAAATTAAATTAAATTAAATTAAATTAAATGATAAATCTTCTGAAAATGTTTGACAAGCATTCTGTTATTTCTGCTATGCAATCTGCTTGTCAAATGGCAATAAATGGGAGAAGTGCAGACTGTTGCTAATGGAAAAGCCCTTGACTACAATTAAGGAGGTTAACTGAAGCTAGCATTAGCTGTTATGACAGAAATAATTACTCTGACATGAAACAATATTTGTCAATAAAATTATTAAGATCCCAAGTTACAGAAACGGAGACCAAAGCTAACCTCCAGCTGCTGATACAGTAAGTGCATGACTTTTCTCGAGGGAATTTTGAAAACATTTGTAGACTTTTTCTTTTTATCAGTGATGGTTTTAAGTGTCACACAAGCAATGGTTTTTTCAGTTTCAGCAATAAAGTCTTAATTAAAATAATATTAATTTTTAGCTATAGATTACAAAATTTTTGAACGAAGACATTTCTTTAAATACTTGCATTATTAATGGATAATCATCTTATATTATTTCCTACTTTCTTCGATAGATTTCAGCAGAAATTTGTTCCACTCCCTCTCACCAATTTGTAATAATTGAATTGTGGAATAATTTCTGTGTTAAAGAAGTTTGATCATATCAATTTATTTAATACTTCTTTAAAAACATAGAACCTTACATTGTAATTATTTCATAGTTTGAAGTTACTTAATAGTTATAAGTAAATTTTTCTTACAAAATATGACATGAGTAAAATATATGAGATAATTTTAATACATTTTTACATTCTGAATGAAGGTATAAATTCAGTTGGATAAAGAAACAACACTTATAAACTTTTATAATATGTTGCAAAATAAAAAAGTAAGAAAAAAGGAACATTAATTTATGTGTTTACATAGAAGTTATTCTATTATTAATCAAGTAAAACGGTGTCTCGATTAGCTTAAGTATCACTACTGCAAATGTGTTCAACTATAGTATCTGAAAAAGTGTTTAATATATCAACTAGAAAAACGAGTACTATTATTGCAGGCACTTGTCAGTGTTCAGTTTTTAGTATCTGAATGATATTTCACTGTTTCATTAATAAAACCATTTTATCTACTATATTCAAAGAATAAAATAAAAATCTTGAAAATTATGTTTTATGTTCTCTCATGATCTTATAACATTTATTTTCTGTTTCTGATATTTCTGAGTAGAGCTCACTGTTTGATATTGTCTATAAGATGTTTAATATTTACAGGATCATAGTGATATTCTAAAGAAATTGGATATGATATGGCATTTGAGGATCTTTTTCCTTTCATTGGAGAGTTTGGGAGATACCAGAAGCGCGTCTATGTTTTACTGTGTTTCACTGCCGTATCTGGGGCCCTCCATAAGCTAGCTGGAGTTTTTCTGCAGGCTAATATGAAGCACAGGTATGCCAAAGGTAGAAACTAAATGCTGAAATTAGAATGTCTTTTCTCAAGCAGGAGGTGAAGTAGTTGCTTACATTACATTGGCTAGTAATTTAAAGTTAAGTTTTCGGTGTAGAGGATCATAATTTCATTTTAATGACAATAGTGATAGTGGAAATGCTGAACATAAGAAATGAAAGATAAAGAAATGCATCACTGAGCAGGAATGAAAGCAGGAGGGGTGAGACAAACTCATAAACATACACTCACTTCACAGTATTGTAGTATTAACATTACTGCAGTTTTCCTACAGACATAATATTTCATACATTTTTTCCTTTAAATTTGGGAAAGCAGACTCAATGGTGAACAACACAAACACTACTAAAATAAAGGCAAATAACTTCACTCATAATTTCCAGGCTGAAAGGCCGTGGTCGATAAGTAAAGCTTTCCCCTGACGTTTCGTCTTCAACTGCGGAAGACATTCTCGGAGGCTAAGTGGCAACCGCAATGAGGGCACAAAGGAGTGTCGTATATATGACCAGTGTAGAGGGTGCCACAGTTCATCACGTGACGTCGGCTGAGTGGCTATCTCTGGTAATACCAACCTTATTGATAGAAGATAATCGATTGTTAACGTGCTGGTGCAATGTTAAAATCCAAATTTCCTCTTTTCTGTTAAAATTATTGCGGTGTTTATAAATTTCAATGGCTTTTCTATATGTACGAGCATAGTAGTGAGAAGTTTTTGATAAAACACTGGTCTTGTTAAATCTAATTTAATGGTCGCCCTCTTGGTAAACATGTTCAGCTAAGGCCGATTTCTGTATATGTATATGGCGGCAATTTCTCTTATGCTCACTCAGATGAATGTTAACACTTCTTTTTGTAGTGCCGATGTACACTTGTCCACAACTACAAGGAATTTTATAGATGCCTGGTGTAAAGGGTGAAAACCCATTGAAGTCTGTTCAGTAGTATCTGAGTTTTCATATGACAAATTTATCCGGTTTTCATTTTATAGATATAGATGTGCAATCATGTAGTGGACTTAACATCAAAAGTATTTTCAACAGGTATAACCTCATTCAAAAGACAAGGTAGGGGAGAGATACTTCCGCCAGGATGTACAGTGTATTACTGAGGCAGTCTACAGGAACTGGGTGGTTTCTGGGCCAGGTGCCTTAGGTGTGACATGAGGCTTCTTCACCATAGCAGAGCCAGTACTTTCCATCGTACATAAGGAATGTCAAATTGGGTGCCGGATTCTATACGGGTTGTGGATAGCAGTCCTGAAGCCTGTTCAGGAGCATTCCAACAAATGGTGTGTTTGTGGGGACTGAAGCCAAGTGTTTAAGTGACCATTGTTATAATGTAGCTCATTTTCTTTGTATTTCATATTACTTTCAAACATTAATAGCCAATTTTCATCCTTTGTGAAGGTCCTAATTAATTCAGTTGTTGACATTCTGGAGAGTACTGTCTTGGGTAAATTAACAAGTGAACATCTTCAAATAGTGTCATTGTTCACCTTCACAGATATTCACAATTGTCACATCATCCCACTCTTTTTCCTACACCAGAATGTACTGAATATTTCAGCTTAGTTACCATGTGAAATGACTTGTTTTTTTTATTAAGAACATCCAGATGTGTAGTAGTAGTGAATGACTCAGTACAGGTTCCTGTAACTTACAGGATGGAATTAAATCAACCACTGTGCAGTGTTTGCAGGTTACAATATCTTACACTTTTTGCGACAAACTTAAAGCACAAATCTCTCATGAACTAAATTGGAAATAATCTTCTGTGATGACATTTTACCATTGACATTATTTCTTGGGAATGCTTTCTCAATATATAAAACTGGAGAGCACGAGGATAGTACATTCATTGATAATATTTTAATAAAGGGGAAAAAATAGAAAATTAAACCAAAATTACAATCCAAAATGATTTTCAGATAGCAAAAGCCAAATAAGTGTTCTGCACAAGCTGAGAAATGAAAACAACTCAGTTAAAAGATTTATTAAGATTGGATTAACAAAAGAATTAAGCTTAGTGCAGCAAGGGAAATCAGTAAATTAAATAATTTTCACCTAAATTTTCACAAAATTAATATAAAATATTAGTGAACAATAACATACAACAAACAACAGATAATGAAAAAGTAATTAATAATGTAAATTAAAACAACTGGCAGGCAAGAAAACTGATAATGAGATTCTCACAACTCCTTGGCTGTAAATTTAGAAATTAGCAGTCCAGGTGATAAAATAAAAACTGTTCAGAACATTATTAAAATGGATATCAAAGTACATACCCCAAATATAAACTATATCACATGCTTTGAATATTAATAATAAACTGGTATGTTATGCAGAATCTGTTCAAATACAGAAGTTGATAAGGTTCATTTCAAATTGTACTTAAATTCACTAATTAAAGTGTGAATTTATATTGTTTCTACTTAAGAATTGAAAATCTGGTTTTCAGATTATAGGTAGTTAACAAAAAGAATTCTTTCTCAATGTTTCAAAATATATTCCAAAAATGTTGCTATGTTTCCTCAACTCAGTTCAATGATTTTTGTTGATTGTTGAACTAAATCTGATTTATTCAGAAATAAGATATAATTCAAGTAATATGAGTGCTATCCAGAAAGTAACTTACATTTTTGGCTAATGTTGAGTTTCGTGGAGATGGAGCTGCCATCTTGGTGTTGGAACATTTCTATTCTCAGTATGCATCAAGCTGTCATAGCGTGTGGGCTGTGATTTTTCTTCTTTGTTCATTGTGATTTATTGAAACGTGTGCTTCAATAAAAATTCCTGCAAGTTGTGAGGTCACAGTGATTAGGTTTTTACTGGCATAAAACCTCAAATCAATTGAAATTCTTCGGCAACTTTGTGAGGTGTATGAAGACGGAATAATGAGTGAAGATGGAGTGAGGCAATGGTGTATTCAGTTTAAAAATGGCCACACTAATGTTCATGATGAGGAAAGCAGTGGTCAGTCTGGCCTTGTGACTGATGAACTGATGATTAAAATCAACTATAAAATTCATTAAAATTGCTGCTTTATGACTACGTAATTCTCGCTTCATTTCCCTCAAATTTCACGAAATTTAATGCATTAAATTGTGCAGGAGGAGCTTGGTTATCACAAGTTTTATGCAAAATGGGTGCCAAAAAATCTTGATGGAAGATCACTAGAAACAGCATCGTGCTGTATGACAGAATTTGAAGACTACAACAAGGATAGTAATACACTTTTCGATCATGTCATAATGGGAGTTGAGACATGGATGAAATATGTCGATTATGAGATAAAAAGACAGCCCATGCAATTGCGAAATCCGAGTTCTCCCAAGAAATCAGTAAAGTGTTTGCAGATGTCATCAGACAGAATGATTATGGCAACTGTGTTTTGGGACACTGGGGAAGTGCTTCTGGTTGATTTTCTTGGATGTGGTACAACAATTAACTCAGAAAGGTATTTTGAAATGTTAAATAAACTAATACAAGCAAGACAAAACAAGCATCTGGGAAAACTGAGGTTATAAGTGTTGTTTGTTCATGACAACATATGTCCACACACGGCTAATCGTATCCAACGGCTCTTGGATGGGAGGTGTATGATCATCCACTGTGCAATCTGGATCAGGCGCCAAGTGATTACCACCTCCTTTCAGTGATGAAGTCCTGGCTCGCTACACAGCACTTTGACAGTGACAGAGGACTTCGTACTAGTGTAAACAAGTGATTCAAAACTATGTGCATCATTATGATAAGTGCCTCAATTTAAATAGTGACTGTATAGAAAAATAGTTCAAGATTATCCATTTCAAATGTATATAATAAATTTTTGTTTTCTTATTTAGTTGGTTTTTTTATTTCGAAACGTAAGTTACTTTCTGGATAGCCCTCATATTTTGGGTGCAATATGGAATGGTTGTTTGACATTCTTGCCCTTTCTTAAAATAATAGGCTGTAATCATGCACCTAATGCAGAGAAATCTAATAAGAAAATTGTAATTTTCATTTGCATATTCTTTCTTCGGCTGAATGTTTTTAATTTTTGTCTGTAAGTATGGTATAACACACAAAAATTCCATTAAACCATTTGTTTTCCTTACAGATGTCAACTGCCTTTTGAGAATGAAACAGCAGTATATTTATTACCTACTGAAACTTTAAATGTGTCATACCCATGGGATGAAACCAGTAATACGTGGTCGTCATGTGAACGATATATTGAAAACTACACTGTAGGGTATGCAGAGAGCGGAGAAGACAATAAACTGACCATCAGCTGTGATAAATGGGTTTATGACAGGGATGTGTATACGAGTAGCACAATTATGGAGGTGAAAGATACTTTTCATTGTGTTTTTTTAAAATAAATTTCCAACTTTGTGTTTTTTAATAGATAATGAAACAATGATTGAGAAACACCTTTTTCATTAGTCTTACTTGACTTAAATGCTCTGTTACAGTTCGATCTGGTGTGTTCCTCGGGATGGTTAAGAGCCGTATCAGATTCTATGTTCATGCTCGGAGATGTGATAGGATCATTTACTTTTGGCTTTCTTTCTGACAGGTGAGAAATAATAATTATGTTTATGGACTTGTACATTAGAACTCCAATTATCCGAACTCCGACTATCTGAATCGCTGATTATCCAAATCACTTTAAGGCAGTCACATTGAGACTTGTGTGGTACAAGTTGAAGGGCATACCAACTGAAGAAGAGAAGGAAATGGAGAAAAAGGAAAAAGAAGCTCAAGAAAAGGAAAGGGAAGTGGCAGGAGAGGAGGGGATGATATGTCACTTGAGGAATTCAGAAACTTTCTTCTGAAAATTCCTGGATGTTCAGAAGTTAGTGCTGAAGATTTAGGAGAGTGGGTGGTGTGTGATTCTAAATGATGATGAACTTATTGAAAGTGTGAGAGAAGAAAGTGTCGAGAGGAAGAAGATGACCTAAATGACGAAGTTGAAGCAGACACGGGTCCATCAGCCAGTCGAACATTTTTGCCCTTGAAACTGCGTTGAAGTGGATGGGGCGTCAGCCCGAGTGTGACCACATGCAACTTCTCACTGTCGAGCGGATGCACGACTTGGCTGCTCGAAAATGGATGGAAAAGTCAAACAGCTGACCGAGATATTCAGCAAGCAATGACTTTTAATTACAGTACAGTACATACATACTGTGCTAATGTACAGCACTTGTAAGTGCACTTAACATGTGAAAGTGTTTGCCTTTTAATTTAATTAATTAAAAATATTTTTTCTTTAAAAATAGTTTTTTCTCCCATTTTCAACATACATGCAGTAATTAATTAAAATAGACCCTTTTTCAGAAAAAATACAATTATCCGAATTTTTTATTACCCGAATGGGGTCCGGTCCCAATTGATTCGTATAATTGGAGTTCTAGTGTACTGGATAAAGATATTGAGCACATTGAGACAGGGGCATATTTCTAATTCAGGAACAAAGACTTGTGGACTAAAATGATTATGTTTTACATTGATAAAAACTGTTAGAGAAATCAGTTCTAATTTTTTGGATTTCTGTTTTATTTATGTTTCTTGGAGCTTGAGGGTATGTTGACCATTAGCACCCAAAATTTCAAAACAATTTGCAAGGTACTATTTAAACAAAATAAAATATCACCCTGAGTATTGTTTTGAATTTTTATCTTAATATATGTCTTTAAAGCAATAACACTCTAGGACTAAATAGAACTTTTACAGGGAACAATAGCTGCTAATTTAGGGACATTTATTCCATGTTCCATTATTTTGCTTTAGGTATGCTGTTTAATTTAACTGCAAGGGAGCTTGCCCAAGCAGCTTGAAATGACTCCAAAATGCTGACAATTGCGAAAATATAAATTATATGGAAATGAAGGATGTTATGGGACGCCACTGTATTAAATATTTAAATGGTATACTGAGACCATGTAATTCTCTCATATTATACATATGGAATAATGGTTTTGTTGGTAAAATATTCCAGAGGTAAAATAGTCCCCATTTGGAACTCCAGTTGGAGAGGAGGAGTCGCAATGAATAGAAACATTCTATGAGTCAGAGCATGTTTTCTACCTTCAGGTAACAAGTGTTGTGATGGGTACTGACGTAGCATCCTCCTACACCAGCCTCTTCCTGGCCAGACTGTAGAAGCCATTCCTCAAAATATTGTACTCAGCCATTTGATTCAGACATTTTCATTATATGGATCTGAATACTCAGACTTGA
This sequence comes from Vandiemenella viatica, assembly GCA_031002005.1. NCBI lineage: Eukaryota > Metazoa > Arthropoda > Insecta > Orthoptera > Morabidae > Vandiemenella > Vandiemenella viatica. The sequence continues at coordinate 7,975,179 of JARYHS010013630.1, forward strand.
CTTCCTAGATTCCCTCAATAACACCCACTCATTAAACTTTACAGTCCTTCTCTCACATCCAAATCACCATCCCTGATGTTCATCATGGCCACATACACATCTCCGTCTACATCAAACCCACCAACCCACAACAGTATCTGCAGTTTGATAGCTGCCACCCAAATCACAGCCAAACATTCCCTTCTTCACTGCATGGACATATCTGCTCCTATCAAGAATTTCTCATCTGATACTCCAACCACCTGGCATAAGTCCTTAAATCCTGCAACTATCTTCCTGAATTGGTCCATAAACAGATACCGCACACCCAAAACTAACCGTAAACTAGTTTTTCTCACCTTGTTCATTTCTGTAATCTTTAAACCAAATCATTTCCTAAAAATATGACTTCTTCTGATTTTTTCCAGAATTGCATTTCAATACTTGTCCACAAATCCAACCTTGCAACACTCTTAAACCTTCCCACAGCTCCTACCCTTGTAACAGGTCTCAATACAAAATATGCAATATGCAAACAGACATTTCCCCAGCTTGCAAATACAGGTTTGCAACTAAGGGGTTCATATAAATTTGGGACTGGTTTTTATCCCAGAAAGATAACCTGGATTTAGGAATACTGGGGTTTTATAGCATATGCTTATCGTTTAATATTTGCCATATTGTATTTTATAAAATTGCCAATGTTATATTTTATAAACTCCTTTTTGTTTTATTTTTAATTTGGATTGTTATGTTGTCTTGAGTACAGAATCATTTTAATGTCTTGTGGCGAATAATAATAATAATAATCTTTCTTGTTATTCACTTGACCTTTATTTTCATCTTACTTCATTTTATAAACAATCTGAAGAATTACCGAGGTCCTTTGCTGACAGTAACTCCATTTCAACACACCCAAAGCGCGAACTAACTTTGTCTATCGCTCACCAGAACTTCTGCTCTCCTGTTGTCTTCCGGTCTCTATAGCCACGGATTTTTTCTCAGAGTAATTATTATTCCTTTGTCTCTTCTCTGAGTAACCTGTTATGCTACACACTGTGAATATGAAAAATCCTATATTGGGCAGACCAACTGTACCATGGGGACCCACTGTGCTGAATACAAATGTAACGTTTGCCTGTTGCTGCCATAGGAGTTGTCGGTCACAGAGCGTGTGACTTACAGTGAACATAAAATATGAGAGTACTGGCTCAGACTCTTTACCATTGAGAGTGGTGAATGGTTAACGTTCTGGCCTCGCATTCAGGAGGACGCGGGTTCGAATCCCCGTCCGGACATCCAGATTTGGGTTTTCCATGGCTTCCCTAAATCACTCCAGGCGAATGCCAGGATGCTTCCTTCAAAAAGGCCATGGTCAAATTCCTCCCCGTTCTTTGTCCCCAGTCCCATCCCACCTCTAATGACCTTAGCCGTCGATGAGGCATAAAGCAATAAGGAAAAAAGGAGAGTCTGTCATAAAAGAAGCTATCAAAATAATACTTAGTGACAACACCATTAAGAGAGATACAGGGCTCTTTCTGACTGATGCTTGTAGACCAGCACTTTCAGTCCCCAGACAGGAGCACAGCAAGATTAAGGCTGACAGCAGTAAGGGGCCAGAGCCATGTGGCACAACAGAGTGGACCACGTACAGAGCCACGAGGCCCAGTGCCCAGTTGCGATACGATGACGGTGACAGTGAGAACATTAAATACGCACATCCACCCACTGACTGACACTGTACTTCTGAACAGCAGATAGTTGATGAAGACAACAGAGAATGCCATCGGAACATTGTCGTTTATTACACGATCTGGCTGCAAACCTATGGAGGGTATCTTGCATGCGGTATGTTTCCACCCACTACCACCTCTTGCCACCCTACCATTATTGTAGGCTCACATCCCACCTAATATACCAGCTCACCCTTCTCCAAGATATTACACTGGCCTCACCATAAGCCAGTTGTCTCTTAGGATGAATGGCAATATAAAAACTGTTTATTCCGAACCATCTCATCCTACCCATCTCATCCTACCCATGCCAGCTTTCACAACTCTTTTGACCTTTATAACTATTTCGTACTCAAAGTCTTCTTGCCATTTTTAACAATTTTAAGATATATTCTGAGCGTTAAATTAATTTTTTTGAACAGAAATAGAATTTTATATCTTTGTTTAAATCGAAAATGCCATATTTCCAATTCATAAAACTCCAGTTTTATACCACTAAATACAATATTTTTTACTGCACATTTCATCATAATATCAGTATTAAGTAGTATAATGTAACTCCAAAAGTAAACAATTAACTTTATTTACAGATTTTGTTCTATTAAGCTTTTATGCTCTCCTGTAAAATTTGAAAATGTACAGGGTGTTTCAAAAAGGACTTAACAACTTTGAAAATTCATATAAATTTTATGAAACAAGGTACAGAGCTGGTTTTGGTGTTGTTTTAAAGGAAAACACTTCAAGTTTTGACACGCATAGTCCGCTAGTGCCTAATCGCGCTGCACAAGTGCTAGCGGCAGTTACGTTAAAGATGGCTGCCTTCACTGGACCTGAGTGTGCTAGCTGTGTGTTTTGGTTTGAAGAATCAAAGTCTGCGACAACAGTTCAGTGTAATTTTCGTACCAAGTATGCTAAAGATCCTCCAAGTAGGCCTACAATTTAAGAGTGGTATAGATGTTTTGTAGAAACAGGGTGCTCAGTAAAACATAAAAAAATCCTCAGGTCATCCAAGCACATCTGACGAGTGAGAAAAAGTTTTGTCAACAGCCCTATGAAATCGAACCAGCGTGCATCTCGTGAGCTGCAAGTCCCACATACGACGGTTTGGCGTGTGTTGAGAAAACGTTTGCATTTGAAACCATACTGATATTCACTTTTACAAGCAATTAAAGACACTGATAAGATTGCATGTAGGAACTTCTGTGTGGATATGTTAAATCGAGTGGATGATGAACATTTCTTGGACAACATAATCTTTTCTGATGAGTCAACTTTTCACTTAAGTGGCAAGGTTAACACACATAACTGTAGGATTTGGGGCAGTGAAACTCCACATGAAACATTGCAACATGTTCATGATAGCCCTAAAGTCAACGTTTTTTGTGCATTGAGCAAGAGGAAAATGTACGGCCCCTTTTTTTTTCAAAGAGAGAGCCATCAATGGGATAGTGTACCTTGATATGTTGCAACAATTTTTGATACCACAGATCAATGAGGATGACCGAGAACGAAATGTATCTTTATGCAAGATGGCGCACCACCACACTATCTGACAGACATCCGGGATTTTCTCAGTGACCACTTTCCAGGTCAATGGATTGGCCGTGATGCGCCAATTGCATGCACCCCCCCCCCCCTCCGTTCCCCAGACCTGACACCGCTAGATTTTTTCTTCTGGAGTTTCATAAAAGATATGGTGTACGTACCTCCTTTGCTGGCCACTCTACCTGAACTTAGAGCAAGAATTTACGCTGCTGCTGAGCAAGTTACACCTGAAATGCTAGTGTGAGTCTGGGAAGAAATCGACTACCGATCTGCAGAGTAACCAACGGAAGCCACATAGAACATCTTTAGTTTAAGGTAAAAAAAACTTGAAGTGCTTTCCTTTCAAACAACACCAAAATCAGCTCTGTACCTTGTTTCATAAAATTTATATGAATTTTCAAAGTTGTAAAGTCCTTTTTGAAACACCCTGTAGATTTATGGCCTTTTATTCATTCTTTGTGACAGTGAAAATGTTGTAGACACATGGCAGCTTTTGGTGTGTACACGTCTGATCCGCTTGGCATATGTCTCACCTCTAACATGATTAAGGATTATTCTGAAATTCTGTAAAGTGTGTTCATGTTTATTGGTTCATCATGGCTCTCCTGCTTTCATCTGTTGTGAGTTAGGGATTTACTTTCTGTGTCCTTTCTTATTACTTCATTATTTATTTTTATAGTGCACATATTCTTATGAGGTTTTTGCTCTATATATTTATTTTTTGTATGTTTAATTTAATTTCTGTGCATAAATTTCAAATGATATTGTTTTCACCCTCACCTACTCTGCTTGGAACTACATATTCCAAAGAAACATTTATTTAGCATGCTGATACTTTCCAATCATATTGTTTTCATCACCCCAACCATCTGCACCCAGAACTAACTGTTCTAAACTATGATTCATTTCGTGTGGTTGAGAGTCGTCTGCTTCATTCGCTACTATCTTGAGTATGACTATACCTGAAACACTGTTTTTCTTATTGTTTTATTTTGTGTGTGTGTTTGTTGTATTTGTTTTTTCTGCTTCCTTCCCGATGATATTAAGGAAAAAGGAAGTGGCTTTTTGGCAATATAAATAACAAAGGATAGGGAAAACTACTCATCACGGACCAAAATTGAAAGCTGCAAACTGTATGACTCGGTCCCTATTTATTTTATTATTATTTTAATTGCAATGCAGCACAGGCACCGGTGGCAATTTCTTCCCCCTATCCTGCACCCACCTACATTTGCCTTCTACAAATTTTAACTTTAAATTCTTTTAACATTTTCGGTAGGTTATTCATCATTCCCCTTGGTAACTCATTCCAATCCCTGACACCCTTACCTAAAAAAGAGAATCTTCCCACACCCTTGTGCCTGAAATCGAGTGCCAGCTTGTGGTCATGGTCATCTTTTCCCTTCCATGAACTACTTTTAATACCTATTGCAATATCTTTCCATGCCTCATCACCAGTATATGCCCTGTACACTCCCATGACCCTCCTCATCCTCCTCCTGTCTTGCAATGAATCCCATTCCATCTCCTTTACCATATCTGTCACTGATTGCATTCTGCGATAATTTCCACAAACAAATCTAGCAGCCCTTCTTTGCATCTTCTCCAACTCCTGTATTTGATACTCAAAATGTGGGTCCCATACTACATTACCATATTCGAGCAATGGTCTGACCAAAGTTTTGTAACACAATTTCTTTACTTCTCTCTTACATCCCCTCATTACTCTCTCCAATAAGTGCAGGATTTTGGAACCTTTTCCTACCACCTGTCCAATGTGTCCTGCCCAGTTAAGCTTGTTATCAAAAGTAATGCCAAGATATTTACATTTAAAGTCTTCAGCAAGCAATTCTTCCCCCACCTTATACTCATAATTAACCTTTTGTTTTTTATTTGTGTATCTAATTAGTTGACTCTTCTTTGCATTTATCTTCATCCCATGTTTACCAACCCAACTAGACATCCTGTCCAGATCACCCTGCAACTGTTTACAGTCCTCTATCGTTTTGATCCTTTTATACAGCATTATGTCATCTGCAAACGATTTAATTTCAGATAGTAAACAATCAACACAATTATTCATTAGAATAATGAATAGCAATGGTCCCAATATGCTACCCTGCGGCACTCCCATTTTTACTTCCACTTCCTTTTATACCGCATTTCCCACCCTAACTTTCTGTTTTCTACCTTTTAAAAATTCTTCTACCCAGCAAATCACTTTCTCATCCACTCCAATAGCTTTTACCTTATTTACTACCATTTTGTGGCTTACTCTGCCAAACGCCTTTGAAAGATCTAGTGCTACACTATCAATTTGGCCTCCCTTGTCCATTTCATCTGAAATATCTTGCATATATCCCACCAACTGAGATTCGCATGAATATCGTTGCCTGAACCCATGTTGCCTACTTGAAAACCACTTACGTTCCTCACATATATTTCTGATGTGGTTGCATATCAATCTTTCCATTAATTTACCTACCACTGAAGTCAAACTGATTGACCTGTAATTTTCGACTCTATTTCGCACCCCTCCTTTATGTACCGGTACTACTATCACACTTTTCCAGTCTTGTGGTAAGCAGCAAGTATCCAGACTCAATTTAAATAATATTTCAAGATAAGGTACAATGTCACACCCAGCTATCTTTGATATATCTGTAGTAATATTATCTGCACCAGCCTCCTTATGTGTTTTCAGCTTGCTTACTATACTTCTACAGTTTACCATTAACACCCTTACTGCTGGCTTTACATTTTCAGAATTTACCTCCTCTTTCCCACTTTTACCGCAGTCAGTTATTGTTTCAGCCACTTCATCTATTTCTTTAACATGTGTGACTTTCCCCATTGTGAATCTGCAATCAGTCTCACTTTGATAATTTATTTTAGTCCCTTCACCAGCAGCCCCTAACCCTAGCACATGAATAAGGCGTAAAACCTAAATATTGTATATGATTTGTTTGTCTTACTGTATTTCACTCATCGCAGCCTTCATTTTCCCTATCCTTTGTTATTTAACTTTGTTAAGTCATGAGTCTACTTTATTTTTCCTTTCCATGTTAACACCACTTCAAGGAATACTTTCTTTCTCCATTGTGTCAGGATTTTCATATAATACATATGTGACAAATCCAGACCTTCCGAACAACAGAATAATTTCCATCAGTGATTTCATTAATGTTCATACTTTGAAACTTGTCACTTTTCCCCATAATATTGGTAAGTTTAAATGCATCAGCCATTCTAGTTTCACATAATTTTAGTTATATGATTCAAGTGAATTCCATCTTACAGTACTGTTTGTTTTACATGAAACAATAAATTATTATTATGGAGCACATAGTCACATACTTTACAAATAATGTGCCAGTTAAAAATTCAGAACATGCTAATATTCATTTCAGTGTTTTACAGGTATGGAAGGAGACCTATCTTCATGGTTGCTGTCGTCCTGCAGGTGGTCGGGGGAGTGCTGGTGGCAGTCTCGCCTCAGTATGTCTGGTTCATTATATTCAGACTTCTCGTTGGAAGCACAGCCTCTGGACTCTTTCTTGTAGGTTATGTCATTGGTAAGCAGTATTCAGATGACATTTAGCAGACAATTAACTTCAAATCTTATAATGAAGCCATACAGTGAAAATATTTTGTCAAAAGCTTAATTGGACAAGAAACATTGGGCAAATCTTGCTTTACTGGAGAGGTTGATTAGGGATTCTACCAGGGAAGGGAGCGAATTGGGACACAACAGCTCGGTCAGACCATTGTTTGAATACAGTGAGGTAGTTGTAGGTGTCAATTACAGGAGTTGGAGAAGGTGCAAATTAGGGCTGCCAGGTTTCTCTGCAGAGTTGTGGGTAAGTGCAGGAGGATCTGTACAGAAAATACATACTGGTAGATCAATATGGAAATATTACTGTCAAAATGATTCAGCCTGTTAGGTATACATTATTATCGATAAACGTTATTATCGATCATAGGGTGGAGGATGACTTGCTTGTTGAACACCTAAAGTGTAAATACCTTGGCACAAAATTTGATGATAAACTCAACTGGGCAGGAAACATTGGGCAGGTTGTGAAGAATATTAACGCCACCACCGCCTGGGACAGTATAGCAAATCAGCGATCGCCGAGCACGTGTACGACCATGAACACAAAGTAGAGTTCAATAACGTTAGGATATTGGCTAGAACATCACATTCTTGGGAATCTGTCATCAAAGAAGCGATCGAAATTCGACTGGCCGACACATTTAACAGAGACAGTGGTCTATGTCTCAGTGAGGCATGGAAGCAAGCCTTGGCAAATATCTGCAGAGAACGTTGTAATTCCATCCAGATGCCGCCGTAGAGGGCTCCATATTAGCTCGGGCTGGAACAAGAACCGTAGCCACGCCCACGGGCAGCGAGCCGCCAGTTGGTTGCGGGCCTGGCTCATAGTAAGCCTTTGCCGAGGCCACGCAGCTGCCGGACGCGGACATGTATATAAGGAAGAGCGGCACCCGAACCGTCTCAGTATCTGTGGGTCAGCTGACCAGTGCAGATGTCTCTACACCTGAAGAAGACGGCGGAGCTAGCCGTCAAAATATTGTGGTTCCACAACACTATCCGGCGGTACACCCGTGAAGACTACATTGCAGTCATACGCCGGAAAAGTCTTCGTTCGTACAACAAAGAAAAGGACTTTCAGTTGCAATATTTTTCTTTTACTGATTGGCATACATTAAGACAAAAAAATCATTGCTAAAGAAATATGCAATACAAAGACAAAAATAGATTTAAAAAATACAATGTATTTTGCATGAAGAAGTATAAAGAAAATACTTTTCTAATATAGCTTTACTTCTTGTCTCTGGGAATGCTTAGAAAACATGGAACTTCTAGAAACATCTTTTTTTTATAATAAATAAAAAAAGAGTGTAGCTGCACTTGTATTTGGTTATTTTGTCATCTGCCAGTTTTATCTCAGTCTACACTCATCATTCACTTGTAATTTTCTGTAGCCTTTCATTCTCTGGCTTTAACTGTCCTTTGTTCTAATGAATTGGCTGAGATGTTATACTCAAGGACGCTGTAATAACAATGAAAATTAAAGCTTCTGCCAGAAATTGGACAGGTGAAATTTCACTGGATTCAGGATTTGTTCTGAAAGTTCAAGGGTATTTTTTAAAAAAATTGCTTTATCATTTTTTTCGTTTGCCAGCCCCACCTTCTGTGACAAACTCTGGTTTATTCTGTCCCTTACTGAACCCGTATTCACGTAATTATGTAACACATAACACCTGGGACTTAACATGGCTGGCTCAAACATTTTTCTATCACCTTGAAATCAATATTTGTTTCCTAATTTGTCTGCTGTACTCCTTTCTGTTGTCTGGTTATTTCAACTATACATTCATCACCTTCGGTGTTCTGTCGTGAGGCAGGTTTCCACTTGGTACCTCTCCATGCTCTCCCATCTGACGTCCTCTGTGTTATTTCCGCTTCCCTTGATTTCATCTACGATGCATGACTTGTTAGAGTTTTCTCCTTTCACCCTTTCCAACACTTCTGCATTACTCACTTTTTCCATCCAGCTTTTCCTCTCCATTCTCCACCACATCTCAAGTGGTTTTAACATTTGTTTCTTCCTCCTCTCACCTCAGTGTCCAAATCTCTGGCCCATTACACACGCCTTCTGTAACATTTGCACAGTATATTCCTCAGTGAATTATGTGGTTTTCCTCTTCTGTTGAACCCTTCCTTTGTTACAGCAATACAAGTTTTCACCTCTTGGTGTCAGCTACAAATCTACATTTTTTAAAAAATTGTTCTGTCTTAATATTTGCCAGTTTCCTTCATTTACCACAATTCTCTCTCTCTCTCTCTTTTGTTGATTCTCATTTTATACTCCTCATAAGTTTCATGTAGTATGTCTAATTTCGTTGAAAAAATATTTTTGAAATTTTAATTTTTTTAAACTCTAAACAAAATTAAAGTGTAGGTTCACAAAATCAGACACTAAGTGTTCTGTTTCTCGATTAAATTATGCCTACCTTATCAGATTTTGATTCTATTTTTTATTAAAAATTTCCAATTTCTCAAAAATTGCTTTGTTGCAGCAATGGAAATGGTGGGTCCATCCAGACGGCTCTTCGCAGGAGTAGCCTGTCAGTTCTTCTTCACTTTCGGATACGTGTTGACTGCACTTTTTGCTTATCTGATTCCCGAATGGAGAATGTTACAAGTTGCCGTAACATTACCGTCATTAATATTTTTGACTTATTGGTGGTAAGTAATTTCGTACAGTTTTTTTCATGCCAAATGCAACCTCCTGGACTTCAGTGATTAAATTTCCGCAGACCGTATAACTAAACCAATCAGCCTTCTGTAATGTCTACATACAGTTCCAGGCAACATAAAAAAGCTCCCAGATACTGCTGTCACCAACAAATTACTTACACATTACAGATGTAACATATTCTGTGAATATCTGTCATTATAGTCTACAAAATACCATTTTCTTCAGAAAATATTTCATCATATGTGGAAAAATTGATATCAGACATTTTGATCATGTCCCTAAATAAACATCTTTCTTTAAAAACTTTATGAACAGCAGTAGGCATTGTATCATCATCCAAACTCATAAATAATACTATTGTCCTATTGCTTTGTAAATCTTATCTTCAGCTAACTATATTTCACAGATCAATTAGGATAAATGACCGTGAAATATAATTGGTAAACATTTCTAATAACCTGCAGCTTTCAATGTCCCATCATATAAAATAATTTTAACAGTTCTTTAACTGCAGGCATTTAGATACAGTCAGTGGTGATTAACTTCTATATCTCAGAAGAAAATTATCCCCCCCCCCCCCCCTCTTGTAGCCCATTCTGTCAAAAGGCCTTTTTTTAAAATGGTTTATTGTCCTTTGAAGCAGATAATTCACTATAATTCAGAGAATAGTATCTCCAACATCAAAGCAAAAGATTGGCAGCACATGCTCAGCAAACTGATATCAGCATTGGTTTCCTATAATTCTCATCCAGTTTCTGTACACTGTCAAATCCTGTTCTTAAAAGAGGATCTTCTACAACTGTTGATACAAAATTTTCTGCTCACCCCAGCTTAACTCTTTCTCTTCAGCTTTTATTTTTATACATCTATTTTTCATTTGTTCAAAATTCCATGTGACCCTGAAAATGCTGTGTCTACTTGACATTTGGCCATTTCCTTGCAGCTTTCTTACAGTCCTTTTTCTTTGGCTCCCTGCTTTATCCTTTCTCTCTTATTTTCAAGCTATCAAGCTGTTATCTTCATCTACATCTACATCTATACTCTGCAAATCACAAATACTGTGGGTGGCAGAGGGTGCTTAGCACCAATCCTAATTCTGCGCATTCCAATCCCAAACAGATCGAGGAAAGAAGGAATACATAAATGAATCAGTACAGCATCTTATTTCTCTAATCTTATCCCTCCTGTCCTTGCGACCTAAATAGGTTGGCAGAAGAAGTATTTCATTGCACTTGTAACTTAAAAATTTTCGCATATTCTCCAGCAAATTCAAACGAAAACGACGTCGTCTGTCCGCCAAACAATCCCAGCCCAACCCACGAATTAGCTCTGTGACACTTACGTAAGGACTGTAACTAGCAGTCACGAATCGAGCGGCTCTTCTCTGTACTTTCTCTAATGTGTCAATCAATCCCTTGCGATATGGATCCCAAATTCCACAACAGTATTCCAAATGCGGACGTACTAGTGTTTTGTACGCTATTTCCTTTGTATGAACATTACAACTTCTCAAAATACGTCCTATGAATCGTAGTTTGGAATTAGCTTTTCCTACAACGGAAGTTATGTGCAAGTCCCATTTCATGTTGCTTTGTACTGTTACGCCTAGATACTTCAGGGAATCTACAGTGTCAACAACTGAATTGTTAACTTTGTACTCCAGAGCAAGCGGGGTCTTTTTATTACTTATGTGCATTGCCTTGCACTTTTTACAGTTTAGTGTAAGCTGCCATTCACGGCACCATTCCGAAATAACATCCAGATCGCGCTGAATTTCTAAGCAATCGTCGGAGCACCTCACTTCCCTATAAATAAGTGCATCATCAGCAAAAAATCACATCCTGCAGTTAACGTTGTCACCGAGATCGTTTATAAAAATTAAGAAAAGAAGTGGTCCTATTACACTTCCTTGAGGAACGCCCGAAGTAACATCTAGTTTAGAAGAGGCTTCCCCGTCTACAACGACATACTGTGACCGACCAGTTAGAAAATCGCATATCCATTCGCAAATCTGATCAGATATACCGTACGCTCGGATCTTCGCTAAGAGTCGGTTGTGTGGTACAGAGGCAAAAGCTTTCTGAAAATCCAAGAAAATAGCATCAACTTGTGATCCCGCATCAATAACTTTCATTACATCATGCGAAAATAGAGCCAGTTGCGTTTCACATGATCGGTTCTTCCGAAATCCGTGTTGGTATGCTGTAAGTACCTCGTTTTCATCTAGAAACTTCATAACGTTAGAGCATATGACATGCTCCAGAATTCTACAGCAAACAGATGTTAGCGATATCGGATGACAATTCCTAGGATCTCTCCGATCTCCTTTCTTGAAAATGGGAATCACCTGCGCAATTTTCCAGTCAGAAGGTACTTTTCTTTCCTCTAAAGATTTACGAAATATATCTGACAGAAATGGTTCGATTTCTTCCGCGTATTCCAAAAATACTATTACTGGTACACCATCGGGACCCGGCGCTTTCCCCCACTTCAGGAGCTTTAATTGCTTTATGATACCTACACTATCAATTTGTACTGGATCCATTTCAAATTCAACACGCCATGGAAAAAGGGGAATGTTTTCCATGTTTTCGTCAGTGAAGGAATTTTTAAATTCGGCGTTATATACGGTAGCCTTGTCGCGGCTGTCATCAACTTCCCGACCGTCTTTTAGTAGAACTGGCATATTGTTGTCACAACCACCTATTTTTTTTTACATACGACCAAAATTTCTTTGGATTTTCAATGAGGCTCTTGGAAAGTGAGTTGCATCGAAAGTCATTGAAGGCTTCGCGCATCGCATTCTTGACCTGTCCTCTTGTCTCAGCTAGTTTTTCTAAATCACTCCTATACATCATGTTGAATCTTGAGTATTTTTGTGCCTTTCTCTCTGATCAGTTAATTTTTAAACTACTTCTATAACCCATGCCTAAATTCTTTACTTGTTTCACGGCATTTCTTTCACAATTATTTTTAGAGCCATATCTGCAGCCAGTTCGAATTTCGAGATTCTTTTAGATGCTCAGTCTAGTTTGGCAGTGTTGCTTCTCTGTTGTAATTTTGGCAAATTCTAGTTTCCCTAGTAGTAAAATATTCTATAGATCGATTGTAAAGTTACTTATGCTGGACTTAGAAATTTCGAGAAAAGTAGTTGTCAACTTTAAGGAATTTTACTGTAATCTTTCCTACGGTGACAATTCACCATAAAAATCATTTTGAAGTGTATTTATCATATTGCAAAATGTTTATTTTTGGAGATATTCCAGTTTGTTCACGTTTTGAAACACGCGATTTGAAATGTAAAAATCTATGATTTGAAATATATTTGGATCGCGTAAAGCTACAACTGATCTTTTATCACCAGCTATAGTCAGCATAGTCCCCGATATTTTGGTAGTAAAATTAAATAATTTGGCAAAGTTTAATTAGCAATTTTAATTAAGAGAAAAAATGAACTTTTTAATTAAAAGGAATATTAATTTGAAATTTATATCAGTATATAGCCCAAATTAAGATGATTACGAATATATAATGGTTTCGGTGAAAAGTTTAAGCATTTGTCTGGTAATTAAATTTTTGAAAACTAGATTGTTTTGGATTGTTGTTGAAGCGCGTAAAAATTCCGCCAAGTTGGTCATGTGATGACTTCAATTTTAAGATTATAGAAACCCTTTTGAATGATAAATTAAATTAAAACAGATAGAACGTGACAATAGAAAGTCTCTGTAAAAATTTCAAGTTAAACTATTTTGTACTTTTGGAGATATTAATTAAAGAAAGATTTGCCAAGGTCATAGGCTCTGAGGAGCTTATAAAAGATCGTGCAGTAAGTTCACATGGTCTCACTCGTACGCCGGAAAGTAATCGCGCAACTCCGTGCATGATTTTCTCAGTGATGTTCAAAGTAGTAACCTCATAATATGTAGTCTTTTTGCTTTCGTCTCAGTCTTTTCTCCAGGAGCGTTATGTGAGGTAATCTGAGATAGTTTGTTTTGGAGTGGGAAGGCGGCTGGTGGAAACTTTCACTCAATGTCAGCCATGATGAGAGTTCGGTAAGATGGTGTAGCAGCAACGGTTAACATGAACTGATAAATTTACTAAAAGGGGTTTCGTTCGGTATTATTTCTCACCACAACCTACAATTTTCTGGAAACTAGTGTTCGATCGCTTACTCAACTGTTTTATGCAATGTTTCATGAATGTGACTTTGAAAATAAATTTAAAATTTTTCTTGAAGTGAACTGTTGTGATTTCGTAGTAAAACCTTTCCTCAGCTTTCGGTTATAAAGCTTTGTGGCGGCCGTAAAGCATTTCAGTTCAGTTTCTAAGTAGGCAACATGGTCAAGTTAAAATTATTTTGTCAAAATTCCACAAAACTTTTAATTCAAGTGAACTGCTAGTTAAGGTACTAATCCGATACTACAACCCCGGTATCAGCCTCGGGTCCTTACATTGTGTCTTGAATTTCAGTCTGCATTTCAGACTGCAGATTCACAGTTTAGAACTTGCTTTTCTGAATCTCATTCTAACCCTGATATAATCTAAATATTATATTTTTCTTGCCTGGACATATTCAGGTATTCATCCTTCCTGCATGATTCTTAAACTGCCTTGTTGTAATTAGTTTGTAAAATAATTATTATTTTTTTTGCTGAAGTAACTACCATGGATGCTCTGGAAAGTCTTTAGTAGTTCTGTATCTATTTTATTTTGTTTGCTTTATTGAAATAATTAATCTGAAATGTTGGAAGAGAGGTGCTGCAGATTCAAGTTTTTGCCCTGGTACAAAAAAGTTGTAGATCCTTCACTGAATATTCTACTCTTTTCCTTCTCCTGCTGCCACATTATGGCCTCTCATGATTATCATTGTTTTCCTTCTCCATCGCATATTGAGTTAAGGCTTCTGTACTTCTCCATTGTCAATTCTGATGGTAGAATATGCACTTGTACCACTGTGGTCATTCAACTGTTCATAATAACTTACCTAGATCCTACCTTTCTTCTCCACTAAAAACCAGATGGCTGTAGCTCTATGGGAAGGTTTGTGCTAATTTCTCTGGCAGAAACGCTGTACAACCTTCCATTTAATCTTACTTAATCTACCTTAATAAAACAATCTTGTTGAAATTATTTTGTTGAAGATGGTACTGATGATTGCTCTGATAAAGAATGCCTTAGTTGAAAATAGATTTCTTTTCCTTGCCCTCAATCAGAACACTGCTAATGTGTCTCAAGAGATATTAATTGCTTATTTAAAAAATAATAAAAATAGATGTTTCCTACAGCAGAAATTGTATAATAAATAGAATGATATTTATCCGGCAGTCATTCTTTTCAAACGATTGTCAAATGATTGAAATGCAAATTATTGCCAATGAATTAGTGAAGAATATTCTGGAATAAATTGGTATATTCCATGATTTTTAATGATAGAATGTATTAACCTTCAGGAATTAATTAAAACTAATATTAATGAAAGAATTTGCAGTTATTTACAGGAGGGAAAAAACTGGAAAATGAAAGATTTCTCATTTGCTGGTGTGTGTCAAGTAACTATGGTATTCTGTTAAAGCTAATATTTTTTTTTAAATATTTGTTTTGTCAAGACCCTCTGTTTGCATTTTCTTAAAAAGATTGTGTCAAATGCAGAATGATAGCCATTTGCAAATTAGGAGAAATCTGAATTTAATTCAAACATAATAAATAGGTAAATAATTATGAACTTAATCATTGATCTGATCATGTATGATATCTGCAGGTTTATTCCAGAATCTAACAGATGGTTGATAGCAAATGGTCAGCATGAGAAGGCGAAGAAAATGCTTTTAAAAGCCGCAAAAGAAAATAATAAAACAATTCCAGATGAGGTTTTGGAAAAAGTGCTTATGGGAGAACATACCGATCAACAAAATAAAATCAAACAGAAGAAATACTCAATTGTTGATATTATGAAACATCATAACTTACGTAATAGGTCACTTAACCTCTTCTTTAATTGGTAAGTAACAACAATATATAACTGTTTTCATATTTTAATGCTTTGTTCCTTCTAATTAGGAGTTTTGTGGAATAATAATTTCAATTATTTAGTAATAATAATAATTCTTACTACTTTAATAATAATGCAGATAATGATTTACTGGCAATTTCCCTACATACATAATTTTGTGTTACATATATGTCTGCTTCAAATTGTTTCAGTATTTGAGGTAAATTTTTCAGTATTGTTACATGCCGAATGGGTCATCACATAAACTTTGATTTTCCAAAAATACCCCATTTTTTGTTTGTTTCCTGAAGATTTGTGTCAGCATTGAGAGAAGCTGTGTAAATTATTATATATTTTTGAGCTAGTAAAAATGATTGAAGTAATAAGTATTAGCATAACTGCAGAAAATCCAAATAACAAAGCTACAAACTCAATAAAAGGCAACCAAGGGGTTAGACAAGGTTGCTATCTGTCTTCAGTTTTGCTTATTTTGATGATCATGCAAGGAAATGGAAGAGACTAACACCAAAAGGTATCAAAATCCGAAAGGACTAATCATGTAACACAGTGTTTATCAGCTATTCATTAATTTTATTTTAATTGCAAAGGAGCACACACTCTGGTGGCAATTTCCCTACACACCCATCTTCCCCTTTTGCTGCACCCACCTAAATATTCCCTCTACAAATTTCAACTTCAAATTCTTTCAACGTATTTGGTAAATTATTCACCATTTCTTTTGATAACTTATTCCAATCCCTGACACCCTTTTAATTCGAGGAGCAGTAAAAGGTCAAAAATATTTCTAAGGATCGCTAATTTCTATGGAGATAATTTTTTTCTGATGTATATGTTATTTAACACTTGGAACATGTCAAATAGAAAAAGTTGTGAATTCCTACAGAAACACATTTATGTAACTGGAAGTGAGCTTTTAAAAGTGAATTATATATTGAAGATGTAATATTTATTAACCCAATATATATTAATGTTATGAACCTACAGAGAGTGAAAATAAATCATGGAAAGAAAGAAAGCTTAATAATATTGTGTTATTACTCACTGGTAATGTGTTGGCTGACCTTGTCACAAGTAAGATGACTGAGTGTATTAAGCTGAATTTCCTGTTGATTAAGTCAGGTTATTGAAGTGCAGAATTACCAAGCTGCATTAATGCTCATGACCTAACCTTCACTCAAATGGCACGGCTTAACTTGACAAACATTTTCAGCAATCGCTCTTCTTCTGCACATATTTCTGATACTTCTGATAACAAGAAATGCTAACCTAACTATTTTAACCTGAAAACAATATTGACAGAACGTGGGATCATAGGTTCTTTTAGTCTTCAAGTGTTAAATGAAACACAAACACTGGCAAACTATATCTCAAACCATTTAATATACCTAAAAAAAAAACTAACTTCATTTAGTCCAAATAGCAGTTATTGTTAGGATGAAGAGATTATGACACAGTTTTGCATTGATAAGATGAATCGAACTACTCAAATGGTTAATGCACAATTACTGACCGTACTTCTAAGGGATACTTCCTACACTCAAATATGTATTACGTCTCAAACAGACAGGGTAGGCCAAACACTATTACAATACACAACCAATCACTGATATAACAATGATGACTGTACCTCAAAGTTGGCAGTCACGCGTAAAAGCAAATACGCTACAAAATGAGAAGTGTCACCAACCAAGCTAAAGTTAAACTGAAGGTAATTTTTGAGTGACTTGTGAGAAACTATCTTGAAGGCAAAACCGAACACTTTAGAATTATTTACCATAAAGACCAAAGATATTGGAGCTAACAAACTGGGTTGGAGACAAAGCTGAAGGAATTGTGCACCTTACCTGCAATAGTCGATTACATGATCACTGCTGTGGCGTCGGTCAGTAATGAAGGACCGTCATGATGCGTACATCAGTTTTGTTAACACAGAGCACCATCTCAACAGTGGGTATGTCACGCCATAAGAGCTTCAGTCAGTGAGAGTAACGGAACCTCTTGACGTCACACTATATTTCTCCCACCACTAACTTATACACGTACTAGTGGGGCCAGAGCCCAGTGTCTGTACAGAACTTTCCACAGCTTATAATGCTGAATCAAAACTATGTGGCTACACTGTCCCACACTACACGTAATCTGTACTGCATCTGATGGTAGCCTGCACCTAGCTCTGAAGCAACTTACAACTCGCAATGTCTAAAGACGAAAATTTATACACCAATTCCCGATAAAAATAAAAGTCTCCTTGCGCATCCATTACAGAGTTCCTGGATATCTGAATCAATATTAGTCAAATTCAGTCTAATATCAGCACATATATTAAGTGGGCTTCTGTATTTCGTTTTTATTTGAAACACTGAAAATCCTTTCTCACAAAGACAGACTTCTTGAAAATCTGATGCTTTCTTAGATAATTTACAATATTAACTTCTCACTAAATATAAGATCCAGAACTGAGGAACCAAGGTGACACAATTGTAACAGTCGATTAACTGTTCTTACTTTGATGATGATAGGCCATTCTTGTCACTGTAAGCCTGAAACAGGTTACAAACACACATAAATTTCTCATAAAAGTTATTAGGAAAATATGTTTCAAATTTTTGTTTCACAGATTTGAGGCGACTTTCAAGAAACTCCAAATCTATGCAAATATCATTTTACACTTAAAATGATTACAATGGTGGAAAAAGAGACAATTTTCTGTCTTTTATATAACCAGCCTGTAACACCAGTTTTTTCTATTTTCTGGGGAAGTTAATTTGAATCCAGCTTTCAAAATAAAACAAACCCTACTTTACCTGTTGCACCAGGAGCTGTACATTATTAAAAAATCCATTAAAATTGAACCAGTAGCTTTTTAAAGAATCCTGTGTATCCAAACTTACAGACACAATTTGTAGAAACAGTTGATTCCTTCTTTGCAGCTTATGAACAGTACACAAAACTCATATTCATATTTTTAGACAATATGTATTTCTCAGCTTTTCAGTGCCACATCAAACTGAAACTTATCCTGTTTAATAAGCAGAACCACAGTCCATACATTACCATTAATTGAAATCCTATCCCAGACCAATCAGCAGTGTTTGCATAAATCCCATTTATCCCAACTTGTATACAGATAGCAAAACACAATTTTTCTTAGCCAAATACCTAAAATGTACAAAGTTTTCATTAGCTACAGTTCTATTACACACACACACACACACAGATATATATATATATATATATATATATATATATAAAATAAGGAAGGATAGGGAAATATGACCCAACCCTTACCCCAGATGAAGGCAGCTGGGATAGATGAACATAAAAAAATAACCAACACAAGAAACACACAATATTCTTGCAAAAGTGAGACACCAGGCAGAGCCAGACGTCACACGACGGTGGCCATCTGGTAGACGGCATAGATGGTAGTATATATCAACTTACATGCCTCCATTGTTCCAGCTCATGTATAGGCCTCACTACTAACCCCCTAGATATCAGATTGAATGGCCACAGGCAGACAGTGTATACTAACATTGAGGCCCATCCAGTGGCAAAACACGCCAGTTCCCACAAACTGAATAATTCCAACAACTGTTTCTCAATTACGGCGATCAAAGTTTTCCCTGATAACACAACCTCCTCTGAACTATGTAGATGGGAACTAGCCTATCAGGATATCCTGGATGCCAGACATCCTCCAAGCATCATTCTCCAATAAATTCCTCCCACCAGACCCAGCACTTATTATCACTACTATTTATACTGTTTGTATTTTATTTTTCTCACTTAAAGTTTTTCAAAATATGATTTATACATATATTGTCAGGCAGTTATTATGTTGATCTACCACATTCAACGATAATATACCTTCAGTATTACAATCGATTTAGTATTTGTGCTTTACCCCCTCCCTCTCGTATACTATAATCTATGCCGGCCATGCCATTCACCAGAAAGCTGTTGTCATGTATGCATCTGATCCACCTGGCATCTCACTTTTGCAAGAATAAGGCTAACTGCCGAAATATTGCACGTTTCTTGTGTTTGTACTTTTTTTATGTTCATCTTTCCCAGCTGCCTTCATCTATGGTAAGTGTTGGGTCATATTTCCCTATCCTTGCTTAGTTTTCTTAGTTTTATTACCTTAAAGCATTTTCCTGCTCATTGTTGTTTCTCCTTTCCCCCTCACCTTAAATTCTGCCACCATTTTTCATACAAACCCACAGATTTTATGCTAGTTTGATAGTAGTTACCACACGTATGCTTCAAAACAAGGCGGTCTGGTAGCTCAGCGGTTGAGGCGCTTACTTCTAAAACTTCTCTCTCTGGTGGCCGGTTCAAATCCTGTGGTGAGTAGGAATTTATAGGAGTTGTATTTGATTATATGAGCTATGCCAGGACATTCTGTGGTTCTGATTCTGTGTTAAGCTGGATGCCCCTAAAGAAAGGAATTAGCCATCCTACCTCTGACACAATAGCTTGGCACATTTGCTTTGGGAAGATTCGACAAACCGTCAGGTTGTGGACTAAGTTAGATTTTTAGGATTCAAAGTGAAAACTTCTTTACACTTGTTGTGTGATTGTTGAATGGGTAAAATCTTATCAGTTCCCTAATACGTGCTAATGTTAGCAGTATATCTGTTGTGGTCTGGTGGCTCAGTGATTAAGATGTCTGACTGGCAAACGAAATGTCCCCGGTTCAAATATCCGTCTTGGTTACAGACCATTAAACTGATCTTCACCTCTGACATGTAATGTGGGGTACACCAGAATGCTTCCATGGTTCAGATTACGTGTTAAACTGTAGGTCCCCTGTACCTGGTAACACTACCGGGTCTGGTTAAGGTGGCTAAGACAGGGGCAGAAAGTGCAGCCATTAGAAACCCTGTCACCAGGTCATTACGACCAAATTGAATTATTATTCTTTGGTGTATCTGTTGCTATGAGTATGACGTGTTGCACGTATGATTTTAATTTAATTTAATTTAATTTAATTGCAATGGAGCACAGGCTCCGGTGGCAATTTCCCTACACACCCATCTTCCCCCTATCCTGCACCTACCTACATTTGCCCTCTACAAATTTTATCTTTAATTCCTTCAAAGTTTTCGGTAAATTATTCATCATTTCTCTTGGTAACTCATTCCAATCCCTGACACCCTTACCTAAAAAAGAGAATCTTCCCACACCCTTGTGCCTGAAATCGAGATGCTAGCTTGTGGTCATGGTCATCTTTTCCCTTCCATGCACTACTTTTCATACCTATTGCAATATCTTTCCATGCCTCATCACCAGTATATGCCCTGTACACTCCCATGACCCTCCTCATCCTCCTCCTGTCTTGCAATGAATCCCATTCCAGCTCCTTTATCATATCTGTCACTGATTGCATTCTGCGATAATTTCCAGAAACAAATCTAGCAGCCCTTCTTTGCACCCTCTCCAACTCCTGTATTTGATATGTAAAATGAGGGTCCCATACTACACTACCATATTCGAGCAATGGTCTGACCAAAGTTTTGTAACCCAATTCCTTGACTTCTCTCGTACATCCCCTCGTCACTCTCTCCAACAAGTGCAGAACTTTGAAACCTTTTCCTACCACCTGTCCTATGTGTCCTGCCCAGTTAAGTTTGTTATCAAAAGTAATTCCAAGATATTTACATTTCAAGTCTTCAGCAAGCAATTCTTTCCCCACCTTATATTCATAATTAACCTTTTGTTTTTTATTTGTGTATCTAATAAGCTGACTCTTCTTTGCATTTATCTTCATTCCATGTTTACCAACCCAACTAGATATCCTGTCCAGATCACCCTGCAACTGTTTACAATCCTCTATCGTTTTGATTCTTTTATACAGCATTATGTCATCTGCAAACAATCTAATTTCAGATAGTAAACAATCAACACAATTATTCATTAGAATAATGAATAGCAATGGTCCCAATACGCTACCCTGTGGCACACCCATTTTTACTTCCACTTCTTTTGATACTACATTTCCTACCCTAACTTTCTGTTTTCTACCTTTTAAAAATTCTTCTACCCAGCAAATGACTTTCTCATCCACTCCAATAGCTTTTACCTTATTTACTACCATTTTGTGGCTTACTCTGCCAAACGCCTTTGAAAGATCTAGTGCTACACTATCAATTTGGCCTCCCTTGTCCATTTCATCTGAAATATCTTGCATATATCCCACCAACTGAGATTCGCATGAATATCCTTGCCTGAAACCATGTTGCCTGCTTGAAAACCAATTACGTTCCTCACATATATTTCTGATGTGGTTGCAATATCAATCTTTCCATTAATTTACCTACCACTGATGTCAAACTGATTGGCCTGTAATTCTCAACTCTATTTCTCACCCCTCCCTTATGTACCGGTACTACTATTGCACTTTTCCAGTCCTGTGGTAAGCAGCAAGTGTCTAGACTCAATTTAAATAATATTTCAAGATAAGGTACAATGTCACATCCGGCTATCTTTAAGATATCTGTAGTAATATTATCTTCACCAGCCCCTTTATGTTTTTTCAGCTTTCTTATTTCCTTCATGATTTCCTCAGGATGGATATCAAATTTTTTACTATCGTCATTTCTAATTGTGTTGTTAAGCTCATTCTCCGAATTAGACCCTCCTGTTTCTGATTCATTGTCCCTAATGATATTCATAGTTTTAAGTTTTCACTTCTGTAGGCAATTCCCAATGACTGGCAATTTGTATTTTTTTTAAATTGGTATTCCAAGTGTCTGCAACATGCATTTTCTGCCTTTCAAGTAGTTGCCATTCAAGTGTGCACACACATAAATATACCTCATGTTTTTCCACCTTCCTTTATGTTCTCTTGAAATATTTGTAATCACATTTTCTTTTTCTTTCTTTCTTTTCTTTTTTTTATGTTCTAATAAGACAGATAAATATTAGGACTTTTTTTTCAACTTCCGATGGGTTGCATATATATACTATAAAAAATACAGCAACATCTTGCTTATTTTTCTACATACTTGCCAAAGCGGTTGAGACATTTTTTATATCGTGACACAATCGTTTTGCTGGTCTCTTCAAAGAAGTTAGCACTAGGTGATGAGAGATATGTCTTGTCAGTGTGCTGATGTTCCTCGTTGGTGGCGAAGCATTGTCCACCCAACCATGCCTTCAATATCTATTTCCAATATCCATTTCACTACAAATAATAGTCTGAGTACACTTTCAGTCAGTGATGAAGATGTTTATAAAGCATTGGGTGAGCTAGACTGTTCGAAGAGTTGTGGCCCTGATCAAATACCACCTGACATTTTGAAATACTGTAGAGTCTTGCTTTGTCATCCTTTAAAAAACTTGTTTAACAGCTATCTAAAGACAGGAATTTTTCCATATGTATTTATGCTTGGTCATGTTGTGGCAGTCCATAAATGTGGATCGAAGGAAGGTGTTAAGAACTATAGACCTATTGTTATACAATCGGGGTTAGCAAAAATCTTCGAGAAGTTGATGCTAAACAAAATCTATCCCATGTTTCGTTACATAATTACTCCAAAGCAACATGGTTTCTCTCCTGGAAAATCAACAGCAACTAACCTTGTGATTCTTCAAAATGAAATAATTAGAGCATTTAGTGAGCAAAAACAACTTGATGTCATATATCTTGATTATTCAAAGGCATTTGATGAAGTTAGCCATCCCCACCTTCTTACTAAGTTGAAGGAATATAGCATAGTTGGTAAATTATTGGAGTGGTTTTGTAGCTACCTCAGCAACAGAAGGTCGATTGTAAGGACTTTTGTCTCATTCGCATCTGCTTTCACAACAACTTCTGGAATACCTCAAGGTTCACATCTGGAACCATTGCTGTTCAATATTTTCATAAATGATTTAGTTAGAATTTTTGCCAGTTGCCTTTTCTTTGCAGATGACATTAAGATTTTCAAGAAAATCATGACTCGAGATGAGAGAGCTATTTGGTCATCGACATCTGTGCACAAACTATGAGGCTAGCAGTGCCTTAGAACGCATACAGAGATTAGGTAACAGAATACCTCCTGAACTTGATTTTTTTCATTGACAGTGTTGCTGGTTTCAAGCGAGTACTCATTCGTGAGTGGAGTCAGCAATGATGAATTAGTACAGTCACTGT
This sequence comes from Vandiemenella viatica, assembly GCA_031002005.1. Lineage (NCBI taxonomy): Eukaryota > Metazoa > Arthropoda > Insecta > Orthoptera > Morabidae > Vandiemenella > Vandiemenella viatica. The sequence goes on from JARYHS010013630.1 coordinate 7,998,876, forward strand.
CTCTTATTCCCTGTAATAATTTTTATTTTTCTGTAGTTTTGAGTCTTAATTTTTGAATATTTAATAATTTTCTCTTGAGTAATTATTTTCCTAGTTTTAGTAATATTATCCTATACTTGCTATTTTCTGTCATCTTCTTGTTTTCACTGTAACTAATTATTCACAAATAGTGATAATTGTGTTTACTAAATAGTTATCATAAGATATATTAATATTATTCCATTGGAATAAATAAATAAAGTCTCTGAAGAGATGAAATCAGTCAGTGCTACGTGCAGATTATGCAGAGGATGGTCAAAAAGTTCTCACTTGAGCTGTGTAAGAAGGTCTTTTGTCACCTTGGTACAGTTGTGGTCAGGCATTGCCATGGATCAAAACCACACTTGATGAGATCATTAGATCATTCCATTTCATTCCTTGTTTTGGATGATTCTGTGGAGATGAAAGAAAGTTTCACAATAAACTTCCTTTCTTACTGTTGTCCACTGCTGAAGAAAGTCCACCAACAATATTACTTTTTAGTCCCAGAAAACTGTAACCATTGTTTTCCTCTAGCCAAGTGTCTGATTAAACATTTACGGGTTGTTTGCAGAATGTGTGTGCATCCACTAATTAGACTGTTCCTTGGTTTTAGGATACAGTAGTAACAGTCTTGCATCATTTCCACTTTCAATTCACCTTTCTTTAAATTGTCTACACCATTCCCATACACAACCATCACTAAAAAAGTTTTTACCGTACACTTTGCTCAATCTGCGATGGATTATAGCAGCACTATGTCCTTCTGATTGCAGAAAACAGATTACACATTGCAATTTGTGTTTGGGGGGAGCATCAATTGTAGTGGCCATGTTCAATTGCCTCTACCTTAGGTATGACTGGTGCATTGGAGCCAACAAAGGCAGAGGTTGTGATAAGGGAACAAGATGTGATCAGAGATAAAAAAAACTTGTATCATCTAAACATAATCAAATGTAAAATATTTTAAAATTATTGATTTTAATTTTATGTTTCCTCAATAATGTATGTACTTAGCAAGTCATCATTTTATGTTTATAATTTATTTCTGTTGTGTTATGACAGGTTTGCCAATAATACCACATATTATGGTCTTTCTTGGAATACATCAAACCTTGGTGGCAATGATTATATCAACTTCGTGATCGCTGGCCTGGTGGAAGTCCCAGCATACACCTTTCTACTTTTCTCCCTCAACAAATGGGGCCGCAGGACTATTTTATGTTCCTGCATGTTAACATCTGGACTCGCTTTGTTTGCAGCTACTGCTGTACCACAAGGTTGTTCTCATTGCTGTTTAAATGTGTATAAATAATATTAATATGTTGTTTGGATTTTCATAAACACACTTTATAAATTTTGGTGTAAATCTTGTGTATAGAGGTGAGACATATGGTAAAGCAATCAGGTGTATACACACTAAAACTCACCAAATCCCTGAGGCAAGAGATGAACAAGAAAGGAAATGTGAAGATGCTAATAGCGTGAGCAAAATATGACAATTAATAATTATATTGGAGTCTTTGGATAAGGCCATACCTCAAAGACTGCTTCACTGTGAGAGCAATCAGAGTTTTCCCCAAAACCATGGCTGCTTCAGAACTTCAGAGATGGGCAATTGCATACAAAAATATCCTGAACACCAGAAACCCACCTGGCATCAACCACTAACAAAATTCTACCTTTTGACCCATCAATCATTATTATTAGTATTATCATTGTTACCATTTAACTAGTAACAAATTTCTTTAAACTTTATTTATTTATTGTTCGCTTTAACACTTCATACTGTATTGTTTTATATATATTAACTAGCTGGTGCCCACGACTTCATTCATGTTTGTAAAGAATTTGGATTGACAGCTACTGACATCTAACCACCATAGCACACGATAAAAGACATGATACTACTACCACACACAAACACCATTGGTCTACGCTATGTAGTTGTGACAGCAAAGTGACATATACGGAGACACATGTCTTTGGTAACAATACCAAAATATCCTTGATCAGCCACTTTCAACCCACATATCTCCCACACTACCACAGTTACTAAAATTTGGACAATGTTGTGATCGACGGGTGACTCTGTGCTACTACCAAACACAAACACCAGTGATCTGCGATGAAAATATGAAAGAGCCGCAGGTCGACCACTTTCAACCACCATATTTCCCACACCTTCATAGCTACCGACATCTAACCACCATAGTGCATGATGGGAGATTCTATGTTATTACCACACACAAACATCAATGGCCTATCCTATGTAGTTGTGGCAGGAAAGAGAAGTATAAGAAGACACAAGTCTTTGGTTGAAATATGAAAATACCCTGCATCGACTACTTTCAACCATCACATCTCCCACATCCCCACAGCTGTTGGCATTCAGCTAATGTTGTGCACGACAGGAAACTCCATGCTACTTCCATACACAAACACCAGTGATCTGTGCTAGGTAGTGGTGGCTGAAAAGTGAAATATAGGGAAACACACGTCTATTTATATATATAAGATTTTATCAATTTTGGACAAGATGCTCTTGTTGATGGAAGCTGATGTCTCAAATTTGTCAATAAGGTGGATGGTACAGAGCTCCAAGTGGTCTCTCCATAACTTATCTGAGAAATTTCCATGAGCAGAGATGAAGTCAGTTCTATCCAAGTTACTCATATGAACAATTTAACTTCCTTATTTGCATCAACTCATAGTCAAGGATGACACAAATACAGGGATTGAGGTCAGGATTAACAGTTATTTGCATTCATAATGAACACATCATCAGCTGGAAAGAAGAAAAGGACAATCAAACACAAAATTTACACACGAACAGAAAGCACTGGTAAATGAAACTTCTTCAGGCAACATAGATCTTCGTTGCTGGCATTGGCTGATAGCAATGTGATATAACTGTAACCAAATAATAGTAACTCCATGTGACAGGCTCCTCAACAATACCAGTAATCTTACTGGGTAAAGGGGACATACAATTTAATATGGAATCTGAACAAAGGGGGATTTTTCACTAGAGTCAAGCAAATCAGAGGTAAAAGGCAGTTTTAGATATGAATAATACTATACGATTTAGGTCTGAGCCATGAGACATTAGCAGAATTGAGATGGCACAGGTGAAGATTCAGAGGAATAGCATTGGCACAATGAGACTGGACTAGTTATGGAAAGAGTATGTGGGAAAAGGAACCTGTACAGGACAGAATTGAATGATCAAGACTATTGTGATGTCGTCAAAGAACGGAATGAATGATAAAAGTTTTCTAAAGAAAATTCAAAGCGAAGAGTTGTTGAGGAATGCCATGGGCTGGATGGATTAAGGGAAATGATAAATTGTGTCAGACAAAGGAGCAAATTGGACAGCAGATTACAAGAAGGGATGGTGGAAGGACAGAATATGCTGGAGAGGGCAGTTTTACAGGCCAGAGGCTCCAAAATCTCCATGGGTGATGATGATTATGCTCTTCATGTGTTTAAATGGACCAGTCCCAGTAAGAGTTTCGAATGTGAGAAGTAACTTAACAATTTTAGGCAGTGAACTATATCAAATGGATAATAAGGAACGACTAAATTTGCAGACACCTGTTACTTGATTTCTCAGCTATTGAAACTTTATTTAATCCTCAGGTCATGGACCGTAAATTGTTCAAACCCCAATGAAAATCTGTTAATTGGTTTTGCATGAATCACATTCATTGAAACAGACAAACAAAAATTTTACTTACCGAGTTGTTAGCCAAAGCACTAAGGAAGACACTCCCAATAATGGTTGCATCAAGACTGTGCCTTTCTTGGATTAAAGGTCACTGCATCGGGGATAAAAATCAATCACCTTTAGGATACTGATTACAGATGTGTGGTAAGTAAAACAATAATTACTAAAGAAGTGATTGAAAATAAGACAGGATAAGGGAAAAAAAACAGATACCCGTCACTTACCACTGATGAAGGCAAGAGGGTGAGATGAACACGAAAACACAAAAAAATGAACACAAATGCACAATATTTCAGCATGAGCCTTAATAATGTGAGAGGTGAGACATATGGCAGGGGGAAAGATGTGGTCACATCCCAACCCGTCACACGAATGAAACAAAAGCAGAACACGTGCGGTGGTGGTAAAGAAGTAATTGAAACAGATAAAACATTAAGAGGCAGGACTGCAACTGTTAAGGTGAAGGTTAATGCTGAAACCATCACAAAGCCAGATTGTTAATGGAGAATTGTAGGAGTATAGCAAACAAAGTAACAGAGTTTGGTAACTGAACAGAGACACACAAATGAAAAGTAGCTGTAAGTGTAAAGTCTTGGTTAAAGGTAGGAGTGTTAGACAACGAGGTTTCCTCCAACTGCTGTAGAGTGTGCAGTAGAGACGGGAGAAGTTGGAAGAGGGATTTTCATACCGTTTAGCAAAGACGACTACAGTTCACTGGTGCTCATAGGTCATGACCATGAGTTACTTCGGGTAGACTTCTGGGGTAGTAAAAAAGAAAAAATCAGGTTGTTGGCTGCTTACTGTAATGGAAGAATGAATGATGAAGATGAGGCTCTTGGGGAGAAATAAAGTTCATATTAAGAGTTCTGAGGTGAGTACAAAATGGTCACTGTTGGTCAAATTTATCGTATATGGACTGGGAAGGATATAATATTATAACAAAAGGAAGCAAAAATTTACAATTACCTTAGACAGGGAAGAAGACTTTGCACAAGTGGAAGAGAAAAGCACAAGGGGACCACACATGTTGCATATATTCCTAACAAAACGTGACGATAACTTTGTGGGTCTCAACTAATTGAAGGAATAAGTGACTGCAAAACATTTTGGAGAGTTCAGTAAATCAACAGTGAAGGCTGAAGGTGCTACTAGGTGCAGTTATTTAAAGGCACATATTTCAGAAATGAAGAGATATTTCAATGGGAAGGTTCAGTGTTTGGAAGCAGAACACAGGTACTGTCAGCTATAAATGGGAACAGTTTAAGTAGTTAATTAGAATGGGGAACAAATGTTTATGTGAAAACAGAAAATAAAGTGTGGAACCTGTGTATATAATAGGGAGATGAGGCTAAAGAGGCTGGTAAGAAGAGAACAGAACACAACAAAGAGAGAGCATGGGGCTTGAGCACCTGAAACAACTAATCAAGGAATTCTAGGTAACAATGAAAGGAAGGAAATGCCACGAGGAAATATTTACATGTAAAAGAAAGGGAAAATACACCAAACACTCACCAAAGTTGAAGGGAGGAGGGCAGCAGCAACAATAAACAAAGAAAATATAATATTTCAGGTGAAAATCCCTTTTTCAAGTTAACAGAGAGGTGGCAGCAGACTGCCTAATCCAAAAACATTATTGTACATAAATATCAACCCTCTGATGCTCCTAAACCACCGTTTGGATCCTTCCCTTGTAAGAGACCCCGTTGCAAAACTTGTGGTATGCATCCACCTACCACTACCTATAGCAACCTACTACTGGTGAAACCTACCCCATAACAGGTCATGCCACTTGTACAACAACCCATCTCATTTTCCAGCTCACCTGCCTCCACTGTCCAAGTTCCTACATTGGCCTGACCTCAAACTCATTATCCATCAGAATGAATGGTCACCGACAGACAGTTTACTCCCAAAACCTGGACCTCCCTGTTGCTCACCATGCCAGTACTCACAACACCCGCGACCTTAATAACTGCTTCACAGTCAGAGCCATTAGAGTACTTCCAGACACTACCTCCCAATCTGAACTCCGCAGGTGGGAATTGGCATATCAACACATCCTGCAGACTAGACATCCCCCAGGCCTTAATTTCCGTTAACATCTTCCATTCTCACCCTATACACCCATCACAATAGATTCATATATTTATCAAAAATTTTCAATTATATTTTTATTTATTTATTTTTATTACTATTATTATTTTTTCAACCATTTTAATCTTTCTTATACTCGCAGTTATACTATCGTTGTTCCCCCCACCACCTCCGATGGTCTATTGCGTTCTACGAGTGGCTGCATCGAACGCAAGTCTTGCGGAAGACCAGCCACCTCTCTGTTAACTTGAAAAAGGGATTTTCACCCGAAATATTGTTTTGTGTTGCTGCTGCCCTCCTCCCTTCAACTTTGGTGAGTGTTGGGTGTATTTTCCCTTTCTTTTCCATGTAAACAAGGAATTAATAGCACGAAAGATGGTAACTAAAGTTGGGTTTACAAAACATATTGGTGAATGGGGGAATTGGTGATGTAGGAGATTCTTTTCAACTATAATAATCATGTTAATTTTTTTTAATAGAACCTGAAGATATTTTGAAAGAACTAAGAAAGATAAGAAACATAGAGGGAATGTTATGTAAAAGGCATATATTGTCTGTAAGGCTTGAATGAAAATTGGCAGAAGAATTAGGATTAGGAAGCGGAAGGGATGAGACGGCCGTGACCACAAGCTGGCATTCGATTTCAGATATAAAGGAATAACAAAACCAGCTTTCCCAGGAAATGGAGTCAGTAATTTGAATCAATTGCTAAGCGAGGTGCCCAGCAATATACCAGAAATACTGAAAGAATCAAAAACTAAATCCGTAAAGGGCAATAGCACTAGGTCGATAATAAGTGTGTAGTGAAATTCCTACCAGGATACGTATTCCTTTGTAATTGAGTTGATACTCAGAGCTCCAGCATGGAACTGTGATAGCATATTCTGGAGAGAATTCATTATGGTATCTACTTTCAGAGTTTTTAAACAAAACAAGAATAATTTCAGTGAAATATTTTAAAAAAATGCATTTGAGATGTAACAGTCTTTGTTTTTGTGATGTTGCTTGTAGAATAGTCATAGATAATAATGAACTATCACTATTCTATTAACCTAATGCATGGTGTAAAAGAAAAGAGAGAACACAAAATTATCCTTTGTAATAACAATTCCAATTTTGTTTCCAGAGATATCTATTTTAAAGCTTGTATTAATTATGCATTGAAGATGTTTAGTAGATTTGCTGTTTTGTTGTAAACAAGTTTAAAGAAAGTTGTCACTGGATTACAGATCTGAATTTTTCTATTTTCCATAACGGAATAACAATAAGTGTTTTAAAAGTGTATGCTTTCTTTCTTTCTATTTTTTTTTTTTTTTTAAAGAAAAAGTCTATAAAAATATAATATATGAATATATATATGAATATAAACTTATTTGATTTCTATTACTATTGTCATTGCAAGTTTTAGAGAAAAGCTTGGTAAATGGTTAGAGGAAAGAGATTGTAATATTTTCTCGTGAAGGAGTTCATTGAAATTAACACTTTGTTTATATTTGTTTTTCTGTTTAATATGATGTATGAATTGTAATTGTATATATATATTAGCAATAGGCTATTGAAAATAAATAAATAAATAAGTAATAAATCTTTATAAAAAACTACTCGGGTTGAGTAATGTTAAGCGGGGGCTTGACAATGGAAGCAGTGCAAGCTTCCGAAACGTCGCCAGACGGCTCAATTTTGACGCGACTTGAAACCCAAAAAGTTTTTATAAAGCATTGCTGCCGCGGAACGTACATAGTTATCAAAAAATAAATCTGATTGTTTGAAATTATTTTGTGTTTAATTTTAATTATTTATGTTCTAAAAGCCAATCCTGTCATCAGTATGTTTGGCCATTCAGTATTACCCCCCCCCCCTCCAAATATGACAATTGTACTAAAAGATCTTAATCTAATTTGCTTGCTCCAGTGGGAATATCCCTACACTCCCATTTTTCCCAATTGCTTTTTATGAACAAAACAGATTTTGAACAATGATAAAATAATAGTTCTATTGTATTTACTATGGTAGGAGAACATGTATACTTGGAGTGAACTTTCAATCCAACAAACATACTATGTGGACTGCTGTTATTTAACAGTAATATTGATGCATTGTTTTGTTTCAGACATGTCTTGGTTGTTTGTAACACTTGCCATGATGGGGAAACTAGCAATCACCGCCTCGTACGGCACAATATACATATTCACCGCCGAGCAGTTTCCCACCGTGGTGAGGAACGTGGCCCTGGGAGCCAGCTCCACGTGTGCTCGGGCAGGCGGCGTGACGGCGCCCTACATCAACCTGCTGGTAAGTAAACCAGCTCGTCACACGTGTCAGTGAGACAGTCAAATTCAAACTATGTTTTACATTAGACCCAGTGTGTCCATCACCCACTTCGGACAGAGTGAATGTTGAGACTGAGAAATAACAAGAGAGAAATACAGAGGGAAAAGAGGATCGATGACAGACTTCACAACCACAGAGCAAAAGGAATTAGATCAAGGAGGAAATTTCACTAGAATATAACAATGATCTGCCCAGTTTGTAAGAAGTACGACAAAACGGACTGTTGTAACTACTACAAAATCACGTATCTCAACATAAGCTCCTAGATGTTGTCAATCTCAGAAGGAAGATGAGAGAGACATGAGAGTGTACAAGGCATATACTGATGACGCAAAGTGGTGCATTGAAGGGAAAAGATGACCATGGCACTCAGTCTCAGGCGCAAGCATGACGGGAGATTTTCTTTTGCAGGTAAGGGTGTCAATGATTGGAATAAATTACCAAGACAGATGATGAATAATTTAACAAAATGATAAGAGAATTTGAAGTTGAAATTAGTTGAAGGGAAAGGTAGGTGGAAAAAGGGGAGACGAAAAATGGGTGTTTAGGGTAATTGTCACCAGAGTGTGCACTCCATTGCAAATTAAATCATCACATTCCCAGATTCCACTCTATAGCAAAACATATATTTCACAAGCATCAATATGTATTGTGAGTTGGTCAATGGCAGATCACATCTATCTGCTGTGACAATATGTGAAGAAGCAATGAGAACATCATGAAGGACTGCATACACTTTAATTTTTTTGGCTACAGAACGGCTAACTCCTTGGCTCAGTTTGGAGTTCACAAAAATCACTATGCTGGTAAGAGTCTGCATGAGTGATATACAGGGAAAGTTAAAACCTAGTCGGGAGCTTACAGACAGCCTTGATGTCAGCAAGGAGAAAGACTTTCCTTTAAACATCCCCCTGTATCGATGGAGCTTACTTTTTTTGATGATATGGTGCTGCTGCCTGCATTGTTGGAAGAACTGACATGCCCGTGAGTTTTTGATACTCAGTGTAGAAGATAAGTCTTCTCACAAACAAGAAGGCTGGCAACTTTCTATTCCAGACACGTGGAACCAATTGTCCAAGGGAACATGAAAGTTCAAATGTTTGGACACAGCATGTGATAAAGATCCAGAAACTGTTGTTGCTGCAGCTACACTCAATTACTCTGTCGAGGCTATTCAAACTTGAGCCATATGAAATGTGAATTCTACTAATTTTTCTATACGGATAAGGGTTCATATCAAAATATTGTTAACTGTATTCTTCTTTTATTTTATTCACTGGCTTCCCATGTTCAACTTTGACCAATAATGGGTTTTCTTTTTCATTCCTTCCTTGATTTTATATTACCTAAAATAATTTTTCTTCTCATTACAATAATTCTGAACAATAGAACAACATTGAACCATCAGCTTACCATATAGAGATGTCAGAAAATAAGGTCTTTGTGTCATTCTGTGGCAGATGCTGAATTGTTAGTAGAAGTAACAAAATATAATCATTGCGTAATTGTTCCTGTTGGACAGGATGTACGAAATTAGGTTGGAAAAGGTTCAAATTTCCTGCATCTATTAAAGAAGATAATGAAGGATTGCGAAATCTTCCACGGTGACTGCATGTATTATCTCGGTTCTCGGGGTGGAGTTGCATCGATTTATTAAAACCTAATGTTTCAGGCATTATGCTGTGGCTTTCATCAGAGGACTGCTGTATCAGTTGCTGTTATCGCCTTTATGTAGTAGCAGGAAGTGAGTGTGTGTGATGCTACACCAGCCAAAATACTGACAGACAAGGTCATTGCTGCAGTGGAGTCTTCTGTTTTGTGCCTATCATCTAATAATGCTTACAAAATATAAAGTGCCATGATAAAGATTTTATCTAGTGCAAAGCTACCGCCACCAAATCTTGCACGAGAAATGATAATAGGGGCACCTAAATACGCCACTGCTGACAAATTCTATCAAAAGGTGTAGATGCTGCTATAGGACCTGAGGTGTGAAAATTAACTACTTCCAACAATATTCTGCCAAGATTTTACGGCATTCCCAAAATCCACAAAGCCAGTGTGCCTCTGAGACCTGTCGCCAGTGCTGTTCAATCCCTCTGCATCCACTTGCCAGATATTTAGCAGAAAAACTGAAGAATTTCAGAAACTCAGCTTCCACCATAGCAAAAAAAAAATCCTTTCATTTCATAGAAATCATCAATAACAAACAACTAGGAGAAAATAAAATTCTTTTCAGCTTCAACATCATGTCACTTATTACCAATGTGCCAATACACGAAGTCATCACTATAATCAGGGAGCAATTAGAATCGCTCAACTTGCCACTGAAATTGGATTCACTTACTCAGTTCAGCCTGAAAATGACCTTCTTTCAGTTCAAGAACCACTTCTACCAACAGAAGGAAGGAGCCGCCATGGGAAGCCCACTGTACCCACTAGTCGCCGACTTATTTACGGAAGCTTTCGATGCTGACGTCATCCACGACTCCATCTTGAAACTGTCGCCATCGCTGAGATATGTGGATGACACCTTAGTCATCTGGCCTCATGGTAAAGAGTCACTTCATGTCTTCTTCAATCATTTTAACAGAGCCCGTGATAAAATCAATTTTACTATAGACAACTAATCGACAAACAGCTCCTGTTCCTGGACGTATTATTTAAAAGACATGATGATGGCTCTTTGGGTCACCAAGTATACTGACCAATGCATACCAACCGCTATCTCCAAGCTGACTCTCACTATTATCCAGTGATCAAATGTGGAATTTTAAAAACATTAACTCTCTGCTCATCCATGGTATGTGATCAAGCGAGTATTTCCACTGAAAAGAGAAACTTGAAGGAGACTTTTCTAGTCAATGGCTACAGTATAGCTGTTTGTAATAAAGCCTTGGCATGCCTTAACCACTCCACTTTGTATCGCACTGCAGCATCATTGGCGAACAACAACAAACTACCTGTCAAGGCAGTGGCCGTCCTGCCATACATCCGAGGAGTGGCGGTAAAGATTGGTCGCCTGCTTAAAAAGAAGAATATCTGTCCTGTATGCAGGACCCCTAGCTTTAAAGTTAAGAGGGATCATTTTCAAACACCAGGAGTGTATGAAATTCCCTGTAGTTGTGGCAAGGGATACATTGGTGAAACAGGACCGCACCGTAAAGGAGAGGCTGAATGAGCACGTCAGGCATTTAAAAAATAACAACATAAGCATTTCCACTGTAGTCCACCATTCAGTCAATAGTGGACATTCAATTTTATTTGACGAGACCATTGTTATTACCGTAGAGAACAAATGGTGGCCTAGGCATGTAAGAGAAGCACTAGAAATCCAAACAACATGAATGCTGACAGTGGCTTGCAACTTTACCATATTTGGTCATACCTGCTCAGGAAAACCCAAGACAAACAATGCCGTCCTACTGCCAACGCTGGACACAGTAACGTCCGTGACATCACCGCAGATGGTAAGCATGTGCACTCACTTCCTGCAATAGCGGAAACTGACAGAGCAGTCAACTGATGAAAGCCACAGCACGGTTTCTGAAACATTAGGTCTCAATAAATCAATGCGGCTCCACCCGGAGAACCGAGATAATAAAGGTAACGAGGGCTTGTACCAGAGATGTTATGGAATATTGGTCAGGCTCTTGCTTGAGTTAATTGGATTTTACGAAACTACATTACAGGTATCACGTAAACGATTTTGTGAGGGTGCAAAGGAGTAGAGCTAGGCTTGCTGAATACATGTTGTGATAAAGAAGCTGGGTCGTGAGTCGCTGAAAGACAGAAGATGTGTAACACAGTGAGGCCTGGATGGATTTTGGGAGAGGAAGTAGGATTAGTGGAGAGATTGATTTAACATAAACTATCCGCCGACTTTAAGCGTAAGTGAGTTGGAAGTTATTATTTGTAGGTAAGGATGTCAGAGGAGAGCTTAACAAAATACTCAGACAGTTAACGTATTTAGAGCAAGTTCAGTATGAAGTGCTGTATAAACTCGGCCGGTACAGTAATGATAACAACTTATCGGTCCCCCCACTGTGTTAACGTTGTGTTTCAGAACGACTACTGGCAGCCACTGCCACTGCTCGTACTTGGAACAATCGCCGTCTCGGCCGCACTCTTAGCACTATTGCTTCCAGAAACCCTTAACCATAAACTTCCTGACACCATAGAGGATGGTGAAAATTTTGGAATGTAAGTACATTATTATTATTATTATTATTATTATTGCAGCTATATCAATCCTTTTTTCAGGATGTAGCCTCTTTAAGCCTAATGAGCTATATATTAGAATTTAATTCTACATAGTGTTGCTGTAGTTCTTTCCAGGCCGATCGATCCTGAGCCGCCCTCTTCCAGTTCACGCCTGTAACTCGACGTATATCCTTATCCCAGCGATCCGGGGGTCTTCCTCTTGCTCTTTTCAGGTTTCTCGGTATCCAGTCCAGCACTACCGTAGTCCATCTTTCATCTCTTTTGCGAGCAACATGACCGGCCCATTGCCATTTTTGGGTCATGACTCTTTTTAAGATGTCTGTTACTTTAGTTATTGAACGGATGTGCACAGCCCTTTTCCTGTCTCTTCTTGTAAACCCTAGCATTGCTCTTTCCATACTTCGCTGGGCAGTTCTCAGTTTTTGCTTCGTGTGACTATTTAGGGTCCAAGTCTGGCAGGCATATGTGAGGACCGGTAATACACATTGTTCAAATACCTGTTTTTTAAGATGTATTGGCATGTTCGATTTAAAAACTATGGAATTTCTTCCATATGCTCTCCAGCCCAGCTTTATCCGTCTGTAGATCTCAGGCTTTGAGTCACCATTCATATTGATCAGTTGGCCAAGATAGATGTACTGATCTACGAACTCAATACCAGAATCTTTCATGTCCGCCTTGTCTTTATCTTTTTCTGCCCATTTGTTTTGCATGATTTTGCTTTTTGATATATTTATTTTAAGGCCCACTTCACTGCACTGTACTTTATGTGTAGTAGTTATATCAAATTGGACAAGGGAGGTCAAATTAATAGTGTAACACTAGATCTTTCAAAGGCTTTTGACAGAGTGAGCCATAAAATGGTATTAAATAAGGTAAAAACTATTAGAGTGGATGAGAAAGTGATTTGTTGGGTTATAGAATTTTAAAAAAGTAGAAAACAAAAAGTTAGGGTAAGAAATGCAGTATCAAAAGAAGTGCAAGTAAAAATGGAAGTGCCGCAGGATAACATATTGGGACCATTGCTATTCATTATTCTAATGAATAATTGTGTTGATTGTTTACTATCAGAAATTAAATTGTTTACAGATGATATAATGTCATATAAAAGGATCAAAATGGTAGATGACTGTAAACAGTTGCAGGGTGATCTGGATAGGATATCTAATTGGGTTGGTAAGCATTTGATGAACATAAATGTAAAGAAGAGTCAGCTAATTAGATACACAAATAAAAAAGGTTAATTATGAATATAAGGTGGGGAAAGAATTGCTTGCTGAAGACTTGAAATGTAAATATCTTGGCATTACATTTGATAACGAGCTTAACTGGGCAGGACACATTGGTCAGGTGGTAGGAAAAGGTTTCAAATTCCTTCACTTGTTGGAGAGAGTGATGAGGGGATGTACGAGAGAAGCAAACGAAGTCAGTTACAAAACTTTGGTGAGACCATTGCTCGAATATGGTAGTGTAGTATAGGACCCACATTTTGAGTATCAAATACAGGAATTGAAGAAGGTGCAAAAAAGGGCTGCTAAATTTGTTTCTGGAAATTACCTCAGAAAGCAATCGGTAACATATGATAAAAGAGCTGGAATGGGATTCATTGGAAAACAGGAGGATCATAAAGAGGGTCATGGGAGTGTACAAGGCATAAATTAGTGATGAGGCATGGAAAGAAATTCATGTAAGAATTAAAAGTAATGCACGGAAGGGAAAAGATGACCATGACCTCAAGCTGGCAGTTTCAGGCACAAGGGTGCGGTAAGTTTTTTTTAGTTAAGGGTGTCAGAGTTGGAATAAGTTACCGAGAGAAATGATAAGTTATTTTTCCAAAAGCTTTGAAAGAATTTAAAGTAGGAGGGTGCTGGAAAGGGGGAAGATGGGTGCATAGGGAAATTGCCTCAGGAGAGGATACATGAGGCTTCATGACACCCTCCACAACCGCATCAGTGCGTGCATCCAGCACAGAGGGGGTTTAACGTCATGCTGATAAGTGGGCTCACATGGCCAGGTTCATTGTAAATTCGACTCAACATCACATACCCCCTCTACTCAAGAAGATTCATTTTTTCCTCCTCTCCTTGTGGATCTTCACTTTTTTCCCAGGCAGTGTATTTCCCCACTATATTTCATAGTGTTTATAAGTAGTTTCGTAGTACAAAACACCTGAGTGCTGATGTAAGCGGCACAGCACTTTGGTTTTCTCATCTATTTCTATGACATAAGAAGCCAGTTTAATTTTGATTTGGCCATTTATCTTTATCTTCTTTATGAGTGTTGTGTTTAATTGAGTTACTAAAAATGGTGTATAAAGAATTCAATTTACTACCTACACTCAGTGTCAGTTCTGAGGGGAGGGGGAGGTTTTAAACCGGGACACTTGACCCGGGCGGCAAAATCGTGTTTGAAGGACGGCATTCAAGTAACTTTTTTTTGCGCTACTACTAGTCTGGGTGGTGACAATGGTAGTAGTAACAATCGCAGCAGAGACACTTGGGGTGGTAACAATAGAGGTGGCGAAATAATGTTCGAAGGTGTGCCAATCTTACAGTTTTTGCTCTGCTCAGAAAATTACTAGATCTGTTACTGCTTACACTGTCTTCCCAATATGCATTTTCGAGGCATTTCCCAAGTTTAGCAGTGTATTCATTGATTGTGTTGAAATACCTTTCATATATTTCACTTTTAGCTTTGGAATTATAGCATCAATATACCAAGCATTAGGATATGATCAGTAGCTATTCTATTTGCAGCTATAGTTTTAGAAGTATTTATAGTGATTCTGTTTGGGAAAAGGAAGGTGTCTCTAATATTGTAGATTTTTGAAAGGTCTGTAAGTTTATATAAGCTACATCACAACTGTCTACATTTTAATTGAAATTTTCTTCCAAAACAGTATCTGCGTTACATCTGTAAGTTTTGTTTAGTAACCCCCTTGTACCCCCCTCCCAGCGCCCATGATCCATCTTATTGCATGTATTACAACTCCATCATGCTTATGATTTTCCAATTGAAATAAGTGATAAGTTTTTAATTTTTATATTAATTTAGTATGAAAAATATTTGGCTAGAAGGGCCAATATCTGAGGGAAATAAAACTGTGTTCCTTTCACTTACAGATCTCCAAGCATTACAGAATTGGATCTTCAACCAGCAGGATATAAAGAATGCAATCTGTAAATGGTAACAGAGTTACAATGTTTCTAGTAGTCAGTTATATTAACTGAAGTGGTGGGTCATCCTGTTCCATTTTACTAGTTCAGCAATGTAACTGGAAATTATTTTAATGTATAAATGTATATAATCAAATAAAAAACATACAAATCAATTTTTTGAAGCACATATCCAATAAAGAAACACATTTTCTACTTTGATATCATTTGCTATTTGTGAGAAGTGCATGTAGAATTAACAGGTGGTAAAAACTTTGTTGAATTCTAGCTGCATATGATGAAGAGCTGATGGATATTAAAGCAAAAGCATGCAAGAAACTCCTCTTTTTTTCCTTGTATACACTTATGATCATTGGAATAGTTTTCACTATTGAAAATTGACGACACTATTCCTGTAAAAATAATGTGATATATAAGTCCATAATTTTTTTTTGTGATCATCACCTACAAATAAATCCACATTTCAATATGGAATGGGAACATGAAGTTGGATCATCACTCATTAAATTTGAAGGGAGGACGAATGTTTGCACATCAATTGACCTTCAGAAGTGGAAAAGTATTTGGAGAGCATCCTCAGGCATGACCTAATATCATCGCTGCAGAATTCGACAGTTTGCCTGGAATATTGTAGAATGAGGTTTAGTGCCCATATACTGTCCCCCTACAGAAAATCGTCAATGCAAATTTTTATGTTTTAAAAAGCTGTCTTAATTCCAGTTATTATGTACTCATTTCTTTTTGTAGATAATTGGATGAATACAGTGTTAAGATCTCTTGTAATATATTTATTAATTTGACAACATGTTTATACATGTTAAAGCATAAGTATTTAGCCATCCAGACAAAAATCAGAAAGTTTTTTTGATGATGAGCACATCTCGTGGCACCACTGGAAGCATTTTGAACACGTGATCCATTTCTCGTCATGGGGGGACCCCTGTGGCATTTGTGTTTCATCCTCAAAGTCACTCGAAATTGAATCAGACTTCATTGTTTTCTTTTTGGGAAGTTTTGTCGATGATGTCCCAGCATAGTCTATATCTTCAACTATGTGAGGTCTTTTTACACTTGATTGTGATTGTTTCTTCTGATGCTCAACCGCAATTTGTTTCTTTTAGACAGAGGCTTTCTCAAATCCTGTTATGGGGACTTTCCGCTACCAGGAATAGGGTAGCGGCTCTTATAAGATGAAACCTCGTAGATAATGTTAGGTTTATAGCAACCCTACGTCTTTCTCAAAACTGTTATTTTCTGCGTAAAACTTTGAGTTTAATACATATGTTTCATTAATTATGATAGTCCTAAATCCGTCCCCGTTGCGGATTAGTATTGAGTAGTCTGAAAGTTAGTTGAGTTTTAGTGTTCAGAGTTATAATCACTGAAGCATTTGTTTACGTTTGCAGAGTTCAACGTCTTAAAGGAAAATAAACCGACTTGAATCTTATTCTTGGACCAGTTATTTCAATTTAAACGAGATACCTATCAAAACGTCTACAGCTCCTTATCTGTGGTACCGTAATTGGAATGCAAATGTTAAAATGTTACCTATCATTAATTGATGGAAAATGTAGTGTGAGACTATTCAAAGTTTATTTCACACTGTAACAAGCTTTCACAAAACTTGTTTTTGAAATATTCGAGCCGTAAATGAACACAACAAAGCAACTAACTCACTGCCAGCAGTCAACCGCGTTGTTATGAAGATTTTGCTACTCTCTCGCTAGATTTCAGCCCTTATTATGGAAGTTAAAAGGGCGGGGGCGACGAATTTAGGGAAGGGGACGTATTTCGCGCACTTTCCCTTAGGAGACGGAGGAGTCACTGTAACTCGCGGCAGGGCCCGCTCTAGCGGTTTTGCCGCCCCGGACAAATAGACAAATTGCCGCCCCTTAAGATTATATAGAATTAAATATTTTTTAAAAAATAATTAATTTTTAATCGAATAAAATATTTTATTTTAATTTTAATAAAATCATATACTCATAAATAAACGTATTGAATTTTGATCTAGCGGCAAAACAGAGAAATTAATTATGAAATATCTGTACATAGCCACAAATTAACCATATTTTTTCATTTTTAAACGCTATTACGGTTGGATATTATCACACAAACAATCTAAATGCCATTATTTTGAAAATAAAATGAGATTACATCAAATACGATTAAATCACAAAAAAAACTTTTTTTTCTTTCTTTCAGTTTGCGAATTTTTTATTACATCTTTAAATTTACTTCATCAGCAATTTCATACTCAACTGCCAAAATAGCTAAATCATTAAATTATCAATTTCTTGGTTTTCGTAAATGCTTAGCAAGGCGTCGTATACATCTCCCAAATGAAATTTTAAATGGTTTAATGCCTCTATCCTACTCTCCCATCTAGTGTCACTCAATGTTTTCAAAGTTGAACCCTGAACATGCTTTAAAAGTATTGCCCATCGAAAAGTAGATGCCGAAAAGAATAAATATATGTTTTGGACAGTGGCGGATCTACAAATTTTCCAAGACGGGTAAAAACCTTGAGATTGCCGCCCCTTCAAACATGAATTTGCCGCCCGGGGCGGTGCAGAGCTATTCTTTGATTTTGCCGCCCCCTGATGGTTGCCGCTTGGGGCAGTAGAGTTAAAAAAAAGGTCACCGCCACAGGAATTTACCATTTAACGCTCCTTCAAACATGATTTTGCCGCCCCCCTGAAATTGTCGCCCGGGGCAAGCGCCCCGGTTTGACCCCCCCTAGATCCGGCACTGGTTTTGGACCATGTTGAAGAAATTAGCGGCTTACAAAGATGCTTTTGCCATTAATAACAAGATTGAGAGAATGGCTACTACACGGAACAATGAATGCTCGCGAATTATATTGTTTTATTCTAGATTGCACTCCTGCTTTATTGCCTCTCATATTGGACCCATTGTCAGTCCCTGTCCTCTGATATCCTGCAAATTTAAACCCAAGTCATTAAGTTCTCCAACTATAACATCAGACATTTGTCTTCCTGTGGATCTTTCGACTGGAAGAAGACTTAAAAGCTTTCATTAATTTTAATTTCAACATCAGGATTAAATTTATTGGTTGAAACATATCTTATTAGAATACAAGAGTAATTTGCTGTATCTTACTAAAGTCAGGAGTACAGTTTAAAATTATGGAAAACTATTTGAATTTTTTTATTTCATTAATAACATGAGACTTTAAACTTTGATGCAGCAGATCTAGACTACTATCCCGGTTTGTATATTTTTCCCAAGATATTGAGCTTTAGTCTCTACTTTTTGGAGCACTCAACGGACGTGCTCTTCCATAATGGGATCGTATTCAGACAGTACCTCAACTATTTTTAAGAAAATATCGTTATTGTGTTCAAACAACTTGTCGCTTGTACCTTGAAAAACCAGACAACTTTTACCAAGCATTTTGGTAACTGCAACGATTCTTAGAAGCACCTCATTCCAATGATTTATTCCGGCATTAATAACTCTTTCAATGGCAGCATCTACAGTTTTACAACAATTTAATCTTTCGTTCATTTCTAGCCATGATTTTTGTGCCTGAATATTATTTTTCGAAATTTCATGCTCTTTTAAAGTTTCGTCGAGGTTCTTCCAATTTTTAAAACCCTCCGTTGAGAGAGAACTAACTAAACAGCCGAAAATTTTGCAACAGAAGCAGTTTTGTGAAAGATAGTAGCTAATCTCACAATATTTGCTCTCCGTTGCTTATAATCCGTGCATAATATTTTGCGCTAAAATGTCGACCTGTGTCATTGGAAGGAAATTTGTAATAATGCAATAGTTTAGGTGG
>JARYHS010013630.1:8019253-8163410 GCA_031002005.1 Vandiemenella viatica
ACTGAAGCTACAACAGAAAATTTTTTTTAGTTGGTTACAGAAAATAATCAAACAAGAATATTAGCTACAGCATGAAATATATATTAGTACTTACCCCTTGCAAAATTATTGCCAGAACCATCAGTAGCATTCACAGGCTCTGCAACAGAACAAATTAATTTTCTTAGTATCAACACACGCACGAGAAATTAAAAAAAAATTAATTACAGTCAAATACATACCTCCAGAAAAAGTGTATAGCAACACCAGCTCCGGAGTTGAGACAACTCGTGGTTCTACAATAGAAAATAAATTATAGTATGCAACAAGTAAACATCTACAGCAAAAATATTCCAGTTTAGATGCAAAAACTTACCATTATCTAAATCATCGCTAAACAGCGGTGAGATCTGTTGTAGATCTGAAAGAGGGAAAAAGAAAAATTAGTCTTAATAATAATAATTTAAACTAATACTACTAACAATAAGGAAATAAGCTTACTGTTTGCGAGGTACTCTTCTACATCAGCAGCAGATAGAACTGGGAGCTCTGTAAAAGAAAATTCATCTTTAGTATCAGTGATACACACACAAACACACACATATAATAATAATTATTATTATAACTTATTACCTTCATAAGACTGAGACATTGTGTTGAACACTGCGAGAAACACACACTGCGTGGTTAACAACGGTCACTGCTAGAAGCGCACACTGCAAGGTTCGCAACGGTACAGAGCAAGAACTAGGCACGGGCGCTCCTTTTATAGCGTCGCATGGAGCATTTCACTCCGCGCTTACACAAGAGATACCGCTTGCACAACTGGTAGCCGACGCGAAGAGTACACATTTCGCAACGCTTAATGGAAAAGCAAACAGTCGAGTGGGTATTTCCGTAGGTGTGTTGAAACAGTGTACACATTTCACAAAGCGCGCATTCCAGAACAGAAATAGCCATTGCCTCAGGGCTTGGGTGGGCGGTGTGGAATGTCTGCGCCCAAAGAAATTAAGCCCTTGGGAGATGGTGCCATGTGTGCGGCCGATCGGTGAACTAACGGTGCACAAGCCCGACTTCTGCCGCCATCTGTGCGGCCGGTCAAAGAACTAACGTGTGACGTCATACGACCTTGAACGCTGATTGGCTGCTCACTTCGTGACGTCATGCGATCCCTGAACGCTGATTGGGCTGAGAGGAAGTGGATTCGTGACCATCATACTCGATTTCCCGATTAATGGATGAACTAATCGTCCATTGTCTACTTAAACCAATGGGTCCATTTTTTTTAACGTCTCTCTAACAACGTGGTCTTTAGAGACGGGAAAGGAATTCGGTCATGGCCTTTTGAAGGTAGCATCCCCGGCATTCACTTGGAGTGATTTTGGGAAACCATGGATGCCCCGGAACCTCCGTCCTCCCGAATGCGAGGCAAGAACGCTAAATAATTTCATGAAAACAGGTACACATAGAATTTATATCTGGAGTTTATGACGCTTTTTTTCCCGTTAAAAGGAAACATTTATGCTTTTCGACTTATTTTTTTATTCAAGGCAGGCTGGTGCCATACACTCTAGGTATGGAAACTAAAATTTTGATTTTCGTTTTGAAATTGACGAGTTGGAACGGCTTTTTTCAATAAAAACACCGCGGCCGGACTCGAACCGGCGACCGAACGCCACCTACCAGTGAGCCAAAGAACTAACGGGGGCTGCCATCTAGCCGCCGATAAATGAACTAACGGTCCAGCGCCCCCAGGAGATGGTGCCATCTGTGCGGCTGGTAGAGGAACTAACGGCGGCCATCTTGGTCGCCCAAACGGGGGGGCGGCCATCTTGGTCGCCCAAACGGGGGGCGGCCATCTTGTGAACGTCATGCAATCCCTGGACGCTGATTGGCTGTTCGGCTGTTCCAGAAAACAGGTCTTCCTCCTACTTGTCACGTATATTTTTATATTATAAGTATCGGTGTGAGTAAGTATCGATACTTTTGCATTACTCATATGAGTAAGTATCGTAAGGCAATTTGAGTATTACTCATTTGAGTAGGTATAGATACTTTGATGGTATCGGAAAACCACTAGGGCTAACAACCTTAGTTGTAACACGGATGTGTAGACTTTAAAAAAAAAAAAAAAAATTTAAGCCAAACATGCATGATGGCAAAACTTCTAAAGAATATTACCCCAGGGGGTAAATCTTCGGATGTGAATCCGTCGTCGTGAAAGCTGCGGCGCAAGAGTCTCATTCGGATTCTGAGGGAGACTCGGCATCATGCAAAAGAGAGTCGGAGCATCTTGGAATGTCCCTAACAGTCGCAAACTCAGAACCAAATCCAAAACTTTTCTAGCAACATTCAATATAAATTCGCTCACCCAAACTGGTAAGATGAAAACTCTAACTAGAGCCCTCCATGAAAACCAGATATCTGTAATAGCACTTCAGAAAAAATAGCTCAACAGCGGAACAGATCCACAACCTCAAGATGATCATTAGATACTATACGCTCAGGTCAAAGCAATATGTGTCAGTGGACTTTAAGAAAGCCGATGACTCGATAGATCGGGAAATGCTTTTGAACATCCTTAATGAATTTGGAGTTGACCTAAAATTATTGGCTATAATTAGAGCCACAGAAAATCAAAAGTTAAGTTTTTAGGACGTCTGTCAGACCCTTTTGAGTCAGGCAAGGTGATGGTCTGTCTCCACTACTTTTTAACCGTGTTCTCCAAAAGATCAGGACCTGGCGAGCGAAATTAAAGGAAATTGACTACAGCCCATCAAGAATAGGAACTAAATCTAAAGGGATCACAATAGACACTCTTGCTTTTGCAGATGACATCACTATCGTATCAGATAACTTAGAAACTGCTAGGATCCAAATTGATTTGCTGAAGGAGATTGCTGATCAAACCGGATTACAGATATCTTTTGAGAAAACGAAATTAATGACTAACATCAAGGATGCTCCACCGAAACTATAAACCAAATATGGGGACATTAATAAAGTGGAAAAATTTAAGTACCTTGGTGAGATCATTATGAAAAACGGATTGAAGAAAGAAGCTATTCGGGAAAGGATTCGCAAACTAGAAATAGCCTACCAAACTTCGCGAGAGATAAAAAAAATGTCTTTCACAAAATACTTAAGTACGTCATTATGAAACAGTTCTGAAACCAGTAGTTTTGTATGCAGCTGAAACCTTGTTCCTGAAAGCCGATTAAGGACTTCTGGAGAAAATTATTATAGGAATTCTGGGTTCCAACTTTAAGAATGGCATCCATCAAAAGAGATCCAACAAAGACTTCTACAGCAAAATAGATAAAATCACTGAAACAATCCGCAAAAGACGGGCTCGATTCTATGGCCATCTCAAACGGATGGAGGAGAACAGACTAACAAAAAAAATCTTTAATTTATTTGATTCCAGACCCAAAACTGTAATGCCCTGGTTCGTAAATATTAAAGATCTTCATTTGATGGAACTAGAACCAGAAGATGCTTTCAACAGAGATATATTTCGCAAGAAGTTAATGACAAGTGGGACAAGCCGAGACGAACACTCCAACGGAAGACGCGGTACACTCTGGACAGAGGAGCGCAAACAGGCGCATTCAAAACGAATGAAGGAGTTCTGGGCCCAAAGAAGATGAAACTCCCTGCCAAATGCACAAAGGCTTAACGTGGTCCTAGTTTGTTTTTACAGTACGTGCCTTAAGCTAACCCGGTAAGCCTACTTGTTAAGGGAGACCTACAGATTAACGTAAAATCCGGAGCACAGAAGCGTTCTGGCATGTTTCACATTACACAGCAAGCAGTACTAGAGGTGAGGTGATAGTGGGGATGGGGCTTTTGAAAAATCCCCGCCGAGACAGAGATTCGAACCGCGACCTTTCCGTCACCAGTCAGACACCTTAACCACTGAACCAGCAGACTGCTCGAAAATATGTGCAAATCAAGTCAGCTTACTATAGACATGTAATGTCTCGATGTCAATGAGTAGCTCTTGCAACACTGTTGATCTTATTTAACTCTTGAATTAAGGTAAGACTGAAAAATTTCGGGAGTAGTCGAACGAAGAGCACAAACTCTGGTACAAGCCATCTAGCCCGTTTGTACATCGGTTTTTTTTTGTTATATTTTTTTTTTTTTTAAATTCACTTGTTCTCAAATTACTTGTGGGTAAAAAATACCCACCAGGAATTTCCCGGGTGGGTACTGCTACCCACCATACCCATATCATCCGTCAGCCCTGTCCCAGTCCTTTCCCGCCTATAATGACCTCGACGTCGACGAGGCGTAAAGCAAGGAGAAAAAAAATAGCAATCAATATGTGAACAACAAGGTTCTGAGGGGCAGGCACCTAACCGTGAAACAGGCAGCACTACGAACTGGCATATCAGAAGCGTACAAGTTTATTTCAGAAGGGGTAGCGTGAAAAACACAGTTTTAAATAATTGCTTTTCCTAGAAATGGCAGGGAGCAGCTGTTTATCATAACATTAATAAGTTCTTATCAAGATTTATGACAGCCCACTGAAAATCTGGAACAATGCAGCAGGAAAATTTTCTTTTTTAGGTAACGAAGTGAGAGTGCAATAAATTACCACCGATGTAATGAATAATTTACCAATCACACTGAAAGAATTTAAAATTAAAATTTGTAAAGGGTGTGGAAATTGCATTCTAAGAATTTAAGATCAAAAACAAGGAAGAAGATTGTCTCTGGATGATGCGCTCCATCGCAATTAATTTAATAATAATAATCACTACGAGCATTAGAACACGGACAGGGAGTGCAGTCCCGCGGGATTGGTACAAACAGTTTAACGCATATATTTAAAAGATAGTTACTTAAAACGTTAATAAATTAAATAATAATTAAATTAATAAATAATTTTAATGTTAAATGATAAAAATTAACAGTTAACAATATTTTGATTGGTAAAATGACATTAAAACTTTTTAGCGTGTCTTAAGTGTATTTAGAGGTTTTATATTTTTGGTTTTTGATCTATTTTTTTTTATCTGCTTAATGTCTCTCTAACAGCGAGGTCTTTAGAGACGGGATAGGATGGGGGGCAAGGAATGGGAAGGAATTCGGCCATGGCCTTTTGAAGGAAGCATCCGGGCATTTGCTGGAGTGATTTGGGAAACCATGGAAAACCCAAATCTGGATGCCCGGACGGGGATTCGAACCGCCGTCCTCCCGAATGCGAGGCCAGAACGCTAGCCGTTACACCACAAGGCTCGGTTTTTTTAATCTAAACCAATTTTTGGTTTTTAATCTAAATCAATTTTTAAATAAATAAGAAAAAATGGAAATTTTTGACTCTTAGGTCATATTATCTGCCTTACAATACATCACATAAGTTTAAAAAAATGGCGTGCTTAATGGCCAAGTTACCAGAGTTTTTTTTTTTTAATTCTAAATAAACGTTCCATAACACCGAGAAAAGCATTCCATTTCACAAAGTGAAGTGAATATATTCTGAAAAGTGTAGACTTAGCTCAGAACAAGATCTCATAACTTTTTGTCACTGCAAAAGCACGAGACTTGGCTTTTTTTGCGTGATTCATTATTATATCTCCTGATTCATTGATTGATATTACAGTTGATTCAATGTTATTAAAGGAAACTACTCATCAACACTTAAACTGTCTAGTATTTCAGATTTACTCATGTGGCGTAACGACGTTTTTAGATTGAATATTATTATTTTTTAGTAAGAAAGGAGACTTTCTCGGCGAATGATTCCAGTGAAGTCCCCTCATAGGCTGTATCTTTGGATTTCATTGCAAACACAGTAAATTACACACGTGAGGAAAAAGGCGGAGGCATCCGTCGAAGTTTGGTGTTCCTACAACACAATTCGTCGATACACCCGTGAAAATTTCATTATAACTTTTTTTACCTTTAGTCGAAATAATAACAAGGAGAAGAGGGATTAATCGAAAGCCTGAGCGACACATGTAAGCAGGTGGCTTTCGTCAAAGAAACGCATTGAGGCAGCGGCCAAAACAACAATAAGTCAAAGGATATACAATTTCCATTTGATAGCTGTTAAATAAATAGGTACCCGATCGTTAAAATTACGATAACATTAGTTTCATATCAAGGAATAATCAAAATTTCAGCCGCAAATTAGGAAATTGTCACAATTATTTTATCTGCAAATACAGAAATTGGGAATAATGAAACCGTGAATAAAAAGCTGAAACCGTGTAGTTGAGATAACTGCAGGATAGGGGGAAGATGGGTGTGTATGGAAATTGCCACCGGAGCCTGTGATCCATTGCAATTAAATTAAATTGAATAACGTGTGCGACACTTAAAAAATAATTGTATAGTTAGAAAATCGTATTAAATACGCACCATAACTCAAACTACAGAAATGTGTACTCGAAACAAACGTAAGTTTTGATTAATACGTAAAAGTGTATTTATTTACTTACGAATGACGAAGGTTGACAAAAAACAAACGCTTGTTCACATGAGTCAAATGCCAACTGGAAGGGTACAGGCAAACAGTACAAAATATCCGACAGAGACCGAGTGGGGCAGCGAGTCACGCAGACTGACAATTTTGTGCGGGATCCGCCAGACTGTCTAATGATGCGGGATCCCGCGGGATTGCGGGATCCCGCTTTGCTGGATTGCAATCCCTAAACGCGGTTCTGTAGCGTCGTCCAGGAAAGTAAAACCAGCAAAAAGATTCTTCTCTCGTATCTTCATCTACACCGTTACTCCCGAAAAAGGTGGGTTTGACTGATTAGGTCAAATTGAATCACGAAGCGTTTCGAACCCCTCTACGACTTGCTTTCCATACCGGCGGCCTATGAAAAAAATCTCAAACTAAGAATTATTCAACTTGAGAAACAATTTGGCAACATAGAGCTTTCTCTTCTTATTTGGCCGTTGTAGTAAGCTTCGTTTAAGACGACAAACGGCACGTTATCCACCCGTTCTCCTCATGTTGGTCACAGCCCTATAACTGCTTTAAAAATGTATAAACATTTACGCCGCGTCTACGGCGACGTCATTAGAGGCGGGAAAGAAGTGGGAGCTACGGTCTGGCAGGAATCCGGACACGGCCTTTTGAAGGATCCAACCGGGCATTCCTAAAAAAAAATCCAAATCTGGATGTCCGGGCGGACATTCGAACCCGCGCCCTCCCGAATACGAGGCCGCTCTCTGTCCATATCCTCCGGATTCTTTTTTATCTACTCATCATCTTTGTTGTCATACTGACGAAATTGTTTTTATAAGCTGCCACACTGCTCTTTCTTCGAAAGTGAACACAAATGACTGAGGAAGAATGTGTTTGTATCGTTACTACATTGTAGGCACCAAATAAAGTGAAATCCCTTGTTCACGCGGAGATTTTAGAAATTCCGACTAAATCTTATCTGCACGACCGTTATACTGAGTTGCCTCTCTTCAATTACTGTTCTGCGTCACTGCCCAGTGGTTTGGGATTCGACCAGTCAATAACACTGAAATAATTTGCAGAAAGTTCCGTTTGAAGTTGTCACTATTGGTGACTATTCACGCCCCCACGCAGTCTAAATCTTAACTATCTCCTAACACGTGATAATGTCACCAACCAACGACTATACTACATTACACAAAAATGTACTAAATGTTATTTAATGTAATTTAATTTTAATTGTACGCTCCGGTGGCAATTTACCTATACACCCATTTTCCCCCTTTCACGCACCCTCCTACATTTTCCTCCACAAATTTCAACTATAAATCCTTTCAATGTATTTGGTAAATTATTCATCATTTCTCTTGGTAGCTTATTCCAATACCTGACCCCCTTACCCAAAAAAAGAGAATCTTCCTACACACTTGTGCCTGAAATCGAGTGCCAGCTTGTGGTCATGGTCATCTTTTCCCTTCCATGCATTACTTTTAATTCTTACACCAATATCTGCCTCATCATCAATATACGCCTTGTACACTCCCACGACCCTCTTCACCCTAATCTCGGCAGTTTGCGTGTTTTTTATGGTGTTAAATGAGAACAAGTTGAAGCTGATTGATGTTATGAATGGATTTGACAATATATATATATATATATAAATATATATACAGTGGCGGAACCAGGGGGGGGGGATAGGGGGCTCAAGCCCCCTCCCCCCAAAACGTAATTAGGTCCACCCTAGACATCGTAATTTTGCAGAAGCCCTCCAAAATCAAAATCCGCTCCAGTCCCGCCGCTGTATATAGATAAGTAATTCTTTCTTGATGCTCGCCTTCGTTCCCAGTATCATTTAAGCCCAGTTAATATTTTTTTTTTCTTTCTGCCCTGTGAAACTGATTTCCGAGGTTTAGTAATTTTTGATGAAGGAGACCAGGAGTTAACATACGTATTAAGAAAGTTTGGTGCGAAAAGGTTTTGGGGTGATTATCTTTGTCAGCGATCTTCCGTTTTGGATTATACTGTTTGTAATTCAGTAATGAATTACATGTATTCGGGAATTCAATGATCAGAAGATGGATGCTTTATGCCTGCCTCTTGACCCCGGTAGTTGTCTGCGATGTTCTTGGGCTTGGATTGTTCGTTTAGCGCAGACAGCACGTCCCGCTGCGACCTTGACCGAGCTGCGGGTTGATAAGGTTGGTAGCCGTGTGACGCGTGACACATCCTGGAAACAACCGCCGCACAACAAGCGCTATCGAGATGACGTCACCGCCTCACAGCTGTAGCCCCGCCGTCACGTGCTGTTTTGACAAGACAAAACAACAACAAGCAAACAAAATAATGAGGAAAAGCACAAACTTACATTCTATAATAGCAAGGAAAAGAAGCTTAGAGGTCAATAAGGGAGCGTGCATAAACCACGTAGCTCCATTTTGGCTCCCTGTGAACCCCCCTCCCCCCAACTTATCCCTACGTGGCTTTTGCCCCCCCCCCCCCCCCACGTAGCACGTAGCTTTTTTCCCCTTTTGATTCCAGACGACATTTTGTACTGTTTTCTCTTGTCAGACTATTGTAAATTATGTACAGAGGTAATTAACTGAGGGAAATAAATATTCACATGCTGATGTGAGTTCTGTTCCTCATTTTAACTATGAAAAATGTTATGAAAGGAAGGCTACGTGGCATGGCTCGGAACCCCCCTCCCCCCCTCACCCCACGTAGCCTTCCAGCCAACCCCTCCCCCCCCCCTCCCTGGACCGAGCCACGTAGTTTGTGCACGCTCCCTAAGAATACAATATAGCAGATTACAAAGACATCAATGCAGTGAGAAGCACGTGAGCAAATAAACAAGAATCTACAGGAGGAAAGAGGGAAGCTAAAGATGCACTGTAATAGATGCAGGAGAGGAATAAACGATACAGCTATAAATATCTATGGCCAACTCATGGAAGTTAGAAGAGAAGGTATTCAGACAAATATGCATAAGAATGGACAAGAAGTTGCCGAGGAAACTAAAATGGCAGAGATATTGAGTAACTTGTTTAGTGAGACCATTGGGGACTGTCATTAACATTCCTTGTAGTCTAGCTTGATCTGGAGACTTTCAGAGTTCCAGAGAATGATACCCTACGTGACCATATGTCCCGTTTCGGGCGGGCAACTCCCGCTTTCAGGATGTCTGTCCTGCTATCCCCAGCGAGAGTAAAAATGTCCCGCTTTCTCAAACGAAACCACCATTTAATATATTCACCTATTAATGTCTAAAACAGATGATGCTGTTTCTGCCGCGCTGAGGTCGAGTGGACGCATCAACCATGGCTGATCACGCAAGGATTTATGAGCAGCAGCCGAGATATGGAAATGTTCGACGAGTTTTCGCTTTTCGTGCTAGAATCATAACATGATTTTTTTAATTTTGTAAAGTTTTATAAAATTACCGTAAAAATGGCAAGTGAAGATGAGACGAGTGTAAAATTAAAGAAGCGTCAAGTAGAAAAACGATTGTAAAAATGTTAATTTAATTCAATCTGTATAGCATGGCCGAACTAAATATACTAAACAACAAACAAAAATATTTTCTGACTTTCGATTTTTAAAAAACGCAATAAGCTTTAAACAAGCGTTTTTTGAAGTAGGAAAAATATAAATGTTATTATGTCTTTTTTTATGCTATAGCAAAGCATATTTTTACTACGCTTGTGTTCGTAAAATACTAATTTTTTTCTGAAACTAGTTGGCAACCCTTCCTCTGGTATCAGCACGCGCTGGTGCTATCAGCCCTGTGAATAATGAGCGAGTCTACTCGTCACGTCACCGAGCCCCATTTGGTTGATTGTATCGCTACAAGAAGACAACAAAACCGACATTACCTTCGCAGGTGTCACATTTCGTGTGTTACGAATTAATAGTTTTTTATTCCATAATTTTTATTCACAAAACAGTGACACATATTTTAGTATGGTTTAATATATATAATGTTGTGAATCCCACATAAGATAAGACTTTTGTGCAGGCTTTAACTTATAGATGCCTTGATTCTTACATTGCGGAATATTTACATCGTATTAAACATCTATCCTGCTGCCTAAACATGATTATGAATGTTAATAACCTATATGGTAATGGTATACTATATTTGTATGATATACTACATATATGTGGTGTTTATTAAAACTCTAGTAATATATTCGTTTTAGTAATAACTATCAATAACAAAGGATAGGGAAAATAGCCCATCACTCACCATAGTTGAAGGCTGTGACGAGTGTACAACACAAGAGGCGAACACAAACACACGAGTCGAACACAAACATACAAAACATATTTCGGTTTACAACCTTATTCCTGCAGGAGGGATGGAACCATGACGTCACTCATTACCTCGCTGCCAGCAAACCTCCCTCGCTCGATTCTACCTGCCGGAATAAAATTTTAAACCGAACCATGTTTTGTATGTTTATGTTCGTCTCGTGTGTTGTACAGTCGACGCGGTCTTTAACTTTGGTGAGTGATGGGTTGTTTCCCCTATACATTGTTACTGATATTGCCTAAAAGCCGTTTCCTTTTTCCTTAGTATCATTGATAATACCTATGTTAGATACAAGCGATCAATGTAAAAAATGTTATTAGTAAAACACATATAAACTGATGAGACATACATGAGAAAATTCGTAATTTGCATATTAGTCAAGATGTTCTGCCACCAGTCAGGTTTTACATAACACAATCACTAATAAAATGGAAGAAACTTCATCATCTCTTCATAGTAAATTAACAGCCTCGAATACAGAAACTCAAAAACAGATTATAGAAAAATTTAAGGCGATTGATGTACAACTAGATACATTGCGGGGAGAAAAGCAATGTAACAGAAACAAGAATATCGATAGTTGAAGAAACCAGCATCGATATACATAAAAACGTAGAGGACCTTAGGGAGATATTTAACAGATTCAATAACGACTTGGTTAATTTGCAACACAGTTTCAACACTGTACACCAACAATTGCGAGAAATACACCAAGAGGTGTTTACTGATAATAAAAATATCAAGGATAGATTTGAGGAAATACAGATAACAGAGGATAAACTAATACAGCAATTGCACTCAATAGATAATCCGCACTTACCCACAGGAGTAACCGAGCATTTTGATGAAGAAAACTTTACGGGTCAGGGTGCTAAACACCCAGTCTGTTCTATAAAGGGTTTTGAAGAATAGTACCGGACGTTTAACCCGTCCAATAATATTTCAAGAAAAAACTGGGAATACAGGGAAAAAAATAGCTTGAGGCGTGGAGTAGCGACTGAGAGTCGTTTCCTAACCCCAGGCAATTTTTGGTGGGGGTAAATAATAAAAAAATATGATGGGGCAAGTTAGGGAACAAAACCTATACTTTGGTTCATCAGAATAATCTTCTTTTTTAAAAAATTTTTTTATGCGAGACACATGTCTTCAAAAGGTATGTGTATTTGTATATATATAAAAATTAATAACAATTAAATGTAGATGTTATATATGTATTTAAAGGGAAAAATGATATTATAATGTAACATTATTTGTAAAAATACCCCAACAGCAGCCATTATGTATGAACCTCATTTCTTTGATGTAAGCAATGTGATCAAACCTAATGACAGGTTTTAACACTACATTTTGAAGTCACAAGACTTCCAAACTATTACGATAAACTGGAAGGGGTTGTGACGATTACATATTTTATAGGTTATTCTATGGTACGCAAGCATACTTACATACATATAGATTCCTTGAGATTTGGTTCCGTTCATGCGGTTGTTGTTTTTAGATGAAGTTGGTTGCTAAAAGCGACATGATTTGAGCGTACAGTTTGAGTCGTAAAGTTCGAAAATTCGATCTGGAAGTATCGGGAAGATGTACGTTATATAAGAAACAGTTTTTGAGTTTATGCTGGTGTTGGTAGAAAAATTTGAAATAATTAACTGATCGAATGAAAGTTATTACAAGAACAATTAATGGTTTGTGCATCTTTTTATAGTTAGATTGTTTCTACGAAAATAAACTAAAGAAGAAAGGGTGACCGTGATCGAAGAGAATAAAGTTATTTTACACAAGAAATTGCGAAGTTACGTAAAACAGAGGCAGCAGACTGAAATGATATATATGAATAAAATGTAATACAATATGTACATTATGTTACTACCTACATACATTATGGTTATGTAGTGCGTTATTAGGTGATTCACCTAGTCACAGTTTTTTGAAAGTTGTGAATAGAGATGTTTCTTGCTGTTGTGCTTCAGCGTATTGATAACATCTGTGGATAATGTATTACGATGCAGCTTGAATGTCTTGGTGCCAGTAACATGTTGTACGCTCCAGTCCTGTTCGGCAGGTCAGTCTCCACGTGTGGCTGGTCAGCAACACTGTTAAACTGGTCTGTGCGTCCTGACTTGTTTGAAAGAAAAATAAACAGCTGACCTACACTGAGTGCTAAGTTTTATTTTTACAGTTTGCAGGTTGGTGTGAGTTTTTATACACCATTTTCATAATGCAGTTTTGGTATTTATGAACGTGAATGCGTATCAAGTATGTTTATCCCGTGCTGCGGCGGTGTTGGAAGTAAAGCGAAAAGAACGGTTCTTGTACTTCGACTGTATTGCTAATAAACCTGTGTCGTCGTCTCCTTCTCCTCCGCCACCTTTTCCTAACATTAGAGGTCGGCTGCCTTTGATGAGTCGGCGTGGTTGGATTTGCAGCACTGATTTTACGGCCACATACCCTTGGTAACGCCAAAGAATTATATACACTGTGAAGATCAATTTGGACATATATATTTATTTGAAAGAATGAGGATTTTTAGGTGAATGAAATATTTCGTAAAGTTAGTGGAGTCTTAAGTCACAACTACGAGGCATGTTTTTTTAAGTAAGTACCATTTTGAAATTAAACAAGACGTGAAAATATATGTCAATAATTTTATTTTTTCATGAAAGCCTGTACCTTACTCTACTTTTCTACATAATTCCCTTCAATATTGAGGCACTTGTCATAACGTAGTACCAGTTTTTGAAAACCCTCCTCATAGAAGTCTGCCGCCTTACTTGTTAACCACTGCATCACAACTGTTTTGACTTCGTTATCGTCTTCAAGACGCTGACCGCCCAGGTGTTTCTTCAAGTGCAGGAACAGATGGTAGTCACTGGGCGCCAGATCAGGGCTGTACGGAGAATGATCTAGAGTTTCCCATCGGAAAGATGTGATGAGATGTTTGGTCTGATTAGCCACATGTGGACGGGCATTGTCATGCAGCAAAACGATGCCCTTGCTCAACTTGACCACGTCTTTTGTTCTGGACTGAACGCCGCAGATTATTCAATGTCTCACAATAAGCTGCTGCATTGATTGTCTCATTACGAGGCAGAAATTCCACAAGCAATACTCCTTTTCTGTCCCAAAACATTGTGCACATGATTTTCCGGGCAGAAATCGTTTGCTTGAACTTCAGTTTTTTGGGTGAATCTGAATGCCGCCATTCCATGGACTGTTGCTTTGATTCAGGTGTGACGTAGGCCACCCATGTCTCATCTCCCGTAACAATTTGGCTTAAGAAATCATCACCATCGTTCTG
Organism: Vandiemenella viatica; assembly: GCA_031002005.1. NCBI lineage: Eukaryota > Metazoa > Arthropoda > Insecta > Orthoptera > Morabidae > Vandiemenella > Vandiemenella viatica. Next base: position 8,033,273 of record JARYHS010013630.1, read on the forward strand.
GTACCGCTCAAGGAAAGTCAGTGCACTGCCTAAACGTTTGGTTTTGTGAACATCCATTAACACTTTCGGTACCCAACGTGAGCACAATTTTCGTTAATTCAAGTTCTCGGTTACAATGCCATACAAAACACTACGAGAAACATTAGGAAAGTCATCACACAAGGAGGAAATCGTAAAGCGTCGTTTTCTCTCACCTTATTGTCCACTTTCTGCACCAAACTTTCATTAACGACCGAAGGACGCCCACTCCGTTGTTCATCATGCACATTTGTGCGGCCATCTTTAAATGCTCTCACCCACTTTCTCACCATTCCATCACTCATAATGTTTTGTCCGTAAAACTGCACAGATTCACGATGAATATCGATCGGTTTTAGGCCTTTAGCACAAAGAAATCTTATAACAGCCCGTACTTCACAGTCGGCGGGACTCACGATTATCGGAGGCATCTTAAACACTCAGTGAACAACGTAAACAAGGAAGAATTAGACTGTAATGGCGTCAGTGCGTAGGCAAGAGATGCAGGTACCCAGTGCGCATGCGCGGAACGCCGACCGTAGCGCTGCAGCCGCGGTGTGACAAAACGGTACTTACTTAAAAAAATACGCCTCGTACTTCGACTGTATTGTTAATAAACCTGTTTCATCTTCGTCGTCTCATTCTCTCCCACCACCTTCTCCTAACATTAAGTGTCGGCTGTATTTGATGAGTTGGAGCACTGATTTTACGGCCCCATACCCTTGATGACGTCGGAGAATTATATACACTGTGAAGGTCAATTTTGACATATACATTTATTTGAAAAAATGAGGATTTTTGTGTAGATGAAAGTTAGTCGAGTCTCAAGTCAGAACTATGTACTACCTTAATCGTCAGCGAGACGATGAAATAATGGGGGAAGAGGGGGAGGGGGTGTTAGGCGAAATCACACGAAACCTCACCAAGGGGGACGGGGATCAACGGAAATCTCATGTGAGGCTCTGAAAAACTTGATGGATAATAGAGCTAAAGAAAAAAGTCTAGAAACGACGCGGAAACCAATCTTAGAGCAAAAAACAGGTCACAAAAAGTTACGAGGTCGATTAGCAGGGGAAGGGGGTCTCCGTCAAAAACTCACGTCATTTTACGGGGTTCCGACCAGATCTCACCAAATATCACCACAGGGTGGGAGGGGGGAAGGGAAGGTCCGCAACTTCGGAAAAACAACTCACGAAATTGATGGACCCCGAAGAGACATCGCTCCGTTTAGTGACTTAACGAGCGGGCACAGCGAGCCATAGTCGCCGTTACTTTGTCGATCGTTGCCGACCAGTCAATACGGGTTCATTCTTAGCAAAACCGTGTCTCGTTAGCCAGCCTCGCCACCATGCATGCATCGAGTCAATTTGCTATTCAATCAATAAGTTAACATTCTCTAACAGTCTTTGCGGGCTATGGGGAGGTATCCTTACAGATCGCACTCTCAACTCTATTACAGAGTCTTCAGTGGTTAGTAAAAGGGTCTCTAAATACGATAGTCGCCTACATTATTTATTAGGTAGATTCTCAGCTGGGTTATCATTTTGCCCTGGCCTTTCCCTGCCTGAACCGGTTCTCCAACCGTAACTAGTGGAGTGGTGTCATGATTTCTGACAATCAACATCTTCCTGCAACCCACAAGCCACTGCTCAGATTAGCAGAAGACGAATAAAACCCAAGACATCAGGAGATATCTTCAAGTGAGAAGGTAGCGTAAGAGGAATAGAAGATTTATCAAAGATCCCGAAGGTCAGTAAACTTCCACCTTAAAGATTTTTTTTTTTTTTTTGCTGTCGTCAGTCTTTCGACTGGTTTCATGCAATCCTCCATCCCTTCATATCTTGTGCTAACCTCTTCATTTCTAAATACCCCTTACAACCCACGTCCTCAATTATCTGTTTCATTTATTCTAATCTCTGTCTTCCTCTACAGTTCTTACCTTCCACTGTTCCCTCCACTGACAAATTAACCAATCCAGCATGTCTCAATATGAGCTACCAGCCTGCCTCTTCTTTCTGTAAGCTTCTTCCACAAACTTTTTTTCTCACCCATCATTTCTAAAACTCTTTCATTTCTTACTTTGTCTGTCCACTTAATTTTCAGCATTCTTCTGTAGCACCACATTCCAAATGCTTCAATTTTCTTTATTTCCGGTATTCCTAAAGTCCATGTTTCGCTAGCATAAAGTGCTGTGCTCCACACAAAGAGTTTTGCTTCCACCAAAAGACTACGAATTCACCCCCATCCAGTGAGGCCACTTGAGAACTTAAGGTTCGGCACAGGGGGTACAAGGTGGCAGGGCCGGATCCAGGATTTCGGTTTGGGAGGGTCTTGAGCTGATTTTGTTATGGTTTGGCGGGGGAGGGGGGTTGAGTGGCCTTTGGTTTGGGGTAGGCCTTGAGTCAGGCAAGGGTAGTCTTTATAGTCTCCTCAGATTGCTGCCCCCTTAAAAGATCAGGAGAGTAAAAAAAAAATAGTCTCCAAAATTACGGTGATGCTTGGGGGGGGGGGGGAGATTGAGTCTCCTAGCCCCTCCCCTGGATGCGCCCCTGCTAGCCGGCCATTTACAACACACTGCTAGGTTGCCACCTGTCTGTGAAAAGTGTAACTATGTTCCGCGTGTGATTAGAGTGTTTGTTGTTTGTGTAATAATGGGACTGAATGAAAGCAGAACCACTGCATAACTCACAACCAATGGATTTATTAATTAACAATTCTGATTCTGATATAACTCATCTGCTTATATATAAAAATGAAAGTCTGCTTGTTTGTGTGTTTGTCTTCCATGCGTCCCTGCACCATTCATGCGATCACGACGAAACTTTGGTGAGTTACAGTGTACACGCGTGCGAAGGTTACTGACCTCCTCTCCCTGTTTACAACCATCAATTTTATACGAACCCAGATTTTTTTAACACAATTTCGATGAGCTTTGGACACGTATACTTTAAAACAAACAGAAAAATACTGTCTACATTTGATTTTTAGAAACCCAACCACTATAACTCTTTCCACCCCATTAATTTTTATCAATATTCTTTATACGTTGCTATCCGACATTGAAGGATCTTTGCAGGCGTGTACTTTAAATCAAACAGAAAAGTAGTGTCTATATTTGGTTTACAAAACTCCAACCGCTCTCCCACATTTCCTCCCGTCCATCTTAATTTAGAAGTTGTTTGTAGAAACTCACAGTTTCTATCAGATTTTTGATGAAACACTGCACACGTATACTTTAAAACAAAGAGAAATGTATTGCCTGCATTAGGTGTACAAAAGCCTACGCACTCTCACCTATCGCCTTCCTTAAACAAAATGTACAGATGAAACCTTTCATTTATTTAGTACGTGTAAATCTGTCTGTTTGGTATATGCATACACAGTTAAGGGAGAAAAAGAGGCATTGGAACTCATACCGGGCAAAGATAATATTTTACGTCTTCAGCCTTCACATGGAACCCCACAGTCCAACAGAACTGCCCACTATTACTCCGCGAGTCACTAAAAATGGGTGGTGGGGGGTGCATTGCGCCTATCCTAATGTGAAGCGGTTTGCATAGGAGGGGATATACGGGATATGGCAGGAGGCGCCCATGGACTATTTCTAGGAACCATTCCAGCATTCGCGTGGAGTGATCTGTGAAAACCATAGAAATCCCAGATCAGGATGACCGGAGTGATTTATCGAGAACTAGTCCTGTCGGAATCTAAGTTTCCTCGCTCGGTTAATTCTTCCTATTTCATTTCCTAATAATTAGTAGAGAAATGAAGCGGTTCTAGCCCTGATTTCTCTTATCTTTTTTTCTCGATTTGAATGTTACTGGTAGCAATATGTGTTTGCTGTCAGTCGTGAATTTTTCAATTATATTCTGCCGGGAGTAACAGCTTCGGTGTTGCACGACTCCTCCAACATCGCACTGCCTCCTCGAAATAGGCTCACGCCTTCTCTTCTGCTATTCGATCGAGAACAGTGACAATATGTGACCATTAGTGTTATCTGGTCTTTCTGCTGAATACTCTCTGTCACACGGCGGCCAGTGACAACTCCTGCAACCCCCGCCCCCCCCTCCCTCCCAGACACGGGACCGGAGCGAGGAACATTACGTCCTCGACAAACAGATCTTACTGGGAACAATAGTTCGACCTCGGCACGGTGTGTGCGCCCTGTGTTTAATCCACCCTCAAATCAGCAAGTTCTGTATCACTGCGGAAAATTGCTGGGTAGACTAATTCCTAAAGGCTGGGAAGCGAAGTGTTAGTGTAGGAAATACACTACCAAAAGAGGCGGAAGTGCCACAGTGTAGTGTACTGGGACCATTCTTATTCATTATTCTAATGATTGACTGTATTAATGGGTTACGGTCAGAGTCTAGGTATTTCGCAGATGATATAATGGAATACAATAGGATCAAAACAGATGAAGACTGTAAACAGCTACAGGGTGACCTGAATAGAATATCACAATGGGTAGGTCAGCATGGAATAAAGAGTCAGCTTATAAGGTACACAGATAAAAAAAAACTAAAGGTTAATTACGAGTATAGGATGGAGTCAGAATTGCTTGTTGAAAGCTTGAAGTGTAAATATGTTGGCATAATGTTTGATAACAAAATCAATTGGGCAGAGCACATTGGGCAGGTGGTAGAAAAAGGTTACAAAATCGTTCATTTACAGGAGAGGGTGTGAGAGGATGTACCAGAGAAGTTGGGTCAGATCATTGGTTGAGTATGGTGGTGTAGTTTCGGACCCATATTTTGGTTATGAAATACAGGAGTTGATGGGTGTGCAAAGAAGAGCAGTTACATTTGTTTGTCCAAATTATAGCAGGACTCAGTCAATAACTGATATGATAATGGAGCTGGATTGGGAGTCATTGGAGGAAAGGAGGAGGGTGAAGAGAGTGCTGGGAATGTACAGGGCACATTTTTATGACGAGGTTTGAATGAACATTGATATGATACTGCCCGGTAGAGGTTTTACGGAACGTAGGTGCAGAGCTATCAAGTTTTCCGTCTGTGATATTTCAAACTGTGCCTAGATTTTTCGCCGCCCGGAATTCTGTTAGTTAATCCTATGCGTTCCAGACGCTGTCGCCTCATTCCGTACGCGTTGCGCCTGCAGTGCAGACTCGTGTCTGATACGCGGTGTGCAGAGGCTCTGACTCTCGCCTCTTCCTCTCGGTTCGCCAACCCAGTGAATGGTCTTCTGTTTCTATTTCAGAATTATCGACCTCCTCTGTATTGCAGTCCAAAGACTAACGTTGAAATATGGACCCTTGTAATGCTACAAGATTTATTTATTTATTTAACAAGGCATACAGTTGGAAGTGGTAGAAAATGGAGAAATTTCTAAAACTTCGTTCGGATGGTATAAGTCTTGCACGATGAGAAGAACGGGACGTTCATGGGAGCTAAATTACGCAACTCTCGTGCCTCACGTAGCAATCTGTTTAAGGGCAAATTAATCCAAAATGGAGGCCACTTGGTCAATGTTTGGTTGAAGAGGGAACACGTGCGTGTGCACACGAGCCTCAGGCGGTAATATACGAGATAGAAAAATAATTAACAATCTATGCAAGTATAGGAAGCATATAATAAAAGATAGAGAATCACGAAAAAGAAACACCAGTTAAAAAGAATGTGATTTTTTTTAAAGAAAAATTCTGTCCTCATTAATATTCAACGTATATTTAGAGAACCCAATAAAGTAAGAAGAAAAGAAGTAACTAAGTATTTAAAGAGATAGAATCAGTAAGGGAAGATTTTCTGTTGACATTGTGTTGTTAGCAGAAGAGACTTAGGATATTCAGAAGTCACTGAGTATCATGAACAAAATACTGAAGTAAGACTTTGGACTGAATATAAACCAAAGCAAGACTAAAATGATGAAATGTAGCAGAAATCATAGTAATAATAGCTTAAATATAAAAACTAGGATCGGATGCGATAGGAGAAGTAAGTGAATTCTGTGAGTTGGGCAGCAAAATTACAACCGATGGCCGAAGCAGGAATGATGTTAAAAGCATAATAGCACTACCAAAAAGAGCCTTCATGAAAAAGAGAAACCTTTTAGTTTCAAATATAAGTCTAGGACTAAAAAAGAACTTTGTCAAGGTGTATGTACGGAACACAGCACTTAATGGAAGTAAAGCACAACTTTAGAAATACGAGAAAGAAGAAAATTGAAGGATTTGAAATGTGGTGCTATAGAAAGATGGCGATGATTAAGTGGACAGATGAATTGCCAAAGAACGAGTTTTGAAATGATGGGCGAGGAAAGCAGTATGTGGAAGAGTCTTACAGAAAGAAGAGACGTGATGGTAGGTCATACTTTGAGACATGCTGGATTGATTGACTTGTTAGTGGAGGGACAGTGGAAGGTGAGACGTAGATTGTAGTATGTGGGCCAGACAGTAGAGTGTAGTGTGTAGTGTGTAACTGGGCCGCGCAGCGCGCCACTTGACCTTGGTGCCAGCTGTCTCAGAGGTCGCGATAGTTTTCTGCTCACAGAGTCTCCAGCGAAAGCCGGCGCGGTTGTTGCAATCAGCTCTGCGTCGTGTTGCACAACCAGGCTCCAGCTGTCCAGTAAACACCGCAGCCACTCCAGCAGCTGCAACTCAATGATGTGGTAGCTTCTATACGCGTTGTAGCGTCTAGTTTTATGACGGTTAAAATTTTTTTTAAAAAATAAGATGCATTAATTAATTAATAAATTTGCAAAATTAATCCAGGGTAGGCGCCAAGAATGGAAGTGTTCTCTATCCGAGAGAAGCGACATTCCAATTCTGAAATACTTTTAATCAAAGCAATTGTACTTTTAAAATACCATTAAAAAACACAAATCTTCATCTGTTCAAACGATATACTGATACATTGGAAAGGAAGTTATTGAAAGCAGGGTTTACAACACCTATTATTTTCTTTGAATATAAAATTGATTGATTTATTGAACAGAACTTGAATATTAAAAGTTTCTTTTGAACAATTTAGAGCATGATTCACATCTCAGAGCGTTGCCTAGGATTGAATGACGCAAGAGTGTCTATACATCGCCGGAGTTCTTTACCGTAGCAGATGAGGTGCGGATAAAACAGAGTACCACGGACCCTGTTTATCAGCTGGGCGCAAGGTCACTTGGCGAGCTAGCTCCCCGCAGGTAGTCACTTCTCCTGCAATCTCCCGTAGTGCGCCGGTGCAAATTGTTTGCTGGCCAGAAACAGAATGTCTTCTCCCCCGCTTGTTCGCCCCGTTGAAAACTTGCGGGCTCCGGAGTTTTAGCTGACGTGGGAAATTTCAGCGAGTCGCAGCGTTTGGCGGGTCGTCCACGATCTCCATTGGCGCTCCTCATGCATCATAAAAAAACTTATGGTTTCTAAAAGTTCGTAATACACACTGTTTGATTCGCTGCTTCCCAACAGAGGTGTTCCGCAACCTGACTTTTTCTCCGAAGCATCGTTTCTCTAGTTTCAAGTTTCTACTCTACCATGGAAATCCTCCTTTCGGCACAGGTCCTATACTGTCCTTTGAATTTCATTGAATGCGTAAAGCTTTTAACTTTACGGCCTGCCATAAATCGTTCGGTCATTCAGCGCAGGTACGAGTCACCTGGCTCTTGCCGATGCCAAAGAAACGTGGAATACACACGCATAAATTTCCCGTCACCAAGGGACGTTACAGCGTGTTAGGAGATGTTTGAGTTCGCGACTTCTCGTCACCATCACGCTGTGACGTGCTGCGCGTATGATATGCGCGTTGGACGCTTTAGGGGTGGGTAAAATCTTATGAGTTCATATCAACAACATGCTAATATTAACAGCGTATCTGCACCCACAACCATGACGTGTTGTGCTTGGACAGCCATGAAAGTATAGTTCATACTCGTATCTAATATACAAAAATGAATGTTTTTTTTCAATATTCATCATATAAACACACAGTTTTTATTCGATTTTGATGGAACTTTGCATACTGTGACATACATGCCACATAGCCAACCCACCCAGATCTGTAGTATTTGTTAATCAGTAATTTATTTCAAAATTAACTGTGAATTTTCTGTTTCCTACTTTTAAAAAGTCAGACAATAATAATGAAGCCTTGTTTCGGAACTTAGAATCCATTATTTGTCAATAGGCTCGCCAGCTAGCTTGCCGCGCAGAACAGTACACTCGTAGCATACCTACAATTATTTCAGGGCAGTCCGCGCAAGGCTACTGAAGAATACAGGCTTGGTTTAGGACGATAGGACGCGGAGGCAACAGCCTCAATATGTATGAATGTGAGAATATAGGAACTTAGCAGCGATGAACATTATGAAGAATTGTAATTTGATTTGTCCTGCAGCGAGAGAACGTAATAAATGAAATCTCGAGCATGGCAGCATCAACAGCAACAGTATTTCTTCAATTGTCAAATGAATCACAGCCAACCTGTTGCAATATTCATTGAATTTATTGTTTACCGGTTTCGACTCGCCTTAGGAAGTCTTCTTCAGAACTTGTTAAAAAGTATTACATCAATCTACATAAACTCTTCTCAATAAAATAGTACATTTTGTACTAAAGTCGCACATTAAAATATTTTTATAGTGTAAAGGGCGCTTTTGAATGATAGGGAATTAGTTAATAAAAGAATTGAGTAAGTCATTGGCGCAGGGCGAGCTTACAGTTAAACGTTACTCAAGCGTAGCGCTTGCCAGAACGTTCGAGAGAATGTCATATTCAGCACCAGGTTACCGACCGCTGAAGTAGGGCAGCGTCGGCCGCCGTACAGCGGCTGGCGAGTGACCGCTGGTGACCCCCTGCACAGTCGACAGATTCGTTCCTATATTAAGGCCGGCAAATCATGCCTCGCCCTTAGCTGTTGGAACCACGCCGAATCTGCGCCAGACGCCGGAAGCCCGGGTCGCGACTTCGACACTCTGCCGCCCGCTAGCCAGCCCGCCCTCAGCTTCCAGCCAAGATCTTCAATGCCATTACTGTAAGTTACTGTTCAGTTATTCCGTGGACTCTTGCCAGAGGCGTCAACTGCATGTATCTACTCACTGGAATAAATCAAGGTGCCAGCCCAACGCGCCTTATCATTTAACTTAGAACCAGCCCTTCTCTTGGTATTTGGTGTCAGAACACTCAGTCAACTATCTAAGCTAACTAGAATAACAGCAGCCGAGAGAACGAGCAGAGATCCTGGACAACGAGAATTCCTGGCAAGTAAGTAACTTAAGAATAATACCTCCGGCCTCCACTCTGACTATCCTGACGGACGAATCAGTCAGGCTTAGCCTCACGGCTGATTACCCACATTTACCCAAAGTGGGACGTCACAATAGATATACATCCGGCAGCCAACGTGTATCACATCTAACCTAGGCGGCAGCTTACTGCCGACTCTACATTTGAAGTAATAAATGAAGTTGTTTGGCATATTGTATTATTATTACTAAAATAATAATACCTCTCATTGAAGTGTAGATAAAAGAGAAAAGAAGTATAGTAAATTAAAGTCAGTTTTGTTTTGAGAAAAGTGAAGTCGAGGAAAGCTTGAAACAGTTTAAGGGCCGACTGTTGGTAGCGAGAAGAGAAGGTTGTTATAATACGTATACTTCGAAACAAATAGAAAACTACTGTTTACGTTTGATTTACAAAAACCTAAACCCTCCCCCTCCCTCGTATCCATGACTTAACTTTGTTCATAGAGACCCACAGTTTGAATCCGATGTTGATAGTACTTAACACACGTATACTTCACAAGAAGGCGGTCTGGTAGCTCAGAGGTTAAGGCGGTCACTTCAAATCCAGTGGTGAGCAGGAATGTTTACGAGTTGTATTTGGTTATATGAGCTACGCCGGGACGTTCCGTGGTCCTGATTCCACGTTGAAGTGTAGGCCCCTGAGGAAAGGAATTCGCCTTCTTGCCTCTGACACAGTAGCTTGCTACTCTTCATCTCCTTCGTGAATATTCGACCAACCTTGGTTGTGGACTAAGATTTTTATTTTTTGACGTGAAAACTTCTTTAGGCTACTTGGGTGATTTTCGAATGGGTAAAAACCTTATGACTTCGCGGCACCGACATGCTAATATTAACAGTATATCTGTAGTGGTCGGGTGGCTCAGTGGTTAAGGTGTCTGACTGGGGACATGTCAGTCCCCGGTTCGAATCCCTGTCTCGGTGAGGATTTTCATATAACCTTAACCCGACCTTCACCTCTGCCACAGCTTGCTGTGTAATGTGAAGTACACCAGAACGCATCCGTGGTTCGGAGTCCACGTTAAACTGTAGGTCCCCTGTACCTGGTAGTACTACCGGGTTAGGTTAAGGCGCCTGAGGCAGGGGTGGAATGCGCAGCCAGTAGGAACCCTGTCACCAGCTCATTACGACCACACGAGATTATTATATCTGTAACTATAAACATGACGCGTTGCGCGTATCATATTTTCACTTGTGTCAACAGTTCGCAATGACTACAAATTGGTTTTTAATTACAAGGGCTGTCCAGAAAGTAACAGACGTTTTGTAATAAAAAATAAACAAAGTGAAAAAAAAAAACGATTTTTATTATATACATTTTAGAGGTAAACTCTTAGGCTATTTTCAACATAATCGCCATTTAAATTAAGGCACTTATCATAACGTGGTACAAGCTTTTCGATACCCTCTCTGTAGAAATTTGCCGCCTGAGACTTCAACCACTGGTTTACACCGGCATGCAGTTGAGCGTGTTTCAAACCGTTGTGTTGCGAGCCACGTCTTCATCGCCGGGAACAGGTGGTAGTCGCTTGGTGCCAAATCCGGGCTGTACGGCGGGTGATTGAAAACTTCCCATCCAAGAGCTCTTGGGTACGATTGGCCGTGTGTGGACGAGCGTTGTCGTGGAGAAACAAAACTTTCTCACTGAGTTTTCCCCGACGCTTGTTTTGTATCGCGCGTCTTAATGTTCTGAGTGTTTCGCAATACCTTTCTGAAGTGATTGTTTGGCCACGTTCAAGAAATTCAACGAGAATCACACCCTTAGCATCCCAAAACACAGTAGCTATAATTTTTCCTGCTGACAGCGTTTGCAGACACTTCCTCGGTTTCTTGGGCGAATGCGTGTGTCCCCATTCCATAGATTGCCGTTTGTTTCACAGGTGACGTGCTTTACCCAAGTCTCGTCGCCAGTGACGATACGATCGATAACTTGGTTTCCAGTTTTGGCGTAGTCTTCCAGAAACGTCAGTGCTGCAGCAAGTCTCTGTTTTTTGTGGTCTTCTGTTAAGATTTTCGGAACCCACCTGGCACAAAATTTGTGGTAACCAAGTTTACCAACCACAATCTCATGAACTAAACTCCGTGAAATTTGGGGGAAATGTTCTGAAAGCTCCGTAATCGTGAAACGACGATTTTCACGGATTTTTTCGTTGATTTTCACCACCAGTTCATCACTCACAACACTAGGCCTACATATGCGGTCCTCATCGTGAACATTGGTTCGACCATTTTTAAAATCAATGCACCATTGCGTCACTCGGCTTTCACTGATTATTCCTTGGCCGTACACATCACAAATCTGGCGATAAATTTCAATTGGTTTGTGATTTTTCGCCAACAAAAACCGTATTACAGCTCGCACTTCACAACTGGCGGGATTTTTAATTGCAGCGCTCATTTTAACACTCTACTGTATTCAAAGTACGATAGGCACAATGTGCAAACTACCACGGCTGGTTGCGTACTGAAAGTATGAACAGTCTGACGCCAAGATGGCGGTGCTAGGAGCACCCATTGTTGCGCCAGGTCAAAACGTCTGTTACTTTCTGGACAGCCCTCGTATTACTATTTCCATCATTACGCCCGAATATCAAAGGCAGGAAAAGGACTGGCAAGAATTAAAGGGAAGGAATTCAGCCTTGTTCTTTTGAAAGCACCACGTCAGTATTCGCCTGGTATGATTTTTGAGTAAATCATGGAAAACTGAATCTGTGAGCCCGGACGGGTATTCGAACCCGCGTCTCCCGAATGCGAGACATTACCGCTCACCTCCACGCTCGCTACTCTGGTAGAGACATTACCGCTCACCTCCACGCTCGGTACTCTGGTAGAGACATTACCGCTCACCTCCACGCTCGCTACTCTGGTAGAGACATTACCGCTCACCTCCACGCTCGCTACTCTGGTAGAGACATTACCGCTCACCTCCACGCTCGCTACTCTGGTAGAGACATTACCGCTCACCTCCACGCTCGCTACTCTGGTAGAGACATTACCGCTCACCTCCACGCTCGCTACTCTGGTAGAGACATTACCGCTCACCTCCACGCTCGCTACTCTGGTAGAGACATTACCGCTCACCTCCACGCTCGCTACTCTGGTAGAGACATTACCGCTCACCTCCACGCTCGCTACTCTGGTAGAGACATTACCGCTCACCTCCACGCTCGGTACTCTGGTAGTTCGGAACAGAGGTGCATAGTAGACTACTGGTATAGCGCAACAACTGAACACAACAAACTACTCAAACGGAAAGAATATAAATTCGCGCATTTTTTTTTTTTTAATCATCACAATGCCGTACTGAAAAGAAATAGCGGTGGAAGGTCATTTACTGTCTGACAACATCTTGAATAGCGCTTCAGACTGGAGATGGGAGAAGTGATTGATGCAATCACTTTAGACGCAATAATTCTCTTTATCGTTTTTATGTTATTTTTCATTCTACCGACATCTTCGTCGATAGAGGAGGAATACAGAAGTGTTTACTTCTATTTGATTCTTACGCCATCTAGTGCTCACTTCATCACCGAACAAAAGAGGAAGGGTTTTTCTCTTTCTCTGTAGAAATACTGTGGACTGCGCAGATACTGATGGCCGCAGTGGAGAGCACGGGGCAGGCAGGAGTGTCTGAGGTGCCATCTGTCAGCCAAACGTGTAACCTGTGTTCTGTACGATACGTGCATTTTTCTGTAATGTGTAGTTTACTTGGGCGGAAGTTGGGAGTTCCCCCAGTGTTCGCGGGGGAACCACCTGTAGCCCGCAGTCACCTCCGTGATCCAGCGTAGTGGGGCTCCCGTTCTCGTGAGTCCTCTTGGCCGTCTCGGTGATCACTAGACTCGAGTTGTCGTGGTGCCCCTTACAGGGTACCGCTACACTGCAACCGACTTCGACAGATTGTTCTCTCTGCCGATACTGCCGATGTCCAGTGCTGCCAATTCTACGGATTTATCCGTAGATCTACGGATTTTTATAAAAAGTTAGGATTTTCGGATTTTGTTAAAATACCTACGGATTTTTGATACTTTTTATTATTTGTTGATTTTCCTTGTATTCGTGTTTTGCCAATACAGAATTGTCAATAATTGTGAATCGTATCCTTGCAAACACTCGTGTGAACCTACGATTGAAATGAAATAAAGCTCATATTTTGTTTGATTATAGATTTTGTAGATCTTAAAAGACCGTAATACAGAACTATCGCCGCACTCTTTATGCACGGTGACACGGCTTTTTAACACTTCCTCTTTCAGAACATATTCTAAATTTAATGTCATCAAAGAAAATATATGGTTCCCCCTCCCCCCCCCCCCCCAAAAAAATGTAGGCGCAGCAGCAGCAGTTATGAAAGTGACGATGTACAGAACATGTTCAGAGATATTTCTTACTTTCACTGTAGAATATTATTTACTATATCGAATTTTAAAGACTTGGAAATAAAAAGTATTCGTAATTTTGACTCTCTCTTCAATAATTATTGTTTCAGTCTTTCAGTCTCCGGATTTTTGTACCCAGTCCATGGAAATTTTAGCGGTCGTCTAGGGATATTCAAAGCCAAGAGGATGACAGCACTGCCGATATCGGCGAACCAAACAAAAGTGTGCAACGACGTGGGTCCCGGCTACACTACGACCGACCTACTCGGCCGAACTCCGCCGGACCCAGCCGACCTCCGTCGCCGACCAAATGATTATGTTCTTTGCAACCAATCCACTCCCCCTCCGGCGTGGAGGAGGTGAAGTGAGACATACGGCTCGAGGCACTTCACAAACAAACGCTGTTTGCAGAGAGAAACAGCGAGGCGAGTCCACACACAAAGCTGACGTCACTCGGAAGCCAGCGTGTTTAGCTCCTCTAAGCGAACCAGTAAATCCGTGCGTAACTTCGGCCGCACCCATTTTTTTAACCCAGTTTTTCTTTAGCCTGATAGGATCAGCTAGTTTATCCTACGCCAGACTACTTCAGTTACGCCAACAAAACAGGTGAAGACTGAACAGCTGCAGGGTGACCTGGATAGAGTATCTAATTAGGTAGTCAGCATGGAATTAAGACAAATCACAAGAAGAGTCAGCTTGTTAGGCACACAGATAAAAAACTAAAGGTTAATTATGATTATAGAGTGGGGTAAGAATTGCTTGTTGAAGAGTTGAACGGTAAATATCATGACATAAAGTTTGATAACAAACTCAACTGGGCAGAGCACATTGGGCAGGTGGTAGGAAAAGGTTACAAAATCCTTCATTTACTGGAGAGGGTGATGATAAGATGTATCAGAGAAGTTAAGGAATTGGGTTACAAAACTTTCATCACACAATTGGTTGAGCATGGTAGTGTAGTTTGCGTATAAAATTCAGGAGTTGGAGTGTGTGCAAAGAAGAGCAGCTAGATTTGTTTGTGCAGATTATCGCAGGGCCCAGTCAGTAACTGACAGGATAAAGGAGCTGGATTGGGAGTCACTGGAGGAAAGGAGGAGGGTGAAGAGAGTGCTGGGAATGTACAGGGCGTATGTTGGTGATGGGGCTTGGAGGGATATTGGTCGAAGGATTAGGAATAGAGAAAGAAAGGGGAAAGCCAACCATGACTACAAGCTGGCGCTCGATTTCCTGCATAAGGGAGTGGGGAAATTTTCTTTTGTTGGTAAGGGTGTCAGGGATTGTAACAAATTACCAAGTGAAGTGATGAATAATTTACCAGAAATGCTTAAGGAATTTAAAATTAAAATATATAAATCTGAAAAGTAAATGGGGGAGGAATTTAACATTCAAATTATAAAAGACTAATTAGATGACTAGGGAAATTGCCACCGGAGTGTTGGCTGCATTGCAATTAAAATTAATAATTATAACATTACTAATGCTAATATTTGACGCACTCTGCGGTATAAACGAAAAGCTAATGAAATACTAAATATAGCAAAAAAAATAGTCAAGATTTATTTAAGTTTGAAAACACATTTAACTATGATTCACAATGGCGGTTAAAACAAAAACGAATTAAATCTTCTCCGGTCTTTATTTGAGGTAATACTTTGTTATTTGGTAATCCTTGCATGTAAGAGACACTCTGGTGGCGTTTAGAATTGCAGGGGATGCACTGCAAGAACAAGTCCCGACACGTTCTCTCTATTACTCTACGCGAAGCTAAGCTAGGGGGCGTCCATAAACTACGTCAGGGGCGGATCAAGGGGGGGGGCTAGGGGGCTCAAACCCCCCAAAAAGTATCTAGGTCCACCCCCGACATTATATATGTATATATATATATATATATATATATATATATATATTAGCTCTATGTATTTGAAGCCCGTAGAGGCTATAAAGACTACCCCATGGCCGACTCAAGCCCCCCCCCCAAAACGAAAATCCACTGACGGCAAGCCCTCTGAAACAAAATTCACCCAAGCCAAGGCCCCCCCCCCCATACCAAAATCCGCTCAAGCCCCTCCCAAACCAAAATCCTGGATCCGCCCCTGAACTACGTAGTTCGGTTTAGGGTGGAGGGGGGTTGGGTAGAAAGCTACTCTGGGCTACGTGGGAGGTGGGGTTGTTTCGTGCCCAACCACGTAGCTTTTCCTTCATATTATTTGTCAGAGTTAAACTAAGGTACAGAACACACAACAGCGTGTGGATATTATTTATTTCAGTCATTTAATTATCTCCATATGTACAGCAAAAAACAGTACAAAATGTCATCTGGGGGGAAAAGCTACGTGCCAGAACGGAGGGGGGGAGGTTCACAGGAGGCAAAAATGGAGCTTCGTAGTTTATAGTCGCCGCCTTACATTGTTCACGTGACGGAATATCAGTTTATCCTGTAGCGTGTGTTCATTCCATGTTATGTCCTTAGCTTTTCCAATGATAAACTGGTTGGTCCTAACGCGGTTAGGACACGTTGATGAGGCATATGAAAGACTAGTTTAGCCTAGGAAAGACTTTCCTGAAATCGGTTTTGGCGGGTAACATTTATTCAAAATACCAAATAATTTATTAATGTGGTCGTATTTACGATACCTGTTTGTATTCAGTATTTGATTTTACAATACAATCATGTCGAATGTTTCGTTCTTCATTTCCGATAATTGACACAAAAATGTTGTTTAAAACGGCTACGTGTAGACTCAGTCACCTCGATAGCTGTTGGCTGGGGAACGTGACAGCAAATTAACAGCGGCCAGAGATATCATTAGCAATTAGTTTAATAGCTACAAAATTGCTATGAAATTACCTTTCAGAATACATTAATCAAGTTTGGTTAACGTAGCATTTCATTCTTTAAAGAATATGGAAAACTTTTCGGCTGAAAAAACATGTTGGTTATGAAAGCAAAGTTAAATTACTCATGGTCTTTGCTGTTACAGCGAATGCCAATTGTCATTCCCGCCTTGGCTATATTTCAGTTTAATTAAAACTTCCGCTATTGTTGCTGCTTGATCAGAGATTATACATTGCGGTTTATTTGCTTTTTACGTATTTTATTGACTACTTTCGTTAATGGTCTTTGTTCGTGCTCACTAATTCTAATTCTAATTAATAATTAATAACCTGGAATGTGTAGTAAGCTCTCTGGCCGCAGCAAAAACCATGACCAAAGATTACGTTATAAATATTACGCTGCTCCAATCAGTAACAACGCGATGCTTTCAAAGCAATTGTTGCTGTGATGGATGATCGCATCGCCTTTAGAAATTCTTCATGTTTTTCAGAGTGAACGTTTATGACCAGATACAAGTCAAGTCTGAATTTCAAACAGTTCGAGTTTGACACAATTGCACGATAGCGGGATCGTCTTTGTCCGTGTTTAATACGTATATTAATACTTTAAGTTCTTGAAGCTCAAGAGATGTTATTGAAATTTCGCATAGTGAACCCATAGGGTGAAACACAGGTCTAGTTCGTGTTTGGCCAGATCAGGTCTATCATAATCTCTGATCCTAAGAACTGGAACTATTCTAGACCCGTGGCAGTCACCGGCTTACTCCAGTGAGTCAGTCAAGCGACTGGAGAGTATGGTGCATCTCGTTCAAGCGTTTGTCCCTGCGACTTACAAGGACAACGTTCAGTGGGAACCCCTGATAGGGGGCGTGCACAAACTACGTGGCTCGGTCCAAGGGGGGGGGGGAGGGGTTGGGCTGGAAGGCTACGCTAGGCTTTGTGGGGGGAGAGGGGGGGCGTTCCGAGCTAGGACACGTAGCTTTCCTTTCATAACATTTTTCACAGTTAAAATGAGAAACAGAACACACCACACCGTGTGAATGTTTATTTCCCTCAGTTAATTATCTCTGAATGTAATTTACAATAGTCTGACAAGAGAAAACAGTACAATATGTCTTTTGGAATCAAAAGGGAAAAAAGCTACGTGCTACGTGGGAGGAGGGGGGGGGGCCTGAGGCAAAAGCCACGTAGGTCTACGTGGGGGGAGGGGGGAGCCACGTGGTTTATGCACGCTCCCTTGCCACTGCAGCTGCCGCTGCGTGTCGGGCGGTTTGCGTTTCCCCCACGCAGGCGCTGTGGAGATGTGAAGTATGTTCTCGCTTCGGTGGACCTACTTCTAACTTAAATTTCAAACAAAGAATAAGTTTAAACGCGATCTGACTACGATATAGCAGAGTTCGGTGAAATGTCTTATCCACCTTATTCGTCGCTGCAGGCTTTATATAAGTTGGGGAAAAAAGGTATGTTGGCAGCAGAAATATTATACGTATACTGGCCTCAACGCCCGTCAACAATGATGTGTTGAAAGAAATGTTCTGGCTATTCAGTTCTTTGCTTAACTAAATAGAATTGTTATAAAATAAAGCTCAATGTAATTCCTCATGCCTTGCGCTGTAGCAAAAGTTTTCAGTTGTCATCCTGGTCCTGGTTGCATTTTAACCTAACCACAAACTCGCATGTTAGTGACAGTAAAGCATCGCGATGTGAACTTGATTAAAACTCTTCACGGGTTATTATAGCTTTATTTTTTGTTATCCGTGATTCAGGTCGATATTACAATGTTTGAATGGCTGGCACAGTTACATGCGGCTGAAACATGGCATTAGTGAAACAAAGGAAATTAAAAATAAATCTTAATAACTTACGTCACGCCTCGCAATAGTTTCAGTTGTAGTCTAGGCTGTGTAGATCGCGAACTACTTTCGTTCAAACGAAACACTAACAGAATGCTCTTGGAAACAATTTAAATTATTTGTAAAAGTAAAATTGATTTACTCATGCCCTCTGCTGTAACGCCAAGTTCAAGTTGTAATAAAAATCTAATCAAAACTGCCGCTAACATTGCTAATCTAAAATTAAAGCTTTTATCTTACATATCTAGGGCCAAAGAATTTAACCAACACTTGTCGTTGAATTAATAATAACTAAATATTAGCTGCTAATAATTATTATGCTGGTTTAAAAGAAATGCGTATTTTTCTTTCACTGTTCTGACAATTCATTCCTCGGCGGATGCTTAGATAAATAGAACTGTTGTTGAATAATGCACGCAACCGAGAGCAACACCTCTGCTCGCGAGTTGGGCAGCGAAGGCGAAAAGTGTGACGTCATAGCATGACTTCGTCGCGTGACAGACATTTCTACATCGTGACCAAGATTAGCCTATTATCTGAATATATAGGACTACGGCCGCTGGGTAAATTACGCTCTTCGGAGATGGAGTGTACATAAATGCAAATGATACGACATGATTCTTGATCCTACGTTATCCTTACGATTAAAATACAATGAAGCGGATTTGTTTGCAAAGAAAACATGTTATTGCAGATATTCCCGTATGTTTCTGAATTTGTTGAGTGTGTCTATTGTAGTAATATAAATATGTAGGGCATTTCGTTTTCTGTTTAGATTAACAGAAAAAAAAATATGTGAGATTGAAGGCTTTCACTGCGTATCGATGAAATGTAATCTTCACGGATTTTCCGCCGTATGTTGTTGAAATGCGACAACGAGCTTTCGGCGGCTGTCTCTGCCGCCATCTTCAGGTTGGATGTTGTGCAGGGAGAACCAGAGCTGCACTTCCTATCTTATAATAATAAATATTCTAAATTAAATGCTGACACTACAAATTTCTGCAAATTAATCAGTTATTGAGTACAACTCTTTCTGATTTACAAACAGGGATCCCTTCCTTCTTGAGGTTCCAGTAAAGACATTCCCCTCATCTCGCTCATCATTGTATATCTGCATGGTTGCACGGGGATTACCTAGCTAAGTGAAATGTAGTCTTCACGGGTTTTCCGCCGTATGCGACAACGAGCTTTCGGCGGCTGACTCTGCCGCCATCTTCAGGTTGGATGTTGTGCAGGGAGAACCAGCGCTGCACTGAGTGCTCTCAATAGTAGATTATCTGCACTCAGTGCAGCGCTGGTTCTCCCTGCACAACATCCAACCTGAAGATGGCGGCAGAGTCAGCCGCCGAAAGCTCGTTGTCGCATTTCAACAACAAACGGCGGAAAACCCGTGAAGACTACATTTCAGAAAAAAAAATAATTCTTCAGATATTTTCCCTATGTCATTCTCTAGGTAATGGCCTCATCAAACCTTAATTGTTTTAATGTTTCCCTTCCCGTCGGTGTAGTTAAGTCATTTCATTTCCCCTGTGCCCGTTGTCGACACATGTTCAGCTCACTTCTCAGGTTCAATTAATTCTTCTGTTAGTTGCTTCGAGTGTTTCCTACTTTCTTGCTGTTCTCTTCTTAGCAGCCTCTTCAGTTTTTTTTACCGCCTTACTGTTGTATGTACCTTGTGTGGTTTTGTTTATTTTTTGTTTCGGAATAAATCTTTTCTCGAATTCTTGCTCTCTCTTCCCACTTCCTCTCCACATGTTGGACATTTCTCTGAGCTATGCCATCTGCTACCTTCCTCTGTTCACCTCCTTGTCTGACCACTGCTTTACTGTTCACGATTATTAATTGCCACTGTAACCTGAGACAAAGATACTTTTATGGCGTTTGTTGATTTATAAAATGCTTTTGATAATGTTAGGTGGGACAAGATGTTCAAAATGTCAAAGAAGTCAGGCCTAAAGTATCGAGATAGAAGAATACTTTATAATCTTTATAAGAATGAAGTAGCAATAATAAAAGTAGAGAATCGCAAGAGACATGCACCGGTTAAAAAGGGTGTAAGGTTTTAGTCTATTCCAATTAATATTCAACTTGTATGCAGAAGAGGCAAAAAAGGAAGTGAAAGAAAGATTTGAATGTGGTATAAGTGTTCAGCGAGAAAAAAAAACAAAACAAAAAAAACACTATTTTACAATTTGCTGATGACATTGTCTTGTTAGGAGAAAGGGCTGAGGATATCGAGAAGTTACTGATTGTCATAAACAAAATTCTGAAGGAAGATTTTTGACTAAACATAAACAAAAGCAAGAAAAAGTGATGAAATGTAGCAGGAATGATACCAATAATAGTAGATTAAATATAAAAATACGGTCGGTTGCGACCTACAGAAGAAGTTATTGAATTTTGATACTTAGGAAGTAAAATTACAACCGATGGCCGAAGCAGGAATGGCGTTAAAAGCAGAATAGCACCACAGGCAAAAAAGGTTTTCATGAAAAAGATAAATCTTTTATTTTCAAATATTAATCTCGAACTCGGATAGAAGTTTTTAAAACTCTATGTGTGGAGCATTGCACTTTATTGCAGTGAAACATGGACTTTAGGAATACCAGAAAGAAAGAAAATTGAAGCATTTGAAATGTGGTGCTACAGAAGAATGCTGAAAATTAAGTGGATAGACAAAGTAAGAAAGGAACGAGTTTTGGAAATGATGGGTGAGGAAAGAAGTTTGTGGAAGAAGCGTACAGAAAGACGAGACAGGCTGGTAGGTCATATTTTGAGACATGCTGGATTGGTTAATTTGTTAGTGGAGGGAACAGTGGAAGGTAAAACGTATGAAGCAGATAGTTGAGGACGGGGGTTGTAGGGGATATGTAGAGATGAAGAGGTTAGCACAAGACAGGAAGAGATGAAGGATTGCATCAAACCAGTCGAAAGACTGATGACAGTAAAAAAAAGGCTTATGTACGCCACTGCGTTTGTTTGCAAGCCGTGGTTCTTGTGTCATTGTTCTCATTCCACTCTTGGGCTCTCTCCTGTGAACTACGAATACGAATTGCGTGTCTGTAATAGACCCTAATTTCTCTGTCACTCCAGCCAGCAATCGAGATCCCGATGTTTCCCTTGGTATTCCTACAGGAGTCCACTGTGCCATGACTATGATCTATGTACACGATTATTCCTCCATCTCTAACCCCTCATCGCACAGCAGTCCTTCCTTTCACCACATTCCTACCACTGGAAAGGTGACGAGGGAATGTTCGAAAAAATTGAGCGAATTGTGTTACAAAACTTGAGCAGACAATTGCCTGAAGACTGTGGTGTATAGTGGGACCAACATTTAGAGTATCAAATACGGGAGTTGGAGGGGGTGCAAAGAAGGGCTGCTAGATTTGTGTCTGGAAATTACTGCAGAACAGAATCAGTAACGGATATGATAAAAGAGCGGTAATATGGTTGCGTGTGAAGAGAATTGTGGGAGTGTACAAGGCGAAGTTGCCTGGACGGATATTCACTGAGGAATCAGGAGTAGTGCATGGAAGGAAGAGATGAGCACGACTCCAAAATGGCTCACGAACATATACCTTCATAGATAAGAAAGTTAGGACTTGCTATAAATGACCTAAAGAATTGATTAATAGTTTACCAAAAAATTAATTTAAATTTGTAAACGTCAAAATTAGATGATTGGAGAAATTACACTCAAAGAATTTAGTATAAAAATTAATGAGAAAATGGATAGGAAGGAAAATTGTCAGATAAGGATGCATTCCACTCCATTTGAGTAAAAAATTAAACTGTAATAGCCTGATGAGTAGACTTTTTATAATCTCGTCGTTAGGTATTATCTTGTATGCAGTAACTCGCCACTTTATGGCTTCACTAGTGTAAGCCCGTGACTGGTTTTTGCGTATCGTCACGGGTCTAGAGTAGTTCCAGTTTTTAGGATGAAAGATTATGACAGGTTGACCTGATTTGACCAAATATAAACTTGGCCTGTATTTCAGGGTGAATAAAATCTCTTGAGCTTGAAGAACTCAGAAGCATTGATAGAGGTAGGTATTAAACACGGACAGGGACGATAGCACAATCGTATAATTGCTTAAATACAAACTTGACTTGTATTTGACCCTTAATGTTCACTCTGCAAATCTTTTTAATAAATACCTGTTTGCTTCAAAAGCGTCACGTTGTTTTATTGAGAGTGGGCAAACACTCATCGATCATAGTATCTGTAACGGCCAGAGAATTTAATACATATTCCATATTACTAGACATTTGAGCAACTCAGAATAGTGGATTCGGTAGCATATTTAGTCTGATGTTCACCTTAAATAACCTAATAACTCACGTACAGTGAACACGAACAAAAACCGTTAACGAATGTTGTCAGTAAAATACCTAAACAGCAAATAAACTGTAATGCATAAGTCTTGGTCAGGCAACAACATTAATGACAGTTTTAATTAAACTGAAATTTATCCTAAGCCAGAATGACAATTGTCATTCGTGGTTACAGCAGAGACCATGAGTAATTTTTTTTTTAAAGGTTTTTTTTTAAGTTGCTTTCATTAGCAACATGTTATTGAAAAGCAGATCCACATTTTTTTTAGCCGCAAAATTTATCAATATTTTTTAACTCTGAAACGCTACGGAAAGCAAACTTAATGAACGTATTATGGCAATTAATTTAGTAGCAGCTGCTTAGCTATTAAATTGTGGACATAACCACGAATTCCTTCTAATGGTATCTCTGGTCGCTGTTTTGTGAGCGAAGGCTGACACGTGACACCATTCTCCAGCCAATAGCTATCGAGGCGAGTGAATGACAGAGCTTATGAAATTATATAGTAGATCAGCTGCGCATTGGTTACTTGCTATTAATGATTTCTCGCTCCGTGCGTTGTGAGGTATCACAGTGGGCAGTGCTGTCTGGCCTCTGAAGATCGGCCGCCTTGTCTGAGTTCAGGTAGAGAGTGTCCAGTCGGAATGTTTATAAAAACACATCCGACGAGAGACTGGAACGTGCTGGCACGCGGTCGCCACATTGCTGTCAACATTACATTCCCAAATATTACGGTCTAATTATTTGCAAATTTCCGTATGAATGATCACGTAATTTATGATACGGTGCGCAACACCTACAAACTAGAGTCAGAAACAGCTTCACGGGGAATATGTAGTAACTTCATTTTGTAAATCATTATTGATCAGAATCAACGACGTCGTTCTTTATGTGGTTTGATGTAAGACTTCTTATTTAAATAAAGATGCCCATACAGGCCGTGATTTGGTCATCTTGGCGCTGATAGTAGATCCTGTCAGCATTAATGCTCATGTTGTCGACGGTCGACCTGCCCTGAACCACCGTACACGGTGGGTAATGCTCTGGTCTCGCATTTGGGAGGACGCGGGTTCGAACCTCCGTCCGGACTTCGAGGTTTTGGTATTACGGTATACTTCCTTCCAAATACCATGGCCGAAATTCTTATCGTTCCTTGGCCCTAGTCGTTAGCCGCCCTAATGACCATGACGTCGACCAGGTGTAAAGCCATGCGCACAAAGAAATAAATTGCCCTCAAACCGGTCACAGTTTGTTCAAAGAATGGTGCCGTAAATGGCAGCTTACACTTAATTGCAAAAAGTGCAAGGCAATGCGAATAAGTAACAAAAAGAATCAGTTTATTCACGAGTACAAAGTAAACAATTCAGTTGTTGAGGCGGCTGATTCCGTGAGGTATCTGGGGGTGATAGTACAAAGCAACATGAAATGGGACTTGCACATAACTTCCGTCGTAGGCAAAGCTAATTCTAAATTGCGATTCATAGGTTGTATCCTGAGGAATTGTAATACTCATGCAAAGGAGATAGCGTATAAAACACTAGTGCGTCCGCATCTGGATTACTGTTGTGGGGTTTGGGATCCGTATCGCAAGGTTCTGATTGACTCAGTTGAGAGGGTGCAGAGGAGAGCCGCTAGATTCGTGACTTGTTGTTACAGTCCTTATGAAAGCGACACAGAATTGATACATATATTGGGCTGGGATAGTTTGGAAGACAGACGACGTAGCTTGCGTTTGAATATATTGGAGAATATGCGAAATTCTATGACCTACGAGTGCAATGAGATACTTCTTCCCCCAACGTATTTGGGTCGCAATGACCGGAGGGAAAAGATTCGAGAAATAAGATGCCGTACTGATGCTTTTATGTATTCCGTCTTTCCTCGTGCTATTCGGGAATGGAATGGGCAGAATTAAGATTGGTGCTTAGCACCCTCTGCCACCGACAATTTTTGTGAATTGCAGAGTATGGATGTACAAGTAGATTTAATAGTTTTTACTTTCATGGGCTAGATCGTTGCAAAGTGTCATATTTATAGATTACAGTTACCTGCAAGTGTATAGACGAATTTGAAATATGTGTGGAAAACGTAACATATTTACCATGTCCGGTATGGTTTGAAATTAATAGCGGAGAAAACCGGAATTTAAAAATACAAATGAAATTTGTCTATATCAGATGTTCGTGGTGTGGAAGCAATTTACGTCATGTAAAAACGTGTGAATCCTTCGATGGAAAGTATCTGGGTAATTTTTTGTAAAAATTAATTCGCCATGTTTCAACGCGAACAGCAGGAAGAAAAAGAAATGCAACTGGAAGCGGGTATCGAACCTGGGCCCTTTACCTCGGGAGCACGAGGCTCGTTGTGTTGAGCCGTGCAGCCTCGTCTGACGAAGTGAGATTAGGGATTGCAATCCAGCAAAGCGGGATCCCGCAATCCCGCGGGATCCCGCATCATTGGACAGTCTGGCGGATCCCGCACAAAATTAAGCGGATCCGCAATCCGCAAAATCCGGCGGAAACGCGTGTCAGTCTGCGTGACTCGCTGCCCCACTCGGTCTCTGTCGGATGTTTTGCACTGTTTGCCTGTACCCTTCCAGGTGGCATTTGACTCATGTGAACAAGCGTTTGTTTTTTTCAATCATCGTCATTCGTAAGTAAATAAATACACTTTTACTTATTCACCAAACTTAGTTTCGAGTACACATTTCTGTAATTTGAGTTATGGTGCGTATTTAGTACGATTTTCTAACTATATAATCATTTTTTAAGTGTCGCACACGTTATCTGAACTACACGGTTACAGCTTTTTATTCACGGTTTCATTATTCCCATTTTCTGTATTTGCAGATAAAGTAATTGCGACAATTTCCTAATTTGCGGCTGAAAATTTGATTTTTCGTTGATATGAAACTAATGTTATCGTAATTTTAACGATCGCGTACCTATTTATTTAACAGCTATCAAATAGAAATTGTATATCCGTTGACTTATTGTTGTTTTGACCGCTGCCTCAATGCATTTCTTTAACGAAAGCCGCCTGCTTACATGTGCCGCTCAGGCTTTCGATTAATCCCTCTCCTCCTTGTTATTATTTCGACTAAAGATAAAAAAAGTTATAATGAAATTTTCACGAGTGTATCGACGAATTGTGTTGTAGGAACACCATACTTCGACGGCTGCCTCCGCCGTCTTCCTCACGTGTGTAATTTCGTGTGTATTCAATGAAATCCGGAGATACAACCTATGAGGACTTCACTGCAATCATTCGCTGAGATAGTCTCCTTTCTAACTAAAAAATAATAATTTCCACTCCAAAAACGTCGTTACGCCACATACATAAATCTGAAACACTTGACAGTTTACGTGTTGGTTAGTAATTTCCTTTAATAACATTGAATCAACTGTAAGATCAATCAAGGAATCAGGAGATATAATAATGAATCCCACAAAAACAATTTTTGTAAAAAAAAGCCAAGTCTCGTGCTTGTGCAGTGACAAAATTTATGAGATCTTGTTCTGAGCCAAGTTTACACTTTACAGAGTATGTTCACTTCACTTTGTGAAATGGAATGCTTTTCTCGGCGTTATGGAACGTTTTTTTAGAATTTAAAAAACAAAACAACTCTGGTAACTTGGCCATTAAGCAAGCCATATTTTTAAACTTATGTGATGTATTGTAAGGCAAATAATATGACCTAAGACTCAATAATTTCCATTTTTATTATTTATTTAAAAATTGGTTTTGATTAAACAATAAAAATGTAAAACCTCGAAATACACTTAAGACACGCTAAAAAGTTTTAATGTCATTTTACCAATCAAAATATTGTTAACTGTTAATTTTTTTCATTTAACATTAAAAATTATTTATTAATTTAATTATTATTTAATTTATTAACGTTTTAAGTAACTATCTGTTAAATATATGCGTTAAAAAACTGTTTGTACCAATCCCGCACGGATCCCGCGGGATCCCGCGGGATTGGCGCAAATCCCGCGCGGATCCCGCGGGATTGAAAACACTGCGGGATTGCAATCCCTAAGCGAGATGCCTCTGGTGTAAAGCGACATCGGACAGTTTCGTAATCATGGACCCCGAATTTCTCATAAGGGGTTGTCCGTTAATTACATGACGTGAAATAGGGGAGGGGGGAACAACGGAAATCTCACGTGAGGTTTTGATATTCTTGTAGAATGGTAGAGCTAAAAAAAGAAAGAAAGAAATCTACAACTGACGCGAAAGTCGATTTTAGGGGGGGGGGGGTAAAACCGCTCTTGGGAGCATCAAATCAGTGCTGCCATTTCTACGGATTTATCCGTAGATCTACGGATTTTTGTAAAAAGTTAGGATTTTCGGATTTTGTTAAAATATCTAAGGATTTTTGCTATTTTTTACTATTTGTTGATTTTTCAATATATATTCGGGTTTTGTTAAACTTTGAGCGTAGGCCTATAGTGTTAATATATTACAGAATTGTCAATAATTGTGAATCGTTTCCTTGCAACCACTCGTGTGAACCAACGATTGAAATAAAGTTCATATTTTGTTTGATTATAGATCTTAAAAGACCGTAATACAGAACTATCAGCGCACTCTTTATGCACGGTGACACGCTCGTTGGCTCGGCTTACAGAGCAGTGCCTTCCGAGAAGGCCTAACCAATATCCGAGAATCAAAGTGTTCGCAGTATTAAAATTTCCTGTTACCGAAGATATGCTAAATTTAATGTCAACAAACAAAATAGAGTAGGCAGCAGCGATGAAACTGACGCTGTATAAAACATGTTCAGAGATATTTCTTACTTTCAATTTAGAATATTATTTTCTATTTCAAATTTTAAAGACCTGGAAATAAAAAGTATTCTTAATTTTGACTCTCTGTTCAATAATTATTGTTTTAGTCTTTTAGTTAGTGAGTCTCCGGATTTTTGTACCCAATCTTCGGAAATTTTAGCGGCCATCTACGGATTTTCAGGGGTGTAAGGGTTTGGGAGAGGCTATATTAGTCTTTTCCAACCAAATATCAACCTCTCCTTCACGTGGTGCACCTTGTTTGCACGGACGAGGCTCTGGCGACTGAAAGATTCCCGGTATAAGGAGTCACCCACTGCTTGCCAACGGCGTCCGAAAGGAGGGCGGAAGAGTGGGGAGTGGTTAAGGGCACCCTCTTGCCCTTGGGGTTGGAAACGGCCCCTAAAGGCGGATGAATCAGAAATGATCAACGGCATGGGGATGCAGAAGGCAACGGGAAACCACTGCATTAAAGACCCAAAGGGTATCCCGAGGACATGTAATCCTCTCAAATTACATACATCATGATGGCTTCTTCGTGGGTAAAATATTTCGGAGGTAAAATAGTCCCCCAATCGGATCTCCGGGTGGGGACTGCTCAGGGAGGAGTCATCAGAATGAATAGAAACATTCTACGGGTCGGAGCGTGAAATGTTAGAAGTCTGAATAGGGCAGTTGGGTTAGAAAACTTAAAAAGGGAGATGGAACAACTTAAGTTAGATGTTGTTGGGATTAGTGAGATTAAATGGAAGGACGCACAGGATTTCTGGTCTGGGGAACACAGGATAATTAGCACACAAGCTGTCAATGGAGTCACTGGTGTAGGATTTGTAATGAACAAGAAAGTAGGAAAACGGGTGAGTTATTATGATCAGTTTAGTGACAGGATTATTTTGATGAGGTTAGAGACTAAGCCCGTCCCAACCACATTAGTACAAGTGTATATGCCAACATCACAGGAAGATGACGAAGAAATAGAAAAAATATACGCTGAAATTGAAGAATTAATTCAATATGTGAAGGGGGAGGAAAATCTAATAGTCATGGGTGATTGGAATGCAATAATGGGAGAAGGAAAAGATGGGAATACTGTAGGAAGTTTTGGTCTAGGAGAAAGAAATGAACGAGGAAGCAGGTTGCTAGAATTTTGTGAAAGATATAAGCTAGTAGTGGCAAACACACTGTTTAAGAACCATGCAAGAAGAATTTACACGTGGAAACGTCCAGGGGATACAGGCAGATATCAGCTAGATTATATCATGGTCAAACAGAGATTCAGGAATCAAGTTCTAGATTGTAAAGCGTACCCAGGAGCAGACATAGACTCGGACCATAATTTGATAGTAATGGAGTGCAGGCTGGAATTCAAGCGAATAAGAAAGCAGCATAAGCAGAACAGACTGGAAGTGAATAAACTGAAACAATCTAGCACAAGAGAAAAATTTGCATTAATAGTATAAATTACGTGAGGTGAAATAGGGGGGGGGGGTCCGGCGAAATCTCACCAAAACTCACCAGGGGGGAGGGGGGGGTCTACGGAAATCTCACGTGAGATTTTGCGAAAAATTTGGGGATAGTAGAGCCAAAAAAAAGGTCTACAATTTGCGCCTAAGTCGATTTTAGGAGGGTATTTCGTGAAAAAGTTAGGGTGTGACCTAAAAAAAAAAAGGTCTACAAAAATTTCGAGTGCGATTTCTAGGGGGGGTTCTCACGGATCTGATCTCACCAGAGGGGGGGGGGGTTCGGCCAGATCTCACGAAATCTCACCAAGGGGGAGGGGGGGGTCCAGAAATCCGGAAAAACACCTCACGTAATTTGTGGATGCCCCCTAAGCAGAATCAACTGGAAGTAAATAAACTGAAACAATCTAGCACAAGAGAAAAATTTGCAGAAATGGTAGACTTGGGTCTAAGAAGAAACTCTGAAAGGAGCTCAACCGAGGACGAATGGAATGCATTAAAGACAGAAATAATGAAAGCTGGTAAAGAAACATTAGGCTTTAGGGAACAAGCTGCCCGAAAACCTTGGATCACAGAAGAAATTTTAGAACTGATGGATCAGAGGAGAAGATACAAAAATGCTCAGGATGAAGCAGGAAGAGAGCAATACAGGCAATTTAGAAATAAAATAAATAGGAAATGCAAAATAGCAAAAGAAAAATGGCTACAAGCAAAGTGTGAAGAAATAGAAAATGGTTGTGGGTAAAGTAGATGTTGCCTACAGAAAGATCAAACAGAATTTTGGAGAAATGAAGAAAAGAGGTATGAACATTAAAGCTGCCGATGGGAAACCTCTTTTAAGCTCAGAAGATAGAGCTAACCGATGGAAGGAATACATTGAGAAACTGTATGTTGGGGACGACTTGAACAATAGTATAATGGAAAAGGAAGGTGATGTCGACATTGATGACTTAGGAGATCCTGTTTTGAGGATAGAATTTGATAAAGCTCTGAATGATTTGAAAGCAAATAAGGCAGTTGGAATTGATGAGATCCCTGCAGAACTCCTTAAATCCCTAGGAGAAGAAGGAATCGAAAGATTATTCAAGCTGATATTAAAAAGTTATGAAACAGGAGAAATTCGAACTGATTTTAATAAAAATAACATGTTCACACTTCCAAAGAAAGCACAAGCTGACAAATGTGAGAATTACCGCACCATTAGTCTAACATCACATGCTTCAAAATTACTGACCAGAATAATATACAGAAGGATGGAAAAGTTAGTAGAAGAGATAGTAGGTGAAGATCAGTTTGGTTTTAGGAAAAATCGCTCTACAAGGGAAGCAATTCTGTCTTTAAGATTAATACTTGAAGGGCGGATCAAGAAAAACAAAGATACTTTTATGGCATTTGTTGATTTAGAAAAAGCTTTTGATAATGTTAGGTGGGACAAGTTGTTCAAAATTTTAAAGAAGTCAGGTCTAAAGTATCGAGATATAAGAATACTCTTTTTTTTGCTGTCGTCAGTCTTTCGACTGGTTTGATGCAATCCTCCATCCTTTCCTATCCTCTGCTAACCTCTTCATCTCTACATACCCCTTACAGCCCACGTCCTCAATTATCTGTTTCATATATTCTAACCTATGTCTTCCTCTACAGTTCTTACCTTCAACTGTTCCCTCCATTAACAAATTAACCAATCCAGCATGTCTCAAAATATGACCTACCATCCTGTCTCTTCTTTCCGTAAGCTTCTTCCACAAACTTCTTTTTTCACCCATCATTTCCAAAACTCGTTAATTTCTTACGTTGTCTGTCCATTTAATTTTCAGCATTCTCCTGTAGCACCACATTTCAAATGCTTCAATTTTCTTTATTTCCGGTATTCCTAAAGTTCATGTTTCGCTACCATAAAGTGCTGTGCTCCACACAAAGAGTTTTAAAAAGTTCTTTCTAATTCCTAGATCAATATTTGAAACTAAAAGATTTCTCTTTTCCATGAAGGCTCTTTTTGCTAGTGCTATTAACATCATTCCTGCTTCGGCCATCGGTTGTAATTTTACTTCCCAAGTAACAGAATTCGCTTACTTCTCCTATTGCATCCGATCCAATTTTTATGTTCAATCTACTAGTATTGGTATAATTTCTGCTACATTTTATCACTTTTGTCTTGTTTTGATTTATATTCAGTTCAAAATCTTCCTTTAGTATTTTGTTCATGCCATTCAGGAACTTCTCAATATCCTCATCCCTCTCTGCTAACAAGACAATGTCATCAGCAAATCGTAGCATACTGTGTTTTTCTCCCTGAACACTTATGCCACATGGATTTTTTTTTTACTTTATTCATTGCTTCTTCTACATTTCTTTTTAGGGAACCACAAATATGACTCAGAGGTGCGTGGTGTATCGTTACGAACAGTGCGGCGAGTATTTAAACAACGTGTTTCGAGAATTAACTTCCACTGGGAAAGACATCTAAAAACTGGATTTAGTCCTCGAAAGGTCTTGCGTGACTTTTAAAACTGAAAGTAATGACTGGAAGCAGCAAGTTTTATTCATTGATATGTAAATAATTTTTATCTTTATTAACATATGAAATTGTAGTTGGTAAACACGCAATTTCTACGACATACGATTCACTCATTTCCGTCGCGACAGATAGCTCGATTTTACTGAAGAAATCGTCAAATTAGAAGCAACACATCGTAGCTCATACCTGATGATGACGTTTGCGCATGCGCGGCAGCTGTTTCCCCTTCGCCCGTAGGGGCTGGGGCAGCGGAGTGGGGATAGAGCTGAGTGGCTGAACAGAGTATAGATTAGCGACACGTATCTCAGATTTTATCGAACTGTGGAAACACCGTGAAAATCGGACGAGTGGTTTTCCGTGGTGCTGGAGAAAACAGGTAGATAGAGACGGCTGGCTAGACAGAAGAAAAATGTCACTGTGCGAGATGTGGCAGAGGAGGGGAACAGTGGTCCTGGTGTGACGTCAGCATTGTTTGATGACGCGCATGACGACGGGGCCAGTGCAAGCTTCCGACCCCCGCCTTCAACACTTCTCGGCTAATTTATCTATTATCCCACTTCTCTTTGCCAAAGATTGACTGCATTCACTTTTAGCGTTACAGAAAGTAGTATGGGACGAGAACGTTTAAAAAAATAAAATACGTGGATAGATAACGAACCACAACAAAATGGACTCGCGTCATACGGGGCAGGCTTGCGGTGTAGGCAGGAACAGCAGTAGGTCGCGTTGAGCAGAACTGAGGGGCCTATTGTATTCCGCTGGGCTTTAAACACCCTTTGGGTAACTGTAATTTTGGTTGCCTGATGTCTTTTTTGAGAGCAGCACTGCTCACATTGGCTTCCTGACTTCCCAATTGCCGTGTATACAATCTCTTTATTTTTTGTTTTTTACTAATGGCTTTACGCCACGTCGACGTCGGGATCATTAGAGGCGGTATGAGACTGGGGACAAGGAACGGGAAGGAATTCGGCCATGGCCTTTTAAAGGAAGCATCCCGGCCTTCGCCTGAAGTGATTTGGGGAAAACCGTGGAAAACCCAAATCTGCATGCCCGGACGGGGATTCGAACCCGCGTCCTCCCTAATGCGAGGCCAGAGCGTTAACCGTTCACCCACCACGCTCGGTTGTACAATCTCTGCTGATGGGAGAATATATTCGCTCCCACAGACACTACCGCTCCCAGAAGACGCCTTTTGGTAGTGTTGGGTTGGTGACGGGGACACAACCTTGTCCGCGCCAACGGGTATGGCAGAAAGGAGGTGACTGAGCTCTAGGCTTCGCCCTGCTGTCGCGATGACAACCGCAGACACCTCCCTACCTCTTAAGGCCTCTTCTCCACTACGCGGCCGCGCGCGATTGTTATTTATTGTGATGGCATTGACCATACACACTGACGCGACCGCGACTTGGCAGTCGTCGCAAAAGAACACGTGACTCGAGCAGCCGCGCGCGACTTAATGTCTTCATAAAAGTACTGCGCAATGCACACTGCGCGGCTAGCCGCGCGCGACGGACCGCCTTTCACGCACAGAACTACGCAACATACACGTGGCTTACACTATCTACAGAAATCTACGGATGCTTTTTAAAGTGCTGTGAAAGGTACGCCATTTAAAAAGAGCTGGAATGGTATTCGTTGCAAGACAGGATGAGGGTGGATGGTGTCATGGGAGTGTACATGGCGTATACTGGTGATGAGGCGTGGAAAGATATTGGAGTAAGAATTAAAAGTAATGCGTGGAAGGGAAAAGATGACCATGACCACAAGCTGGCACTTGGTTCCGGGAACAAGGATGTAGGAAGATTCTCTATTTTATTTAAGGGTGTCAGGGATTGGAATAAGTTACCAAGAGAAATGATGAATAATTCACCAAACAACATTGAAAGAATTTTAAGTTAAAATTTGTGGAGGGTGAATGTAGGCGGGTGCAGGAAACCGGGAAGGTGTGTGTGTAGGGAAATTGCCACCTGAGCATGTGCTCTGTTGCAATTTAATTATGACAAATGTACACTATGTATTGCCTTGATTTAGTTAAACACCCTTTTGTTATTAAAGTTGGCCCAATATATGCAGGTAAAACTTTTTCAGTTAGTTAGAAAACATCATCACCGACGAAAACTTAAGGTTTTTTTTTTTTTTTTTTTTTTTTTTTTGTGTAACTGGCGCACTTTCTGCAATATCTAGTTCATTCGTGGTCAGTTCTTTTTATGGAATATATTCTCTAAATATGGATGCGACATTCCATTTTCCGTAAGCTCCGACGTCAATGCAAATAACAAAGGATGTATCCAAATCTACGTTTCTTTTTAACCGACTTCAAAAAAGGAGGAGGTTCTCAATTCGTCTGAATTTTTTTTTTTTTATGTATGTTCAGCGATATCTTCGTCAATTTTGAACCGATTTAAATGAAATTTTTATAGTGGATAAAGTATACCTCCAAAGTGGTACCATATGAATTTCATTGCGAAACCACCCCTTCTACCCCTTTACACCCCTTAACTTGTATACAAACCCACACATTTTATCCGATTTTGATGGAAATTTGGAAATCTATAGTAAAAAATAAACAGAAAAATACTGTCAACTTTTGGTTTGAAAAAACCGAACCCCTCTCCCCCTATCCACCCCTTAATTTTTGCCAGTGTTCTTTATACAAAGCTAAAGCCGACACCATTTAACTGATCTCCGTTAAAGTTGGCATATACATGTAATTTTTCATGGATAAAATTTATGACCCCCCCCCCGCAAAAAACACCCCTCTCTCCCTTTACATCCCTTAATTTTTATACAAACAAACATTTTTTATCCGATTTCAATGGAACTTTGGACATGTATAGTCAAAAATAAAGAGAACAAAGCTGTCAACAATTGGTTTGAAAAAACTGAACCCCTCTCCCCCTATCCACCCCATAATTTTTACCAATGTTCTTTATACAAAGCTAAAGTCGACACCATTTAACTGATCTCCGTGAAAGTTGGCATATACATGTAATTTTCCATGGAAAAAATTTCTGACCCCCTCCCCAAAAAAAACACTCCTCTCTCCCTTTATATCCCTTAATTTTTATACAAACAAACATTTTTTATCCGATTTCAATGGAACTTTGGACATGTATAGTCAAAAATAAAGAGAAAAAAGCTGTCAACATTTGGTTTGAAAAAACTGAACCCCTCTCCCCCTATCCACCCCTTAATTTTTACCAATGTTCTTTATACAAAGCTAAAGTCGACACCATTTAACTGATCTCCGTTAAAGTTGGCATATACATGTAATTTTTCATGGAAAAAATTTCTGACCCCCTCCCCAAAAAAAACACCCCTCGCTCCCTTTACATCCCTTAATTTTAATACAAACAAACATTTTTTATCCGATTTCAATGGAACTTTGGACATGTATAGCCAAAAATAAAGAGAAAATGCTGTCGACATTTGGTTTGAAAAAACTGAACCCCTTTCACCCTATCGACCCCATAATTTTTGCCAATGTTCTTTATACAAAACTATAGCCGACATCATTTAACTGATCTCCATTAAAGCTATCATATACATGTAATATTTCATGGAGAAGCTTTCTGACCAAAAAAAAAAAAGCCACCCTATCTCCCCTTTTACACCCCTTAATTTTATAGAAACCTATATTTCATATCTGATTTTGATTGAACTTTGCCAATGTATACTTTCAAACTAACAGAAAATTCTTGTCAACATTTGGTCTGCGAAATCCCAACCCCTCTCCCTGCTACCAACCCCTTAATATTTGTGAAATATTTATATATATATATAAAAAGCTGCAGTCGCCACCATTTGACCTATTACCATGAAAGTTGGCGCTTATATGTATTTTTTCACGAGGAAGGTTTCTGACCAACACATTAAAAAACCACCCCCACTCCCCATCAAACCGTTTAATTTTTATACACACTCACAGTTTAGATAGAACTTAGCAAACTTTTAGTGTATAACAAAGAGAAAAATAATGTCAGCTTTTGGTTTGCAAAAACTGAATCCCTTTCCCCATTTCCGTTCCTTAACTTCTGTTAATTTTCTTTTTGAAAAGCTACAGTTGACACCATTTGACCGATCTTGATGAAAGTTGGCACATATATGTATTTTTTTATGGAGAAGATTTCTGACCAAAAAATAAAAAAACTACCCTAGCTCCTCTTTTACATCCCTTAATGTTTGTAAAAACCCACATTTTAATCCGATTTCGGTGGAACTGTGCAATACATTAAATCAAATAGAA
Source organism: Vandiemenella viatica (assembly GCA_031002005.1). Lineage (NCBI taxonomy): Eukaryota > Metazoa > Arthropoda > Insecta > Orthoptera > Morabidae > Vandiemenella > Vandiemenella viatica. The sequence continues at coordinate 8,068,957 of JARYHS010013630.1, forward strand.
AAAGAAACATACTACTCACATTACTTTGACAAAAACACAAACCCTATTCCCCTTTCTACCCCTTTAATTACTGTCAATGTTCATTATATAAAGCTACCGTTTCTATCTGATTTTGAAGGAAGTATGCACATGTATACTTCAAAACAAACAGAAAAATAGTCTGCATTTGGTTTAGAGAAGCTAAACCTGTCTCCCCCTTTCCACCCCTTTAATCTACACAAAGCACAGTTTCTATCTGATTCTGAAGAAAATTTGCACACATATACCTTAAAAAATACATAACAATTGTGTTTAAATTAGGTTGCAGAAGCCCAACCCCTCTTCCCTTCTTCCCCACCCCTCCTAATTTCCAATGTTCTTTATAGAAACCTACCGTTTGTATCAGATTTCGATGGAACACTGCAAATGTATGCTTAAGAACAAAGAGAAACATTCTGTTTACGAAACCTAACCGCTCGCTCCTTTACCCCATTTAATTTTTGTAGATTTTTTTACTCAAAGCTACAGTTTTTATCTGGTTTCGATGGAACTTTTCACATGTATACTTTAAAACAAAGAGAAAAATGCTGTCCACACTACCGTAAAAAATCCAAACTACTCTTCACCTCCACACCCCATAATTATTTTTTTTATACACACCTAAAAAATTTATATGATATCAATAGAAATTTACAAACGTATACTTTAAATCAATCAGAAAAGACAGTCTACATTTGGTATACAAAAGCTCAATCCCTCTTCTCCTTTACCCCCATCGTTTATAATTTCCAATGTTCTTTACAAAATCCACAATTTTAAGTACCGTCAAAATCAATTACGCTATTTTTAAGTGATTGCAGAACATTTATTAGTTGTATGTGTCCTAATGTCTCAACATGTACTTCAGATTTCAACTTGGACGCCGAGCTTTTACGTTATGAAAACCAATCAAATATCTATATTTTCTGTGTGATGCCGAAACGAATAGATATATTCCAGAGACAGATTTATGTATGTGGTATATATTAATGTCCAGATGTTACATTTTTCGAATATCGAGCAGCAGATTTAACAGATGTTTTGATTAGATCGAAACACAGTCTGGACCAAAATGTAAACTGACATTACTTAACACAGCATCCAATTCACCCCATTCTGAAACTTGTTAGGGTATATAAAGATAGATTTTTTTTTTGGAAAGCATTCACTTTAACCACTGAGCTACCGGGAAGTTCGAAAAATTAGAACTTCCGCGGCATATTAGATACAAATTAACTATGATACCACTGAAAATTTAAAAATAAAATAATTGTTTAAAAAACATAAAAACCGCCTTCAAAAAAAGGGCACCAAAAATTTTAAAATAACTTTATATCTTGCTTAGAAGAAAGTAAATCTAAATGGACAATATTTTACATTACTGTTATTGAAATTTTTACATTAATTAGATATTTTTGGAGTCGGTGCCAGCCAAAACAAGAAAAACAAAATGATAAAAACAATAATAAATAACAATAATACATAAAAAATCATGTAACTATTTACCTACAATTAATTCTAGAAATATTTTTCAACAAAACTGAAACATATATATGATACACCGATATTATACCAACTATAAAGTGTTTACTGCATGATGCAGCCTAACAACTGACACTATAGCGCCAGAGATATACCTGGATGACCAATGAGGCCGAGCCACAGGTAACATACCGTTAATTTGTTTCCCTAAGCTATCTCCCGCAATAAAACTATCTTCCTTACGACATGCTGTAACATATTTGGAATTTTTGTTCGTACCCTCGGTTCGCCTCGAACACCAAATAAAGTTCAGTAATTCTATCTGCGCGGTCTGACAGCTGGCACCGACTCCAAAAATATCTAATTAATGTAAAAATTTCAATTAAATATTGTCCATTTAGATTTACTTTCTTCTAAGCAAGATATAAAGTTATTTTAAAATTTTTGGTGCCCTTTTTTGAAGGCGGTTTTTATGTTTTTTAAACAATTATTTTATTGTTAACATCATTTATTTCTTCGACATCCATTTTGAAAATGAGCTACTTTGTGTAATACAGCCGCGCGCGCAATCGCTACAACAGTCGCTACAAATCTAGCCGCTAGCGACAGCGGTCGCCCGCGACTAGCCGCTTTCAGCCTAGTTACAGCTCATTCCTATTGAGCTGGTGTAAGGTGGAGTATATTGCGCTAAGGCATTGCCTCCAAGTATTTGGACGGGACAGATCTTCACTGTCGGTGTGTCTTCTCGTTTGGCTGTTTGTGTCTTCTTCACTAGATGGTTGCCGCCGCGGCCATCGTAGTTTTACAGAAATGGCACGCCGCATTATATGTGCTGACGTTAATGCTGCCTCGAGGAGGCAGACAGGTCTTCTTTTGCAGCCAGGTGAGCTGTCAGCTTCGTGAGGAGGACGATGAGCTCGTCCAATCTTCTTTCGCGTTGGTCGGTGTGGTGTCTGGTGCAAGAGCGGTCGCATTCTTCGCTGCTGCCACCGCTGGTTGGCTCTCGACTGGTCTTCTGCTAGCGTACCCTGCTCCCTTCCCGCCTTGGTGCGGGCTGCGTATGGAGCCGGTGGCTCCAATGCTGCCGAGTCTTGTGCTGCTGCTGCTGTTCGCAACTCCGCTTCTTCTTGTTCTGGCGGAGGTTAAGGCGGGCCGGGCACCCACTCCAGTTCGCCGCGTGGGTAGTGGCACCGCAGTTGCAGCACTTAGTTGCATCCCTTGGCTGTGGGCAGTCCACCACCCTGTGATTTTCGCCGCATCTTAGACATCTCTGTTCCCCGGTGCAGTTTCGGGCCAGATGTCCGAAATTATTGCACCTGAAACATTGTGTCAGTGGAAGTGGCGGATTTTTCTTGGGTTCCAGTCGCACCTTGTGTCCGAGCAAGTTGGAAGGTCGTTGGTCCCGCGGTATGTTTTCGACTGGTTGGATGGTGTACAACGGGATGCGCTCGTCCGTCCCCGGACGCCGCATCTGGTGGACGGCAAGGGTAGCGATCCCGCAGCTGTTGAGTCCCGCAGCTACCTCCTCCTCCGTGGTGTTGCCTGGTAGTCCACGGACCCCCAGTTTGGCGGGTCTCCTGGGCAGTTGAGAGGTGTGCTCTATCCCGTGAGCCTCGAGGAACTTGCAAAGTAGTTTCAACTGCTGCGGGTGCTGTGGGATGAATTCAGACCACCCTTGATGGGGATGGCTAGGATGACATCTGAAGTAAAGGCATAGAGCTCTGTGATTAGCTCTATGAAGCCACCGTCGTACATCGCCGTTATTAGGAGAACAGGGCCCTGTTCCGGACCCCCCTCCAGCAGCTGCTCTTCTTCCCCTGCGTTGTCTTCTTCAGCAGCCTCTTCTTCTACTGTCGGATCAGCTTGCAGATCGTCACGCGGATAGGGCATGAGAAGAAGTCGTCGCTTAAGAACTTCAATGTATTCTTGCAAATTGAAGTCTTTGGCCCACAGTGTCGGGAACACCAGCGCCTCGGGCCATTCTTCTGGCCATCTTGCGTGGCCCTTGATGATGCGCTGCTTGGCGAGATGGCTGCATTCTCTCCTTGTGAGGCATTTCATGAAGTTCTTGTAGCTGTTTGGCAGAACGTACACGAAGTTGTTGTCGTAATCAAGATGTACAAGCACAGAAAGAGTCCACTCTTCTGGGTTGTTTGAAGACAGTCGGCTCTTCCACAGTTGGCGGGACTCCTCGGTGAAATCTGCGACAAAGCCTTCATGGTTAGGACCACCCATTTAGGCCCCTCCTTGTAGCGTGCTTCAATGGTTAGATGGATATTTTATACTCACGAGGCATTGCTATCGTGCGAGAGTGAGAGCAAGAGTGAGTGAGACTCTCCGCGACTAGCCGCGTAGAGGAAAATCAGCCTTAAAGGGTGAAAACATGCCGAGCAGCTCGCGGTGCAGGTGGCGCTGGCGGTCGCGGTCTCTGTTTCATCCACGTGAAACAAAAGCATTGTAGTAACGAGTCAGCGCACGCCGTGGCGGTCGCACCTCGCGGCTTTGCTCGCCGCTCACCGCGATGTCGATGAGAGAACAAACTATTTTGTTTCCACCTCGCCACCTAGCGCGCCGCTGGAGGTCTGCTTGGCGCTGATTGGCTGAGCTATGTCAAGGCCACGCGATCCAGCTGCTACACTTGATTACGCAGTTCGGCTTTCGTATTATACAGAGTGGTGTTATTTAATTTTGTCTTGTTCTAAATATTGATTTATTTAATGGATGTCATTTCGTTTTATACAACTGCAGATATAAATTAAGAATGTACTGACATTGACAAAGCTACATTCTATTTTAAATAAATTATTGATGAAATAGTAAGTACAGATTTTTATAAATTAGACAACTACCGAAAAGTTAATGTTTCAAGCAATTAGATAGTCAGCGGTAAATAATAATATTTAATTAAATTTCAATTCAGCGCACGCTCCGATGGCAAATTCCATACATACACATCTTTCCCCCTTTCCTGCACCCACCTACATTTCCCCTAATTGTAATAATTATCTTTTGTAGTGACTTGATTGACTATTCAGAAATTATTACACATCATATACCGACGGAAATGGAACATCAAACAATTCACTCCTACAATCATTATAAATTTAAAGAAAGTAAAAACAAAAATAAAAATTCTCGTGGCAATTATTATTTAAAATAAACTGTTAACTGAATTTGAATTGGAAAATTCTGATTTTGGATTGAAAAATTTTAGATTTGACTTGAAAATGCTTTGTTAAACGGTACATTGCTTTATTTACAATAATTACCAGTTTTCCCTCAGCATGTTTTTGATTGTTGTGGTAACTGTTACAAACATTTGACTTCAGTTTGTCCAGGATTTTACCGTAAAGTTTGTGGTGTCTTTCGTAGGTGGGCACGGAATTAGTCTGGATGATTTTTCAGATCCTGATTTAAATGGTGAAGTTCGCCAAGCGTTTGTCTCTGTTCATTTATTTGCTGTTAACTGAACCTTCCGGTACCAGTCGTAGAAACTAGCCACCACTTTGCGGCTACTGACAGACCATCATCATCCCAATCGTTATCGCTTCCACAAATCATTGCAGGTTAAATAAAGTAAATGATACTCGCGTTAAACACAAAATATTAACGATTTACAACGTGTGGCACCTACAAGGGTTTTCAAAACACTGGTGAACGCTAGCAGCAGTACCTCGAAATCTACCTGCACCGTGAGCTGTGCGGCGTGTTTTCATCAACACTTTTACCCCATCGTGTATGTTTTGTGGCATCGCACCAGCCCAGGTCGCTCTTGCCACAGCCGACAAACTATTCGATTCCCAGTAGCATCACTGTCCGTCGAGCAGCACAGTGCATTGAATGATGTCGAGGTAGTGCCCGGACCTGCGGTAGTCGGAACTAATTCTTTTTTTTACTTTACGGCTTTACGCCTCGTCGACGTCGAGGTCATTAGAGGCGTGATGGGACTGAGGACAAGGAACGGCAAGGAATTCGGCCATGGCCTTTTGAAGGAAGCATCCCGGAATTCACCTGCAGTGATTTGGGAAACCATGGAAAACCCAAATCTGGATGCCCGGACCGGGATTCGAACCGCCGTCCTCCGGATGCGATGCCAGAACGTTTCGAAACTAACAATTTTTCAGGACATACAGAGTTTTGCGTTAGTGTCGCATCGTGACGGAGCTTCGTTTGTTTAATTTTTTTATTGTTGGTTATTGCCTTAGAGTAGCCTAAACATTTACAACACGCACGTTACACTTCTGTTGTTTCTGGAAAAAAAAGGCGAACTAACTTTGATAAAAGAAATCAGACTTTGGGTACAGGCAATCTATTGAGTGTATGCGGCTGGTGTTCCCAAGGCCACTGTGTTAGAAATCGGGACGGAAGGTCAAAAAAAATCGTGATTCGAGTTAAAAATCGGGACAATTAAAAAAAAATAATAATAATAATTGTTTGTATATAATTCATGTTTATTTTTTTAATTTATGGAGGATAGGGGTAATTTCAATAGGTATTTGTCTATTAAATGAAAGGAACTTATGAATTTCACTAAATATTATAGTAATATTCAGACTAATTGAATTGGTGAGATACAGAAGGAAAACATTCCACTTTTTGGCCGTTTTAAACTGAGATAGCAATTTTGTTCGCCAACCCTTCATCCATCTATTGACCTAAACAGAGAAAAAATTCCTCCACTTCTAATGGGTTAAAATTTGAGTGACATGCAAAAAGAAAAGATTCCAGGAATGTTTTCCTTTTTGCTCTCATTAGTCTGTTAGTTCCTACTTTCTCTGGCAGAGCGCACTTCTAGACGTTAGAATGTGGAAATATAGTAGTGATCTTTGGATTTATATTGTTGTTATATGTTTACATTGGTAAATTGTTGTGCTATTTCAGACCTATAGTTCTAACATTGTGATTGTTGTTAGTGAATCAGCGTTCTTGTAACAGTGTAAACTTTGTATCAAGTGTGTGTTGTAAGAGAAGAACGGTGATAGTGTGATGTCGCTGTCAGAATCTGAGGTTGATGGCCCCCAGAAGAAAAGAAGGTGCTCGGGAAATTTGAGACAGTGTATGAAAGAAGCCCGAAATAAAGGGGAAGAGTTTGTGACTGATAAAGGTTTTCTTGTAGAGAAGAAGAAAACTGGTGAAGATTGCAGATGTAAAAAACAGTGTATGTTGAATTTTGATCAAGAAGAGAAGGACAGAATTATTGTGAACGTTTATAGTGGTAGGGAGAAAAATGAACGAGATACATATTTGATGAGTTTCATTGAGAGACATGATGTGGCGCGACATAGACCTAAATATGAGCACTCCAAGCAAATCACATCAAGCTACAAGTATTTTGCAGTAAAAGGGAATACACGAATTGAAGTATGCAGAAAAGCCTTCCTAAGTTTACACGGTGTTTCCAGCAAGGCAGTTTTTCGTTTGGCCCATCTGGTTGAGAAGAATGAACTACCTACAGACTTACGAAGTAAGCACGATAACCGTGATCGTATTCCCAATGATGTAATAACAAAGATTCATCAGCACATATCATCGTTTCCCACAAAGGTTTCCCATTACATGCCTTCACCTTTAGTGTACTTGGAGTGTGGTTTGACATGTAAGATTATGTTTCAATTATTTTTGGATAAGCATCAAGACCTGAGAGATATAGTGAAATATGAATATTATTTGAGGTACTTCCAAGAAAATTTTAACTATCGATTTGGGCGTCCTCAAGTAGATGTATGTTCACAATGTGAGGAACTGGGAAATAAAATAAAATCCCCTGCACTTAATAATGCTGCCAAAAGGGTTGCAACTGCTGAACTTCTCGTTCATAAACGCAGAGCCAAGAAATTTTATACGAAATTGAATGAAGTAACCACGCTATGTAAAAACAAAATTGACGAAGGAGGAATAGTATTTGATTATATGCAAAATCTCCCTCTTCCTTTACTTCCAGTTCAGGAAATGTTTTATTTGAGGAAATTATCGCACATTGTTTTTTGTATCCACAACCTTGCAAATGGTAAATCTGTGTTTTATACTTACCACGAGGGGACTTGTAAAAAGGGACCTGATGAAGTTTGTAGCTTTCTGTGTGATTATGTAAACACCTGTGTACCGCCTGAGGTGAAAACTCTACATGTGTTCAGTGATGCCTGTAGCGGGCAAAATCGAAACCACACTCTGGTCAGATTTCTATTGAATCTCACCATGATTGGCCGGTTTGAAAAAATTCATCAGTACTTCCCAAAACGTGGACATAGCTTTTTACCGTGTGATAGAGATTTTGCCATTGTCAAGAGAACTGTGCGACGCCAAGATCGAATATGCACACCTTTACAGTATGATACCCTCATTCAAAATGCAAATAAAAATTACCATTTGAAGTGAGATCTGTCAAAACTGAGCAGATAGTCAGCTACAAGGAATGGTGGCCCTCAATATTCAAGAAGTATACAAAGAGTCTCCATCATCGAGCTGATTTCCAGATCAGTCAATACAGACATCTCATATACAGGAGAGATCAGAAAGGGTTTGTTGAACATTCAAATTCATAAATGGATTGAATAGTGATATTTTTCAACTATACAAACATTGTGGTGACCTGATGCTACCAGTAGACCGTGCCTACGATCATAGAGTTCCCATCGACCAGAAGAAGATAATGGATGTGGCAAAGATAATGCAGTATATTCCACATGAACATAAAGAATTCTACAACACAATATTGCAATGGTCAGCAGAAAATGACACAGAAGATATTGACTAAATGTATGAGGACAGTCTACGAGGGAGACATTATTCAAACTTAGTCACTCTCTTTTCTTGTTTATTATTTACATGTATATGGTGATTTTTGCTCTTGTCTACCTTTATATGCATAAGTATTTCTGAATGTAATTCTGCTATAATTTTTTTCAATTTTACCTTGGAATAAACTTCTAATTAACAAAAATATTTGAAAAATACTTCATTCAGCAATCAGTGAGATGCAAAAGGAAAATATTCCATGCTCTTTGGACGTAAATTACAAGGTCATGGAGAAAATTACATGATATTGAACAAGTGGAAAATATTAACCTCAATTAGTACTACAAACCACCAATAGTAACTTTTTCTCTCCCACTTACCGTTTCCATTTTATAACGTTTTTTTCGTTTCCTGAAAAACTAGGTTACATGGAATGTTTCCCTTCTGCATCTCATCAATTCAGTTGAATAAAGTATTTATTTTGTTATTAAAATCTTATTTACTGCTAGATTTCGTTGCTGTTATCATAGTTTTTTTAATAATGTAATTATAAAATTCGTTATAAGAAAAAGTGAAAGTGGTTTTAACTACTCTGACATGCTCGACTGGTAATTCGAGCTCTTAGACCACATTATATTAACCTGGGATAATTTACTTTCAGCTGCCACGTTTCAAACCAGTATTGATGTCATGGAAGCAGTCCTCGTTGCTCGCCACGGTATATAAATATCACCAGTCACTGCTAAAGCATCATTTGAATTAAATATAATGAGCAAGATGCTTAAAATTTGAAGTTATGAACATGGAAAATTGGTTAGCTCAGTAATTATTGTGATGAGAGCAGAGTCTTATCTCAGAAGCCGTTTACGGGTTAGCAAGTCTCGTCAAAAGTCCATGGAACCGTGGACCTTTGCGTTGGTACTTTACCGTTGTCGCATCTTCTCGACGAGGTGTGACACGCTCTGTGTCACTGTTGAATGCCAGTATGCGGACCCATCCGCGCTAGCACATCTGCTGATGGCCTCTAGCGGGTGAAACGCTCAGTTTCCGGCCACATCTGAGCCAGAATGGGTCTAGACGCAGTCATCGACCAACAGCTAGGACAGTGTCGGGTGACACGTCTGCACCTCAGCTCGGCTGAACAGCAAGTCCTCACATGGCGTCTTCTTCCCTCGCCACGGAAAAACCAGTTTCCCTCTCTCCGGACATGGAACAGATTAACAAATGTGAACCCTGTAGCCATACACGATTGGTGAATCGGTGTATCCCACAATCACGTGTTTCGCGCACATTTTGCTTGACCTCGCCCCTCCTCAAATGGGAGACGGGGACAACGGCCTCGCCCGCCCTTCGCTGCCGTCCCATTGTGAGCGAGGGCGCCAGGTGGTCGCCGGCCTTTAGCATTGTCCAGCTATCCTTACGCTCAAAACTGCAGTCACAACCATTTTCCATATTTAATATTTTTTTAACAGCGCAAAATTAAACAATATAATAATAAATTTGGCCGCCCAGGCTTGATACATAATTATTTACGTATGAATTAACCCTACAATTTACAATTTAAATAAACAAATATAACAAAATCTGAATATTAATTATAATTACTTATTAATATTAATTGGCGATGACTCTGTCATACCACAGCCTCCTTCAAAAGGTCATGGCAGAGCTCCTTATCCCCTCTAATGACCTAGATGTCGACGAGACGTAAAGGAATAATAAAAAAAGGAAATATCTGAACTCTTGAGAAGCGATGCTCTGATGCGGCAAGGCCACCCCACGCAGCAACCCAACAATCGTCCCGTCGCGCCGTGTTACGAGCTCAGTATTACTATCAACCTCGACGGAATCAGAACTGACATGGACTGCTGTGTGAAGGGGGACGGGCTGCCGTATGGCTTCTCTGTCTGTTCTCGTACGTGTGCGTCGTTTAATGTCTAAAGGTGACTACACACTAGGCCAGGGGTGCTCAACCCAAATGATCTTGCGGGAAATGGATCATAGATCGGCGGGCCGTAAATCCTCATATTAGACTTAAACCCACTGTAGACTTTTTTTTTAGTGAAAAATTGAAACATAATGAGTTATTATTATTGTGTTTCCTATTATTCTTCCAGGTAAACATAGATAATATAATAAAAATAAAGATACTCATAATTTTGACAGTAAATTTTTGAATATGTGGATGCACAAATAATGTATTTTTTTAATTACATTGGATTTCACTACTTTGACCATTATAAAATAACTATATTTTAAAAAGGTGTGATGAATCTCGCGGGCAGGAAAAATGTTCAAGGTGGGCCGCATGCGGCCCGCGGGCCACGGGATGGCCACCCCTGCACTAGGCGAGCGCTAGCAATCGCATGCGGCCGAATGGATGCGGCCAAATCTGTGCGGCGTTTGTTCAAAATTTGCTTGCCGTCCACATTACAACGGAGGAATGCGTTGTTTGGCATTCTTTCTTGTTCGCTGGTTTATGCGATAAAAATATTTTTACTACTACCATACAAATTGCGGTAGAAGATGACTTAATAATGTTAATAATATTTAATTAAACTAAAATTAAAAAATTAATGAAATACGAAGAAACAGCAGATTAAAACGACGGGGGTGCATGACTTCTTTGCTCGAAACTAGAAATGTGTATAGAGGGACAGACAGTACGGGAACAGACAGACTTAATAGGCGATCTTACAGTTTCTGCAGAATCAAGTCGACCGACTTTCATACGTTATAGCAGCAGAATGGTGCAAACATTTCAAAACGTCAGTAATTTCTCTATCCCTTTGTGCAAATTTATCCAGCAAAAATAAAATCTTTACAAGCAAACCATGTCGATTTAAATATGACATCAGCTACAGAGTCTGTTTTAAATGAATTTTCCTGTTTTTGGACGTTCAAGCCTGAAGAATCCCAATTGAGATTTCTTTTACGTATCTTTTGAGTCATTTTTCCTGATATCACTAATTTCGTTCCAGGCATCATGTTTCCTTATTTTATTTTTATAATCATTCAGAAAAGGATTGTCTCTATAATTCTATTAATTTTAAGGAATCCGAGATAGACAACTCCATGTTCCTTACAAAACAGCAAAAGCGTTCTTCTTGACGTACACGATTGCGGTCGGAAGCGTTCGTTCGCACACACTGAGTGAACGTATGCGTTCGCCTAGTGTGTACCCACGCGCGTGTCGTATTATTCAATATTTGCACTCGTCCCGATAACATATCGATACCAAGGTCGACCAGTGTCGCACGTCACAATGCAGTCTGAAACTCTTCCAGCGAGTTCACCAGCTGACTCCGGTGTGCATAGTACTTCTTCTTTTGTGTTTATGAAAATGAAGTGGAACGCTAATTAACGATCTTTATTGCTTTTAAAAAAATTTTCGCCTAGTATCCAGTTTTACAGAATATTTTTAGTTTTATCGAGTGCCAGCTTGTGGTCACAGGTCATGTTTTCCCTTCCATGCACTACTTTTCATACCTACAGCAATATCTTTCCATGCCTCATCGCCTGTATACGCCTCGCGCACTCACTTGTCATTCTGTGCTGGTCTCCTCTTGACGGCTACAGAGTCCCAGTACAGACGGCCATTCCCCTCTCCGCTTCACTTCCCTTCCCTTCTCTATCCGCGGGTAGTCCGTCCAGTCCCGCTTCATCTCCGCCCCTGCCATCTCCGGATACGTCCAGACATTAAAAAAAAAAAAAAAAAAAAAAAAAAGTTTTGAACTAAAACTAATTTTGCGGGAACTGCACCACTTCTGGTACCTGCCAGAAACTGGTACTAACCTGTTGAAATTTACATCAGTCGCTTCGTCAACATGTCCTCTTCACGTTTTGCGATCATACAATGCGGAAAATTCGCTAGAAATTTAATTAAAAATGCTTAAATATGAAAGGCTGAGCATCTGCTAAATGCTTTCAGCACTGTTAAAATAACACAGAAATTATCGGTACAGGGATCATTTCAACCTAAACAGTTTAGTTTTGTCATAGAAATCGTGGTTAGGTTGAAATACGGCCTGGACCAAGTGATAAAAAATTACGAAATTTTGGCTATACGACACCCAACACGCAAAGGCGTATTTGTTTACAATGGAAGCAATCGATTATCTCTGGTTGCTCGTTGCTATGTAAGATGGCGGTCATCACCGTTGTACAACTCGGATAAATATTGCGTGTTTGTCAATTTTGTGCGATTTTTTACAAAGGAGTAGACCTGAAAACACATGAAAACATTTCAATAAAGGATGAAATCAACATTTTAAGAGACTGTCACTGATTTTTTCAACGTTGGCGGCATGTAACGGCTGTTCGTTATGTCATATTTCGGCATTTTTGATTAAATTCTTGGCAACTTTTCCGCAACGTATGATCGCAAAACGTGAAGAGGACATGTTGACGAAGCGACTGATGTAAATTTCAACAGGTTAGTACCAGTTTGTGGCAGGTACCGAAAGTGGTGCAGTTCCCAACTTTGCTATTTGAAGGTCACAATCATGCATCTCCCACACATGATTTCTCTTCATTCTTATTGGCTGCGAACTTTCTCTCCAATGCCCACATTTCGTAGAATCACAGATGTCGAACTTTTCTGTGTAACAAATAGTCCGTCCTTGTCTCGCGTGTTTACAGCTTATCTGACACTTCCCACGCTGTTTCGTTGTTCGTGGGAAGTCGGTAACACGCCGCGTCTGTTAAAACTTATATTATGATTACTGTTTCTTTTTTTTCTCTTTTTTTTTCTCGTCAGTCTTTTGATTACTTTGATGCAATCCTCCATCCCTTCCTATCCTGTGCTAACCTTTTCATTTCTACATACCCCTTACAACCCACGTCCTCAATTATTTGCTTCATATATTCTAATCTCTGTCTTCATCTACAGTTCTTATCTTCGACTCTTCCCTCCACTAACAAATTAACCAATCCAGCATGTCTGAAAATATGACCTACCAACCTGTCTCTTCTTTCTGTAAGCTTCTTCCACAAACTTCTTTCCTCACCCATCATTTCCAAAACTCGTTCATTTCTTACTTTGTCTGTCCACTTAATTTTCAGCATTCCTCTGTTGCACCACATTTCAAATGCTTCAATTTTCCTTCTTCCTGGTATTCCTAAAGTCCATGTTTCGCTACCATAAAGTGCTGTGCTCCACACATAAAGTTTTAAAAAGCTCTTTCTAATCCTTAGATCATTATTTGAAACTAAAAGGTTTCTCTTTTTCCTTAAGGCTCGTTTTGCTCTATTCTGCTTTTAACATCATTCCTGCTTCGGCCATCGGTTGTAATTTTACTTCCCAAGTAACAGAATTCACTTACTTCTCCTATTGCATCCGATCCTATTTTTATATTTAATCTACTAGTATTGGTATAATTTCTGCTACATTTCATCACTTTAGTCTTGTTTTGATTTATATTCAGTCCTAAATCTTCCTTCAATATTTTTTTCATGCCATTCAATATCTTTTCAATATCCTCAGCCCGTTCTGCTAACAGGAGAATGTCATCAGCGAATCGTAGCATACCGATTTTTTCCCCATGAAAACTTATGCCATATGAAAATTTTTCTCTTATTTCCTTTATTGCTTCCTCTACATACAAGTTGAATATTAACGGGATGCACAATAAAAAAAATCAATTGCCACGCATGCTGTGCATGTAATGGGATTTACCCCTGTAATATTACAAAGCTGTAAGCGTGTTGCGTATGTGTTCCTTTATGCAGTCAATACTAAACCTCTCTGGACGGAGTTTTCACTTTTTGAAAGCTTATGGTATATCTTATCACTTCACGTGAGAACGGGACTAGAAATGATAGTTCTTTTGCACTGAGATAAAACCGCGTCTCAGTACGAGATACACACCAAAGACCACGCAACATCGCAGATAAGCAGTCCTCCCTTTAGATCCCGTTAGTATTGCTTTTTAACTACGTAAATTTCGTTATTTATGAAGTATAGCATGTTAGAATACAACACAACAGCTCATAGACGTTTTGAAATATCAAGCCTTCCTGTTCTTTCCAGTTCAGAGATAATTAATATTCTAGGACAGTGTTTCTCAAAATTTTAGCTCCACAAACCCCCATAAAATTTCCCAGGCCATGGCGAACGCCCTTAACAAAAAACTGAAACCTTTTTTTATTTAATTTATTATTATTATTATTACTATTTTTTTTTAGCTTCACTACTGACCGATATTTACCATTCTGCCCGTTGTACGCTTGATATAGCCTATCCGCCATTACGTAAATCTTGTCGCGCACCACCTATGATCTGCTGGCGCCCCTGTGTAGCCTATATTGAAACACAAAAACTTGGCCATTTCGGTAAAAAAACAACTCAAAATGTGTTTTATAAGGCTTAATAAAACACCACCATGTACACCAGTGAAAAATGACACGTTCAACGGAATGTGCTGACAAATCATTATTATCCTCATTTGCTTAACTAAACATGACTGATATTAAACAATTTACATACCTTTGATTTTGTAACGTTGTACATATTTCGATTTCATTTTACATTGCGATACAGTTGGTTCTACTTAAAACCATCTGAAATAATAACACCAGTAATATTGCTTCAGTGAAGGCAATGCAAAGCAAAATAATAAATGAATGCAATTTTTTTTCGGCGTTGTTTATTTATAAACGTTTCTTGGGAAACAAACCGAGTAATATTATTATTGAAATAATAATATTACTCGGTTTGTGTCCCGAGAAACGTTTATAATAATAATAATACTAGGTTTGTTTCCCGAGAAACGTTTATAAACAAAGCAAAATAAATTCTATTATGCAGCTTAACATTAGCTTTTTCCTGGTCCAGGCTGCAAAGGTCATGATTAGTTTCGAAGTCGTTTGAAGTAATGTTTCCTGTAACATCGCGTTTTTTAAAACAAATTATATTTAAAAAAATACTTAAATTACCCCTTCTGTCTACTGTAACTTCAAGTGGCAGTTGTCATTGTCACCCAGGCTAAATTCCAGTCTCGTCAAAACTTCCGCTAACATCGCTGCTTTTATCCCACTCACATGTGGGGAAGAATTTACCGAAAACATCAACATCGAACTAATATAAAGCAACTAATAACTATTATGTTGATTCGAGTGCAATATGTACTTTTCTTTCAGTGTTTTCGCTAGCCGTATCTTTTCGAATTCTGAACTAAATAGAACTGTTACTAAGTGAAGCCTATAATCTCTATGTTGCAGTAATATCTGTGGCGGTTGTTACTCAGCAACGGAGGCGGTGTGTGTGACGCAGAGGCCTAGCTTATCGTTTTATCGGCATTAATTATCGGTGAACAGATACGACAATTTGATAATTTGTCCCTTTTTCTAAACTTATGTATGACTCATTCCCACGTTGAGAACGCTGACAAGATTCACAGCGCGCCGAGCAAGGTGGTCGATTTAATGTAATTGCGATGGAGTGCATGCTCCGGTGACAATTTCCTTTCACACCCATCTTTCCCCTTTTCTGCACCCACCTACATTTGCCCTCTACAAATTTCGAATTTAAATTGTTTCAACGTTTTTGGTAAATTATTCATCATTTGTCTTCGTAATTTATTCTATTCCCTGATCTCCTTACCAAAAAAAGAGAATCTTCCCACACCCATGTGCCTGAAATCGAGTACCAGCTTGTGGTCATGGTCATCTTTTCCCTTCCATGCACTACTTTTCATACCTACTAAAATATCTTTCCACGCCTCATCACCAGTATACGTCCTGTACACTCCCATGAACCTCTTCACCCTCCTCCTGTCTTCTAATGAATCCCATTCCTTATATTAGCATAAAGCCACGAAAACGCCACCAGTTGCTTAAAAGTTTTTATTCTTTAAAACTTTACTGCAGTTGGCGGAAGTCGCCCACCTCGTACAGATGTTGTCTAGTAGACGGAAGGAAGAAACGTGACGATGTGCAACTTCGCACGAAAGTGACTGATTTGTAATAATGCTTCCGCCTATGTAATTTTAACGTGTCATACTTCTGAAGAAGACAAACATGTATTTGTCGAAACTGCAGTAAAGTTTTAAAGAATAAAAACTTTTATGCAACTGGTGGCGTTTTCGTGGCTTTATGCTAATATAAATTTTTTTTACCGTTGCTGACACGCAGATATGCTCAAGATTTTAGAATCCCATTCCAGTTATTCTATCATCTCGGTTAATGAGTGTGTTCTGCGATACTTCTGCTCCATAAACAGTCCCGCAGCTGTTCCTTCCAGCTGTGTTTTATTAGATGTTTACTCAACCCTATCTGCATCTGTTAAAGTGACGAAATATTCGTTACTGAGTAACGGGTTTGTCGTCTGTCTGCAAGTACCGAATCGTTACTCACAAATTCATTTCGTTACTCGCATTTGTCGCATATATGGCAGTTTGATTCCATGAACGAACACGATGTTTCATGCGTCATGCGGGATCTGGAACGGTTCGCCCAGCGACTGAATGAGCAGATGTTTGTTATGAAATTAGCTGATTTAAGTGTCAGCTGCGATTGTGATATTAGGTATTATTCTGAAGTATGTAATATTCAGTGCAGTAAATCAAATGTACACAACAATCTCTATATATTAATACGCTAAGCGAAAATTTATGTTACATTTTTAAGAATATTGCGCGCACGGAGAAGTGTGAGATTTGGCATAGTTAAATATTATATGGAGAAGAGGTGAAAGAAGCTAAAATCTATACATAATATGCGTTACAAATACATTAAATTAAGTAAAATAAAACGCTCGCTCGCCTACGTAGTTCGCTCAGATGGCTGGTAGATGGCGCAGCTAGTGGCCTTACTTTGTCTTCTTTGGTGAAACAAAACATTCGAAATTAATCTCTGAACTTATATAGAAGCAAGAAGCAACATTTCGAGGGCTGGTAGATAGTGCAACTAGCGGCCAGAACATTGAACGAACGGAGGAACTTAAAGAAATACAGAAAACTAAAATTATATATAATATATTTTACAAACCTTGTAATCGATATAAGCAGTCAGAGATAATCGATTGCTTCAGTTGTAAACAAATGCGCAATTTGTCTCTGGTTTGCGACATGGGCTGCGCAGAACGAATTTCCCGTAAACTTTTTACTCTTAGTCCAGGCCGAATTTCAACCTAACCATGATCACTATGACAAAACGAACCTATTTAGGTTGATATGATCCCTGTACTGATAATTTTTGTGTCATTTTTACAGTGCTGCTAACATTTCGCGGTTGCGGAGCATCCCATATTTCGGCATTTTTAATTTAATTCGTGGCTACTTTTCCGGAAAAGAAGAGTGTTAAACGTGAAGAGGACATTATAAGGAAACAGTTAATCCAAATTTCAACAGGTCAGTAACAGTTTTTCACAGGTGGAGAATGTCCCACCCAACCAAAAATATAATAAGCATAGTTACTACATGTTACAAATAGATTATTAAAATAAAAAAATAATTTGCGAACGTGTGTGTGCGCGTGAAATAGGATCGGAGCCAACGTTCTTACGTGAATTCCCCGCATTGAGACTCTCTGTGGTCTTTGGTAAAACGATAGACTCGGATAAAGTAGAGATTAATGTTTGAAGTTATAAAAGGAATACTTTGAAAAGGAATGTAGCGATTCTGCCAGATACTATATGGTCATTTGATTATTTAAAATGTTAAACGTTGGTTAAGTGTCTTTTGATTTTTTAATTTCAGTAATTTCATTAGAGAGAGAGACAAGAAATAAGGAATACTTATTTGCGTGAAATTCAAAATGATAATAGACCAAATTTAAATAGCGAACACACAAAATAACTAAATTATTTTGATAGATACATTTAAATGCGCATGTTTCATAAAGCTAAAGCAGTTTTCCGGCCTTAAGTCAAAATGAATATTTTGAATTCAAATGAACCATCGATAAATACATTTCATCATTTGCTATGGTTAGATAAGAAGCTAAAATTTAGCATACAGTCACGCTTGGAGTGTATCGTTTTACTTTTATAGGTAATGCAGAGAATTACTAGATTAGTACTCTTTCATGAAAGAATCTAAACAACTTAATGAATTACGGTCGAATTTCGATCGCTGGGCGATCTCTAGTTTACATAAATATACTTTACTAAAAGAACAATTTACTCGAACTTTACAAAGTACTAACGAAGTCATTCATGCGATGCGTCATGCTAGTGCTCAGTAATGTGACATAACAATCAAGGAGTTTAAAGAATAATAAAAGAAAATCATTAATCGGAAACGCAGATGAGTTGGGAAATTACCACAGGTCCATGTGCTCTATCGCAATTAAAAAACATGACTGTGAACGAAAGAATGAAGTTCGAACATCGTTCGTCGTATTTGTGGGAATCATGAATTGAATTCGTTTCGTTACAAGTAAAAATCTTCATGTACAAACACATTGTGGGTACATTATTTTAATGCAATTAATATTATTTACTGTTAAGTTTTGGTATTTTTAACGAGGTAACTAATTTTGACAACGTTAAGACTAATTTTGTAGTTTTTACTTTGTTTAACATTAAAATTTACAGCGCATAACTTGTAAATAGAAAATTTGTATGGATAATTTGAGATAGTTATTGTTTCTTCATTGATTGTTCATTAGTGAGGTTTATTGATTTCAAACATTTATGAAATTTGTTTTATCTTAAGATTTGATACCTTCTATTTTATTTTATAGTGTAATTTACAATAGATGGGAGTTGTATAATAGTTTGTGATATACATCTCTGCACTTGTTATGTTCTGATAATATTTAATTTAATTGCAATGGAGGGTACGCTCCGGTGACAAATTCCCTACACACTCACCTTCCCCCCTTTCCTGCATCCACCTGCATTTGCCCTCCACAAATTTTAACTTTAAATTCTTTCCACGTGTATGGTAAATTATTCATAATATCTGTTGGTAACTTATTCCAATCCCTGACACTCTTACCTAAAAAAGAGAATCTTCCCACACTCTTGTGCCTGAAATCGAGTGCTAGCTTGTGGTCATGGTCATCTTTTTTTTTTCGAAGCATTACTTATAATTCTTATATGAATATATTTCCATGTCTTATTATCAATATATGCCCAGGACTCTCCTCATCCTCCTCCTGTCTTGCAATGAATCCCATTCGATCTCTTTTATCATATTTGTTACTGATTGCGTTCTGCGATAATTTCTAGAAACAAATCTAGCAGCCCTTTTTTTTGCAATTCCATAAGCAAAGAACAAGATACAATGACTTTATTCCATTTGAGTGGTGCTAGTTATTGAATTATTACCGCAGGATCCATGTGATCATGCAGTACTGGCTTAGATGTTGAATTTTTGCTGTAACCGCAACGCAACAACAATTACGAAACTAATCGCTGGTTATCCTGTACCTTTGTTATTGACTTAAAAGTTTTGAATATTGATATTTTTAAAATGAAACAATTAAAGCGGGAGTCAGTAGTACTCTGCCTGCACGCACCATTTGATGGTATGTCCACATTTATTTTAAGGAATCTATCACAAAAAGATTAAAATTTAAAAAAAATAAATGGAAACAGTAAAAGAAGACAGTGGTGAAACCTCCTATTTAAAAGCGAAATACTTTGATGAGATTATAATATTTGTTAAATACATGTCCCATTATCATATCAGGCTTCTATACAGGGTTTTGAGTAGGCTACTTTAAAAAATAACCGTCATTAGTTATTGTCACTAGGTATGTCACTGTCAGGTGAAAGGTCAGGTCTTTTTTTTTTGTATGCAAACAGGCGTGTGTTTTGAAATTAAATTATTCTTTCGTCTATAATATTCATTACAGTAAATCAAGTGTACATTTAGAGGTTTTCCGTAAGATGAATGTGCTAATTATTTGACTTTAAGTTTTATCCAAACGAACATCTTACCTAAACTTATTTTACTAAATAATCAGTTTATTTAAACTTTACCAGGTACGAACGAAGTCGTCCCGTATGCGACGTGACTCTATGCGAATGCGATGCTTCGTGCTAGCTAGTACCGTATCAGAAGTAACGAGAAACGAAACGATACGACAGTAACGAAGTTATCCCGTACGCGACGTGATGCATCATGCTAGTATTCGATTGTATCGAAAGTAACGAGTAACGATTCGAAAGTAACGAGTACTGATT
Source organism: Vandiemenella viatica (assembly GCA_031002005.1). Classification (NCBI taxonomy): domain Eukaryota; kingdom Metazoa; phylum Arthropoda; class Insecta; order Orthoptera; family Morabidae; genus Vandiemenella; species Vandiemenella viatica. The sequence goes on from JARYHS010013630.1 coordinate 8,089,328, forward strand.
GGCTTAGTAACGAAAACACATGGGTACAGAATTTCTCGTTACTTTTACAGCTCAACCGTAACTGCCTCTGTGAAATGTGTTCTGCGGCGAGAACCACAACGGCAGAGTGTGTGGAATACAATTCAGAGGCACGACGAGGAGGATTGCACATATCCTGACGTGTGTGCGCGTACACATATGTGATGTATGTACACATATGTATTTTCCAATGTTAGTTTTTGTCATTTCTTCTATTGCAAAATGACCACCAAACTGCTTTTTCCCTTTTCTAATTAAATTTAAAAATCCTTTTTAAAGTTTACGGTAAATTCTTCATCTTTTCCGCTGGTAATTTATTCCAATACCTAACTTCGTTACCTTCAATAACAAAATTTCCCATTCCCTTGTGCCTGAAATCGAGTGCCGGCTTGTGGTCACTGTCATCTTTTCCCTTCCATGCATTACTCCTAATTCTTCTACAAATATCATCCAAGACTAATCACCAATTTAGGTCTTGTTCACTCCCAACACTCTCTTCACTATCTACGTATCTTTCAACGAATCCCATTCCAGCTCTTTTATCAGCAAAAACATATTGTGTTCTGTGGTAATTTTCACAAAGAAATCTAGCAGCCATCTTTTGCACCCTCTCCAACTCCTGCATTTGATACTCAAAATGTGGGACCCATACTACACCACCATATTCAAGCAACGGTCTGACCAAACTTTAGCGACCTAATTGGTTCACTTCTACGTCCGCTCATCACTCTCGCCAAGGAGTTTGAAACCTGTCCTCCCTCGTGCTACATGCTCCGTCTTACCTGCGCAAACTAGTTTGTGCATGCAAGGCGGAGCGTGTGGACGGCACCACGGTAGCGCATGCAAAGTCGAAAGAGCGGCTGGAGCAGTCGTTGACTTGCTAAAGATTAGACCGCACGGTTTTTGGGTTTGCACATTCTTTTTTTTTCAACAGTGAAATGGGTGAAGTACGAAAGTATTCAAAGGAATTTCTAATTCAGTTTATAGAATTGTACAAATCATTGCCAGGATTGTGGAAGATTAAATCGAAGAAATATTCTTATAGGTAAAAAAAATAAATAAATCGAAGCTTATCATTTAATGACAGAAAAATTAAGAGGTATGTTTACATTGTTATGTATTATTTACAGTATCACACGCAATACTTTCATCGTTATTCAAAAATGTTATATTTATTGCTATTCAGGTGGAACCAAATGCAACAAGGGACATGGTGAAAAAGAAAAAAAAAAAAAGATGCTTGTGAAGTTGTCGTCGGAAAGTTAAGAATTCTCTCAAGTCAGGTGTCGGAACAAACAACATTTACCACGCATCCTTATAGTACTATGACTTGTTAGAATTTTTAGACGACCAAGAAGCTGCTCGGACCCCAATATCCTGGAATCCGAGGTAAATAATTATTGTGCTTGTGACAGGATTTTAGTGCTTCAATAGGAGATGCTGCTGCCACATAGCTCATAATTCTTTATTTTTCTTGTTTTGTTTGAATTGAAAAACATGGATAGTGAAGAGAAATCGCTGCTGAGAATCTGAGGTCCCTGTAAGTCCTGCCAGTTGCTAGAAACCTTAAAGTACAGGTTAGTCTGTCATGAGGAGATATAGACTGGCGCATAACAGTATCTTTGCTTTTAATTGTCGATGTCATCAACCGCAGTAACTTTTCATAGGCTGCTTGATCCATCCTAAGATAACCACGCCAGTCTTCCGGATCTTCTCTCAAATCTTCAATTAAGTTGACATGAGAATGCATGTTTCTCCGTAAGAACCACTTTTTACTGCACTTACTCCTACGGCGTCGCTTATGTGTCTGTTGTTTCTTTATAAGCAAACAATGAAATAATGATTCCATTAAACTAAACCTCTTCGCTTGGCCGCATCGTGACAGACTCACAGCTGTCGACACACTCGGTTTGCACACGCTTACCTGTACCGTGTGACCACTCTTCAGTGTTTTTGTACAGTTTTTCACTGCGCAGTTTACCTGCACCTGAAAGACGGAGCGTGTAGCCGGGGCATAACGCGCGCTGCCGAGGTGTTTAGTGTCACGTGGACATGCCTGCGCTGCACGTGTTGACTGGCTGCAGTGATCCGTTACTTAGGTCTGATTGGAATTGCCATAGTTCTCTGCTATTCTCTGGTGACGCTCGTCTCTGAGGTCAGCAATCAGCAGCTTGTAGGGCTGCTGACTGGAAGCCCTACAGCGACGCTTCACGGAGCTTTGTCCCTCCGTCACTCACTCATTACTTCTCAACCTCGTAGCTAAGTAGTTTATAAATGCTCACCCAGGGCCGTAGCTAAGGGGGGGCATTATGGGGCAATGCCCTACCTTAAAATTCCAATGCCCTACCTTAAAAGATACCATCAACTAAGCTAATATGCTATTTACCTAAACTGTTTGTTCATAGTATGAAATGATGGGAAAAAAATAATTTACTACTAATGTAGAGACATGTAGGGCCTAAACAATTCCGAATTAACTACTGTTCGTCACTATCATATATACCAAGTCTTTATTCTGCTCACAGATGCCATTTGAAGTATATGTTGTCTATGATGTTCGTTAGTGTACTCTAGGTAGTACAATGTTTCAGGCAGTTAGTGAGAACTTTTTATTTATTGCTGTGACCAGTTGATTTTGCGGTGGGTATACTGCCTTTCTTTAGCAAAAAACGAAGAGTTGAAGAGGAAATTGATAAAGAAAGACCTCATTCCTCAAAACAGTTGCAAGCACAAAATACAATTACCACTTCTAGTCCAATGAAAACAGGTTTGGTGACACATGTTGGTAATGTTAGCTGTAGTATTCCCTCTGATATTGCACAAATCGGAGAACCGATAAAGCAAGTTAATTTAGATGCACATCTAAAAGAAAATAACAGGACCTTTGTAGTGGTCTGGTTCAAGTGATATAAAAGGTTGCAGGATTCAGTCGAGAAAGATGCTGCTTTTTGCTACTGTTGCCAGCAATTATTACCTCATGGAAACAAACAGACTTTATACACTTTCGCAGGATTCAGAAACTGGAAAAATGTTACTGATTAAAAATCCATATCTCATACACAAGCCATGGCGATGTGGCAGGACAAATTGATATAATATCAACAAATAACAGTGATAAAAAGTTAATACGTCGTAACGCATTAAAAAAATGGGTCTTATATGAAGTAATAGAATTTCTGAGTTGTTAATGAATTTGCTTTGCGTGGAAATTATAATTTGGAGGAAGAAAAGAACAAGTATTATTTCATAATTTGTTTGAATACACATGAATGAAACATTCTAATTTGAAGGAGGCTATCAGTCATATAAAACAAACTGCAACATATCGTTCACCCGAAATTCAAAATCAAATAATTCAAGCAATGGTTCAAGCAGCGCGAAGTTCCATTGTTAAAGATATTGAGGAATCTGAAGTGAACTGGTTTACTCTAATGGAAGATGGGACGAGAGATAAAAATAACCGAGAATATATTGCAATAGCAATAAGTTACATTATGGATAGATTCGTCAATGACTCGTTGCTGGCAGTTACAATGAAAACCTTGATGCAGCCACTTTCACCGAATTAACGTTAAATACACTTAAGGAAAATAACTTTGACCTCTCTGGTATGCTACGATGGCGCAAGTGTAATGTTTGGGAAAAGTTCAGGAGTTGCAACCAGAACAGAAAATATATTTGGCCAAAAAAGTCCTCACGTCCACTGCTACAACCATCTCTTGCATTTTATAGACATCAGGACAATCTCGGGAAAGACTTTCATTCGTCATTTTTTTATCCATGCATCCTGTTACATGAATATTTTCACCATGGCAAAACAGCTGCCTCATATGGTGGAAAAAGGATAGGCTTGGTCCTCGAACAGCGTTGGTCAGGACACTTGGCGGTTACAAAAGTTGTAAACAATGATTATTCATCAATTTTGACGGCATAAGATGAAATTAAAAAAGACAGATTTAATAGTGATGATATCGCCAAGAGTGTTGGCATTAAAAGTCATACTCAAATTTGAATTCCGAATGGCCATGGTTGTGGGCAAAAAAATCTTATTCATGCTTCAGCCTGCAGACACAGCATAACGAGCTCAAAGCGCAGGATTGAAAGACGCCATAAAAATTGTAAAGTGCGTCCAAAATGAAATAAAACTGACTAAGATCAGATGTAATATATAAAATTTTGGTAGGAGCTAATTCTTTGACAACTCACAATTCTGAAAATAGAACCAATATCCAGAAGTGGCTGAAGAGGAAAATCAAATCGGATAGGTCATTACTTGATGATGGCCCATCCGACAAAATATAGACCAGGATGCTCAGCCATTTAAATTTGATTATTTTGAACATTGGACATACTAATTGCTGAGTTACTAAGCAGAGGACAGGCTGCGTGAGCACATCCACAATTATAGATCCAACAACATCGTGGCCGTTTGGAATGCACTGGGTGGTTTTTTAGGCTGAGGGAGGAAGACCCGAAACATGAAATACAGTTACGGGCAACCCAATCAGATACAACACCGGAATGTAGGAGGAACGTAAAAGAGTCACAACAGTTAAAAGTACTCGTAATTAACTGTAGAAACGTTTGTAACAAACAACCAGAACTTGAAAGCGTTATTTGTAGCACAGAAGCGGATATCATTATCGGTACAGAAAGTTGGCTAAAACCGGAAATAAGTTCCGCCGAAACTTTTAAAGAGAGCATGAACGTTTGTCGTAAAGACAGATTACATTCTCATGGAGGTGGGGTATTTATAGCTGTGAGTAAATTCCTCCCATGTAATGAAATAGACGTCGATAGTATCTGTGAAATCATATGGATTAAACACAGTGTTGCTGGGTCAAAACTCGTCATAGGCGCCTTCTACCGTCCACCCGATTCTGACATAGCTATCGCCGAGGAATTAAGAAGTAATGTTAACAGTATAGCTAGCCGTTTCCAGGATCATGCTATGATTCTGGGAGGCGACTTCAATCTGCCTTATATCGACTGGCGAAATTATGTTCACATTACTGGTGGCAGGGATAAGGCAGCTTCTGAAGTAATTCTCGATTTATTCTCCGATAATCATCTCGAGCAGCTAGTTAATGAACCTACGCGGTGTCATAACGGTAGCGAAAACATTTTAGATATGCTAGTTACTAACAGGCCAGAATTATTCACCGACATTTCAACGACCACTGGAATAAGCGATCACAAAGCGGTAATTGCGACTATCAAATTAATGACCAAGCGAAAAAGGGGAAATGGACGGATTGTATACAGATTCAGTAAGGCCTCAAAGGAGTGTTTTAGAACCTACCTGAGGAATAATTACCATAATTAAAAGAACACCGTTGAAGAGATGTGGCATCGATTTATACATATAGTCAAGGAAGGTATGGAAGTACATATACCGAAGCGGATAATAAATGGGGAGCGCTACAAAAGGAAGAAGTCTCGCAGCGATTTAGAAACCTTGGCTGAGTTAAGACTACGTGTGAAGAATGTGATGCGTGAGGCCTTCAACGATTTTCATTCAAACACTCTCTCTAAGAGTCTCGCAGAAAACCCAAAGAAATTTTGGTCGTATGTTCGTAAAGTCAGTTGTACCAACAGCAATATTCCAGCACTAGTTCGCGAAGGGTCCGAGGTTATTGAAAGCCGCGATAAAGCTAATGTACTAAATACTGTATTCAAAAATTCATTTACTGACGAAAATAAGGATAGCATTCCCGTTTTCCCACGTCGTGTCGAGTTGGAGATGGAATCATTACGAATAGATACTGCAGGTATCATAAAGCAATTAGAGCTCCTAAAGTGGGGAAAAGCACCTGGCCCGGATGGTATTCCAGTAAGAGTATATTCAGAGTACGCGGCGGAAATCGGGCCATTTCTGTCTGATATATTCAGTAAATCCCTAGAAGAGCGAAAAGTACCTTCAGACTGGAAAATAGCGCAAGTAACTCCGATTTTCAAGAAAGGTGATCGAAGCGATCCTGGAAACTATCGTCCCATATCTATAACATCTGTTTGTAGTAGAGTTATGGAGCATATTATATGTTCGAACATTATGAATTTCCTAGATGAAAATAATTTGCTTACAACAAATCAACACGGATTTCGGAAGAAAAGATCATGTGAAACACAGCTGGCCCTATTTACACACGATGTAAAGAAAGTTATTGATGCAGGTTCACAAGTAGATGCAATTTTTTTAGATTTTCAGAAAGCCTTTGACTCTGTGCCACACAACCGCCTTTTAGCGAAACTACGAGCGTACGGTATATCGGATCAGCTTTGCGAATGGATAAAGGATTTTCTAACTGGTCGATCGCAGTATGTCGTTGTTCAAGGAGAAAGTTCTTCTAATCTAGATGTCACATCGGGTGTACCTCAAGGAAGTGTAATAGGACCACTTCTTTTTTTAATTTTTATAAACGATCTCTGAGAGAAAGTGATAAGCCTTTTTAGATTGTTTGCTGATGATGCGGTTATTTACAGAGAAGTAAGGAATTTGGCCGATTGTTTAGCAATTCAGCGTGATCTGGATGTTATTTTGGCATGGTGCGCTGAGTGGCAACTCACACTAAATTGTAGAAAGTGTAAGACAATGAGCATAACTAACAAAAAGAATCCAATTTTTCAGAAATACGAGGTAAACAGTTCAGTTATTGATGTGGTCGATTCTATGAAATATTTGGGAGTAACAGTACAAAGGAACATGAAATGGGACTTACATATTAATACGTTGGTAGGTAGAGCTAATTCTAGGCTGAAGTTCCTAGGTCGAATTTTGAAAAATTGTAATGAAAAAACAAAGGAGATAGCGTACAAATCTCTTGTGCGTCCACATTTGGACTATTGTTGTGCCTTTTGGGATCCGTTGCGTAAGGGGCTGATTGAGAGTACAGAGAAAGTACAGAGAAGAACCGCTCGATTCGTGACCGCTTGCTACAGTCCTTATGAAAGCGTTACAGAACTGATTAGTAAACTAGGCTGGGAGTCTCTGGTAGATAGACGACGCACGTTTCGTATAAACTTATGCGTACTTCCACTTTCACTTACGAGTGTAGTGAAATACTTCGTCCACCAACCTATTTGGGTCGGCATGACAGGAAAGATAAAATTAGAGAAATAAGATGCCGCACTGATTCTTATATGAATTCCTTTTTTCCCTCGTAACATTAGGGATTGGAATGCACAACAAAGATGCGGCACCTCGCCGCCCGCACAAACCTCAACAAAAACTACATTTACCACATGTGAAATCCTAGAAACCACACCATCACCTCCTAATACTTCAGACAATTCATGTATATATACTGGAAGGAATGTTCCCTGAATACACCAATAGTAAAACCTTAACCAAATTCATATAGCGCCACATACCAAACATATCAATCCAACAACTCATTCCCACAAAAAAACAGAGTCATTATCAAAAGCAGCAATACAGAACTCTTTAAGCTAATTAAAAACAACATTGGCCTAACTTCCTTTGGCGAAAATGCTACCTTAAACCCCCCGCCCCCTTTAAACAACCAACTCCACCTAAGAGACCACCAAAACACTCAGCCGTCATCCGCGCGGTAGATCCATCTATCACCGAAAAAGTAGTAGTCACAGAGCTAAAATCAAACGAAGACCTACATGTACCTCAGAATCAGAAGTAACTTTGGGCCCACTTACATGATCAGAGTCCTAACATAAGATCCATCGACAATAGACCATGCAATGGGGCCAAGATCCTCCAACAAAAACACAGAATTGAACCTTCAAAAACTCCCTCTCCCCAACCTACTAGATTTGCCCGCTGCTTACAATACAACGACCACCTCACGCAGAACTGTAAAAACCCTTCTATTTGTCCCCGCTACAAAGAGAATCACTTCCTAAAAACCTGCCCTAACCTGCAGAAAACACCAATCTGCAACACATGCGGTGAACACCACCCTACCTACTCCACCAATTGCAAATTCAAACCAGCCCCCAGCAAACCTGAACTCACTGTACCCCTCCGACCCATTGACTCTCCCATACCACCCACCAACTCCATACGCCACCTAAAAACCATAGTAGGTATCCTACGATTCATTATCATTATCCTACGATTCATTATCATTACTTTGAAATATCTAAACCCCTTTTCGCGAGATCAAACACTCGCACAAATATCTATTGCAGCCCGAATTCACAAAAATGCCACCTATTCCCACAACACCACCCACTTCCAACTCCTCGCGCTAGGAACCCTCGTATAAGCCCCACAACCCTACACTGAAAAATCCAAATATGCCTGTTTTTCATTACATTTTATTTAACAACATCCATTCACTCCTACCAACACAAAAACTTTCTCCTACATACCCTCACCATACATGATACCCAATGCCTCAAGTAAAACGAAATCTTCCTCCAACCACATCATCAAATTCGTATGTCCCCTTATCAACTCACCACATCCGACAACCCTTCACAAGCAGAGCGCGAAGGCGTGGTCATTGGCTATAAAAACCATATCCCCACCCAAATACACCCACCCCTCAATCATCCATCTGAACATGTCATCGTCACAGCATTCCTAAAATCCATCACAGTCACCCTCCTCACCATATACATCCGACCCCGCGTTCCACTCCCAATCAATTTCATATCCTACATAGATAATCACTACAACTCATATATCATCATGGCAGACATCGATATCCATAGTCGCACCCAACAACAACTCCATCAAACCCTAGCAACCATTAGAGGTGACATCATTAACATCCCATCACCCACGCGTCATAAATCAAACACAATCCCTGATACAGTTATAGCCTCCCCAAATATACTAACCCGCATCAGCCATCATGTACTCGATCCCATTGGCAGCGACCACCTTCCGATCATGCTCTCCATCCAATACGATGTCCCTAAGACCCCACGCGCACCAATCCTACACCCCACTGATACGTTCAGAAATACCGCAATACCAACTTGAATAACTTCAGAAAATTCATCGATGACCAAACAGACGCATACAAACCAAATTTCACCGACCCTGACAGCATACTTAAAGCCACCAAATACCTTCAACACACCATCATAGACGCTACTGACGCTCACATCCCCCTGACTCCTATCACCCCTCACAAACCATCACTACCAAGACGAGCACTCCAACTCCTTCATCTACCACGTCGTCTCTTCCGCACTTATCACTCATCCACGATCCATCTTCCACCGTCAGCTCCAACGAACAGTCCGTAACTATATAACCACCCACAAACGACGCACTTAGAGGGATACCTGCAACTAGCTAAATAAAAAGCATATACAGAACTCCTCACAATACTGCTCCACCTTCCGACGCATAACTGGTCTCAAACCCGCCACCATCTACCCCCTCCTCCACAATAACCTTCCTGTACCCGATAACACCCATAAACCAAATCTCTTCACAGACCTACTCCAAACCATCCATACCACACCAAATGATACCCGATTTGACTACGCCGACTCCACTATAATCAAACAGCGTGCCGACCCCTCATTAATACCGCTCAAACCCGATTTCAACTACGTCCAAGCCGTCAGCCGCACTGGGTTTAATACCCCCCTCACTACTAACGATATCCTATCTGTCCTTCACACCAAGAAAAATACAGCTCCTTGCCCTGACTCCATCACATACAGACACATCAAAGAAGCACCCAGCTCCTTCCATCAGCTCCTAGCCCACCTGTATACAAATACCCTATACTTCGGCATCTACCCTCCTAAATGGAAATCCTCAAAAATCCCCATGTTTTCCAAACCAAATAAGCCATAATCAGATCCCAACTCATACCAGCCCATCAGCCTCACCTCTGTCTTTAGCAAAATATTTGAAACCATACTATCAAAAAGAATCCACCAACACATATCTTAACACTCACTCCTATCCCCAGGCCAGTGAGACGTCCGCCCAAAACTATCCACCCAAGATCAACTCCTCAAACTAGTATACCTCCTGACCACCCACATCAACACCCACCGATCCGCTATTCTCTTCCTGTGGGACATGGAAAATGCTTTCGACCGAGAATGGCACGCCGGACTCATTTTTAAACTGCAAACCTTCGCCTTACCCATCACCTACAATTGTACAATAGCCTCCTTCCTCACACACCGTACCTCGTTTGTAGCCATAAATAACTTCTTCTCCCCTACCGCAGGTGTCCCCACAAGGATACGTACTCTCGCCACTCCTACACATCTTATACATTTCTGACATACCTATACCAGCACTACCTACATACATCCTCAAATACGCCGATCACACCGCCTACCTAGCCATGTATAAATCACTACAACAATTGCAAAAATCCATACAGACAGAACTGGACAAACTTGTACAATGGTGCAACCACTGGAGGTGAATCATAACTCCAAGCCATCATTTTCGGAAAGACAAGCAGAAGATGCCGCCTCGCCGACTTCAAAATTACCATCTACAATCATCCCATCCAGCAACAACCCACTGTTACATACCTAGGTATCAGACTTGACCAAAATCTAACCTAGATACCCCACCTTAAAACGATCACCTCCAAAGTAAATATCCGACTCAACCTTCTTCAACCTCCTGTGGACTCCGCAGCAATGTTATCATCAACACCTACAAAGCCTTCCTCCGCCCCATCCTCACCTATGGTCACCTCTCTTGGTTATCCGCTCCCGTCTGCTTCTACAATAGACCTTAAATTATACAACGACACGAACTCCGAATCACCTACCGTATCCGACTGCCATCACTCGCCCACCTATTTTACACCTGAATAAAATTTCCCTACACCCTGAACCACTTAGGATCCCTCCGCATAAAATACGCAATAAATAGTCTCCATAACAACAATCCTATAACTCTAAACCTAATCACCGAACCCCATCACCTCCCCACTTTCCACAAACAAGTACCACCCACACTCTACCTCCTTAACATCCTTATCCTAACCCAACACATAGACCGACCACCACCAATACCCGACCAAGAGAAGCGATCCAAGTTTATACCCTACCCTTTAACCGATTATCTGAAAACTATCATCTGTAAACCTGCTTTAAATGTTGTAAAAAACTAAAAATAACAGCATTCTAATTATGTAAAAAACTGAAAAATTCTATTGTTATATGACATTGTACCATTTATATTTATGTTTTCATCAAATGTAAAATGTGTATCTTTAGGCTGAAGAGTACATTTTGTGTGCTGCTACCCCGACTTCCCCCACCAGGGGAAGGAATGAAACGATAATAAATAAATATATATATATTAGGGTGTCGCTTATACGGCGAAAAAAATTTTTTTTTAGAATTTCGAAACGCATACCCTCTATTTTTTTTATAAATGCTAAAATGTACTTAAATATGAAATTTCATATTGCAACCCGTGCCGACCTAGCTCTCAAGTTTAATAAAAAAATGGTGTTTTGGCCTGCCATTTTGGTTTGATCCAAAACTAATTAAAATGCAACAAATAAAGTAAATATGAGTAAAAATAAAATAACATCAACATAAACTTTTATTTAAATACAAATTATAATAATAATTAATTAGGGTAACTTCTCTTTAGTGTAGTTTTTTTACAGTCTGGATACAGATTTCTATGTTCCTGAACACAACGCAACAAAAACTGTTTTTGCTCTTCATCAGCCGTGATAAGTACATTAAAATCTTGGCATTAATTTAACAGCTCTTTCAGCAGTGTCATTTACGACCTTCAAACGACTTATTCGTCTTCTAGCTTCCAAAAAAGTAGGATTGTCGCCCCAACAAGATACATCTTCCCGAAGAAAATCGTCGATCTGCAGTGGAGACAGAAATTGTTTGCTTCTTTGAGTCACAAAATCATCCAGCGTCATATTTGAAAGAAAGAAAAAACAGTTTAAATAAGCAAAAAAATAAGCCACGAAACTTTGAAAAAAGAAACAAGAAAATATTAAGCTTACCAAACAAATTTTGCGTAATTTCTTCCTTCGATGGGACATAGCGTTTAGCGGAATCTGAACTTTCGTCTCTGTTTAAATTATTAATCATTTTTGTCTTGGTTTTGGAATCAACTTCTTCATCAAAGAGTGATAACATGACTGTTTCTTCAAACAAATACCATAAATTATGAACAAACTTGCTTATGGATGCCTTGGAACTTATCGCGTCTACTTTTTCATATTCTTTTAGAGCTTTCAAAAAGCACAAGTCTTGGTTAGGTGCTTTAATTGCCACTGTGCATTCGAGCCAAGGTTTAGTATACAAGGTGACGATAAATAAGCAAACATCTTGTAGAGCATTTTTGTCCTTTGTAGTAATTTTAAGTTGCGATTGAAGCAAACATATTTTTATAGAATAGATCGCTCTCGCCATCCATTGCGCTTGATGCAAAGCTCCGGGGGGCCTGAGTTTTGGTTTATTCTCTGTATCTCCTCCTAAGAACACAACGCATAGTTCAACCAATTCGCGGTAATCGTCTCTAATAAAAGGTTTTTCCAGTTCAGTCTTATTAAAAGTTAACGAAGTTGTAATGTTTGTCTCAGCAATATGTGCTTTAACGAAATTCAGAGGTGGCTCAATGTTATCGGTGTTAATATTTTTCCAAGTATCTCTTAACTTTTTGAAAATTGGAATATCTGGGCTACTTGTAATTTGCTTTACCTTGGTTTTAAAAAACAGCTTTAAGGACCAACTCATAAATATGACGACAAGCAAAAAGCAGCAATTCCCTTTCTAAAGTCTGCTCCAAAATAGCACAAGCGTGAAACGGCCAGTATTTGAAGCTGTTGTATCGCAGAACATTATATGTACTGTATCATGGAGGTTCCAGTCAAAGAGTGCAGTTGAAATGGCTTTAGCTTGATGTTTACCAGAAGAACTCTCTAATTTTGGGACTGCAAGAAGCTGTTCTCTATCGTCAAGTGAAGCAATAATTGGCAAGCGTTCTTCTTTTGAACTTCGTATATTCAATCCAGGTAATAGTTTTCCATCCCAATGGACTGTGACTACGTCAGGCAAATTATTCTGGAAGTCAGTTTTTATTGCTTCTGCCCTGGATTTTCTCGCCTGAGTACGAATTCGCTGAATCGAGGATTTGTTAATAGGGAAATCATCGCTGTTCAGGCCAAGCGCCTCTACAACCGCATGGAGAATGTAAACTGAGTCTCTTATGCTTAACTGGCATCGATCTAAAGCTGCTACCAGTTTAGGAGTTATGAAACTTTTCGTGCCTCTTTTAGAACTTTTTTCAGGGCAAGGAATCTGAGTACTAAGTTCAGAGTTCGAAATCTGTTCCTCATCCGAATTATCAAGACATTCCAAGTTATCTATCGAAGAAGTAGATGCAACAGCCAATAACTCTCTTTGTTTTACCTTTCTTTCCTCTTCTTCCAGTCGTCTTTGCCTAACTCGTTCTTCTTTCTCCGCCAATTTTTTTGTCAATTCCACTTAAGCATCCCGGTCGACATGCCTCTCTCTGTTTCCTTAAAAAATCTTTGTCTTCCTCTATCTTCATTCTGTCGAAGGCATCAGCATGTGCAATATCAAATAAGTCTTTTATAAAATTATTTTCATGGTTCTTGAACGTCACCTGAGTTTTCTTACAGTTTTTTTGCAGCTCCCTCCAAACATGATATAAATCAACAAGTTTCTTCACGCAGTTAGGAAATGCCTTCGCAGGAATTCTGGCTTTTTCCCAAAATATAATGCACTCTCTTATAACAAGATTCGCACTTTCACTAACAGTCAGCTTGACTTCACGAATATTGTAAAATAAAACGGTGAGAACTTGTCGATTTGATGGTAATTTTGCACCATTTATCTGGTGGCTTGGCAGTCCGATAAGGTAAATATTTTGTTTATCACTTCGTAATTCCACAGACATCTTCGCACAATAAACAACAACGCACTAATAATGTTAGAAATCACGTATGAAATGACAATTGAAACTCGCAGTAACAGGTCGCAGCGCTGCACCCGCGCAACTTGTATGGACAAGTTAAAAACTCAAGTCGGCACGGGTTATCGTTTATAAATCGGGCTAATATTTATTTCTAGACTATATTAGGTCAATACGAAAGTTTTTAGAAGGTATGCGTAAAAATATATTGAAATTTAAGGGACACCCTAATATATATATATATATATACATATATATATATATACGATTGAAGACGCAGTTCTTCCCTGGAAGAAGACCACAGAAGGATGGTCGAAACATGACGCGGCGTCATTCGGACAGCCAAAAATCAACTGAGTCCTGCCGCGGAAGCCTACGATTACACTGAATAAATGATTTTATTTCTCTTATATATCTGTCACCTCGCTTCGTCAACATCTCCTCTTCCCGTATTGCGTTCATACTTTGCGGAAAAGTCGACAGAAATTTAATTAAAAATGCCGAAATGTGAGAGGCTGCGCAACTGCGAAATGCTATCAGCACTGCAGAAATAACATAAAAGTTATCGGTACAGGGATCATATCAACCTAAACAGTTTCGTTTCGTGATAGAAATCTTGGTTAGGTTGAAATACAGCCTGGACCAAGTGAAAAAAAAAAAAAACGAAACTTTAGGAATGCGGCATCTAACACGCAAATGCCGTATTTGTTTACAATGGAAGCAATCGATTATATCTGGTTGCTCGTTGCTATGTAAGATGGCGGGCATCACCTTTTTATAACTCGGATAAATATTGTCTATTTGTCAATTTTGTGTGACTTTTTACAACGGAAAAGGATTAAGCGGCAAGAAAACATTACAACAAAGGATTAAATCAACATTTTAAGAGACTGTCAATGATTTTTTCAACGTTGGCGGCGTATAACGGCTGTGCGTCATGTTATATTCCGGCATTTTTAATTAAATTCCTGACAATTTTTCCGTATAGTATGATCGCAAAACGTGAAGAGAACATGTTGACGAAGCGACTGGTGTAAATTTCAACAGGTTAGTGCCAGTTTCTGGAAGGTTAACAAAGTGGTGCAGTCCCCACAACTTGTTTAGATGTCTTCATGGGAATCTAATGTATGCTAACTACTAGCCGACTTGCTTTTTATTACACGACTAGATGACCCGGTGAACTTCGTTTCACCTACATCATATATGTATAATGTATTGAGATGGCAACACCGATCAAAAACTCTTTATTGTCGTGACTTTACAATAGTGTCTCTTTTGTGCACGTCATGGTTTATGCAGTTGTTCTACTACAGGCACTTATGTCAACCAATAAGGTGCCTACAATTTTTTTTGGTCTTTAATATAATATGCTTTGCCCGTTTTGAAAAAAGTGAATCGAGCGGCAGGACAACCGATGTTCATATCCTAGTTGTTATAACATTTTGTTACGTTGTGACGAATGTAAAACAATAAGAATTTTAATTTTGACGGATATGTTTTAGTAACAACACCACATATACATTTCACATACACCCACACGCACACCCTCACACACATTCAGCATACAATATCTCACACTGTTTTAATTTCGATCGGTCACTAAACGAAATTTTCTAACAATTCAAATGAATACAAAATTTTTATCTACATTAAATACAACACAGTTATACACTTAATCAATTTAAAGCTTTCTGATGACCTATATTTTTTGCGGTGCGTAATTATATAAAGATGATGGTTTTCCGACGCGCTAGCACGCGACGTATAATTGTCCATGCGCGAAACAGGGAAACTCCAAGTTGATTCCGAAAACTTGCAACGACTGACCTTGCGATTTATTTATGGTCATCACAATGGCCAGACGCACGGGAAATTATAGATGCTTAAAATCGAATGGCAAATCCGCTGGAATCATCGGTATACACGGGATGAAGACATCCTCTCTTTTGTATTTTCCCTTGATGATCTTGGTCTCGATCACGTTATTCATTAGCTTTCTCACAGCCAGTCTCGTTCCATTGCACAGTCAGGTTGATTAACGTTACGCAGTATAATCACAACTGATCCTGCTTTTAATTGTAAATTGTGAGGCGTAGTCCAGGCAATTCCAGTGAATTTAAAAACTCTGTGCGACAGTTTACTACATCATCCTGGTTTGTAACTGTATCAACTGATTTGTAAGAAAACAACTCTCCTGGGTCGCATTGAGATTATTGATATCTTTGTTTTTGGCCGCCAGTATTGCTCGTTCACTCAGCCAATTATGATTACTGAACTGTTGTTCTATGTCTATAAATACACGTTGAATAAGCTCCTCTTTTGAGTCGGTGAACTGACAGAAATGCATGGGTAGTGTAATTAATCCGGTCGAGGTGTCAACTGCGACTTTACCATTTGCAATATCTAATAACTGCTTCGAAAACACAAATGCAGTTTGATCTTGTTGCAAAAACACTCACGTGTTAGTTGTTAATTGGAGTGTCTTTACATTCCGCCACAAATTAGATGATTTTAGGCATGCTTTTAGTTCATCAGTTGATCGGGAAATAATTGGAAGAGTTTGACGAAAATCACCTGACAACAGAATCATGGCTCCACCAAAAATGTTTAGGTTGTCACGATGATCTTTTAACGTTCCGTTCAGTGCCTCCAGTGACCTCTTGTGGGCCATCGTACATTCATCCCATACGATCAATTTGCATATCTGTAGAATATTCGCCATTGCGCTGTTTTTGGTGGTATTGCAAACTGGTGCTTCATTGATCTGCATGTTTAATAGTAATTTCAAGGCAGAATGTGCAGTTCGACCACCTTCTAACAATATTGCAGCTATTCCAAATGAAGCCAACGCTAGGGCCACTTCATTTTGCGATCTGATCTTTGGCAACAGCAATGAAATTAGGAACATTTTACCAGTCCCCCCGGGAGCATCAAGGAAGTAAATTCCACCAGATCCATTGTTCACAGCTTGAATCAAAGTATCGTACACAATTTGTTGTTGATCATTCAATTGCGAAGCATTTGAACGAACTGTTTCGGTCAATACTTCAGTATCGTACTGTTGTTCTCTTTGTAACTCTTGGTTAAATGCATCGCGCATAGGACGATTGGGTGATGTCATGCCCAAACACGACAATACTTTATTTGCCACCAATAAACACATATCTTCTATCATGATTAAGGTGTCATTGTAAATTTCTGTAGTATAGAACTTTGACAACGCACATGACGCAACATATCCTCAGACATGTCATCCCTATATTTCATCCACAAATCTTTCGGATTCGAGGGGAAACATGTCGATATTATAATCGAAACAATGGGCGAATTTGATGAGGTGATGAGGATATGATGGATCCCTTGAGCGTATTATCCCAGTGCGTATCGTTCTCGAGCAATTGTAGTAGTTAACACGCCTCACGGTATGTCGCAGACAGATGTTCATCAACCGTTCTCAGTTGTTGAAACGATGTCGGACCATGAACATTCACCAACAACAATTGAAGATAATAACATTCATCGTTAATTGGATGAACTGTGTAGATGCGACATAAAGAGCATCTGAGGCAAATACATTTGGGTATCCTTTAACTGGTGTTCCTTGCTTCCGACGCTGAAACGATTTCGATGATCAGCATACAGCAAAGTGCGTGCGAAAACATCTGTTTGACAAACTGAAAGGAAACTTGTTAATGTGGTCGATGGTGGACGTGCCGCCCCTATCCGCCGCGTTCTCATGATTGAAATACACTCGTTGTCCATTTTCTAGATGAACTGCCAAATGGACTACTGTAGGGTGTCTTTCGTGGATCGCAAATGAAAATATGCGCCAAATAGCTTCGTTGCTTCTTATATAGCGACCCATCTGATACTGAGATACTTCATCATTTGCATTTGTTACAGCGAAGATAGTCATGTCGCTACCTTTGTTAACATATTTACAGGGGCGGATCCAGGAGTTTAGTTTGGGAGGGGCTTGAGCGGAATTTGGTTTGGGGAGGGGAGGGGGCTTGGTTTGAGTGAATTTTGGTTTGGGGGGCTTGCCTTCAGGGGGTGGCTTGAGTCGGGCAAAGGGTAGTATTTATAGTCTCCTCGGGCGTTGAATCCGTAGAGCTAAAAAAAAGGTCTCCAAAATCACAATGTTGGAGGTGGACCTATACATACTTTTTTGTGTGGGGGGGGGGAGCCTTGACCCACCTAGCGCCCTCCCCTCCCAGAATTGCCCCTGCATATTTACATGTGTACTTTATCGACTTGACGGAGTTAAAATATTCATCATTGATGTGAGCTTCAAAAGCTTTTAACAATACTAGCTGGTACCCACGACTTCGTTCGTGATTGTATAGAATTTATACTGACAGCTATAGACATCTAACCACCATACTGCACGATGGAAGACTCGATACTATTACCACACACAAATACCAGTCTTCTGCGCTATGTAGTTCCGGCAGCAAAGTAAAATTTACGGATACACACAAGTCTTTGGATGAAATATGAAAATATTCATGATCGACCAATTTCAAACACCATATCTCACACACTCCCACAGTTACCGAATTTCGGCCAACGTTGTGATCGATGGGAGACTCTGTGTTACTACCACACACAAACGCCAGTGATCTGCGATTGATAGTTTTCACTTAAAAGTGATACACCGTGACACATGTGTCTTTGGCAGAAATATGAAATTGCCGCAGGTCGACCATTTTCATCCCCCATATCATCCACACCCCCATAGCTACAGACATCTAACAACCATAGTGCACGACAACAGACACGATTCTACTACCACACATAAACACCAATGATCTAATGTAGTCGTGGCAGAAAAGTGAAATCTGCGGAGACACATGCCTTTCGTCGAAATACGAAAATATCCTTGGTCGGCCACTTACAACCACCATATCTCCCACACAACGACAGTTTTTGAAATTCGGCCGCTGTTGTGATCGAAAGATGACTCTGTGATACTACCACACACAAACGCCAGTTATCTGTGATCTATAGTTTTCACTGAAAAGTGATACACCATGTCTTTGGCAGAAATATGAAATTGCCACAGGACGACCACTTTCAACCCCTATATCTCCCACACCCCCATAGCTACCGACATCTAACAACCATAGTGCACTACATGAGATACGATTCTACTACCAAACACAAACACCAATGCTCTATGCTATGTAGTTGTGGCAGAAAAGTGACATATGCGGAGACAGTCGAAATACGAAAATATCCTTGGTCGGCCACTTACAACCACCATATCTACCACACTACCACAGTTTCTGAAATTCGGCCACTGTTGTGATCGAAAGGTGACTCTGTGCTACTACTACACACAAACGCCAGTTATCTGTGATCTATAGTTTTCGCTGAAAAGTTATACACCATGACACTTTTGTCTTTGGCAGAAGTATGAAATTGCCACAGGTCGACCACTTTCAACCCCCACTTCTCCCACACCCCCGTAGCTACCGACTTATAACAACCATAGTGCACTACATGAGATACGATTCTACTACCAAACAGAAATACCAATGCTCTATGCTATGTAGTTGTGGCAGAAAAGTGACGTATGCGGAGACAGTCGAAATACGAAAATATCCTTGGTCGGCCACTTACAACCACCATATCTACCACACTACCACAGTTTCTGAAATTCGGCCGCTGTTGTGATCGAAAGGTGACTCTGTGCTACTACTACACACAAACGCCAGTTATCTGTGATCTATAGTTTTCGCTAAAAATTAATACAACATGACACTTTTGTCATTGGCAGAAGTATGAAATTGCCACAGGTCGACCACTTTCAACCCCCATTTCTCCCACACCCCCATAGCTACCGACATCTAACAATCATAGTGAACTACATGAGATACGATTCTACTACCAAACACAAATACCAATGCTCTATGCTATGTAGTTGTGGCAGAAAAGTGACATATGCGGAGACAGTCGAAATACGAAAATATCCTTGGTCGGCCACTTACAACCACCATATCTACCACACTACCACAGTTTCTGAAATTCGGCCGCTGTTGTGATCGAAAGGTGACTCTGTGCTACTACTACACACAAACGCCAGTTATCTGTGATCTATAGTTTTCGCTAAAAATTAATACACCATGACACTTTTGTCTTTGGCAGAAGTATGAAATTGCCACAGGTCGACCACTTTCAACCCCCATTTCTCCCACACCCCCATAGCTACCGACATCTAACAATCATAGTGAACTACATGAGATACGATTCTACTACCAAACACAAATACCAATGCTCTATGCTATGTAGTTGTGGCAGAAAAGTGACATATGCGGAGACAGTCGAAATACGAAAATATCCTTGGTCGGCCACTTACAACCACCATATCTACCACACTACCACAGTTTCTGAAATTCGGCCACTGTTGTGATCGAAAGGTGACTCTGTGCTACTACTACACACAAACGCCAGTTATCTGTGATCTATAGTTTTCGCTGAAAAGTTATACACCATGACACTTTTGTCTTTGGCAGAAGTATGAAATTGCCACAGGTCGACCACTTTCAACCCCCACTTCTCCCACACCCCCGTAGCTACCGACTTATAACAACCATAGTGCACTACATGAGATACGATTCTACTACCAAACAGAAATACCAATGCTCTATGCTATGTAGTTGTGGCAGAAAAGTGACGTATGCGGAGACAGTCGAAATACGAAAATATCCTTGGTCGGCCACTTACAACCACCATATCTACCACACTACCACAGTTTCTGAAATTCGGCCGCTGTTGTGATCGAAAGGTGACTCTGTGCTACTACTACACACAAACGCCAGTTATCTGTGATCTATAGTTTTCGCTAAAAATTAATACAACATGACACTTTTGTCATTGGCAGAAGTATGAAATTGCCACAGGTCGACCACTTTCAACCCCCATTTCTCCCACACCCCCATAGCTACCGACATCTAACAATCATAGTGAACTACATGAGATACGATTCTACTACCAAACACAAATACCAATGCTCTATGCTATGTAGTTGTGGCAGAAAAGTGACATATGCGGAGACAGTCGAAATACGAAAATATCCTTGGTCGGCCACTTACAACCACCATATCTACCACACTACCACAGTTTCTGAAATTCGGCCGCTGTTGTGATCGAAAGGTGACTCTGTGCTACTACTACACACAAACGCCAGTTATCTGTGATCTATAGTTTTCGCTAAAAATTAATACACCATGACACTTTTGTCTTTGGCAGAAGTATGAAATTGCCACAGGTCGACCACTTTCAACCCCCATTTCTCCCACACCCCCATAGCTACCGACATCTAACAATCATAGTGAACTACATGAGATACGATTCTACTACCAAACACAAATACCAATGCTCTATGCTATGTAGTTGTGGCAGAAAAGTGACATATGCGGAGACAGTCGAAATACGAAAATATCCTTGGTCGGCCACTTACAACCACCATATCTACCACACTACCACAGTTTCTGAAATTCGGCCGCTGTTGTGATCGAAAGGTGACTCTGTGCTACTACTACACACAAACGCCAGTTATCTGTGATCTATAGTTTTCGCTGAAAAGTGATACACCATGACACTTTTGTCTTTGGCAGAAGTATGAAATTGCCACAGGTCGACCAATTTCAACCCCCATATCTCCCACACCCCAATAGCCACCGACATCTAACAACCATAGTGCACGACAGGAAAGACGATTCTGCTACCACACACAAACACCAAAGGTCTATGTTATATAGTGGTAGCAGGAAACAGAAGTATACGGAGATACGAATTTTTGGTCGAAATATGAAAACGCCCTGCACTCACCAACTTTAATCATTATATCTCCCACATCCCCACAGCTATCGGCATTCGGCCAACGTTGTGTATGACAGGAAACTCCATGCTACTTCCACACACAAAGACCAGTGATCTGTGCTAGGCAGTGGTGGCTGAAAAGTGAAATATAGGAAAAAACACGTCTATTTTTATATATATATATAAGATTGGCGAGTACGGCACAATTCAACGACAGTCTACTTCACAATCTTGTCCTTTTACCTTCACAACTACCGATCGCCCACCGTCCGCAACTGATCGTCAACGATACAATGGGTAACCGTCGTATCCCGTGATGGTTTCAGCAATCACGTCTCTCGGGTATCGCCTTGAGAACTTGCCGTCGACCATACAGGGTGAGTTGTTGTTGAAAACTCCGCAAGGTCCATGTATCATGTGTTTAGTCACTAGTCTGCATGCAATTTTGGGTCAACTATTTCATCGGGAATCTCAGCTGAAATTATGAAATCAATTTCATCTGGCCTTATTTTGTTAACTAACCAAACTAATATGTGCGCATATGGAAGACCACGCTTTTACCACTCAACAGAGTACATCCAACAATGGACTTGGCCATACACACGATGCTTTATAAATGCTTTATATATAGGCAGTATTTTTCTGTATATTTAATTGTATAGGTGTGCAATTTTCCATCGAAATTGGACAAAATCTGTGGGTTTGTGTAAATTATGGGGATGTGAAGGGGTTGACGGGTTTTGTTTTTGGAAAACATATATAGTCTATATTTTTCAATTTGTTTTTAAGTATACGTGTGCAAATTTTGGTGGAAATCGATCAAAATCTGTTAGGTTGTTTAAATTATGGGGTGTTATGGGGAGGAGGGGGAGGTTTTATGGAAATTTTATTTCTTAGGAACCATCTCTGAAACGCTCTAGACAACTCACCAAAGTTTCACCGTAATCAGATGAACGGTTTAGGAGCGCATAGAGCATAAACAAAACTCACATTAATTTTTATATATAAGATTAAATTTTAATTTTTAGTATTTTCCTCACAATTTTTCCATTTTTTCTCACCGTTTAAACCTTCCCTGAACTTCCACAAATAGTTCAAGATCAAAATTAGCCAAATCGGCCCAGCTATTACCGAGTTTTAGCGAGACTAACGAACAGCAATTCATTTTTATATATAAGATTTGTTTCTGAGCTGTGCATTGAATTAATCTGCCGGCTTCTGCAGCTAATATTACGGCTTGAAGACGGGCAGATTACACATATCAAGAGGAGCAAAGGTAAATTACCTAAACCTAAAATTAAAGAAGAGGGGATCTTACTACTGTAAACGTAGAAGATAATATTTTTGTTAAATTTAATATTATGGACTATGTATCTTGAAACTAATGTATACCAACAAGATTGTACTTATAATACAATAAGGTCTCTTTTACCGAATTCCTATTAAATAAAATTCATAGGGAGTGCTGGAGAAGACTTCTAGAATAGTGGCCATGTCAACACCAGTCTTATACAAATATTATTGTTAAGAAGGAACTACTTAGGAAATCAAAGGTGTTGTGAATTTGAGAGCCTTATTCATCAAATTAGTTTTCTGCATCAAATGATATTTGAATTCTATGACTTCAATGAAATTCTATTTTTTTTAAAAGAAAAAAAAAGAAGAAGTATACATACATTTATTAATTTAGGTACACATTTTGAAGAATCTTACAGAAATTTGGCAGCTTCTATTCCACTTAACATTGGCTGCTTGACGTATGACAGCTTGCATGCAAAGCGTCGTCCGAGTCGTTTGGGGCGGCGGCAGTTAGTTGCCTCTTGCGTCGCTGTATCGTATCCGACGCCTCACCTTCTTTTTGCCTTTAAGAGTCAGATGGTAATAGTTGTCAACCCTCTCGATGTCCTTACTTTCAATTCGTTTCAACAGTGCCTGCGTCACCCATGCTCTGTTTGACTTCCCTCTCTGGTGGGGTACTCGCCTGTTGATCCTCTGCAGGATCTGCTCTAGGGTGGCACCATTCCCCCTTTCGGCCTCACCGAGCGCAAAGAGGACCCAGGTTAACTTCCGCACGCCCTTGAAAGGTTTTGGTTTTTGTGGTTGCTGGCGACTCGCAGAGGACGACATGTTGCCTGCAATACGCGCTCAGCCTCATCCAACTTCACCGTTACCAAGGAAATGATTAGTAATTGAGAGTTATGATGTGACAATGGGCCCTTTTGTCGCCTTCACGAGGGGTCTGTTTTAGGACCCACCCTATTCAACATACGAGTATATACGTCGGACATTCCAACTTTCACAAATATCTCGACCACAATGTTGACACAATAGTATACACTTCACATAACGACAATTCCGTGTCCCCATCCTTTCCCGTCTCTAAAGACCACGTTGTTAAAAAGGGACGTTAAACTGTTACAAAAAAAAAAAAATCGTCCACCACAAGGCCTGAATATTTTAATATGCACACTTGCTTGGTCTTATTGATAGGGTTATCTGGAATTTTCTCTTAGAGAAGACTAAAACCTTGTTCTTGGACAGATTGACAACCAGGCCAAACTCTTCATTGTGCTGGACTAAGTTGTTTCTCGCCCGATTCTATTTACTAAGTTCTCCGCAACCCTTATAAAAATATTTAAGTGGCGGTTTAATGACAATGAAATATCTGTAGAACAACCATTTGAATGAGATTATATTAAATTTTGTGACTTCGTTCTTTCATCTTTAGGTTGATAACTAAAGACTTCATGCGTAGAAAAACACGAAATGCCTCTCAGAAATCTTGGTGGTTTTTAACGGTATTGTCGGTCCTTCGTGCATGTAACGATATGTGACTTGCAGTCAGTATCTTCGTTGTACATTTGGTGTGTGTTTTAATATTTTTATGTATCTTGGTGTACTATGATGCTCTATGTGTCTATGCCTTGTAGTGTGTACAGCATACTCGCAGGAAGAAGAGGTGTAGGAAGTTGGGTCACGTTTTATGATTTGGTCAGTTATTTATTTGAAGGAACAGTGCAAGGAAATACACCGTAGACGAAGACCAAGATTGAAATATATGAAGCAGATTGAAAGAGGTATTTTCAGAAGAAGAGATACCAAAGCTCAAGGGGGGAACAGAGGCAGGACTGCATCAGATCATTCGAAAGACTGACAGCAGGAAATAGATGTATTCTGAATATGGTAAAAGGCTTTGAGTAATGTTTTGTTTCCTTGTCGATACATCCGGATTATATTTTTTTTTCATGTTTTTCTATTAACTAAGCATTATTTATCTACTTCCTAGTAGAATACAAGAATTTACTGTGGCATCATCATACGTTAAGTATACTGGACAACGTTTCGTCCACGAAGCGATTTCAGTTTTAAAGTTTCCACGAGACAAGTATGAAATAACTCCTTGCAAATGGCAAAACAGAATATTGAATTCTAAATCTGTTATCTCCCCCTCATCTAAAAAATATTACAGTGGAAAAGGCACCTTTTACCATGTGCACGCAAAGCACTGCTGATCATGGCGAGGATGCAACACACTTCTATGTACCGTTGTCAGATATTTATGTATTTCTTTCTGTTATTCCCTGCATTGACTGCTCTCCGATTCATTAAACAAATCTTGAAGCCAATCCCACAACCGAGTTGGGAACGTAAATGTGTCGCAGTACCATACATCAGCACATCTGGAACTGGAGGTGATTTTACAGACTCTAGTTCAATGATGAGCAGTTAAGAAATTTCCGCTTATAGAAAGTAAGATAGCGGTTAAATCTGACGCACTTCAAAAGACAGTTCCATTTCTTGAGAATCCGCGAAGGGGTTGGTAATGAGCGTGGTTGTCGGAGGTAAGGCTAGCCTATTCTTTCCTCCGGCTCATGCTTTTTAATGGGGCATCGGCTAATTTGATGCAGTCTTCCAACTCTTCGTTTCTTGTGCTCATATACTTATGTCGTTTATAACATACGGAGTCGGTAATTCTAACCTCCGTCATCCAACGTTAATCCTTCTCTACGAACTCCCCTCTATTACTAAACAGAACGTTTGTCGGAAAATTTGATCCACCGCTTTAACTGTAACGTTTCTGAGACTAATATATAAATTTCTTTCCTAAGTTTATTTCATACTTGAATTACAGTTTGATTAAATACATATGTCTGGTTCTCTACATTTTGTTTAGGTAAGGTTAGCAAACATTTCTCGTACATCTTGATTAGTGCAAAGATTTTAGTAGTTTTATTCTCTTACACTTTTCCACTCTGTCCGCTTTTTCATGCTGTCCTTGATTCTTTGTCTAGATTCATCTTAATACTGCCTTAATTCACTAGATACTTTTTACAGAAAGTCTCCGTTAAAAATAAAATTTCGTGATTTAATCGTAGCAAACAATTCTAATTGCAATTTATTTTCAGCCCTTTCTGTGGAAGGACATGAGCTGAGGACGAGGTGGTGATGGTGGGTGTAAGCCTGTCAAATACCGTTTGTGGAAGACCACTTGCCCCCCGCAATTCATCAATCTTGTCAAGTTTAAAGTTGCGTGAAGCAAACTTAGCAACACGAGGTCTACAGGTTGTCATTATAATTGAAGACTATTTTTTGACAAATGCAACGGGTATATGACGTATTTCTTGAAGCGTTGATTTCAATTTTCATCATACAGCTATTAAAATTGTGGAAACGATTAACTGATTCTGTGAAGAGGCCACTTCTAAACCAGACACTTATAATGTTTTCACCCATCATTTCGCCAAGTCTGGTGGTCTCTCGTTCAGGAGGATACGGGAGTGAATCCCCGTCTGGGCATACAGATTAGGGTTTTGAATGCATGTGGGTTGAAGGGATAACACATGACGATAGATGTTGCAACCATTTAGGAATGAAATGGAATTGGGTTCGAACCGGAGGCCTTTCGATCTCTGATCAGTCGGCTTAAACACCTAGCCCTCAGTTTAACACAAATGGTCCCTGGCTCGTGATCTCTGGTGTGAAATGACCTCGACATTGATGCTGTACAGTGAGGCTGTAACGCTCGGGTCTAGCATTCTGTGTTCAAGGTGTCCCAAGAAAACGATACGTTTATAGAAAGCTCACAGAAAAAAAAAAATGTTGCTTTATTTCTGAAGAATTAAAAAGCGACGGAAGTGACTATGCTCTTTACCTATTATCTTGGAGGGTGCGTTTCGCGATTACGACTACGTACTACAGACGAGGTAAAATTATTGTGAAATCACTGTTGACATTCTAAATAACTGTATCGAAAGCGGTGAATGTAAAACTAGTCAAAAATTTACTCTAGGATTCCAGTATTCCATGTGAAACGACAGACATTATTTTAATCTAACTGATGCCAGTTCCTAAAGCATTTATGACTCATAAAAATATATATAAGATTCCTCACTTAGAGAAAGCACCTTCGGACGCAACTGACAAGCTGTATAATTTTAACTAACTACTTCAACTGCTGACTTTAACTGTATGGGAAACAGATGCAAATGCATTAAGAACAACAGCCCCAGATTTGCTTTACTCCTCAGTCGGATATTGCTCAATAGCTGCGATACTCTTCCAAATCATGTGCCGCACTATTATAAGCATACTCCTGCCTACCCTGTCCAGTAGGTGCCGGTGCTCAGCAATAATCTACCATCTATATCAGAAGCTAAAATATCCTTAAGAATGCTGAAGAGTGAAATTCAGTCATATCCTTTCGCAAGAACATCCCGACATTCTCCTGGAGTAACTTCGTGAATGCTTTGGAAAACAGAAGTCATGATAACCGTACAGGGATTTGAACCCGGTTACTTCTGAAAGGAAGGACCGCTAAGTATGCCTCCTTCGAGAGGATCAACTT
Source organism: Vandiemenella viatica (assembly GCA_031002005.1). Taxonomy (NCBI): domain Eukaryota; kingdom Metazoa; phylum Arthropoda; class Insecta; order Orthoptera; family Morabidae; genus Vandiemenella; species Vandiemenella viatica. Next base: position 8,116,912 of record JARYHS010013630.1, read on the forward strand.
GGATAGGGTAGTAGGCTAAAATAAAGCCAGAGATTTGTTGCAAAGACTAATGGGGATATACTATGTGCGTTAATAGCTACAAATATTTGGAAGGTTATAGTAATGTTCGTTATGACGGATTCAATCTTCTGAGTTAACTGTCTTTTGGTCTCAGTAATTATGTGACCATTGTCCTTAGCTATTCTCACTATATAAGGTGGCTTTCCTGGACATAATAATTAACCGGATATTGCATGGTTTCTCGTACATTATCCAAATATTATTGCTGTTGTGTGATGTTAGCACCTCCTTTTCATGCCAGGAGAAAGCGCAATACGTTATTTGATATCTGTAAACTGTAAAAGATGACATTAACGTTGAGATTTCAAGGTAAAGTTTCAGTTTGAGAAGGTCTGATAATATTTTGAAGGTCTAAAACGCTACCAATTTTAAGGTAGTTAATGTTGGTATTAAACTGTGAGTCGCATACCTTCAAAAAGACAAGACAAAAGGAAAGAACTTTTAGCTCCAGAAATTAAACTCTGCCGTTTGAAAGAAGCACAATAAATCTACTCTACCTTCCCGTCCATTTCTATGCTACTGAAAGCAGTGTATTATTTATTCAGAATATTCTTCTCGTCGACGCCAGGATTGGTCCCAAAGGACTCTGTTATGCAGAATTACACACCACTTTTTTATCATATGCGTATTTTCAGTATGAATGAATAAATGCGATTTTAAAACGCGTGGCAAAAGGGATTGTGTTTTTTCGATGTCACTTCGAAACTAATGGCTGTCTCGCGTTTTTTCTCTCTCACCGCAACCCTCTGCGGGGTGACACACACGCCGGTTTCTTATGTGTTGGCGGCGGGGTCTACCCTCGCGTCCCGCCTCCTAATGAGATGTAGGGACGAAGAGTCGCACAGACCGATTTTTTTTAAAAAAAATCTCTATTAACTCTAAGAAACTGTAAATCTTAAACCACTGATCCGATTTAATTGAACTAAACACCATTTTAATACTCAGAAAATTTAGATACTAATCGATACGTCACATGTCTAGTGTCAAATTGAAATATGGAACCCAGGACCCCAGAATGAAAATAAAAAGCGAATATTATACTGCATTTCGAATTGAATTAATATTCTAAGACCATGTAATTGAGGTTTAGTACCCTGACCGCGTAGAAAAAATAAATAATAAAGCCATTTAGACGAATTATGACCCGTACCAACGTGGCACGTGGCAGAGGCGCACACCTGCGTGGCACGTGGCCTTATTTACATATTATTCCCATTTATGACTAGAGCGCAAACCTGCGTCCGCTGCGACGTGGGTGGTCATGGGCTCACTCCGGTGCCCATAAGAAATACATGGGGAAAAAAGTGGGCTCACTCCGGTGTATTGACACTACTTCTGTAGCTGTAAGTGAAGTGAACTACACTTAATGGTTCCTTGAGGTTTATTACTATGTACACAAAACACTGGTAAACAATAACAAATGTGGTACAGTTAGCGGATGACCGTCGAGAAATTTAGCCTGGTCCTGATCCGGGGTAGAGAGAGACGGCTTCTACTTCTCGCGAACTTCCGGTGGTCTTCTGTAGTTGAAGCTGGTTCCGCGGTCAGGCCGGAACTGGCGGTGGAGCGGCCGGCTACGCTTATATAGGCGGCCTGGCGCAGGAATTCCGTTGTGTGGTAGTACGGCGACCTCTGTAAGAAATAGTCCCACTTAGCCTCTAGATGATTCTATTTGTTTTCCTGGTTTGTTTTGATGCCTCTGCGCCTGTTTGGAGTCGTATATGTATCCCGGCGTGCAGGCGCGTTGTGTGTGAGGTCTGCCTGGCAGGGGCCTTTACTGGCAGACTGAACATACCTCCCTCCCGGGGGGGGGGGGGAAGCGATGTCTGCGACGTCTGCGAGGTCGTCTGCCGCGGCGCCCTGGAGCAGACTATGAAGGCTACCTCCAGGGGGAGTACGGAGCTGTTCCCCTGGCGATGCGTGCCGACCTGCGTCGTGGTGCAGGTTGTGGTGGAGGTACTTGTGGAGCTAACGGCATCGGTTCGTCGGCGTCGATGGCCGGGGGCTGTACGGGGGGCGCTGAAGATGGTCCCCGCAGGTGGTCGAGAGGCTGCGGCTGAAGGGTGTCGGAGCGACCGACAGGTTGTGGCGTCGTTGGTGGCGCTGTAACTGTCCCTGAGCAACGGTTAGACGGCAGGAGTGGTGGAGGTGGCAGGGAAGGAGAGGAAGAAGTGGATGGCCGTGCCGTGGTGGAAGAGGACGGTGCCGTGGGGTAGCGGGGACGTAGTTGGTTTCGATGGCGTCGCACTATCCGGCCATCCAGGCTGACGTCGAACAGTTGGCGGCCCCGGGGCCGCTGGATGACCCCCGGAAGCCAACCGGCCCGGGAGCCAAACCCGCGGGCCCAGACTAGGGAGCCCGGGGTGAAACGGAATGGGCCCGAAGGTACCTGTACTTTGGGCGGGGGTAAGAGGAGATGGAGGAGAGTGCGAGGTTGGCGGCCATGCAGCAATTCCGCCGGGCTTTTGGCCCCCACTGGAGTGGTTCGATAGGAACTGAGGAAGAGTGTCAATGCCTCTTCGAGTTTGTGACTTGTGGTGTATTTGGTCATTTGGGTTTTGAATGTTCTGACTAGCCGTTCCGCCTCCCCGTTAGATTGGGGGTGGAAGGGCGGGGTGAGGAGGTGTTGGATATTGTTGGCGGTACAGAAGGATAGGAATTCCCGACTTCGAAATTGCGGTCCGTTATCTGTGACGATAGGCGTATGGTAATCCTTCGATGGAAAAGATCTTCGTGAGGGCTGAAATGGTGACCTCTGTGGTGATTGTGGAGCAACGGACGACATATGGGAAGTGGGAAAAGGCATCCGTCACTAGGAGCCACTGGTGGCCTAGGAATGGGCCAGCGAAGTCGAGGTGAATGCGTTCCCAGGGTCCGGACGGTGCCGGCCAGGAAAGGAACTTTTGAGGGGGGCGGGGCAGTTGTTGGGCACAGATGGTACAGCGCCGCACCATCTCCGTGACATCCGTGGTAAGGCCGATCCAGAATACATGGCGTCTGGCAAGGGATTTGGTGCGGGCAATTCCCCAGTGTCCTTGGTGGAGAGTTTGGAGGATTGTCGGTTGTAGGGATCTCGGAACGACGACCCTCGGGGTGGAATTTGGTTCTGTGCGGAGGAAGCACTCCCTCTACTACTGAGAGCTGGTGGCGGATGGAGTAGTAGAACTTGAGGTCTTGATGATGGCGTGGAGGGGAACGTGTTTGCCACCCGTGTTGGATGTGGTGTCGGATGACACGGAGGAGGGGGTCCTCCCCTGTGGCTGCCGCGACTTTTGAGGCCGTGACTGGAAATGTCTTCAGTGCTTCTTGTATGTCATCGTCGATCTGGAACACCAGAAGTTCCGACTTGTCGAAGGCAAGGTCTGGTCCCTGCGGTAGTCTGGATAAGGCGTCTGCATTGGCATGCCTGGAGGTGGTACGGAAATGCATGGTATATCTGAACTGGGACAGGAATAGTGCCCAACGCTGGATGCGGTGGGATGTTTTGGTAGGCAGACGTGTGGACGGATCAAATAGTGATAGGAGTGGCTTGTGGTCGGTAATGAGATGAAAAGAAATCCCATATAAAAGGGAATAGAATTTGGAGCAGGCAAAAACAATAGCTAGCGCCTCTTTCTCGATTTGAGAATATTTAAGCTGAGCAGCCGATAGGGCTTTGGAGATGTAAGCTACGGGGCGTTCCGTGCCATCTGGTAATTTATGAGACAGAACTGCCCCCACACCGTAATCGGATGCATCTGTGGCAAGTATCAAGGGGAGGTTTGGAGTGTATGGCATGAGGCATGCTGCGGACTTGAGCTGCTGTTTAAGGGTGTGGAATGCGGTCTCGCAAGCTGGGGTCCAACGGAACGGGACATTCTTGCGACAGAGGTGGTACAGGGGTGCTGCCACTTGTGCTGCTGAGGGTATAAATTTTCTGTAGTATGAAATCTTGCCTAAAAAAGATTTCAACTGATGTAGATCCTGAGGCCGAGGTAAGTTGGAAATAGCGTCCACATAGGAAAATGCTGGGGAAATGCCTTCCTGAGCGATGATGTGACCCAGGTAGGAAATGGATTGTTGAAAAAATTGACACTTGGAAAGGTTGCATTTCAATCCTGCTGCACGGAGGCGGAGGAAGAGTAGGCGGAGGTTGGTCATGTGTTCGGCAGCGGAGGGTCCCGTGACGACTATGTCGTCGAGATAGTTGATGCATCCCGGAATATCCTGGAGAAGTTGTTCGAGATACCGTTGAAAAATCGCTGGAGCACTGGCCAAGCCGAACATGAGCCGGTTGAGTTGGAAGAGGCCAGAGGGAGTGTTGATGACTGTGTATTGTCGGGACTGGATATCCAAAGGGATTTGAAGGTATGCTTCTGCCAGGTCAATTTTTGTAAAGTAGGTACCTCCTGCTAGTTTACGGAAGAGGTCGTCCGGTCTCGGAAGTGGATAGTCGTCTACCAGCAGATGCGGGTTGACGGTGGTCTTAAAGTCACCACAGAGACGTAAGCGGCGTCCTGGCTTCTGAACTATGACCAACGGCGTGGCCCAGGGGCTGAACCGCACCGGCTGGAGGATCCCTTCGTCTTGGAGACGTTGAAGTTCTTCCTGAAGTGGTTGTTGAAGCGCTACGGGTACCTGGCGTGCCCGGAAGTATCGAGGCCGTACGTCCGGCCGGAGTTGGAGTGATGCTTCGAAGTCCTTTGCACAGCCGACGCCTGGTGAGAACAGGTCCTGAAACTCGGTGCAAAGGGCGTCCACTTCAGGAAAAGGAACATGCTGAGATACGAGGTGTATGTTATCCTCAATTGAAAATCCGAATAAGCGGAAAGCGTCCAGTCCAAATAAGTCTGCTGTGAGAGAACTGTTAACTACTAAAAAGGGGACTGAACGATGTACAGACTTATACATGACGTTTGCTGTGAATTGTCCCAGGAGTGCTATTTCCTGTTTGTTGTATGTCAGGAGGCGCTTGGGGGCCGGCGAGAGGGGGGGCGAGCCAATTTGCACATAAGTAGTATAATTAAGCAATGAGACTGCTGCTCCTGTGTCGACTTGTAGGCGCAGGGGCTTGCCATTGACCGTAACGTCAATAAAAAGTTTGGATGCTGTGGAAGTGTCTACCTGATTGATATCCATAGGTGCGCCGCTCAACCTGTCTTGGTAAGACCCTGGGCGGCGAGAGCCGGGATTGGCATTGGTGGTGTTGGTGCGGCAGACGGACGCCAGGTGTCCTTCCTTGCCGCAACGTGAGCATTCAGCCCAACGATCCGGACAATTTTCCCTCTCATGTGCTGAATAACAGGCGGGGCAGGAGGGTAGGCGGAGCGGGCTGCGGCGTCGGCGCTGCGGGATCCGCTGCTGCTGCCGAGACTTGGTGCCCCTGCCGGAACGGGCCGGTTCGATGTCCTTCTGAGGAAGCGGTCCCCGGTTGTGGTGTCGGGAGGAGCGCGACTGGGAGCTCTGGATGGCGGCGACGTCCTGTGTGTCCTCTACGTCGGTTCGGATTGCGGCCACATCCGCCCAGGACTCCAGGCGGCGATCTGCGGCCGTAGATATTTCGAATTTGTAGGCAAGTTCGATGACCTGCTCCAGGGATGGGTCCTCTAACTTGAGGGCGTCATGCCGGAGTGCGGCATCTGGTGCAGCCTGTATGATGTGATCACGCACCATGTCGTCGGCGTAGGATTCGTGGGAACAACGAGTTTGAAACTTACATTTTCTGCTAAGGCCTTGGAGTTCGGCCGCCCACTGGCGATACGTCTGATCGGGCTTCTTCCGGCATTGATAGAATTCGACGCGGGCCGCGACGACATGGTACCGGCGTCTGTAGTATGCATTCAGTGTCGTACAGATGGTCGTGAAGGTGAGGGTGTCGGGGTCTTGTGGCTGAAGTTTGGTGAGCAAGACATACATCTTCGATTGGTTCCAGGAAAGGAAATATGCACGCTGGTCTTCTTCTTTGGATATGTGATGAATTGCGAAGTGTTGTTTTATGCGCTTCTCGTAGGTCTCCCATTCTTCGACGTCGTCGTTGAATGCTGGGAACGGAGGCGGGGCCGTGGGTTGGCGGAGATTCCTGACTTCCGCAATCAGTTGTCTCTGAGATTCGAAGAACTGATGTAGAAGTCCTTGGAGGAACTGTTGCCATTCCGTAGGTGCTGCTGGCGTAGCCATGATGGTCGAGAGTTCTTATCCCAACCTTGTCGCCACTGAAGTGAACTACACTTAATGGTTCCTTGAGGTTTATTACTATGTACACAAAACACTGGTAAACAATAACAAATGTGGTACAGTTAGCGGATGACCGTCGAGAAATTTAGCCTGGTCCTGATCCGGGGTAGAGAGAGACGGCTTCTACTTCTCGCGAACTTCCGGTGGTCTTCTGTAGTTGAAGCTGGTTCCGCGGTCAGGCCGGAACTGGCGGTGGAGCGGCCGGCTACGCTTATATAGGCGGCCTGGCGCAGGAATTCCGTTGTGTGGTAGTACGGCGACCTCTGTAAGAAATAGTCCCACTTAGCTTCTAGATGATTCTATTTGTTTTCCTGGTTTGTTTTGATGCCTCTGCGCCTGTTTGGAGTCGTATATGTATCCCGGCGTGCAGGCGCGTTGTGTGTGAGGTCTGCCTGGCAGGGGCCTTTACTGGCAGACTGAACAGTAAGTATGACGTGTTTCGCGTATGATATTAACAGTTTTAAGTTTTCATTTGTGTCGGCAGTCCACAATGGCTGCCATGTTTTTTGTTTTTTGTTTTTTGTTGTTTTTTATGTTTTTTTGTGGGTTTTTTTCCCAGTGGGAGAGAGAAAGATACAATTTCTGTTGCGAAAGTTGGTAAAAGAGCAGTTTTACAAATTTGACACTTCAGCAGATAATTAATTCCACTGAAAGTGGAACACACATTATTCGTTAGAGAACAAGGCGTTACGAATATTATTTGTCGCGTTCATTAGTACTACAAACACCGGTAAAAAAAAAAAAAATAGACTGATATGAGTGGTCTGCAGAGGTATTGTTGGTATTTTACTGAACCTGTGGCTTGTTAAACACTGAGGAAAGACTGCCCAGTTGGTTATGAGAGTCGCAGTCAAGATGGCCGTTGAGCGGGGACCAGGACTGGAACGTGGTCATGTTTGGTGGCGCCTTGACGGGTCAGTCATCCCTTATAAACTGTTAAACGTTTTCGCAGTCGACTAAAATATGCGATTTCTCCCGTAGCGCATTACCCAACTTTCCTTTCCGTTAGCACCACCCACGTTTGATGAATAAAGCGCTAATGGTGAGTGGACTGAGGAGGGCTGCTGTTCGGGAGGCCGTGGGTTTGATCCCTAAAAATACACCGTGATGGTTCCTGATTGCCACTGTCCAGCCATAAATAACAAGAGCCATGATCGCCACGGATTGGCAGCTCCAAAGTCATTGGGGACATGGTGGGAACTGGTTCCGTGTCGACACGGCCAATTGCACACTCAACAGACATGTGGATGCTACTGCCAGCAACGACCAGTATTGTAATGTGTCAGGTTGAAACATTGCAATATTTCATAAAGACAGTGACATTTAAGATATACATTATAAAATAAAGTGAATTTCGTCAGAACAGAGCGTGGAGTTAGCGGGAGGCAGTTTTCTGCCTGCGCACTCTGAGAAGGACGCTTTGGCTCTGTCAGGGGTAGTGCCATCTGTTGGACGAACGGCAGACACCGGGGGCGGCAAGACACTTAACCTGAACAGCAGGCCGGCCTCGGTAGCGTAGGGGCTAGAGTGCTAGCTCCACGTGCCGAAGGTCGCCGGTTCGAATTAGTGTTGCCCAAAATCGGTCTTGGTCTTGCATTTTTGCAAGACCAAGACCAAGACCAGGTGTATTGATGCAAGACCAAGACCGGCCAAGTCTGGTCTTGTTCTTGCATTTGGGCAACACTAGTGTTGCCCAAAATCGGTCTTGGTCTTGCAAAAATGCAAGACCAAGACCAAGACCAGGTGTATTGATGCAAGACCAAGACCGGCCAAGTCTCGTCTTGTTCTTGCATTTGGGCAACACTAGTTCGAATCCGGCCGCGGGCATGGATGTTAAGTGTTGTGTGTCTGTGTGAAAGTCTTGTCCGTCCTGTGGTGTCCATACATAGAAAGATACGATGTACACTGGATGACTAATTGTTCACTGGAAGCTAAAATATGGTCACATTGAGCTGGCTAAATGACCTTAGCCGCCGAAAGCCAATTTAAAAAAAAAAAAAAAAAAAACCTGAACAGCGATGTGCATTAGGATGGCTACAAACGCATTGGTTTTTTGTTTTGTTTATTTCATGGCATACCACGAGGACCCGATGTCTGCGGTCTGATCGACGATGGCATCGCCATTCTTGCGTGAGTTTTCAGAGCGAGAGGTCTCGCTTACACACTGTACGAGCCTCCCAGCTGAGGGACAGACCAGGACAGTCTGCTTCCTGGTCTGATCGGCGGAGTCTCACCTGACCACCAGTTTCGCTGTCCGTTGTAGTACGGAGAGCCCGGTACCACGGAGTACACTATTGGTTGTTTACTGCTTCTTGTCGGACGACGCATCAGCCAGCGGTAATACATCACTAAATTCTGCGCCCGCAGCAAGATCTTGGAATTGGGCTGTATTATATCCATAGCGCCCTGATTAGAATCTCATTGCTTATCTGTTCCTTGCTAACCTGTTAAGGGAATCTGTTACCGATTTAGATGTTTCATCAAATAGGAACATTTTGGACTGAATATAAATCAAAGCAAAACAAAAGTGATGAAATGTATCAGAAATTATACAAATCACAGTAGCTTAAATATAAAAATAGGATCGAATTGATGGTCGAAGCAGTAATGATGTTAAAAGCAAAATAGCACTGGTAAAAACAGCCTTCATGATAAAAGACAAATCTTTTAGTTTCAAATATTGATCTAGGAATTAGAAAAAGTTTTTTAAAACTCTTTGTGTGGAGTGCAGCACTTTATGGTAGCGAAACATGGACTTTAGGAATACCGCAAAGAGGGAAAATTGAAGCATTTCAAATACGGTGCTACAGAAGAATGCTGAAAAGTAAGTGGACAGTGTAACAGCCCTCATACCTGAACTTTAAATAGAATTGTATTTTATGAAGTATTTGTAGTGATCTAAAGTTTGCTTGAATATGATCTTGTATGTTTGTTTTTGAATTAACTGTAAATCAATGTAAATAGACTTCGATTTATGAAATAACTTATTTAGAGGCCATTTAATATGTTTAAGAACAGAACTGTGCAAGAGAATTGCTTAAATGTTGGTAATTACAAGTATTAAGGCAAGTTGCGATGTCTAAAGGACAATTTGCTATAGTTTAAAATGATTTCTGTGAATAATTTTGTGTTTAAGTATCTTTAATTCTCATTTCTGACCATTTTGTATTAATTGTAAATGATTATGTATTAATTGTGATTGTTTTTAATATGTTTCAATTGTTTAAGTATTGTCAATGTTCGAGAAATATCTGGCGGAAGCTTTTGAAGAGTTGTAGAAATTTCGATAGAGCCTATATAAAGAAATCAGCAGAAGGACATTAGTAGTTTATACAGATTCAATTTGCGACTGCCAAGGACTGCGTTAATAGTTTTGTCTGTGGAAGAAGCGTTGTATGGAATCTCTGGATTGTATGAATGCACGTAACCTGTATAGTTGAAAAACTCGTCTAAACTGAAATACATTGTGGACTACATAATTACCGTATTAATTAAACCACGAATAATCTTATATGGTGACCGTTCAAAGGACAAGAAATCAGACATCTGTGAGTTGTTAATTTTCTAAAAGAATCTGCAGCAAATTGCGACGAGTTATCGACGGACAACGACGCGATGTTTAGAAGAGGTTATAAAGGAAAAACGCTTCGAAGAATTACGACGATTGAATCCATCGTTCGACGCCTAGAATCGACGGCGGTTTCGCGACGATTGGAATATCAACGTCTTTTGGCCACAGGATAGAAGCTTTTTTTCGAAACATGGTGATTGGAAGATCGTCGTCTTCTGGCAGTGCAGTGTTTTGTGTGTGAAAGTGATTAGATTCAGTGAAAAAAGTGGTGTTTAGTGGTGTAAAAGTGCTACGAGGAGAAATTTAAGGTGACGTAAAGTATTTAAGTAGTACCAAACTGACGAAGAACAGTAAGTACTGAATATTCGATATTTGTTTTGGCATGTTCGTTTGTGGCAGGTTATCAAAGTTTCAATTTTCCTCAAGTTTGTTTTCATACTGATTTTGCTACTACCTGAAAATGGCTGATAGTCAGAATCTAGAAACATTTCTACAATCTTTTGTAGCCAATTGTAACGCAAAATTCGACAGCAAATTTTCTGAATTTAGAAGTGAGTTAAGGAGTGATAATGATAGCAAATTTTCTGAAATTTATTCTCAGTTTGCTGATATCAATGGTAAATTTGAACCGAGCGTGGTGGTGTAATGTCTAGCGCTCTGGCCTCGCATTCGGGAGGACGGCTCTTCGAACCCCCGTCCGGGCATCCAGATTTGGGTTTTCCATGGTTTCCCAAATCACTCCAGGCAAATGCCGGGATGCTTCTTTCAAAAGGCCATGGCTGAATTCCTTCCCATTCCTTGCCCCCCATTCTTTCCCGTCTCTAAAGATTTCGCTGTTAGAAAGACGTTAAGCAGATAAAAAAGTAAGTTTTCTGAATTTAAAAACGAATTGGATTTTGAGAGCAAATTCTCTGAAAATCAGTAAGCAATTTCAGGGTTTTAGTTCTCAATTTAAAGAGGACGTTAATAATTTAAATTCGAAACTGGAGCAAACAGTTGTAGAGTGTTAGGAGAAATTTGAAAAGGTTAACAAAATTTTTAAAGATACTAAAGATGCACGTGTTGTTTTAATTAATGAAGTGGACTGTAAATATAACAAAGAGTTGAGGGAAATCAGCGAAAATTGTGATAAGATGAAGGAGGAGTATGTCAGTTTATTCATGGCCAGTGACATTAAAGCTTCTCAAAGGGTCGATGAGTTGAGACAAGAGGTGGGACTAAATGTTAATGCATTGGTACATCAGGAATGGCTTACTCAGAGATTGGAGGCAACCCAATGTAATGTAAATCTGATAGAGAAAAAGTTTGCTGGGTTGCAGGTTCATTTAAGTCAAGGTATTATTCCTGCAACAGGTAATCCAATTGTCAGTGCTGATATTAAGGAAGAGTTTGAATTCTATGATGACAGTGGAAAAACTTCACCTTATAGAATTTATAGATAATTTTGAAAGATTTGACTATTTTAATGTGTTACCCAACAGTAAGAAAATTGCACTTGTGTTTAAACATCTAAAGTCTTATGCTAGGACATGGGGCAATAGGCAAGCTAGGGAAGTGAATGACTATAAGCTGTTCAAAGAAAATTTTCTGAAACATTTTTTGGTCGACTAGTAGGCAGATTCAGGAAAAGAGGGAGTTGATGACTGGTAGGCTATACAAACCAGGTAGAGAAACTCAGTATAATTTTTTTCATAAATATTGGATCCGGTGTAAGTATTTAGACCATTCTTACGGGGAGGAAGAATTCATTCATTTGATAGGAGCTAGGCTACCTCAGCAAACAAGAAATTTAATAGCTACTTTGTATGTCAATGTGGATAGGGTTTCTGAATTATTGAGGCTTTTGGATGCTCAGGAGTCATTCTCTGATCGGTATTACAATCATTACCATAGGAGGGAAAGCAGAAGTCCTTCAAGGGGGGATCATAGATCAAGAAATGGTAGATCCAGGGGAAGAGGTCATCATAATTATGCAAGGAGAAATGATTATGGGAAGATGAGGGAACAGAACCCTCAACCTGGAAAGGGAAAGCAGCGTGGGGAGCAGTCAAACTAACCCCCCCCCCCCCTGTGTGGGACCCAACAGTGGCGGGTAAGAGTTTGGGTCCAGGTACTGTTTCCCATGAGGTAAATGCTATAGTTAGAAATACTGGTGGGTCAAAAGTTACTAAACATTTGGTTAGTGGTGGCTCTAATAATGATAAAATTGTCTAAGAGATTGAAGTCATTCCTAATGATGACCAAGTAGTTGATTTAACTGTAAAGGAAGTAGTTTCTGATAATAATGTTTCTGTAGTAACATCTCCAGACTGTGACAAAGTTGTAAATCCAGGATGTGATGAAAAGTTACTAAATTTAATGTAGAAAATAGTCCTATAGTGGTAGATAACTTGGTGGACGTAGCAGCAAATGAATTTCATGATAGCGTTATAGTAATGAGGGATGTAATTAATGAAGTTGATGGGGCTAAAATTGATGATAGGATAGAGCAGAAAGGAGACCACCATAGTACCTTATCACTCGCATAAGTGTGTAATAGTAATAATTTTCGTGTAGAAGGTTTACGGAATGGTCACAGGTTAATTACCAAAAATAATGCAGAATTTGTAGTATATAGAACCGTATGGCTATCTGAAACTAGTGGGATACAGCATGGCATAGTTGGGACTATGTTTGCTTATAAAGATGGGGAGAAAATTTGTGAAAGTGGTGAAATCGAGGAGTTTCTCAGATATCTTGAGGAGGAGGGTGATATGGTGGTGTCATAAGAAGAAGACCTAGTTGAGGAGGAGAATTGTGAGTTAGAATGTTTGTCTGCTGAAGAGAGAGAGGTTGAAAAGGCTTATGTACCAATCCCTAAATTGGAAACATGTTCTAAATGTGACTTAGCTGATACATTATTTAGCTCTTCTTTGGTGTAGATGATGGTATTGAAGAAATGGGTGGAGTAAGGATTTATCTGAACCAGTTTCTGATTTCGAAAAATGTACAGAATGTGACTTAGGTGACACAATGTTTTGTACACTCTTTGATGTAGGAGAAAATTCTGAAGTGATATTTGCTGAGTTGTGGAGAAAATCATTGGGGGAGATGTTAGGACAGTTGTAGGTACTGATTCAGATAGTTTGTTAGGTTTAGGTAGTCTTCAGACAATGGAGAGTGGAGTTGGAAGTAATGACAGACTGAACTGCAGTAGTGATGATAGTAAATTTGTATTACCAGTTGAGTCAGCAACATTGCTGTTAAGCAATTTGTACAAACAGATCCATTTGATCTGTCAGTTGTTCTATGGCTATACCAGAGTCTGCAGTTGCAGATGATTCAAAGTTTGTATATCTTGCAATATATAGTGGAGCTCTGTGTATATAGAAATGTACTATTAGATGTATATTCAAAAGTAGAAGAAAATTGGAAAGTTAGGAAAAAGTAATTTACATAGCTTTTGGTTTCCAGGGAAATCCTGGAACCCACTTTTGTAGTAAGATGTAGGGGCCTTTACCAAATTCTGGGGAGGGGTGCCCTAATGTCTGCTATGTTTAAGAGAACGAGTTGTTGGAATGCATGGTTTGCAGAGAGGTCACCAGCTGTAAATATATAATTTTGTAAATAAGTTTGTTTCATTAAATGTATATAGATAGTTTGTGTGAATATTAAAGTTCAGATGTAGATATAATGATACAGAATGTTTAAGATGTAAGAATTCCAGTGTATAAAATAATTTGTAATAGTTTTGTCTAGAGACTTTTGGTATTTTCATGATGTTGAGACATGGTGCATTGTGGTGACAAATTATCAGCTGTAAAATATAAACAGACTTGTCATTAGCAAGCAGACATCAAGTGTGTAATTTGTAATGAATAATTAAATTGCAACTTAAGGCGATGGCATTGAATGTTTGTTGTGTAAAACAGTAATTAAGAAAATGATTGGATGTGTAAAAAGAAAATTATTGTAACCAGAATCAGTGTCATGAACTATGTATAGATGTTGTATGTAATGAACGATTGTGTATCTGCATTGTATAATTGCAAAAATTAGTATGGTTGATTGATTGTGATCTGTTTATATTGGCATTATGTGTACGTACAACCTGCTTAGATTCGTGACGGATTCAATCAATTTTAATTATGTAAAATTAAGTGATTCCTGTGGAGGGGTTGTAACAACACTCAAACCAAAAATTAAATAGAATTGTATTTTACAAAGCATTGGTAGTAAGCTAGAGTTTGGTTGAATATGATCTGGTATGTTTGTTTTGCAATTTCCTGTAAATCAGTGTATATAGACTGTTTTATGAGAAGAAATTATTTGGAGGTCATGTAATATGTTTAAGAACCGAATTGTGCAAGAGAATTGCTTAAATGTTCGTAATTACAATTATTAAGGCAAGTTGCGATGTCTAAAGGACAATTTGCTACAGTTTAAAATGATTTCTGTGAATAATTTTGTGTTTAAGTATCTTTGATTCTCATTTCTGACCATTTTGTATTAATTGTAAATGATTATGTATTAATTCTGATTGTTTTTAATATGTTTCAATTTTTTAAGTAATTGTTAATGTTCAAGAAATTATCGTATTAATTAAACTACCAACAATCTTATAACAGGCAAAGTACGAAATGAACGAGTTTTGGAAATGATGGGTGAGGAAAGAAGTTTGTGGAAGAAGCTTACAAAAAGAAGAAACAGGCTGGTAGGTCATATTCTGAGACATGCTGGATTGGCTAATTTGCTGATGGAGGGAACAGTCGGAGGTAAGAACTGTAGAGGAAAACAGAGATTAGAATACATGAAGCTGATAATTGAGGACGTGGGTGGTAAGGGATATGTAGAGATGAAGAGGTTAGCACAGGATAGGAAGGGATGGAGGATTTCATCAAACCAGTCGAATGACTGATGACAGAAAAAAAAACTTTGTTAAATGTGCAAACCATGTGGGAGATGAACGAACAACAAGGACGCCTGATACTATCACTGCGCGACAGAAGGGAACGAGACCTTAGAGGTTTTGGTTTCTCGACTCCGTAAGGCCACAATGCACCGTAGCTGGTAGCATTAGATTCGATCAGATTTCATCAGTGTTAGACGTTTTTTAAGTCACAGTTTGACTAAGCAATTTTCACTGTTACACAATGTGAGAGCAGACTACGGGGCTAGGTGCTGCTGGCCACTTGAAACATTATAAAACGCTACACACTTCGCCCAACCTGCACTTACAATCTTCGTCACTGCTGGCCAAACTACCGCTCTGAGCAAAGAGATTTGCCTGGTAAGAACTAAAAGCTGCGAATTTCCGCGGTATCAGCGTATCGCAGTTGAATAGAGCTGATTATGTGAGCGATACACTACACATTAGCTTTCAGTGGGAAATTCCATTACGTGATACGAGCGACTCGCTAGACTCGAATATAGAAAGCACAGTATAAGCTGTGACTGCGAGAGTAACAGAGCCTGAGTGACCGAGACTCACACACGCTATACGTATGTTTCGTTACATTCCAAAATTTCATCACAATATATTTCATTTATCCAGAAAAAAGGTATGCTGCGTCCTTTCTAATAATACATACTGTTTTCTTCTTAAATTTCATCTAGTTCGGTTTAGGCGTTTAGTCGTGAAGACAGACATAGAGACAGAGTTTTATAATATCCGTGAGAATTGCTATTGTTAATAACTTCAGAACGGTTTTTAACTAAATGGTTGATATACTTACTATGTATTTAAATAACGTCTATTTCCATAGTCATTGGTGTAAGATTAAGGTATTATTACTGTTCTGATTTTTCTTTTGATTGTTTATAGAATATACATCCATTTTAGACTGTGGGGCATGTTTGAAGAATAAAATTTTCAGCTTTTGACGTGTTTTAATTTTAAATATAACAAGACAGTCATTTCAAATACATTTTACATTTACTAACTTGAATAATGAATTTAAGTAAATGTTAATTAGCGAAATTTCTGAGCGGCCTCGTGGCTCAGTGGTTAAGGCGTCTGACTGGAGAACGAAAGGTCCCCTGTCTCTGCGGGGATTACAACAGGCCCTTCATCCAGCCTTCACCTCTGGCGCAGCTTGCTGTGGAATGTGAAGGACTCCAGAACACTTCCGTGGTTCGTATTCCACGTTAAACTGTAGGTGTCCTGTATCCGGTAGGATTGCCGGGTTATGTTAAGGCGGCTACGACAGGGGCGGAAAGCGCAGCCAATAGAAACCCTGTCACCAGGTCATTACGACCACACGGAATTATTATTATTAGTGATATTTCTAATTATGACGCTTAGCATTAAGAACCGCATAGAAAAAAAGCACGTTTCAGTATGGTAGAAAAGGACCTATATTATATGTATCAAATACAACATTTGCAGGGGATGCAGGAAGGGCGGCTAGATTTGTTTGTGGAAATTAGAGCGGAACGGAATCAGCAGCTGATGAGACTGAAATCAAATGCGTATGGCATTGTTGGCCGGGATGTCCCCGAAGGCTCGGCCGCCAAGTTGTTTGGTTTGATGCACATTCGCACTCTCGTCGCAGCTGCATTAGTCCGGTAATTCGACCGGGTGATGAGACACACAACTTAGCGAAGAATCTGTGGCAAGCAGAGATTCGAACCGAGAACCTTTCAATCTCAGTGAGACGATCTAAGCTAGCAGACCACTCTAAGAGCTGGATCGTGAAGACAGGAGAAGGGTGAAGAGAGTGCTGGGGGTGTATACAGACCAAGAGAACTGATGAATAATTTGTGAAGAACACTGAAGAAATTTAAAGATGCAATTCGTAAAGAACAACTAAATTATAGTGGAGATATCGCACTCAAAGAATTTAAAAAAAAAGGTGAAGGTGGAAAGTACGTGTGATGGAAAATTTCCAGTGGGGCGTGTTTTTCAAAGAAATTAATTCACCCAAAATTGAAAGAAAAGTCCCTCGAAACATTCTTCAGCGATCAGAGTGGATACACTGTAAACTCTTGGCCAGGTTGAGGAGCGACAGAAATTAAACAATAATACAATAATATTGTCAGCTTGCTAGCGCTTCACTTTCTTTGGTTGTTGCCATTAATTATATTACTTTAAAAAAGAAGAATATATTAGAAGTAAAGTTATTGTTTTAGAAATAACTGCACCTAGTTTTTTTGGATAAATTAAACAAACTTATGCTCGAGACAATAACTTCTGTGCTGATACGCGAGTCTGAGTGTAGCGTGTCTACGTCCTCGTCAGCATTGCTGGGAGAGGACCGGGACGAGGAACGGAAGGGTGTTTGATCTCGGCAGTTTTCAGTGGTTTCGAGAAAACCGAAATTGGGTGGGCGGACAGAGCATGGAACCCGTGTCCGTCCTGTCTGCACGCGGCTCCCAGCCGTCTCCTGTCGACGCTTATCTCTGCTCTCACGACACTTAGTCGTGATCTCCAATCTCTGTTTGCGATCTGAATTCTTTATCTCTACGAAAGGCCGGTATTCCGCGACTCGTCAACAAAGTAACGCTGCTAAGAGGACAAATCCTCGCACCAAGTTTCACCTCATTCCTTATTCCTTTTTTGCTGTCACCAGTGTATCGACATACCAACAGAACAATATTTCCCCGGGACCAAACGCTTTGCGCTTGTCACAAACTCCAAGCCTGTACAAACACTTGGTTAATTTAGGGGAGCCAAACATCGTCATCAACACGCTTGCTTGTGCGCTTGTATGTATTGGAGAAGCAAGAATGACGGACGTCGAGGTTGTGTCGGCCAAAAAGTTTGCCCTAACCTATTTCTAGAAAAAAAAAATAATTAAAAAACGAGAGACGACGAAAAAGATCGTGGATGTTAAAAAATCTATAGAAATCGTACCAGGTAATTATTATAATTTCATTCATGCAACTATGAATACTATGTAGTTTCATGTATGTATTTGATTTAATATAAGTGTATCGTTTTATAATTACTGTGTTAACGGCATTATAACGACTATCAATTATTTTTTGATTGCACAGAATTTTTGAAAGAAACATTTAATGAGCTGCTTTTTGAGCCAGTCGTGCAATTTAATAACTTATGCCGGATGAGCTATGCTGATTCTGAGTATTCGCTGAATAAAATTTCACCTATGATTTCTAAAGAAAATACAGACTTCAGAGAAGCTATACCAGCTAAATTAATCAATTTATACCTGAGCCATAGCGAACAGAATCTTATTTTTTACTTAAATGTTAAAGAGAGTCATGGGAGTGTACCAGTCCTATACTGTTGGTGAAACATGGAAAGATATTGGTGGGGAAGAGAGGTTGACCATGCCCACAAGCTGGCACTTGACTTCAGGCATAAGGGTGTGGGAAAATTTTGTTTCGTAGGAAAGGGTGTAAGGGACTGGAATAAATTGCCAAGAGCAGTGATGAATAATTTACTGGAAACACTGAAGGAATTTAAAGTAAAAATTAGTAGAGAGGAAAAGTAGGTTGGAAGAGGAAAGGAGAAAGGGGTGTGTAGGGATTTTGCCACCGGAGCGGGCGCTCCATCGCAATTTTATCAATTATTATTATTATTATTATTTGATACCCAAAATGTGGGTCCCATACTACACTAACATATTCAACCAATCGTCTGACCAAAGTTTTGTAATCCAATTCCTTTACGTCTCTCGTACAATTTCCTTCAAGTTGTTTTCACTTGTATGATCTGAGATTGTCGCGGAGTTCGTTTCGCGTGTAGATGAACGGAACTATGTTACGAAATAGAATCCAGAGAAACACACGAAATTTGAAATTAAAGAATTTATGATTCAGACTGCAATTTAAGTGTGAAAATCTGGGATTGAAGTTAGAAAACGTATAAAGCTTATTGTTAAATTTATAATCGGGATTCGCAGTTAGTTTACAACTTGCATGGTAGAGGTCTCCAGCATGCTCCCAGGTTTATTCACTTTTTTTTGTTTTTGTTTTAATTACGGTAGAGTGAATAATATTCCGGTGGCAATTTCTCTGTGCGCCTATTTTCGCCTTTCTTGTTGCCGCACATTCCGTTTAGCGTGGAATCCGAACGACTTAACATACCTCATATGGGTCAAGCGGAACTCTTAAAACATTAATATAAATTCTTCTCGGGTTTGCCGCCGAATCACATTTTCTAATGTCGAGCTTTCGGCGACTTCCACTGCCGCCATCAACAGTCCTGATGATGGCGGCAGTGGAAGTCGCCGAAAGCTCGACATTAGAAAATGTGATTCGGCGGCAAACCCGAGAAGAATTTATATCGAAGATACGCCGAGAAAGACTTATATCTCATATCTTAAAACATTGATAGCTACACTATGATCTGATTCCAAGTCTTCAACTTTGCGACCAAGACCCTTAACTACAGAGCTACCAGACCGATTTCCACGTTTGTAGTAAGATGCGCTATTTATTTCTTCTAAAAATGCTCTGAATTCAGTAAATACCGTATGTACCCACAAAATACTGCTCAATTGCTCGCAGCAAATTGTTAACTCCAATCGGGTTAAATCAACAGCTGCAAGAAGCGCCAAAACTACAAAAGCCATAAACTTTATGTATAATACAAAATTAATAATTGTGATAGTAATTTTTGAGGACCAAACTCACGCAAAAAAAAAAATAAAATAAATAAAAAATAAATAAATGACGAAGTGAAATGAAAGTACGAAGCAATCAAATAAAACTTGTCTGTGATTGGAGAGAAGAGGTAAATTGCACGTGCGTGTGCGTGGCCTTGCTCGTGTTGTTGTTGTGTTCTTTCTGCTCGCCTTGAGTCCGCGCTCATTGTTTTTCGGAGTTGATTAGACTCGTCATGGCCGCCTGCAGTGTTCACGCAAATCAGTCTCCGGTGGCGATAAAACAAAGTTGGGCGGTTGACATTGTCACCAAACAAGCGCTGTTTCTTTCAAAATAACTCCAGCCATGGAAACATGTATCTCATTCATAACCCAACAACCCAAACACTTCTCTAAGTGGAACAATTAATTACGGGATACAGACCTTTTTTTTAACTAGCAAAAGAGCGAGCGAAACTAGGCTAAAAAAAAAAAAAAAAGATAGCCTACTGTTTGTTTAAACACTGATTCTGACAATGAAGTGAATTATAAAATAAGTTAAAGCTACACTGACCCACTAAAACAAGCGCTTACAAGTTATCAAAGTGGTAGGAAAAGGTTACAAAATCCTTCATTTACTGGAGAGGGTGATGAGAGGATGTACCAGAGAATTTAGGGAACTGGGTTACAAAACTTTGGTAAGACTATTGGTTGAATATGGTGGTGTAGTTTGGGACCCACATTTTGGTTATCAAAAACAGCAGTTTGAGGGGTGCAAAGAAGAGCAGCTAGATTTGTTTGTACAAATTATTGAAAGACCCAGTAACTGATACGATAAAGGAGCTGGATTGGGAGTCATTGGAGGAAAGGAGGGATATTGGTCAGAGAATTAGGAATAGTGCATGGAAGGGGAAAGGCGACCATGACCACAAGCTGGCGCTAGATTTTATGCATAAGGGAGGGGGAAAACTTTCTTTTGTTGCTCAGGGTGTAAGGAATTGGAACAAAATACCAGCCGAAGTTATGGATAATTTGCCAAAAACATTTAAGGAATTTAAAATTTGTAAATCGGAAAAGTAAATGGGGGAGGAATTTAACACTCCGACTATAAAAGAAAAATTTAAAAAAATATAAATTGGGGTAGTTAGATGACTAGGGTAGTTTCCACCCGAGCATATTTCGTCCAGCCTCACTGCATCGCTCTGTTCCGCCTGAGTGACGCGCTGCTCCGCTGTTCCCAACTGCTGGCGTTAAGCGTTCCTTCAGCGACGCAGTTTCGATAAAACCGAATCATTTACAAATTGCATTTTACAAGTTGTGTGAAAGTCCACTTGATTTCAGGTGGAAGGGCGTAGCAAGATTTTCTTTTGTAGTTGTGGAAGTGGAACAGGGACTGGATTAAATTACCTAGGGAAATAACGGACTGTTTACCGAAAACACTTAAGGAGTTAAAAATGAAGTTTGAAGAGAGCAGGCGTAGAGAAATGGTAAACAAAAAATACAAAAATAAAAAAACGATCAAGAGATGGGAAGGAGCGGGTGTACAAAATTAAGTTAAAATTAAAAACCGTTTTTCTCAGAGTACATCTATTACATGTGCCAGTTTTACTAAAAATTACCAGTTTCTGTTAATTAAATGAACGTCTTGCTGAGTTTAATAGATAGAAATATTGTGCCGCATTTTTACATGAACTTTTATGGTATTTGTTCATTACTAATAACGTCTTGTACTTTTTTAACATAAGTAAATAAACCGTATAAATACACTTGAGGGTAACAATGACGTAATTTGGTTGATTTAATGCTGGATTTCTGTGGTACGTATTTCCCATCTGCGTGATATCTTGCAGTATATACTGCTAATACAACTGTTCAGTTATTCTTTGCACGACGAGCTGTTTAATATCTAAAGTTCAGTTTTCTTGCTCTCCTGAAAATGACGATTTTGCAGTTCTGCATTCATTCCTTTGGGTCAGAGATATAATGAACTGATAATATTACCTATTAGTGTTAATAGGTTAGTTATTTAGGGCAGCATATTTTAAAATATACAGAAAATAATTTATAGACTTTATTTAAGATTATTTCATTCCTGCTCTCTATTCCCGCCACTTCACGGAAACGATATTTTCAACCATGAATTCTAAATGGCGGGAAGAAAGAAGCAGAGCGAGTATTTCATTATTAGAAAAGGACCTTTGATCTATTTCAGTTTAAATAAAATTGTAGTTTAAAAAACTAAAAACACGCTTTCGTAGTAATGTGAACTAAAAGGTTAAAAATAATCTTTAAATATAAAGATTTTGTTTGACAGTGATGGGACGTCCCACAATACAGGATAAATTTTTTTTTTTTTTTTTGAATAAGCTTAAAGAATAAAGTCACTGATTACACAATTAACTTTAATGTAAAAAAGCATGGGGTGCTATATAAGTTGTCTTATATTTTTTGTCGTTCGCTGTTTGTAAAGGTAGAGTCATTGTCAAAAGTTGTGTAGAGAGCACCCCACGCTTTTTTTTTTTTTACATTAAAGTTAATTTTGTAATCAGTGACTTTATTCTTAAAGCTTATTCAAAAAAAATAATT
This sequence comes from Vandiemenella viatica, assembly GCA_031002005.1. Lineage (NCBI taxonomy): Eukaryota > Metazoa > Arthropoda > Insecta > Orthoptera > Morabidae > Vandiemenella > Vandiemenella viatica. The sequence goes on from JARYHS010013630.1 coordinate 8,138,872, forward strand.
TATCCTGTATTGTGGGACGTCCCATCACTGTTAAACAAAATCTTTATATTTAAAGATAATTTTTAACCTTTTAGTTCACATTACTACGAAAGCGTGTTTTTAGTTTTTTAAACTACAATTTTATTTTTAACTTTTTAGTTCAGATAGTTTCAAAAGTATGTTTCCTACTGTTGGCTTTTCTTCGCCAATCTCTCATTATCTTTGTGTTGTAGTTTCATTTTTAATTATTACTTCCACGAGTTAAATACAATTAAATGGCAGCTCAGCCAAAGGTCCAATAGCAGGGTAAATGTGTACGAAGTAATGTTTCGAATACTCACTATTCAACACCACGTTAAGTGACTGCAGACAGAGAAACCTTTCTGGATAGGAGACAGTGGAAGACGATCGTCGTCAGCAACCAAGGCTCGTAAATCACACCCGGGAAACTGGAGATGGTCAAAGTAACGAGAATAGCAGGACGTTGCTAAGAAGCTGTATTACCAACTGTTCTTAAAACGTGTGCAATTTTTTCTGTTTTTACTGACAAAGTAATGATAATATCAAGATATAGCTATGAAATTATTGTATTGAAATCAATACATCAGCAAAATTTCAAACAATTCGGACATCTGGAATTGGGTTAAAATTAAATTGCAAAATTTCACGACATTCAACAATTTTTCTTTTTTTACTGTCAAAGTAATGAGAATAGCAGGATATAGCTATGAAATTCTTGTATTGTCACCGGTTCTTAATATGTGTGCCAAATTTCAACCAGCTCGGACATGTGGAAGTGGGTCAAAATGGAGTTGTAAAATTCCGTTACATTCATACATACATACATACATACATACCTACATACATACATACACGCATACATACAAGTCAAGCTAATATAAAGCGTGTAAAATTGAATGCGATGAAGCTTTTTTTTATAGATAAAAAATATTGGTTATAAGATTCATGAAGTGAAAAAATATAGATTTTATAAAAATAAATGAGTAAACAAATATTTTTGTCGTTTTTCACTCTTTCGATAAAATTCTGTATTTTTGAAGTGTACTGTATTTTTTGTAGCTTATTCTAGATAAATTCTGTATTCAAACTAAAATATGTTGGTAAGCCTAGTTACTTAACATCCCATTAGCATAGTCAGTTCCCAATGTTAACTGTAAATACATAACATCGCACATTAATTACTACATTAAACGAGTGCAATTTGCAGATACTCTAATCAATAACCGCATTTGTAAACAGTTTTAAGAAAAAGAAAAATCGCACACCATTTTAGTGAATGTAAATAACTTTTTCACCTTCCCCTTCTATAGCATAAAAAGCCACCAAATTCCAAGAAGAAAATTCTTTAACATAGTGAAATTGGTTCTGAAGGAAAAACAGTTTCAGTATGCATTTAAAGATTTTAAGTTTTTGCGGGTAACATTTTATCTCCCGTGGTAGGACATTGAATAAAGAGGCTCCGCCGAAAGTCATCCCTATCCGTGCAATTGACTGTCACTTGCAATCTGGGCTTAACGCCTCGCCAGCGTCATGGTAATTAGAGCCAGGAAAAGATTGGAGGCATGGAACGTAGCCTTTTGAATAAACCATCCTGGCTATCGCTTGCTGTGATTTCGCGAAATCCTGGAAAACTGAAATCTGAATGGCTGGATAGGAATACGAAACCGCGTCCTCCCGGACACTCCCCAGTGTCAGCGTGTGTATTTTTTTTACTTATGGCTTTACGCTTCGCCGACGTCGAGGTGATTAGAGGCGGGACAAGGAACGGGAAGGAATTCGGCCATTGCCTTTTGAAGGAAGCATCCCGGCATTCGGCTGGAGTGATTTCGGGAAACCGTGGAAAACCCAAATCTGGATGCCCAGACGGGGATTCGAAGCGCCGCCCTCCCGAATGCGACACTGTTTGTGAATCAGCACTGAGTGGCCAGTAGCTTATACGGCAAGAGACAGTAAGGTTTGTAAGTTCGGAGCCGGCAATGTGAGTACTGCCGTCACGTTTACCCATGGCAGACCGTGAGGTCCCTGTGTCGTTGAGGTCAGCTCAGCTGGCGTAGTGATTGCGTTGTGAGACGGATCGCAAATTACTTTCCGGGAAGGCGAGCGGCGGCCTTGAATAGCAGCGACCATCAAACTGTCGACTACGAGAAGCCTGCACACGTCACTCGCTCATGTGTTGGGACACACTCTCAGAACTCTTTACACGGAGCTGGAACGGCAGGCATCACAAGGCAGAAGAGAGTGCGGGGAGTGTACAAGCCGTATAGAGCTGACAAGGGGTGATAGTGGTCAAAGAGTTAGTAGTGCGTGGAACGGAAAAGAGGACCATGACCGCAAGCTGGCACTCGATTCCATGCATAATGCTGTTTCGTGTGTAACGGTGTCAAGGATAGTAATAAATTAACACGGGAGGTCACGAATAATTTACCAAAAACCATGGAGGAATTTAAAATCACAATTCGGAAACGGCAAAAGCAGGCGGGTGGAGGAATTTTGTATCCAAAGTATATACGAAAATAATAATAAAAATTGCAAGAAAGCTGTAAACAGACGAGTAGAGAAATTGTCACCGGAGCAGAGCTCCCAATTCAATCGTCACAAACACATTCAAATATTTTGTAGCAATACCGGACTAAAAATACATATCAGGAATACATACGTGACATTGTAAGAAGTATGTTCTTTATAAATTAGTCCATACAATGTTGTTTGCATCTGTGATGGGCACTCCGAATGATTCTTGTTATAGAAACGGGCGGTACAGGAGATTTTGAGGGGATAAAAAATAATAATGTAACAGGCAGAAATGCGGTGTTCGTTTTCTCCCTGCGAGTCTGTTTAATCACAGGATGTTCTGTTTATCTCCCCTTGCCTGTAGTGGTAGATGTAGCGAAAAAACGAAGCTGAGAGTAGGATTTTTCTAGGTACATGTATAAAGCTATATATTTTTTTTTTGCGATAACTAATGATGTGGTTATCGGCATGCACTTTAGAAATTTGGTAGTAACCACCCACACCAACCGTGTAACCGGCTTTAACCTAGTATGTTCAGGAAAACCTTATAAAAAAATTAAGTTGCTTCTTTAACCTAAATACCAAGTTTTTTCTATTTCATATAGTATTATGTGCTGGAGAGGAGTAGCATCAAACAATAGTCCAGAGAGGGTGCATGCTGTAATCGACTGGACACCCCTGTTGTAGTAGACTTTACTCCTGTTAATTTTCTGCAGTCATCGTGTCTCGTATTTCATTGTGCTGTGCGTCAAACCAGCCGAGGAAATGATGAAAGGAAATCTGCTATGAGTCTGCATTGTCTGCGGCGCTAAACAATGCAGAGCGTACGTTTCCTGCCGGTGTCGTCACTGGAGATATCTTTGAGGCGTCCATTATGATGACAGCGTGATGTTCAGATCTGTGGGCGGCCGATACCGCTGGGGCGGCCGGGCTTTTGAGAGGACGCGGGTTCAAATCCCCGTCTGGCTATCCAGATTTTGATTTTCCGAAAACATTCCAGTCGAATCCAGGGATCGTTCCTTTAAAAGATAATGACCCAATCCTTTCCCGTTCCTTGCCACCAATTAATATTTATTATTTTTATTTATGTGTTTTGTTTGCCTTCAGTGTGGAACCATTTAGGAGCGTCATATGTGGTTTCTTATTCTCCCCTGCATGTTGACTGCCTTGGGCATCATGTAGTGCTATAGTTGCCAACTTATTTGGACAAATATAACATATATTCATCTCTGTAGTAGTAAAATAAAAAGGATAGAAAAGAAAGAAATGATTTTTCAATTTCAGGTATTTGTTGCCTTACATAGATCAGTTTGGGTTTAGGAAAAACCGCGGTACAAGGTAAGCAATTCTGGCGGATCGAGAAAAACAAATATAGTTTTATGGCGTTTGTTGATTTAGAAAAAGCTGTTGATAATGTTAGGCGGGACAAGATGTTCAAAATTTTAAAAAAGTCAGATCTCAAATGCCGACATAGAAGAATACTTTAAAACTATATAACAATCAAGTGGCTATAATAAAAGTAGAGAATCACGAGAGACATACATCAGTTAGAAAGGGTGTGAGACAAAGTTGTAGTCTATCCCCGTTAATATTCAACTTGTATGCTAAGGAAGCAATAAAGGAAATATAAGAAAAATTTCCATGTGGCATAAGCGTTCAAGGAGAAAAAAACAGTATGCTACGATTTGCAGATGACATTGTCTTGTTAGCAGAGAGGGCTGAGGATATTGAGAAGTTACTGAATGGCAACAACAAAATACTGAAGGAAGATTTTGGACTGAATATAAATCAAAGCAAGACAAAAGTGATGAAAAGTAGCAGAAATGATACCAATACTAGTAGATTAAATATAAAAATAGGATCGGATGCAATAAGAGAAGTAAATGAATTCTGCTACTTGGGAAGCAAAATTATAACCGATGGCTGAAGCAGGAATGATGTTAAAAGCAGAATAGCACTAGTAAAAAGAGCCTTCATGAAAAAGATAAATCTTTTATTTTCAAATATTGATCAAGGACTTAGAAAGAAGTTTTTAAAACTCTTGTGTGGTGCACAGCACTTTATGACAGCGAAGTATGTACTTTAGGAATACCAGAAGGAGTTTTTGAGTTTGCAGAAGGGTAATTTGTCCGACATGTCTCCCGTAGAAGCGATTGAGTTGTTGGTGGTACTGTGAACACGAAACCATGATGCGGGTAAGGTCAGAAATCTCCCTTTTTTTTAGTTATTCATTCCCCTCTGGGTGAGGCCCAGCGGGGCGGGCTGTTGTAGGGCCACATGTCGGCCCTTTTCAGCCAGAGGCTTACCAGATGCTCCCTTGATCTTTAGTATATTAACATTGAAACATGATACATAAATTTTCATTGGTGACATACAGAACAATTACATTATACAGGTAATATGGTACAAATTTAGTGGTAACATACTGAACATTATTAACATTACGTAGATATTATGGTACAGTTGATATTGTGGTGTGACAGCGTCACCCACAATGAATATAATTAAATTATTAATTATATTCATAATTCTGTTTTATTATATTCAAGTTTATTAATTATTTAATCTTGCAACATGTAAGTAATTGTAAATAATGAGGGTTGTCTGAATAGATTAAACGTATGTTTAAACCAGGGCGGCCAAAGGTATAGTTTATTATAAATTTAATTTTTCTGTAAACTCATGGCTCAGAAAGGTTGAATATTGAAGGCTGGAAACTGCCATTTCGGACGGTTGAGGGTGGAACAATAGGGAGCGAGGCGACTCGGCGGCGCCGGGCCAGCCCGGCTTCAGTTCCGTTTGAAATAGGACGATGACCTACCCCTACCCTGCTACTGCCCCGAAGGCCAAGTAGAAAACGCGCGGAGGGAAACGGCGAATGCGACGCATGGTATTAAACACGTGACGACGGAAATGTGTAGATAGCCAATCCTGAACATTTATTGGGGTCTACAATACTAATTCCGTGGAGTTCTTTTACATGTGGAGTGCAACTAGCCGAGGAAGAAGAAGAGGCCATTTTTAGACGGCACTTGGGTCCAAGACGAGCTGATGAACGGACGTGTCAGCCGACACGCTCTCGACTGATGATCATTGTATGGTTGATCATTCTTGCTTTGGGAAGCGAGATGTTGAGTGGCATGCCTGCCATTACCTGGAAGTTATTCTAATAACGCGGTCGTAGCCGCTTATTTAGCTTCCACAGCTGCAGTGACATTGTATATGTCGCTCACCAACACGGCGATGATTTCATGGTAATGTACCAGAAACGACGGTCACTATTCATTGGGTTTTAACAGACTTGTGAGCCCTTAAGCGACGCCTGAGATTAAGACTCTGTTCCCGTCACTTAAATTCTGAGCTAGCTGAATTTATATTCCACATTTAAAATTTTCAAGCATCTTGCTATTTGTTAATTCAATTTTGATGCTTTTCTTTCATTTATACGGCGCCCCTGGGATTTTCCTTTGTACAGTAAAATGTTAGCTTCAATTTGATGGCCTGTGTTGCCATATTATTCAATGTTAACTTTTCTGTTGTATTTTTATTTGTTGAGATATTTCATTCGGTTTTGTTTGCTTTCACCGGCGAATTGTAAACGTCGGGTATTGCTTGTTTTTACTGATTCAATTGTGTTTAACGTAACGTTAGTTACTACCCGACCTTGTAAAGGCCATAAGACTCAATAAATGAGGTATTATTTTGTGTCTAAATTTCATGGTTCTAGTTAAACCCTTTAGATCCCCTTTTAAATTAGCATATGTTACATGTTTTTTTTTTCATTTTTCAGGATTTAATTATAAATCCCCCCTCCCTTTTTAGGCAACTTACATTCTCACCAAAGAGCCCCGAAATAGTATTTTATTACAATATAAGCAGACAATAATGGAGTTATTTTGAGTGCTAGATGTGCTGGTATTGGCGCTGGTTGCGTGGTGACATTAAATTCCATACATTGCCAATATTGTTGATATGGTATGAGGAATATAGTTTGATAGTAATTATGTTATTGTGTGATTGGAAGATGCGCTGATGTTAATTGTTGATTGCGGCGTTGCAGTTATTGGTTGTGTGGAGTTGTGGAACTGTCGCAGTCTTTTTGTTTTGTTTCGGCCTCGTCCTGGAACACCCAAGGGGCTGCAATGCTCGGGTATAGCAATTATGTTACCGAAATCTCCGACTCGATTGTGCGTCTGTTGTACGAAGGCGTCGTAGCTGATGTGGATAGCAGCAATGGCCGAGTACTTGCTATATCCTACTTGCTATGTCCTACTTGCTACGTCGTAACCATGGTACAGCTGGTTGTGTTGTATGGTAACCTCGTCCTTCATGTAGCTCTGTCTATGCAGCTGCGGAACTCCACGAACACCTGATCATTAACTGTTTGAATGTGCTTTAGTTGATGATCTAATCAAACAGTACAGAGTGAAGCTCACGGGACAAACTAACTCGGAAATACTGAATGACACCTCCTCTGGGAAGAACTCGACAAGCTGGCAGCCAGGCAGCGGTATCGGCTTCAGCATAGCCAGCAACCTGTCAGAATACAGCAAACCATGTAAGGAATGAGTCGAGATACCCTAAACCGACGGGATACAAACAACTAAGTGGAACGCTGATGCCGGAAGTGTGACTTCTGGAATCACCGAAGCTAATACGGCTAAGCTTCAACGGATGCCAGCGTTAATCGAACTTAACTTTTGAAAACTCAAGTTGTTTAGTTCTTAGTATTATTGGGTAATAGTTTTTAGTAACAGGTTGTGATAATTTACGGTGTGTAGTGATAATAGTAAATTATTTGTGCCATTTCGTAGTATATAGAATATGTGTTTATCTTCTAAAATTTTGTTAAGTATAAAATGTTATTATAGTATTAAGAAATAACGGTTCGTTGTAGACTCTAGTGAACGAACCATCTGAATGTACAGATAAATAAGTAAACAACTAATGCAGCTGGCTACCTCGTACATGCTCCGTTTCATCATCTGATGACTCTCTCATTCTGTAGTGTTAATGAAGAGGAAGTGAACTGGTGTGCCGGCTGAAGAGGCTCCTGACACCAGACACTTGGTGCCTCTTGTTGTTCCACACAGTACTCTCCTGGCATCAATATTGGAGACTGCTTATCCAAGCCGTATTTATTCGCCAGTGTTTCGGCAGTGCAAATGCGTGAAGTCGAGGCAGAGACGTCTGTGCGAACTCATATGAGTGAAGTTAGGCCAAGTGTCATTCAGGAAATCCAAGATGGCTACATTAAAGTCCATCATTGTTTCGTGATTCTAATAATCTCGACATCGACCAGCCATTAAGCACTGATAATGATTGCTACTTAAGAATTGAAAGGGCGCTAATGACTCCGACGTCGACGCGCCCTTAAACACCACCACCACCAACAACAACAACAACAACAACAACAACAACAGCAAAGAGTTGAACCCTCTTTTGTTAATCCATTCCTCAGTCCGTGTTTATAGTCGAATCTGTTTTTTCGACCTGACTACCATCTGACAGGTGTTCCATGGAGCCACAATAGAATCGGTTCCAAATGGAACATTGCGTGTAGAGGCCCACGGACTGGGATATTTCGGAAGAGCTGCTAAACATAAGCCCCACATCACGACAAGTAAAGCTCAGCGGTTGGGGTGGTGTTTGGACTCTGGAACAGTGGAAATCGGTCCTGTCGGGTGATGAGTCGAAGTATACGCTATTCCGGCCCGATGGAGGTGTATTGGTGCGGCGCCTACCCGCCGAACGGCTTCTGTCGGAGTGCGCAGCGGCAACTAGAAAATTCGGCGGAGGTAGAGCGATGGTGTGCGGCTGTTTCATAGCATTCGGCGTCCCTTAGAGCATGAACGCATAGTCCTGTTGTAACATTCTCGGTAATGACGTTGGGGATGATGATTCAGGAATGAGAGAGTGTAAATCGGAGAACAAGCTTAACAGCACACTTATAAATGAGCAGACCAAAAAATTTGAAATTCATCCTGAGGATATCATGAAGGAAATAAGAAAGCTGAAAAAACATAAAGGTATAGGTGTAGATAATATTACTACAGATGTCTTAAAATTAGCAGGATGTGACATTGTACCTTACCATGAAATATTGTTTAAATTGAGTCTGGATACTTGCACTGGACTGGAAAAGTGCGATAGTAGCGCCGGTACATAAAGGAGGGGTGAGAAATAGAGTTGAAAATTGTAGGCCAATTAGGTTGACGTCAGTGGTAGGTAAATTAATGTAGAGATTGATACGCAACCATATCACAAATAAATTTGAGAATCTTAAGTAGTAGGGAAGGATATTCATGCGAATCTCAATTAGTAGCTAATAAGCAAGATATTTTGGATTTAACAGACAAGGGAGGCCAAATTGATAGTGTAGCGCCAGATCTTTCAAAGGAATTTGATACAGTGCACCATAGAATTGTGGTAAATAAGGTAAAATCTATTGGAATGGATCAGTAAGTTATTTATTTGATAGAAGAATTCTTAAATGGTACATAGCAAAGAGTGAGGGTAGGAAATGCAGTATCAAGGGGAGTGGGTACAGGGTAGCCTATTGGGACCATTGCTATTCATTATTCTAATGAATATTTTTTTTAACTGCTTAACGTCTCTTAACAGTGAGGTCATTAGAGACGCGAAAGGATGAGGGGCAAGGAACTGGAAGGAATTCAGCCATGGCCTTTTGAAGGAAGCATCCCGGCATTTGCCTGGAGTGATTTGGGAAACTATGGAAAACCCAAATCTGGATGCCCAGACGGGGATTCGAACCGCCGTTCTCCCGAATGCGAAGCCAGAACGTCTAATGAATAATTGTGTTGATTGTTTACTATAAGAAATTAGATTGTTTGCAGATGACATAATGCTGTATAAAAGGATCAAAACGGTAGAGGACTGTAAACAGCTGCAGGGTGATCTGGACAGGATATCTAGTTGGGTTGGTAAACATGGTATGAAGATAAATGCAAAGAAGAAGCTTCTTAAATACACAGATAAAAAACTAAAGGTTTATTATGATTATAAAGTGGGGAAAGAATAGCTTGCTGAAGACTTGAAATGTAAATATCTTGGAATTACATTTGATAAGAAGCTTAACTGGGCAGGACACATTGGACAGGTGGTAGGAAAAGGTTTCAAAATCCTGCACTAGTTGAAGAGAGTGATGAGGGGAGGTACGAGAGAAGTCAAGGAATTGGGTTAGAATACTGTGGTCAAACTATTGCTTGAGTATGCTGGTGTGGGGTATGGGACACTTATTTTGGATATCAAATACAGGAGTTGGATGGGGCGTAAAATGGGGCTGCTAGATTTGTCTCTGGGAATTACAGCAGTACACAATCAGAAACCGATATAATCAAAGAGCTGGAATGGGATTCATTGCAAGACAGGAGGAGGATGAAGATGGTCCTTACTTTTATTGCGTGTAAGAACAGCCTCCAGAGCTTTGGACCACCCACTGGGAGTGTATTTTGTATAAACTGCCCCCGTTTGGAATGTGGCTCTTCGTAATTTAGCCAATAGATGAATCCTTCTGTTAGCTCTGCTGAATAAGTGCGCAGGTAGAAAACCAACGGCTTTACTTCCGAAATTTTACTGTACATTCGGGGACAGAATTCGCGAGACCCCTCGCCTTTCGATTTTGCTTCGTTCTAGACACGGCTACCTCATGGGACAGTATAACTGGTAGGTGGTAAACTAAATTCATGATAAAATAGACCTCACGTACACAGCACTTTACCCAAGACCAAATAATATTAGCACGCGCGCGAGAGACTCTCTAAACCTCAGAGGCAAAGTTCGGAGTTCTACAGTTAAAATAATCATGATTATCACAATTTTTATCATAATAACTATTGAAATAATGAAATCTATTGATATAGAGGAATGATGCCGCTTTTTTCGTAATTTTGATAGCCACTGCGTAATTTTTTTTTAATAAACAGTTGACAATTCGCTAGCAAACGAAATTACATGATGAATACTGAAAACAATAGCTAAATTACGCACGGATTAAATTTGTAAAACCAATAAGAGTTTTTGACTGGACTTGGTCACACGTTCTGGCGCTGCAGCCTTATCGAACTGTGCGACAAGCGTAAGTAGAAAGTGTATTTACGAAAGTACTCAGTTGGTGAACTAAATCACGGAATGTAAATTAGTTATTTCTACATACTTCAAGAGTACGGAATAAGAATACCTTCATTTTCTTTTCACTATAACATATTTAGAACGTAAGTATAACCTGATCGCAGTAGTTACAGTTTCGGTAATAATAATAATAACATTCTACATCTACATCTACATTCATACTCTGCAAATCACAAAAATTGTGGGTGGCAGAGGGTGCTAAGCACCAATCCTAAACCCGCCCATTCCAATCCCGAATAGTGCGAGGAAAGAAGGAATACATATAAGTATCAGTACGGCATCTTATTTCTCTAATCTTATCCCTCCGGTCATTGCGACCTAAATAGGTTGGCGGAAGAAGTATTTCATTGCACTCGAAATTTAAATTTTTTCGCATATTCTCCAATAAATTCGAACGCAAGCTACGTCGTCTGTCTTCCAAACTATCCCAGCCCAATCTATGTATCAATTCTGTGACGCTTTCATAAGGGCTGTAACAACAAGTCACGAATCTAGCGGCTCTCCTCTGCACCCTCTCAACTGAGTCAATCAGAACCTTGCGATACGGGTCCCAAACCCCACAACAGTAATCCAGATGCGGACGCACTAGTGTTTTATACGCTATCTCCTTTGTTTGAGCATTATAATTCCTCAAAATACGACCTATGTATCGTAATTTAGAATTAGCCTTGCCTACGACGGAAGTTATGTGCATGTCCCATTTCATGTTGCTTTGTACTATCACCCCCAGATACTTCACGGAATCAACCGTGTCAACAGCTGAATTGTTTATTTTGTAATCGTGAACAAACTGATTCTTCTTGTTACTTATCCGCATTGCCTTGCACTTTTTGCAATTTAGTGTAAGCTGCCATTTACGGCACCAATCGAAAATAGCATCCAAATCACGCTGAATTTCTAAGCAATCGTCGGAGCACCTTATTTCCCTATAGATAACTGAATAGTCGGCAAACAATCGCAACCAGCATTTGACGTTGTCACCTAGATCGTTTATAAATATTAAGAAAAGAAGTGGACCTATTACACTTCCTTGAGGAACGCCCGAAGTAACATTTATCTTAGAAGAGGCTTCCCCGTCAACAACGACATACTGTGATCGACCAGTTAGAAAATCACGTATCCACTCGCAAATCTGAGCCGAAATACCGTAAGCTCGAATCTTCGCTAAAAGTCGGTTGTGTGGCACAGAATCAAAAGCTTTCTGAAAATCCAAAAAAACTGCATCAACTTGCGAACCTGCATCTATAACTTTCATTATGTCGTGGGAAAATAGGGCCAATTGTGTTTCACACATTAAATCCGTCTGCAATATGAATAAGCGGTTTCAGATTTTAAAGCTGAAAGAATGGAAGTAGTAAACCTTTTATGTCCCCCACTGATACTTCTTGCCTTCCTAACCAGATGGGTTATAGATAACAATCTTGCCTGGCATTCGGCAGGACGCGGATTCAAACCCCGTAGAACATCCATTTTCAGTTTGCCATGGTTTCCGTAAATCTTTCCCAGCTGAACTCCGAAAAAGTTCCTTCAAAAAGCCGTGGATGAAATTATTTCCCGATTCTAGTTTCCAATACTCCGCGATTCAAATCACATTGGCGTCGAAATAGAAAAAGATGAAAAAGAAGAATAAGAAAAGGAAGAAGAAGAATAACCGAATGTGGTGGGTTATTGGTAACACTGTGAGGTGGCTTCCGGGAGGACGTGGGTGCGAATGCCCGCCCGGTCATTCAGATTTGGGTTTCTGATGATTTCCCAAAACCAGGCGAATGCCTAGGTGATCTCGTCAAAAAGTAACAAGGCCAAATTATTTCCCGTTCTTACCCCCCCCCCCCTCCCCAGTGGTTACCGGATCTACATACCTCAACGTCGACAAGGCATAAAGCCATATACAAATAAAGATACAAAGCTTAAAAATGTCGCCAAATTACTGTCAGTTATCAAGCTTAAAGACAATAGTTATTGATACTAATCCAAAACTTAATTTTTACTGGTAAATTCAGGAGATGTTGCGGAAGTAAAGGTGTCTAAATACAAACAAAAGCTGAAACTCCGAAATAGTATGAGCTGGAAACCCAATATTAGTGAATCCAAATTTGACGTCGTGTGTGAATATGACCCAACGTATCGAGGTAGCGTCTCTGACATGCATTATGCCGAAAATGAATTAACAGGCTTCACATGAAATATTTTGCAGTTACGAGGTCATAGAGAAAGAAAGGATGAAAGTGTTGTAACTCAACGCTTTATTCATAATTAGGTATTAGTCATTAAAATTATTTTTGAAAATTACACTTTTTGTATTTTTACTTCAAAATGCTCTCAAAGCATCTTGAAAATGTTCCATCTCGTAGTATTAATTCATTAATATTGTGTAGCCTACTGATCGTGCATTTAAAAAACTCCAAGCATACCTTATGGGAAATTGATCTGCTTCGATCTTTAGATTTAAATATTTTGGTCTTTTCTCTGGTAAAAGAATTGTGGAAACGTGATTGCAATCGTGATGGCTAACACAGATGATAAATGCAAGGTGCATCAGCCACTTCCGGGAGCGATTTTCCTCAACTTAATTTACCTTCTCTGTATTTATCCCTGAACGTTGCATCTGAGACAGCTGAAGAGAGGAAATCATACTAGGAGAACAGAACATATATACGTTACGAACCATCGTTTTCTGAACTTAACAATAACACAAAGTAATCTTGCCATAGTTGTTTCCTAAGACGCGGAAATGTTCGATCCACTACAGATTTCAGAATTTATTTAGTCCGATGTTCCACATAGCAGTCACAGGCACCTAGATGTTAGTTTTTAGATAAGTATGATTAACCTTTTATGAATCCACAATATTTCACTTTAAAAAGAAATCACCTACTTATTTCCTTCAATAACACATATAAGGATTTATAAATTTCAACTGCATATGGAGTTTGCGAAGATCACTAATCGTTTGACTAACTAATATAAATCTTTTCTCACTGCTCTCTTTCCTAGTATAAACTTTCACGGTAGGTTTCATGGTGAGAATAATTATGAAGCAGGCTCAATTCCCTGCTCGGGTATACGGATTTCAGTTTTCCATGGTTTCACAAAATCAATCGACCCGAACGCTGGGAAGGTTCCTTCAGAGGCAATGGCCGAATTCCTTCCCAGTTTTGTCTCCAGTCCATTCCCATCTCTGATGACCTAGATTTAAACGAGGCGAAAGCCCTAAGCACAAAACAGAGGCAAGTAACACAAGAACGAATGTGTGGTTTTCAGAGGAGAAATCTAAACTCCTCAGTACTATCGATCGGCACTACCATCACTGCTAAAGCTAAAATTGAAATATTGAGCAAATATGATCCTTTCAATTCGGGATACCGTATTCATAAAAATGTGATGCTTACACGAAAGACAGATGTTTCGTTCATAAAAAATTTTTCATTGGCTTCTAAGGATTTAATTTTTATAACTCAAAAACATTCTGAGTTGCTAGGTGGGTTTAGGATTCATAGACAATTATTGTTACATTAATTTGCATCGCATCACGTTACCTAGTGTTTAACATCTATTCACACACAAATATGAAATAATTAATTTGCCATTATGTAATACTATCACTATGTAAAAATCCCAAATTAGCACTATTCCTGTCGGAAAATTGAATAGTTACGAAATTTCAATTGCACATCTATTCGTCAAGACTAATGAATGAAGATGCAATTCTGTCTTGCGTACTATGACAAACGATTCGCGAAGTCGTAATACAAGGAAATACACATCGTTAGCGCCAGAAAATTTCCTCGTCCTCTGCGCCACTTGTTTTCAAACTTTAGTCTGCGACAGTGTGTTTCGTTGCAACAACGAAAATGAATCACTTAGTTGACGCTCATAAGGGGGCAGTTATTGCTTTACATGAAGAAGGGCATTCAGACAGTTCAGTAGCTACAACCTTGGGGATCCACAAATCCACCGTGGCAAGGTGGATACGGCGATATGAACACGAAGGAAATGTCTCAGAGCAGCCCACACACAGGCGCTCGACGAAAAACAACAGCTGACCAGGATCGAAAAATTGTTAGACTTTGCCGGAGCTACCCTTTTTGAAGTGCATTGCAGTTGTGGAATAGCTTAAGGCTTGACGTAAGCACTAAAACAATCATAAAGGGCTTACGAGAACAAGGTTTGCGAGACAGACGTGCTGCAATTAAGGAGTGGCTTTCACCTGCTCACAGACAGTCACGTTTAGTCTTCGCATCTGATAATGCAGCCTGATTACCGGAGACATGTCGTCTTCAGTGATGAGAAGGTGTTTACGACGGGATCTGCGGGTAATGTGATGGTGCACCGCCCACGTGGAGCCAGATTTGACCAATGCTGCATTCATCACAGCCAAAGAACTGGTAGGGTATTTGGTGGCGTCTGAGCGGCTCGAAACGTCTGTTGCCGCTAAGTCAGCAATGTGCCTAATCCTGTTGTGTTTAGGTTGAATGGCAACCTGGACCAGAGTGACTACTAACATTCCACGATGCTTAGTGGATTCTGGTTAAAGAAAACAGCTGCCACACCAAATTCAGACTATAAAAACGTCACAGGCGGCTCAAGATGTCTATTAATGCATAGGCAGTAATGTGCGTAATCGTATGTTTTGGCGCTAATTACAACTTTGTCACATATTTTACGACTTTCGGGTACACTTCTCCTTAAAGTGCCAAGGAAGCAGCTACCCGATTTAACAGTTTTTTTCTAATAGTCGTTCTTTGCACAGTAACCGGTTATCATTAAAAACTACCAGTTTAATTGTAAAACATTTTTCGTAAGTAAGAAAGAAATATATTGAATGTATAACAAATATGGAGCGGTCAGACAGCTCAAATGTAATTACAGGGGAAAAAGTAATTTCTGCGCTGGCTCTCAAAAAATTCTGGATACGATCCCGTGTTCAAATTCCGGTGGCGGCAAGAATGTTTAATATTTGTATTTGATCATATGAACTACGCTGGGCCGTTCTGTGGTTCTGATTCTATGTTAAACTGTAGGTCCCAGAGGAAAGGAACTGGCCGTCCTACCTCTGACACAATGGCTTAGTATGCCTCCTTCTGGAGGAACCAACCAACCTTCAGGTTAGGTTTTTATACTGTCCATATCTGTCCAATCTAATACTATTATATGAGCAACTCTTGTAAATAGATAAAATTAATTTCTCACAAACTCCTCTAAGACTTTTGATGGAATCTTGCATACTGAACAGAAATCGAAAGATGCCGATCGAAGATCGGTCACCTAGGTATTGTATCTTTAAAGGTAAAACATACTGCTCGATTCACACTATTTAATACTTTTAAAAAGCAACTACGGCTTAACACAATTTCACTTTACATTATTCCCCACAAAATTAACAATCACTCGCGACGATAGCTCGTGAACCAAACTACGCGAACGCTCGAGCACGACTCTCGCTACCAAAGATACTATTCAACTATTCTTACAAACTAAGATACTGTTTTACCCCACTATCTCTACTCACTATTATCTGTGGAAACTCTGTTACATTTAATTACAAATATTTACACTAATTATATTCGAAACAATGATAAACATATAGTATTTGCAACAAAATAATTATTCAATAGCAAAAATAATATATAGAGGTTAGGCATAAATGTTACAATTGGTGATGAGGCATGGATAGACATTGGTGTAAGAATTATTAGTAATGCATGGAAGGGAAAAGATGACCATGACCACAACCTGGCACTCGATTTCAGGTACAAGGGTGTGGGATGATTCTCATTTTTAGGTAAGGGTGTCAATTAGTAAGGGAAAAAGTAGGTGGGAAAAAGAAAGGGGAGAATTGGGTGAGTAGGGAAATTACCACAAAAATTAAATTAAAAAAGTCCCATCGGATTTCCTGTAGAGACAATGGCAGAGTGGTTGGCTGCTGTTATACCCGCAAGAGGTGGTCCTACGAAATTCTAACCACACAGCAAACATCGCTTATGATCTAAAAGTTAAATCTACGATCGAATTTTTAGGATCGATGTTATGTGGTCCTTCGCAACGCGAACAACAGAACTCAGTTATTAACGATTATTTGTTTATTTCTTTATTTTATTACAATCAGATTGTTATTTTAAGGCTTTAATACTAATGAAATAACAAACTGTTTTGAGGCAGAGTAAAATGTGTTAGCAGCACTACCTACAACAATCTTATTTATTAAGTCATATAGCAATTTAAAGTCGTTAAAATAACTTATACCACAACGTTAAATATAACTTGCTGTCTTGAAACTAACTACCAAGCTTTCAGCTAATTCTAAGTTAATAAAGCAAGCGGTAAGGAAATGCTGATTAACATTAACAAAAGAGGTGGAAGTAAATATGGGAGTGCCACAGAGTAATGTATTGGGACCGTTGCTGTTCATTATTCTAATGAAAGACTGTGTTCATGGGTTACGGTCAGAATTTAGGTTGTATATAGGTGATGTAATGGTATACAATAGGACCAAAACAGATGAAGACTGTGAACAGCTGCATGGTGACCTGGATAGAATATCTTAATGGGTAGGTCAGCATGGAATCAAGATAAATAACAGGAAAAGTCAGCTTATTAGGTACACAGGTAAAAAAATAAATATTAATTATGATTATAGGGTGGAATCAGAATTGCTTGTTGAAAGCTTGAAGTGTAAATATCTTGTCATAACATTTGATAACAAACTCAACTGGGCTGAGCACATTGGGCAGGTGGTAGGAAAAGGTTACAAAATCCTTCATTTACTGGAGAGGGTGATGAGAGGATGTACCAGAGAATTTAGGGAATTCGGTTACAAAGCTTTAGTCAGATCATTGATTTAAAATGGTGGTGTAATTTTGGACCCACATTTTGATTATCAAATACAGGAGGAGTTGGAGGTTATACAAAGAAGGGCAGCTAGATTGTTTGTGCAAATTATCGGAGGACCCAGTCAGTAACTGATATCATAAAGGAGCTGGATTGGGAGTCATTGGAGGAAAAGTGCTGGGAATGTACAGGTCATATGTTGGTGATGGGGCTTGGAGGGAAAATAGCCAAAGAATTAGGAATAGTGCTTGGAAGGGGAAAGGCGACCATGACGCTCGATTTCATTCTTTTTTTTTCTGTTAAGCGTGTCAGGGATTGGAACAAATTACCAAGTGAAGTGATGAATAATTTACCAAAAGCGCTCAAGGAATTTAAAATTAAAGTTGGTAAATTGGGGAGGAATTTAACACTCCAATTATAAAATAAAATTTAAAAAATAAAAAAGGGTGATTAGATTACTAGAGGAATTGCCACCGGAGCGTTAGCTTCAACTTAATTAATATGTAATTGGAGACTTTCCCGGCGTATTGATTCAATAAAAGTTTCTCGGGAGTCCAGCCGGATGGTGTCATAAAACGACGACGTTTCGACAACCTGCTCGGTTGCCTTCATCAGGTCTATTTTGGATATTTCTTCTCGAAATCACAATAGTAGCCAATGACAATGCGTGATTTTCGATATAAGAAGCCGCGTCGAGCCGTGGCTTACTGAGCAGGCCTTGACCGGCAACACTCGCCTTGGGATGGTCTGCAGCGGTGAGAGCGGAATATCACACACACACGACTCCTGACACTGCAGGAAGCTCCATGTTGTGATGACAGTAATAAGATGGTCGTTAGAGGCGGCATGGGACTGGAGACTAGGAAGCGAAAGAAATTCTGCCATGGCCTTACCATCCCGACATTCGCGTGGAGTGATTTAGGGAAACTATGGAGGAGAGAAGCGGGGATTCGAACCCTCGCCCTTCCGCTTAGCGCCACGCTCGCTCGTATAACAAAGTGAAATAAAAAGGAGTTGTAGGGTCTATGTATTATTGATATTCCAAGAAGAGTTTACCTTTGTTATTGGGTCTATGTATTATTGATGTTCCAAGTAGGGTTTACCTTTCTTCCGAACACATTATCAAAAGAGGTAGAAGTATATATGGGAGTGCCACAGGGTAGTGTATTTGGACCGATGCTGTTCATTATTCTAATGAATGACTGTGTTGATGGGTTACAGTCAGAATCTAGGTTTTTTGCAGATGATATAATGGCACACAATAGGATCAAATCAGGTGAAGAGTGGGAGAATTGCCGTTTGACCAAACACTGTTAAATTCCTAAGCCCGTGGGAGAGTAGAATGTGATAAGAGTCACGTAAGAGGCAAACAGACTTTTTAAGTAGGTTTCGTTATCTCACGAATGTGTTCTGACAAGCAGTGGAATGGAAGGCTATATACGGACGAATTGTCTCGGCCGGCACTTGATAACATTGATTGCTCTGTTCCAATACGTGTCGACAGCCAACTCAGAAACACTTCCTCGAGGGTTAAAGAGTTTACATTGCTCGTTAGTTTCCATTGCGCAACGAAAGCTGAATACTTGATGTCATCCCAGTATTTGTCTCAAACTATTTAAGTAAAGCAACGGAAAAACTGGAACCTGGTGGAGTGGCAGCGTATCTCAGATCGTTTACGGTTTGGCTAGATTACGCAAAACTATTCCAGCAGTACGGTAGACACTCGCTAATGAAAATCCTAGCATTTTCCATCTGGTTCATCCTGCAGACCTATGTGTGCATAACAATGCGTTAACCTTTTATTCTTTTTTTCTTATTGTGTCTCAGCATAAACGTTTGTTATGTAGTATCTTTGTAAGCTTTAGCATAAATTAAATTCCACAATTTCGTTACTTTGATTGAAGTGTTAATCTGTCATGTAATGATTTGGTTAACATTTTCGTATAAACCAACGTTTTTCATTTAAAAAAAAAAAAAAAAAAAAAAAAAAAAAAAAAACCCTGAAGAAATAAAGAACTAATGTTACGTAGTTAAAAAGGGAAGAATATTAACAGGTTTTCGTGTTGATCTGTTTTGTAGCGTGCTCTGTTCAGTGTGATCTCTGCCACCTCTCTGTTCTTGGCAGTAACGCGTTACTATTTCTAGCTCCGCTCTCAAGCCACGCACTGCCATAGGACGGATCGCTGACTTTAAACTAGATCACAAGCATTCAAACACATCCAGATTGGTTCTCTAGTTTTATATCTGGACAAAGTAATTGACATACGTTGCCCGCACATGGATTTATATAAACAAAAATATATAAATAACGATAACTTTATTATCAGTGCTTGTTTATTAAATGACGGTGCCGCTAACTCCCCAAAATTGGTTCGGGAAATTCTGCTTTGTAACGATACCATGAAAAATATTTTCCATTTTATATGGTCGAAATTGATTATTTTTTTACCGTGCGAAACAAGGAGATTTTCACCTACAGTTCCAACTGAGTGGGGAGAGGGAGAAGGGGCTACTTAACTCCATAAAGAGTTTATTCCAGAGATGAATTATAAGAGGATAATATTTTAATCTACCCTAACATATCCCAGAATTATTGAAACTGAAGAGGGCAGATTATATTCTCTGGTATAAACGGAACAAATCGATCTGTGGATTTAAGTTTTCGAAGAAGTACAATACTTTCTTTTTTTAATTAAAAACGATGCACAAGATTTTTTTTTCATGATTAATATATTTTCAAGGTGTGCCGCGTTGTTTATTTCAAAATCTGAGCTTTCAGCTGCCATCCTACAGCCTTCGTCAGAGATAACCTGAAAATCTATTAATCATTAACAAAGACGACCGCGGAAGCCTTAGGAATCATTTATTTTTGTCCTGTTTTTCAGTGGATATTCATAGTGTGCAGGCAGGCAGCGTGGGAGGAGCCCGCTCCCGAATATGGAGTAATGTTCGCTGGTTTGCTGCCGGCTGATGCTGTGGAAACATGAGGTTTCGACGGCGTGTTCTGCCGTCATCCTCAGCACTGCAGCAACCAGTACCGCAACGACGCGCTTATCACAGCATCGACCGGCAGCGAAAACCGAGAGATTACATTTCAACGACTCGCCATGAGAACCTTCGCTCACTTATTGAGTTATAAGTCCACGGAAATTGTATTTTTCGGTTGATATAACGAACTTGAATATTTTTTCCTGTATTAACGAAGAGTAATTTACCTTGATGACCATCAATAACCTCTCCTAAGCTCATGTTGCTGATTTACAAACAACTTTTTTTCGTCGTAGTTTTTTCTTCGCTATGTCAAACTGCCAGCCAGTAATTTTATACCTTGTATATCTCCCCGTGAATTATGATCCGGTACCACGTACTTCTTTTCCAGTCTTCTGGTGAGCACCAAGTGTCCAAACTGAATCTAAGTAATATTACAAGCTATGCCAACACATCTCTGGTAATATTAATCATACCGGCCCCTTGATCATATTTTAACCTACCCATGTCCTTCACAGTACCCACAGAATTTATTTCCAGTTCCCTAGGCTGATCATTTCCACTCATGTGGAGAATCCCCTGCTCTTATTATTCCTTCTAGATAGCTGCGTCACATTCTACATCTACATCTACATCTACATCTATACTCTGCAATTCACAAATATTGCTGGTGGCAGAGGATGCTTAGCACCAATTCTAATTCTGTGCATTCCAATCCCAAACAGAACGAGGAAAAACGGAATATACAAAAGTATCAGTACAGCATCTTATTTCTCTAATCTTATTCCTCCTGTCATTGCGACCTAAATAGGTTGGCGGAAGAAGTATTTCATTCTACTCGTAAATTAAAGATTTTCGCATAGTAGTAGGAGAAGGTATTAGCTGGCCAGAAACCGGGAAAACCCATGAGTCACGAGGTGGTGGGGGGGCACCTCCCTCCCCTCCCTCTCCGGCGGGCTTTTGAATAAGCCAATCAGCGGACCGTTAGTTCATTTGGTGGCCGCTAGGGGGGCAGCACCGGCCGCGTTTGCGCAAACGATAGTTCCTTGACCGCCCGCCCAGATGGAAGCACAAACCTCAATCTGCGCAGACATTCCATGGCTCGCGTGACGTCACAGCCTCTCTAAAGGAACTCTAGCGCATAAATGTCATTACACCAGCCAGCTCGCCCTCAGTTCCCGGTCGACGCTCGTCAGTTGCAGTTCACTATGGCTAGTGAGGTTCTCCTGTTTTCAACATGCTACAAGTTAAACTGCAGTGACACCAAGCGGATCACTGTTGGTTTGTCACCTAAATTGGAATTTAATCCAGTAGTTGTACTCGAAAAAGTTGGGTACAATAAAGTCACTCTCACACATGAAGAGTGGGATGTACTGAGACAGTTGGTCTATACAATTGGTGGCTTTTTCATCAACACTGAGCATTTGCAAACGAGTGTCTCACTAGGCAATCACACTATCTCTTCCCGAGCCGTGGCTGGAGCGAAAACTATATGGTTTTACAACAATGCTGTTCCTGCCTATGGTGTGTTTCTCGGCGAATCAACATGGCATAACATGGTGGACGCCTTGCCTGCAGTGACCAGTGCCATCAACACCATGAAGCTCTGGAGTTATCAAGTTACCAAGTACTACAAAGAGTTTGTGAATACGTTATCAGTGAAAGTGATTCGTGACTACCCCCGTTGTTCTGTGAATGGCCTGCTAGATTTGCATTTTGATAATGTACATGTCAATGAAGTGTCATACAGCCCCTGTTCAACACTAGTCTATGAACGTTTAAAGTTAGAAATTAAAGCATATAAAAAGCTGTTAGTGTATGACGATGTTAAACGCAAAGTTGAACAAGATTTAAAAGGAACTGATGTATTTAGCAGAGGCGGTGATGACGTATGTGGTAACAATTAGTACCCATCAGTCCATAGTTCTACAATTGACATTTTGCAACTAAAAAAATTGATTGTACTTGAATTGTGAGTAAATAAAATCATTTTACCAGATTTTTCTTTTGTCATTTCACCTATCCTAATTAAATAAAAAGATAGTATATATTTTTAAAAAATCTTTTATTTCGCCCACCAATTGGCGATTAAAAATACATTTTCAATTGCACACATATTATTACAAAATATATGTAATTTACAAAGTTTTCTCAAATTATTTTTCTTGAGTTCTCGTAGTGGTGGACATCCTAAATCTTCTATATTGTAGCATACTTTCTTCCTGATGATTTTCTGTAACCATCTAGCCTTCTCCAGTCCTTTAACGTAAATGATTGAATCATCCTCATTGGTTATTGCATGTAGTATAGAGCACATCTTGCTGAAGGAAACGCCATCAGAATCCCAAGGTATTCCATGGTAATTATGTGTTAGCCATCTAACTGATGGTTCATTACCTCCACGCGATGGTGATGATACAGAAATACAATGTGTAGAGATAATTTTGTCAGACCGTGTTACACACACAGCAACTTCTTTGAAAATAAACCCACCATCCTTCTTCGTGAAGCCCTGTGCGTCCAGGAAGATGGTCGGCATGGTAATGGTTGACAAGACTCTCTGCTACTTGATTTTATGTCAGCTTGCGCACGACACTTGTTAGAGGTACGTATTCTACAACACGATCGTGCAAGATCAGGCAGTATGCAGCGGTGTAAGCAGGAAAATTCTCACTGCTATCAAACTCGACACGAATGTCTACAGGCCCCCGTTTTAACAGACTCGTTTTGGTGTGAACAGTCAATTACGGCGATAGGTGCAGTTTCTATAAATTCTTCACGTTTTAGTAGCGGTAAAGGATGGTCTCGTTCGTAGTAAGACTGTTGGAATCTTGCATACATATCATACAACAACGTGGTTCGGTTTTTCTTAAAGTCCAAATTCATGTTCTCATATGGATACGCCACATCATTTAGGAACACCTTGACATTGATAAGATTGCAGTTGTCAAAGATGTTTGCACTTAATTCCGCATTCCGTTCCTGTTTGTCTGAAATCCCAGAACCACGAACCTAGGTTTCTCCAATTGTGTTGATGTTTTCAAAGACCAAATTTGAGTCTTGCTGATTGGAAGCAACGGGTACTCCAACAGATCCCAGCTTCTGAAATTAATGCGAAGTGGTTTCCCACTGTCTACAATCTTAAGCAGCGCTAGCTTTTCTCGTTCACCTATTTGCAAATGAGGCATCACCCACGCCAGTTTGCTGATGGTGAATTTACTTTCCTGAGGATTTGGATTGGCTTGTACATATGAATTTGTATCGTCCCTAGCTCGAATCAATATTAGTTCTTGTTTTACATTTGCAAGTATCTTTTTAAAGTCTTCGCAAAAACCCAAGAGCATACTCAGTGGTATACATACATCAAAGTAGCCATTTCCAGGAGGGCGTTGCTCCCATCCTGCATTCATCAACACGCCCATTTGTGGGGGGCTTGCAGAAATAAGCGTTTTCAATGTGCTTGTAATACCAACATTTCTATTTCGGTCAATTTCAGTTCCATTAAGTTCATATCGAATTTCCTCAAACAGAAAAGCGAATGCATTGGATGTGGTAATTGAATTTGTAGCTCCTGAACCATCTGACTTGATGAATCTTCCTTCCATATGCAAGTAGCTTTCGCATGGTAGTGTATATGTATCTTGGTTTTGAATCGGTATTCGGATTTCATCATTGTTATTAAATGTGGCTGGCGTATGCGGCTGGTGACTCAAATATTGTTTGCGCGTCACCGACTCGTCAAACTCCACACTGGAAGTTATGTCTAGCACATCATCCATGACTTTTAACTGTATAGCCTAACGACTGTAGGAAGAGCACGTTCTCAGGTGTTAATCGTTTCACTGTTGGTTCACGACTGACAGTTGTTTGAGTCCGCCTCTTCTTATAACGAGCGCCCATTCTTTTTTATATGTAGTCTGAGAGTGATGGTTTCTCCTCTGAAATCCACTAAATTGCCGTCCTGATCGACAACTCTAACGTTGATATTACTGAGAGTTTTCACTGTGATGGGTAGATATATGACATTAGCGGGTACTTCACAATCTTGTACCTGGTGGTAC
>JARYHS010013630.1:8164410-8200262 GCA_031002005.1 Vandiemenella viatica
CACTCTTACAGCGGCTACCCTTGCGCAATCAATCTCATGGCGTTCCAAGAGATCTTTGCGACTGAAATGCTGCAGGCATCTATCACATATGAAAATTGAAGTTGTATGTTTAGTTATTGATGATCTGACTAACTTTGACAAGTTCTTGATCCAGCAGTAGTGAAACTTATCGTCACCTTCTGTAATCAACAACATGTTTATATGGAACTCGCGTTTCACTGCAGCATGGTGAAGGGGGCCTACAACTCTATGTTTTTTACCGTCTGGTTCCAAGCCGTAGACATTGATCGAATATTCAGGATTTTGCCTCTCAAATTTAGAAATGTCTGACAATTTTACAGGGAATTCGATGCCTGCAAAATCTAAATCGTACTTGGAACGTACTTTAATATAATGACTAATTTCTTGCGCGTTGTGGTGCACCTGTTCGCGAAAAGCCAGGATCGTCCAAAGAAAACAACGATCATCTTTGTTTTTAACATTGATAATTGCCTTCTTTGCTTGGATATCGGATGGCAGTGCTATAAATGAAGAGCCCCGAAACAACGGTTCGAATTTAGCTACATGGATGTCGAGGGAGTTAATTTGATCGAGGCATTTGCCACTATCCCGGTCCTGGAATTCACTAAATCTCTTCTTGATATCTTGAAACACATAGACTTCATACCATTCTTCCAGGTGAGTGCTTAATGTTATTTCTCGCATCTTTGGCATAAAACAAATACGGCTGATGTTAGTGATATTGTTTTTCTGGATTTGGAAAAGACAATCCAGCCCCACCTGGCATTTTACAGCCGGTGTTGAAGGATTGTTAATAATCACGGAAATTTGGTCTTTAAAAATTCCATAACATGCTCTAATAAAATTGCCTGGATCTTTAAAATTTTCCGTATTTACAACAGTGATGTGAAGTAACCTATTCCCGTAAGCACTTGCCCTGATAGTTGGCTTCAAGCGCGTAGCATCTGGCTTACCGTTTTTCCCCACCCTCATTAACGGTTGCTGGTGTATTGTGCAGCCACTGGGACGATGGTTCGTCTGCAGCCCAGAGTGGCGACAGAGTGGCTAACAGATCGTTTGGATCTTCCCACGCACTGGTGCTGGGGTGGGATATGTCCACTGCTGGGATACTCCTCGCACTGGTGCTGGGTTGGTTTATGTCCACTATTGGAATACCCCATAGTGCTGCAAGGTCTGGTGGTGACATATAAACATCTGAAAATAGACACAAAAAATTAGATTCATAGTTACAAGTATGGAAAACAAAGCAGTCTATAAAATGAATACATTACCTGACATTTTAATGCTTTTTGATGGTCCGTCATCATGGGTTGCCTTCCGTTTGTGTGTAGGTTGCACACTGGTAAGGCCAACAGTATTCACATCATCTGCAACATAATAAATAATGTCTGTCATATATGTATTAAGTATTATCATGAAAAATAATTTAAGTACCAAACGATTGCCAGTAGGAAAACAATTCCTGATTGCTAATCACAGGCAACGCACATTCACTCACATCAGCAACAAAATAAATAATGTCAGTCACATATGCACTAAGTATTCACATAAAAAATTATTTAAAGTATTAAACACTTGCCAGTAGTAAAACAATCCATCAATTCCTGAGTGTTAATCACAGGCAAAGCACCTCCACTCCCATCATCATGGGTTGCCATCCGTTTGTGTGTGGGTTGCACCCTGGTAAGGCCAACAGTATTCACATCATCTGCAACATAATAAATAATGTCTGTCATATATGCATTAAGTATTAACATGAAAAATAATTTAAGTACCAAACGATTGCCAGTAGGAAAACAATTCATGAGTTCTAATCACATGCATAGCGCCTCCACTCACATCTACAACAAAATAAATAACGTCAGTCACACATGCACTAAGTATTCACACGAAAAATTATTTAAAGTATTAAACACTTGCCAGTAGTAAAACTATTCCTGATTGTTAATCACAGGCAACGCACATTCACTCACATCAGCAACAAAATAAATTATGTCAGTCACATATGCACTAAGTATTCACATAAAAAATTATTTAAAGTATTAAACACTTGCCAGTAGTAAAACAATCCATCAATTCCTGAGTGTTAATCACAGGCAAAGCACCTCCACTCACATCTGCAACATAATAAATAATGTCAAGCATATGCACTAAGTATTCACACGAAAAAATTATTTAAAGTATTAAACACTAGCCATTAGTAAAACAATCCATCAATTCCTGATTGTTAATCACAGGCAAAGGACCTCCACTCACATCTACAACAAAATAAATAATGTCAAGCATATGCTTTAAGCATTCACATAAAAAAGTTATTTAAAGTATTCACATAAAAAATTATTTAAAGTATTAGCTACTTACTGGTACGACCAACAGCATTCATTTCATCTGCAACAAAATAAATAATGTCAATCATATGCACTAAGTATTCACACGAAAAATAATTTACCATGTTAATCACTTACCGCCTGCAAGATTGTACCGCACCACAAGGTTGTCCATTGTTACCGATCGTGAGTCTACAAATTCATCACTGATTAGTTGCGAGATGACGGGGAGACCTGTAAAATAAAATTAAAATCAAACTTACTTATTTATAATAATAATAATTATAATAATACTTAATAAAAGAAAATTAACTCACCATTTGCTAAATACTGTTCGATGTCTTCAGCAGTCAGTACTCGATCCATGATGTTCACTCTGTAAGATACTGGTGATCAATGAGGTTGAGAAGAAGTTTGGCACAGAATTTATACCCTGTCACGAACGGTAAATTGTGCCGTCGAAAGTAGGTCCCAGCCCGCTCACACTTCAGGAATAGTTCCTAACGGGACCCGACGCGTCACCCGGAAATAGCGCTGCGCTAGGAAACTACGCACGCCAGGAATAGCGGCTAACGGGACCCGACGCGTCATCTGTGGCGCGCGCTGTCACCCACGCCGAGTTACAGTACGCACTCCAGGAATAGCGTATAACGGTACCCGACGCGTCATGTGTGGCGCGCGCTGGGAATAGCAACAACTGTTGTCGCCTGCGGGGGTATGCGCCCGACTAAGCTCCACAGAATACTCAGATTCAGGTTACGCGAGCCATGGAATGTCTGCGCAGATTGAGGTTTGTGCTTCCATCTGGGCGGGCGGTCAAGGAACTATCGTTTGCGCAAACGCGGCCGGTGCTGCCCCCCTAGCGGCCACCAAATGAACTAACGGTCCGCTGATTGGCTTATTCAAAAGCCCGCCGGAGGGGAGGGGAGGGAGGTGCCCCCCCCACCACCTCGTGACTCATGGGTTTTCCCGGTTTCTGGCCAGCTAATACCTTCTCCTACTACTTCGCATATTCTCCAATAAATTCAAACGAAAACGACGTCGTCTGTGTGCCAAACTATCCCAGCCCAATCTATGTATCAATTCTGTGACACTTTCGTAAGGACTGTAACTAGCAGTCACGAATCGAGCGGCTCTCTTCTGTACTTTCTCTAACGTGTCAGTCAATCGGTCATGGTCTGATTGAACCGGGTGCTTACTATCTCTGACTTCCTCAGACACTTCTTCGCTACTGTTGTGCGAGTAGAGGCTTTCCGCCGTAACGACCATGGAGGAAGGAAATATATGGAGACGACGCAAGAGACCTTCACCACGCATTGAAGTGACGCCGGGCGGAGGAGGAGGGGGGGGCTAGGCAGATCCCATACAGACACGGGGTATATGTACAAAACCTCAAGCGGACTCTAGGACAAACGTAACGCCACAATCTGCTCATGGATTATTATGTAACTCGATGAAACAAACACAAAATGAAGAATAAAATTTTTTGATATCATGATTAGTTTTCGAGATATTCTGTCTCAAACGTGAAATGTTTTTGGTTGAAATACAGTAGAAAAAATTGGTTAAAGTCAAATTTGATGACGAATTCTTATTTAAAAAGACGAGACAAATACAAAATAAAGAATAAAAATTTTCGATATCTCGCCTAGTTCTCGAGATATACTGTATCAAAAGTGAGGTGTCTTGAGTTGAAATGCAGAAGAAAAATTTCAAAAAGTCAAATTTAATGATCGATTCTTATGTAACACGACGAGACAAATCGAAAATAAAGAATAAAATGTTTTGATATCTTGCTTAGTTTTCGGGATATACTGGGATTGGGTTGATATGTTGCCTGGACACACCCCTTTAAATCTCATTTTCAACACTCGTTAAAAAGTAATGCTAGTCTATTATGTGCAAAATGGCAAGGAATGCTGATTTTCTACACTACAACAACAAAAATTTGAGAAAAAAATCATCCCATTGAGAGCTATGACTAAATATTTATAGACAGGCATCGAAGTATGCAATTCCTATCGCCCTCTTCAACAACGATAATTAGAATTCAACTTACTTATGAAATGATGTTCCAGGTTCTTTCCTCTCTTGCCTATTTGTGCAACCGTATGCAACACAAGATGGCATTATAAAATACTTATACACATTACAAAATGAAATAATTACAGCATCTAACACAATATGATCATCGCATTTGTTTGGGATCGCAATATCGCCGCTGCCGCCACTGCGCATGCGCGAGAGTTTAGAGCCTGCTTCACAGAGTTAACGTCACTTCTCCTCCACATATTTCCTTCCTCCATGGTAACGACGCAATGTAACAGTCTCTGGTACCCGCCTGAAGGTAACGTGCTTCGACTGTCTAGCTCAGTGGCGTTGAAGAGGTCACAACCCCCGCAGCCCTGACTTCCACTATTATTTCCTGCATTAAGGGTTGCATCAAAGAGGTTTCCAATTGCGTCTCCACGATCATACACGGCCAAAAGAGGATTTGACGTAGTCAGCAATTTATTAGCTAAAAATTAACAGATTATAAATAGTGGAACGTGGCGATTTAAGGTTGCTGATGACAAATAAGGCCTAAAAAATTGAAAAAGTACTGCCATTACACAGAGATCAGACCTGTAATTAATCCTATTTTAAAAAAATAATATTTACTTGTCAATGATACTGCAAACAATGCAGCAATATTTTTAATATCTGTTAATAAAGAAATTTTAGGAGCCTGTTCCTGTTTTTCTACATATATGATATCGCACACTTCACATAAGAATCACTGTTTCAAAAGTGGGTTACAAACAAAAAAAGTTCGATTACTATGGGTTACTTTTTTTTTCTGGAAAGGGGGCGGTAAGTAATTTTTGTTCGAAAAGGGGGACGTGAGTACATTTTTTCCCGAAAAACTGGTGGCAAGCGAAAAAATATAGAGCTCCTATGCTCTAGACTGTCTACCCAGTCACAGCAGGCTTGTAACATATGGAAGCTAGTGACACCTGATGATGACAGCAGATACAGCTGTCGACACATTGTATTCCTACGACGCCATCCGGCTGGACACCCGACAAGCTTGTATTTCTCCGGCATTATTTATTTTCGTTAGTCATTATTGTCTGTATACATTGCCCGTCCCTCTGTTTCCTAACGTTGCTATCGTCTCTCTGGTTGCCTCGTGTCACAGTTCCCCACAGCCCCGTACGATGTGTCCTGACTGACTCCGTGTGTGTTGTTCTGTACGTAGATTGGTGGACATGAGTATTTATATTAATTATTAACATTAATAAAGGGGATTTGGATTTTAATTTTATGAAGGAGTGAAAATATGGATTTTATCAGACTCTCGATGTTAATTGGAATATAGAAAAACTGTCACAATATGACATTTGTTTAGTATCATTCACGATTACAAGTCTGAGCGAATTGAATTTACCGTTAATATTAACACAAGAAGGCAAAAATCTCAAAGCAACGCTCAGAGGTACAATTAGCCGTCTTGAGCAAGCAAACAATTGTAATTTACTTTTAAATCCATCTCATAAATTAATATGCAAGAAAGAATAACATTTGGAAACAATGTACAAAACAAGTTATGATGACCTCAGACATGGCTATCATAATACTGTGACTTTACATTTCAATAAATCAGGGCGCCACGAATGAACAATATGCCATTCGAAAATAACTAGTTCTGGCAAATTACGCCGCTAGCTCAGGGGATTTTGAGTTACGAAGTTAGAACATGGATCTTTCCTCTCAAAGACGCTTAAGGGTTCTGTTACACGGAATGCTCAATCAGATGGCTTGGTTGTGATATTTTACCATTGTAGTTTTGCGTCTGATGTCTGCGGTGATCGAAGACAGCCCACGGTACGGGACCTCTGTCTTACAAGGCGGCTATAGGCACGTCCCATCTGGTAATGAGCATCATCGCATTACTGGCTGTGTCGCCGTTCGAAAACTGCTCCAGCAAGCCGGCAGCGTCAGTTTTCCGACACCAGGAGTCGGACTGCAGCAGTTAGCGAGAAAAGCCAACTTTTGGAGTGCACCACAGACTAGAATACAATGAAGCTCGTCGCTCTTCTATCTGCGATGAAACCTCTGGCTCTACCCCTTGCAGTCTCGAAGATCACATTTAACAGAAAATTCCCAGGATTTTAAGTTATATGCTCATTTGGATTGGAGCTTCAGGTTGGCACCTAATGTCACGTGATATCCCCGATATCTTATTCGCTCCGCGTGTATCACAGATGTCGGCAATATTCGGCTAAGTTCGGGGACGACCCTGTGCTCGGACGGCAGGCATTCCCCGCCAGGTGAGCGACCTCGTTGACCACCCACCCCCAGAGAGCAGAATGTGTCGTCCCTTAATCCACGACATCCTATCACCGTGGCTCGGGAAGGCCACGATTAGCTTCAAGCCTAAACAGCTAAATAATTCTTTAATACTCGTTGCAACAAGATACACTGAATGTTCACCTTTGGATTATTGTCCTCACATGGAATCTTGTGTACTTAAGGAAATTACTAAAAAAACTATCTAGGTGGTCGCCCAAGATTTATGAAACTTAATCGAACATTCTGATTTATATAATAAAAAATGCGCCCTAGAATGTGGCTACAGCGTCACATTATATAGTGGACTGTTTATCGCAGGAAAAGTGTACAACATTTTCCCTGTATTTGTTCTCATTATTTATTCTCTGTGTTTTATGCTAATCAATGTATACTAATAAAAGGCGCAACCGCGATTCATGCGCCGCCATTCGTTGATGTTTGCCGCTTCTGCACTTCTTCGGATGGACCATCGTAGGCTGGTATGGTGGCGGCCCGGGGAGAGGCCCCACTCTTCCATTGTTTTGGAGAGGCACAGCTGTGTTACTCCTGGCGTGGGGACCCATCAGGTATGACTTCAGATCACAGCTGGTAGTGATTGAGAGAACTCAGATGGCACAAAGGCACTACACTGAGATCTACGTGTTACCGCTCAATTGACAGTGTCGTGGTTACATTTTTCAACACGACAATGCTCGTCCATACACCGAACGTGTCTCTATGAACTGTCTGCGTGATGTTGAGGTACTCCCATGACCACCAAGACGCCAGATCAGTCCCCTGAGAAGCACGTGTGGCACCAGCCCTGACGTCAACTCCATCCCAGTGCCAATATCCAGGATATCAAGGACCAGTTACAACAGTTGTGGCCAGCTTGCCTCAGGAGAGGACACAGCGGCTTAGTGACAGCCTCCCCAACCGAATCAGTTCATGCATCCAGGACAGAGGGGTGCAACGTCATATTGATAAGTGGGCTCAAGTTCTTTCTAAAATTGTATCGATTCTGTGATCTCTGAAATAACATCTCATACGCTCTGAACCCGTGAAGTTTCTTTTCGTTTCTTCCTCCCCTTCTGAGTGCTTCAGTTTTCATGCCAGGCAGCGTAGATTTGTCTGTTGAAATTACCTCGTAATACAATCAGTAACTAGTATCATGAAAGAGCTGGGTTAGTAGTCTTTGGAAAACATGCGGCCTGTAGGTAGATTGTTTGGACTGTACAATGTAAGGGAAAATATGTGAGGGTATATTTTTAATTTAATATTATTTAAAATAGAAAAGATTACCCAGTTATTTGTTTTGTTAGTTACTATGAAAACTCTTATGAAATAATATCTATGAATAACAAATAATAATGAGGTGCAATGATCTCTGGAATAGGTCAGAGAATTATTATGGAGGTTTCGTTCATGGAGGAAGGAAATATATGGAGACGACGCATGAGACCTTCACCACGCATTGAAGTGAAGCAGGGCGGAGGAGGAGTGGGGGGGCATGGCCGGAATGGGAGGGGGGAGGCATGGCCGCTTCCATACAGACACGGGGAATATGTACAGAAACCTCAAGGCGACTCTAGGATAAACGTGACGCCGCAATCTGGTGATGGATTATTATGTAACTCGATGAGACAAATAAAAAATGAAGAATAAATTTTTTTGATATCCTACTTAGTTTTCGACATATTCTGTCTCAAATGTGAAATGGTTTTGGTTGAAATTCAGAAGAAACAAATTGGTCAAAGTCAAATTTGATGATGGATTCTTATTTAAAAAGACGAGACAAATAAAAAATGAAGAATAAACATTTTCGATATCTCACCTAGTTCTCGAGATATACTGTATCAAACGTGAGGTGTCTTGAGTTGAAGTGGAGAAGAGAAATTTCGCAAAAGTTAAATTTAATGATCGATTCTTATGTAACACGACGAGACAAATCGAAAATAAATAATAAAATTTTTCGATATCTTGCTTAGTTTTCGGGATATACTGGGATTGGGTTGATATTCGGCCTGGACCAGAAATTAATTCTGCCAAAGCTACAATGAATTACATGCAGAATGGAAATTTCAATTTTTTTACTACCACTTGTGTTTAGATTGAAATGCGGCGTAGACCAGAATAAAAATTGTTAACTTGTTAACATACGTCGTAAGCTTAATTGGAAACGGCTGAAAGTAGTTTCCATCGCGATATACGTTTTGTCACTAACTTGGTTCTCATGAAATTACTAACAGTAATAGATAAATTCTTTGTCCCTTATGGAACAACAAAACCATTCTGGTACAGACTGCATTTAGACCTAACAACAATCTCCATTAAATTGCCGCTACAGAATCAAACTATGTAGACATACCAACACACGCGTATTTGAATCGCAAACTGTACTTGCAGTAACAACATCGTTTGCTTCATCAAGATTCCTAGATTGCATAGCATAATTTAACACATTTAATTTCATCATACAGTATAAACTGCAACGTGACGAAAGAAAGCGCATTACTAAATTCACTGAATCGCGATGTAAAACACACCCCGTTAAATCTCATTTTCAACACTCGTTAAAAATTAATGCTAGTCTGTTATGTGCAAAATAGCAAGGTATGCTGATTTTCTACACTACACCAACAAAAATTTGAGAAAAAAGTCATCCCATTGAGAGCTATGACTAAGTATTTATAGACATCCTCTAAAGTTTGCAACTTCTACCGCACTCCAATAACGATAATTAGAATTCAATTTACTTATGAAATGATATTCCAGGTTCTTTCCTCTCTTGCCTATTTGTGCAACCGTACGCAACACAAGATGGCATTATAAAACACTTATACACATTACAAAATGAAATAATCACTGTATCTAACACAATGTGAACATCGCATTTGTTTGGGATCGCAATATCGCCGCTGCCGCCACTGCGCATGCGCGAGAGTTTAGAGCCTGCTTCACCGATTTAACGTCACTTCTCCTCCATATATTTCCTTCCTCCATGGTTGCGTTAGAAAGAAAAAGAGAAAGGACGAGCAAGTCAAGAGAAAACTGGAGTAAGTATTCGTTTAGGAAAGTGATTGCATATGTTATATGATGTGCAAAGGTTGTTTATTAAGAAGAATGTTGCTTTAAATAAAAGTTTTTTTTGAAAATTTTCTTCTGTATCTCAGTGTTTCGGAATCTTACATACAGTGCCAAGAGAATTAATGAACAGTTAATCAAACACGCCGAAGGAGTTTAAAGTTGGAACTCGTTAAGTAGTTGTGTGGAGACATCATGACGCGTGAAAGTAAGGTTGTACGGACATTGCCACCGGAGCGTTTTATCCACACAATTGAAATTAAATTAAATTAAATTTACCAACCTGAAGCTGTTTGTCAACTGGGAGCTGTTATAGACCTGTGAACATCTCCCTCCTCCCTTTCCCCTCTGCAGGATAAGATAGTCGAGGTTCTTTTTACAGTTTTCGAACGCATACTTTTATGTCTTCAGATTAATTTTTAAAATATTTTCCTATTGCGCGCTATACCATGGTTATAGTGAGGATTGTAAGTAGGAAACGTGCTGCGCACGGGAGTTTGGTGCCGTTTGAACTAATAGTATGGCGATAGGGTGTTTAAACTGGGGTGCTCCGTGTGTATAGAGATTCTACGAGTAGCAGACATGCGCCGGAATAAGAGACCAACACCGCGTACGTGTTTGAGACGCTTGATCCAGCTGGCTGTTGGTAGGTCCCTCTCGCGTGGATTGTACTTTGTAGCGCTGGAGCTGGAGTTTGCGTGGCCTTCCAGCCGAGCATTGCGTCATCCTCTGCAGACTGGCGCGCGGAATATTCCTCGCGTGGCGGAGAGAGGTGGTGAAACCACACGCTCCAGGCGCGCACAGCGATCCCTCCGGTGTAATTACTCGCTGGCCAGAGATACTACACTCACATTCCTAACATCGCGCGTCCTCTCTGTGCAGTACAATACATTCCAGAGATCTCAGTAGGAGGCTGATTATGGGATGTGGAAAGTAGTCAATTCACAGATAGATGATTACACAACAAAATAGGTCTACATGTTACTGTCCAGAACTAGTTTGTCCTAGGTCAAACCAGTTTATCCTACGCGTGTCAGGATGTACTAGTTTAGCGCAAGACAATCTAGGAATAGGCCAAACTCATTTAAAGCCATGCACTTATGAAAGTGATCTTTCGAAAAATTTTACGAAAACTGAAATGAAACAATTAAAATTAAAATTAAAAAAGAACTTATTTGTGCTTCTTAGTGTAACAAATAAAATATTTAATCTCTTATTTATTTTTACAGGACGTACTATGGTGGAACTTCGTATTAATATATATATATATATATATATATATATTATACTGGCATCTACTAGTAGCTCAAGTTTTGCTACAGGTGTCCCCTATAAACCCTTGTCCTGGCCCAACTGATTGTTTAGAATCGCAAACCTTTTTAATCGCCTTTGATGAAGTTGTGTCTCGGTTTTAGCATTGATCCTTTGTTCAAACATTAAAACAAGAAGATTTTATATTTTCACTTTGCAAGATATCTTTCTAAAACCACTCTATAATCTTACTGATCAACTTGAACACTAGACGACGGCTCATCCATAATAACAGTATAGAAACAACACAAAACTTTCTTCACAAAATACCGAGCGTGGTGGTGTAACGGTTAGCGTTCTGACGGCGGTTCGAATCCCCGTCCGAGCATCCAGATTTGGGTTTTCCATGGTTTCCAAAATCACTCCAGGCAAATGGCGGAATGCTTCCTTCAAAAGGACATGGCCGAATTCCTTCCCATTCCTTGCCCCCATCCTTTCCCGTCTCTAAAGACCTCGCTTTTAAGAGACGTTGAGCAGTTAAAAAAAAAAAATTCTCAAAATCAACGAACACAAGTCACATCAGATCGGCCTAGGCAAAACTAGTTAAGCTTACAGTATTTAGGCCAAACTAGATTATCCTGGGCTAAACAAGTGTATCCTGACACGCCTAGGACAAATTAGTTTGGCATGATATCAGAGTTGGCCAATACCATATAAACCACATGAAACACTGTCATGGGATAGTCTAATATCAACTACATTTATAAAACGTGTCAAAAATGATTTCGCTGGTACCTTTCAAACAAATTCTTCTATGTAGTAGAACGAGTTCTCAATTAAAAAAATTATTTTAATTTTTTCCTGAATTTAATCTTATCACCTGCCACGCATTTAATATGAGTTGGAAGTTTGTTGAAGATATGTATTCCTCAATATCTGACACCTTTCTGAACAAACGACAGCGACTTGTAATCCGTGTGAAGATCATTTTTACATCTAATGTCTTAAATATTCATTTTACGGTTTTAAATGAATGCAATTTTTCTCGGCGTTGTTTATTTATAAACGTTTCTCGGGAAACAAACCGAGTAATATTATTATTAATACACAATATTTCGGCGACTTTATTCTCCGTCGCCATCTACAGGTGCAGTTGTAAGTCTTGAAGTCTGCCTTGAAGTCAGCCTTGAGCGTGTTGTTTGTAAACTGGCATGGCAACGACAGATGTTGTTATGTTGCCTAGCAGCATCTCAGATGTCATTAGACGCCCGCGGAATACAAAAAAGCAGAGCGTTGGTGATGAGCAGCCTCAATAACAGGAATCCGTGCATCACTTATCTGGAACCCACAATCCCTGTTAACCAAATCAGACGCGAGGCGAATTTCAAACGCTTCTTTAATGACGCTGTCCCAGAAGCCTCTCGGCCAGACCATACGGTGCATACAACAACATTGGAACACGCCCGACATGTTACCCTGGGGCAAAAAGACAAATCAGCAGTGGAGGAACATAGTTTCACAGAAGGACATGGTTTCGAATTCGAAGCGACTAAGGTGCTGACACATGCGAGAGACCTAGTATGAATATGGGAGTTATGATATCTGTCTGATGACCATGTGTCTGCTGATACTCGTGGTATGTGGGGCAAATATTACTGAATAGCAGAAAAGGCTTTTGACATAGGATAGAGGTGGTGCTGATGATGTGAACAGTTTTGTACCTAGTACCAACGATACTGAATGGCAGAGAGGTTTGTAGTGTGAGTTAAATGATACGATGTTGATGTGAGGAGTTTGGTACTTGGAACACATGTTAAAGGTGATTTTTTGGTCAGTCCTAAGCCATGGGAGTTCTGACCCACTTTTTCTTAGCCATGATTGGGCTAGTTGTTGTGTCGAGCTCGCTGTAGGCATGGAAATATGCGTCTGTGTGCGTCTTTCTCTGTGTAAGTATGGTGATACCTACGTTAAACTCGTCTGTCTGGACGTATGAATTGCTGTTCCTCCCATATGTTTGTTTGTGCTTGTGTCGAGACATATGGATTTGTGGGTGAGACCTAGTATGAATATGGAGGATATGATATCTGTCTGATAGACAAGTGCCTATTGTAACTCATGGTACCTGGGTCACATGTTACTAAATGACAGAAAGAGTTGCGATGTGGGAGAGACGTGGCTGTGATCTCAAACTTCACACATCCTGTAACTCTTCAGTTTGGATCTAGCGTGTTCAGTCTCTTTCCTCCAGTTATGTGCATGTGTGTGAGGATGTATGGAACTGTGTGAATGCATTGACATCTACATCTATATCTACATATATACTCTCCAATTCACAAAATTGTGGGTGGCAGAGGGTGCTCAACACCAAAGCTAATCTCTTTGCTGTGCATTCCAATCCCTAATGGTACGAGGGAAAAAAGAATTCATATAAGAATCAGTGCGGCACCTTATTTCTCTAATTTTATCTTTCCTGTCCTTCCGACTCAAATAGGTTGGTGGAAGAAGTATTTCACTACACTCGAAAGTGGGTGTACGCATGTTTAACAATAACTTTAAACGAAACGTGTGTCGTCTATCTACCAGAGACTCCCAGCCTGGACTACTAATCAGTTCTGTGACGCTTTCGTAAGGACTGTAGCAAGCGGTCACGAATCGAGCGGCTCTTCTCTGTATTTTCTATATACTTTTGATCAACCCCTTAAGAAACGGGTCCCAAATGGCACAACAATAATCCAAATGTGAACGCACAAGAGATTTGTACGCTATCTCCTTTGTTTGTTCATTACAATTTTTCAAGATTCGACCTATGAATCGCAGCCTAGAATTTGCTCTACCTACTAACGAATTAATGTGTATGTCCCATTTCATGTTCCTTTGTACTATTACTCCCAAATATTTCATAGAATCGACCATATCAATAACTGTATTGTTTAACTCGTATTTCTGAACAATTGAATTCTTTTTGTTAGTTATGCTCATTGTCTTGCACTTTTTACAATTTAGAGTAAGTTGCCACTCAGCGCACCAAGCCAAAATAACATCCAGATCGCGCTGAATTTCTAAGCAATCGGCCAAATTTCTTACTTCCCTATAAATAACCGCATCATCAGCAAACAATCTAAAAAGGCTTTTCACTTTGTCTCCGAGATCGTTTATAAAAAATTAAGAAAAGAAGTGGTACTATTACACTTCCTTGAGGTATACCCGATGTAACATCTAGATTAGAAGAACTTTCTCCTTCAACAACGACATACTGCGACCGATATACCGTACGCTCGAAGCTTCGCTAAAAGGCGGTTGTGTGGCACACTTTCTGGAAATCTAAAAAAACTGCATCTACTTGTGAACCTGCATCGATAACTTTCATTACGTCGTGTGTGAATAGGGCCAGCTGTGTTTCACATGATCTTTTCTTCCGAAATCCGTGTTGATTTGTTGTAAGCAAATTATTATCATCTAGAAAATTCATAATGTTCGAGCATATAATATGCTCCATAACTCTACTACAAACAGATGTTATAGATAGGGGACGATAGTTTCCAGGATCACTTCGATAACGTTTTTTGAAAATCGGAGTTACTTGTGCGATTTTCCAGTCTGAAGGCACTTTACGGTCTTCTAATGATTTACTGAATATAGCAGATAGAAATGGATTGATTTCAACGACATACTCTGAAAATACTCTTACTGGAATTCCATCCGGGCCCGGTGCTTTCCCCCACTTCAGGAGCTCTAATTGCTTAATGATACTTGCAGTATCTATTCGTAATGATTCCATCACCGACTCGCTACGGCGTGGGAAAACTGGAATACTATCCTTATTTTCATTTGTAAATGAATTTTTGAATACACTATTTAGTACGTTAGCTTTATCACGTCTTTCATTAACCTCGGAACCTTCACACATTAGTGCTGGAATATTGCTGTTGGTACAATTAACTTTTCGTACATACGACCAAAATTTCTTTGGGTTTTCTGTGAGACTTTTAGAGAGAGAGTTGGAGTGAAAATTGTTAAAGGCCTCGCGCATTACATTCTTAATACGTCCTCTTAAATCAGCTAAGGTTTCTGAATCGCTGCGACACCCCTTCCTTCTTGAGCGTGCGTGTATTTTACTTTGTTTTTTGAGTAATCTTATGCCTTCGCATGTGTACCACGGTGGATCATTCTCCACCTTTATTGTCCGCTTCGGTATATGTATGTATTTCCATACCTTCCCTGACTATATGTATAAAACGATGCCACATCTCTTCAACGGGGTCCTTTGTTGACTTGAAGTTATGGTAATTATTCCTCAGGTAGGTTCTAAAACAATCCTTTGAGGCCTTACTGAATCTGTATACAATCCGCCCTTTTATCCTTTTTCGCTTGGTCATTAATTTGATAGTCGCAATTACCGCTTTGTGATCGCTTATTCCTGTGGTCGTTGAAATATCGGTGAATAATTCTGGCCTGTTGGTAACCAGCAAGTCTAAAATGTTTTCGCTACCGTTATGACACCGCGTAGGTTCATTAACTAGCTGCTCGAGATGGTTATCTGACAACTCGAGAATTACTTCAGAAGCTGCCTTATCCCTGCTACCTATAATGTGAACGTAATTACGCCAGTCAATATAAGTCAGATTGAAGTCGCCTCCTAGAATCATAGCATGATCCTTAAAACGGCTAGCTATACTATTTACATTATTTCTTAACTCCTCGACGATAGCTATGTCGGAATCGGGTGGACGGTAGAAGGCGCCTATGATGAGTTTTGACCCAGCAACATTGAGTTTAATTCATATGATTTCACAGATCGTATCGACATCTATTTCATTACATGGGAGAAAGTTACTCACAGCTATAAATACCCCACCTCCATGAGAATGTAATTTGTCTTTACGAAAAACGTTCATGCTATCTTTAAAAGTTTCGGCGGAACTTATTTCCGGTTTCAACCAACTTTCTGTACCGATAATGATATCCGCTTCTGTACTACAAATAACGCTTTCAAGTTCCGGTTGTTTGTTACAAACGCTTCTGCAGTTAATTACGAGAACATTTAACTGTCGAGATTCTTTTACGTTGCTCCTACATTCCGGTGTTGCATCTGATTGGGTTGCCCGTAACTTAATTTCGGGGTTTCGGGTCCTCCCCCCTCAGCCTAAAAAAACCACCCAGTGCATTCCACATATGAGTGTGTGTATATGTGTGTCTTTCTATGATTTTTGCTAAGTCATGGGTATTCTGTTTCACTTTTTCGTTGCCTTGATTGGGCTAGTTGTTGAGTCTAGATCGCTGTAGGCATGGAAATGCCCGTGTGTATGTGTCTCTCTTTTTTTTTGTGTAAATGTGGTGATACCTGATAACTTGCTTGTGTGAGGTGACATATGGATTTGTGGATGAGACCTAGTATGAATATGGGAGTTATGATATCTGTCTGATGACGAGATGTCTACTGCTACTCGTGGTACCTGGGGCAAATGTTACTGAATGGCAGAAAAGGCTTAGGTGTGGAATTAAGGATTGCAATCCCGCAGTGTTTTCAATCCCGCGGGATCCGCGCGGGATTTGCGCCAATCCCGCGGGATCCGATTGGTACAAATAGTTTTTTAACGCATATATTTAAAATATACAAGTAGTTACTTAAAACGTTAATAAATTAAATAATAATTAAATTAATACATGATTTTAAATGATATAAATTAACAATTAACAATATTTTGATTGGCAGAATGACATTAAAACTTTTTAGCGAGTCTTAAGTGTATTTCGAGGTTTTAAATTTTTTTTTAATCTAAACCAAATTTTAAATAAATAATAAAAATGTAAAATATTGAGTCCTAGGTCATATTTTGTGCCTTACAATACATCACATAAGTTTAAAAATATGGTTTGCTTAATGGCCTAGTTACCAGAGTTTTTTTTTTTTTTTAAATTCTAAATTAACGTTCCATAACACCGAGAAAAGCATTTCATTTCACAAAGTGAAGTAAATATACTCTGTAAAGTGTAGACTTGGCTCAGAACATGATCTCATAATTTTTTGTCACTGCACAAGAACGAGACATGGCCTTTTTTGCGTGATTCATTATTATATCTCCTGATCCCATGATTGATATTACAGTTGATTCAATGTTATTAAAAGAAACTACTCACCAACACGTAAACTGTCAAGTATTTCAGATTTACTTATGTGGCGTAGCGACGTTTTTAGAGTGGAAATTATTATTTTTTAATAGGAGAGGAGACTTTCTCG
The DNA here is from genome assembly GCA_031002005.1 of Vandiemenella viatica. NCBI lineage: Eukaryota > Metazoa > Arthropoda > Insecta > Orthoptera > Morabidae > Vandiemenella > Vandiemenella viatica. Next base: position 8,181,646 of record JARYHS010013630.1, read on the forward strand.
GCGAATGATTACAGTGAAGTCCTCATAGGTTGTATCTCCGGATTTCATTGCAAACACACGAAATTACACACGTGAGGAAGACGGCGGAGGCAGCCGTCGAAGTATGATGTTCCTACAACACAAATCGTCGATACACCCGTGAAAAATTCATTATAAATTTTTTTACCTTTAGTCGAAATAATAACAGGGATAAGAGGGATTAATCGAAAGCCTGAACGGCACATGTAAACAGGTGGCTTTCGTCAAAGAAACGCATTGAGGCAGCGGCCAAAACAACAATAAGTCAAAGGATATACAATATCCTTTTGATAGCTGTTAAATAAATAGGTACGCGATTGTTAAAATTACCATAACATTAGTTTCAGATCAACGAATAATCAAATTATCAGCAGCAAATTAGGAAATTGTCAGAATTACTTTATCTGCAAATACAGAAAATGGGAATAATGAAACCGTGTATAAAAAGCTGTAACCGTGTAGTTCAGATAGCGTGTGCGACACTTAAAAAATAATTATATAGTTAGAAAATCGTACTAAATAAGCATCATAACTCAAATTACAGAAATGTGTACTCGAAACAAACGTAAGTTTTGATGAGTACATAAAAGTGTATTTATTTATTTACGAATGACGAAGGTTGACAAAAACAAACGCTGTTCACATGAGTCAAATGCCAACTGGAAGGGAACAGGCAAACAGGGCAAAATATCCGACAGAGACCGAGTGGGACAACGAGTCACGCAGACTGACACGCGTTTCCACCGGATTTTGCGGATTGCGGATTCGCTTAATTTTGTGAGGGATCCGCCAGACTGTCTAATGATGCGGGATCCCGCTTTTCTGGATTGCAATCCCTATGTGGGATAGACGTAGTGGTGCTAATGTGAACAGTTTTGTACCTAGCACACATGATACTGGATGGTAGTGAGGTCAGTAGTGTGAGATAAATGAGAGGATGTTGATGTGAAGTGTATGGTAGCTGGAATATATGTTACTGATGATTTTTTGGTCAGTTATGAGCCATGAGGGTTCTACAACACTTTTTCGTCACCATGATTGGGTTGGTTGTTGTGTATATCTCGCTGTAGGCATGGAAATGTGAGTGCTTGTGCGTCTCCATAATTATGGTGGTTACCTTCCATAAACACGTCTGTCTGGACGTATGATTTGTTGTACCTGTTTCTTTGAGCTTGTGTATGGAAATGTATGGATTTGTGGATGAGACCCGATAGTCAAGTGTCTATTGCAATTCATGGTACATATGTCACTTTTTACTGAATGGTAGAAAGGGTTGCGGTGCGAGAGAGACGATTTGATGGTAAATGTAATCAACACTATTTATGGTATAAAAACTTAGGTGTATGGTGAAATCATGCCATCTTTTGCACACCTTCTATCTCGCCAGGCTGATGATATGTAAGGAGAGTTCTGTTTTACAGTCAGTCACGAGGCAAGAGAGTACTACACCACTTTTTTGTTTCCATGATTGGTGCAGGTAGTTGTGCTGTAATCTCTGTAGACTTGGACATGTCTATCTGCGTCTCTCTTTGTGCATGAAAGCGTATGTATGGCGATAACTGACCTTAACTCGTCTGTGTGATGATTTTGTAACGATAGTTCTGTCCAGTTATCAGTGCTAACGACAATTCTGCACCACTTCATCGTTTCCATGATGCTTGCTGTTAGTTCTGTCGACCTCGCTGTATGCATGTATAAGTGTGTGCGTGTGTCATTCCTCTGTGGATTTGGGTCTAAAATATATGGTTATAGAATTATGCTCACCATCAACGTGTGCTTCTAACCATTGCTTCAGGGCTTAGGCAATCTCTCATTTCACTGTTCTCTTCACAGTTTACTGCTGTTTGTGTTGGCATATGAATTCTGTTCTCACGTTTTTCACTACATGCTCTTCGGGATAAAAATCATTTAACAGAGAGGGTGATGAGGGGATGTACAAGAGAAGCGAAGGACTTGGGTAAAAACCCATAGTCAGACCATTGCTTGTATATAGTGGTGTAGTATGGAGTCTACATGTTTTGTACATCAAATGCAAGGTGCAAAGGAGGCCAGCTAGTTGTATCAGTGGAAAATATTCAATAAGTAACATAATAAAGGAGCTGGGCTGGATGTCATTGGAAGATAGGAAGAGTGTCGGGGCTGTATGTGACGTATAATGCTGTTAGAATAGATATTGGTGGAATAATTCTGAGTGGTGTATCGAGCCTAAGTTGACCATGACCATAATCTGGCACTAGACTTTAGGTGATGAGGCCTGAGTGGGTAAAATATCCAAACACCCTCTTTCATATACAAATGACCTAACAATTTACGACGGTTCAAATGTGGGTGCTATCTTCGGCGTAATAGAACTAGTGTCTGCACCTAAGGTGACGTTTTGGATACTTGTCTATATATGGAGATTTTCTATGAAAATGTGGGTTATGATGTTTATTTGATGACCAAGTTAGCTAAGAGTATTATGGTAACTTTATTGTGGTTGGTTGAACAAAGCATTCAATTACAAACAAATGTCACACTTGATCCTGAATCCGAAGTGTGGCATCAGATGGGAACATTTAAACCGAATGGAGAACTCTCCTGGTTGGAAAATAATTTCCTGTAAAAAGGGAGAATTTTCATGGAAAACTGCAGTAGAACCCCCTTAAGTGAGCATTTTGATGTCTGGCTACTGATTAGGAGAAGACTGCGAATTATTGTTTACTTTAACCATGAACAAAAGATAACCCGTCAGTAACTGAACAGATGTTGGATTGGGAAACTGCTGGGAGATTACACGGCGTATGTTGGTGATGAGGGTAGGGATAGATCTTGGTGAAAGAATTAGGAATAGTGCGTAAAAGACTATCAGTAGGAGCCGATACAGGATTTCTTCCATAAGGGAGTGGGTAAATTTTCTATATCTCCAACTTGGCCACAGGCATTCTATGACGAATCAGCATGTTCTGTGCTTAGCACTGCCTTACACTGACTCGATTTTTATCACAAAGGGCTGGTGTACTCCGATTCCACAGGGGTGAAATTAGTAAGATTAACAATCGGTGTTTTATTCCTGGAACATACGTGCTGTGCTGTAAATACAGTTGAAAGGTGGGTAATTACATGACACAGCGTATATCTCTCTGTTTGTAGTGAATCACTGATGTGTCACAAGGGATTGATTGGAATTTTAGACAAAGTACAGCTAAGGACACTCGATTAGTGATTGCTTACGAAAGCGTAACAGAATTGATACGTAGGTTGGTCTGGGTAGACAGACGATATAGGTTTGAGCTTGATGGCAAAAATTACGAGTGTGATGAAATATTTTATACCAGTGACAGCAGAGATTAGAGAAATAAGGTGTCGTACCGATGCTTATACGAATTCTTTCCCCCTCGTTCTATTCCATGAGTTTTGCCATGGTCAAACTGGAAACTTTGATTTTTCTAGCCTTTGAGCTGGTGTGGAAAGGGCTATCAGAAATGTCTATAAAGAAAGAAACTGGATTTCACATCTGAAACTTTGCATTAGGCAATGATATTAATTTGAATCTAATTTAGTGGGTATGTTTCAGATAAAATGGGCAGGGGAGTTCAAGTTAATGCCTTAGCACTAGGATTGAAAAATGTTTCCCTTCTCATGACGTTTAAAGGTATACATGTTGTGGCATGGGATTTCATAAAATGCAAGGCAATAAATGTATTGATTGAAGGCAAGAGAGGCCTATAAACAAAGGAAACAGTGTACAAAACAAACATTAATCTGGATTGCTGTTGTGTTGTGTCGCAAGGGATTGATTTTAGACAAAGTACAGATAAGGGCCCTTAATTTGTGATTGCTTACGAAAGCATAACAGAGTTGATACATAGATTGGCCTGGGTAGACAGACGATATAGGTTCGAACTTGTTGGTAAAAATTACGAGTGCGATGAAATGTTTCATACCAATGACAGCAGAAATAAGTTAAGAGAAATAAGGTGTCGTATTGATGCTTATACAAATTCTTTACATCTGTAGGGAAACTGGTTTTCAAATAGGTAACTTTGCTATGGTTTAGAAGCTCTTAATTCATCGAAGTTATACACACATACATCAGGAAATTACTTCAATTCCCCTTTGAGTTTAAAAAATGGGTTGGTTCTAGCTCTGTTTCATTGCACCTAATTTAATACATCCTTTAAAATATAGGAAATCTAGCAAAAAATCGTGAGCTATTATATTGGTTCATAACGAATCCGATATGATGTGCAAAAGTGAGTATGTTTTCGGTATATGAATAAATTTTTAATTAGCAGCACTATATAGAAAAAAAGGGAGGGGGTAGAGGACTATGATCAGGCATTAGAAGATAAAGCCAGGGACTGAAAAAAAGCTGTCGAGGAATAAACTCAGTGTAACTTCACATGTAAAAAAAAATGATTTCGGGTACCGTTGGAGATGTGTGAAATATTCTATAATTCTTGGCTACTAAGTTTGACGGGAATAACGTATATGAAATATTGCTGTACTGTATAGCAATGTGACTGATTAATAGTATGTGCTTTGATCTGTAATAACAAGGTGACATGGGAACAGAAATGTTCTGTAGGTAATATCCACTAATGTGGAGTTTTTTTGTTTTTAGTAAAAATCGCAATAGTTTACGCTTAATCAAATGCAAGTATATTTCACGAAATCACGACACAGAACCGAAGAAAACATTTTACTGTGCTGAAATATTTGCACCTTGTTGGTACAGAGCTTTCGCAAGAGATAATTTGCTCTGCTTGTCGCAGGGCAAACGGAAATAATATTTCTGAACGCCAGGAATAACTCCATGGTTTCGAAATACTTGTCACCGATAATAGCAGACAGAGACCAGGCAGGAATACCTGAAATATTTCTCGTCCCTTGTCGATTACTAACGTCCGCCAGGCAACTATGAGCAAAATAACGTGCCTGCCTTCATAATGATGGGTTAATAATGTGCTTCCTTTGGCAAACAGACACCAGTCAAGCTGCCGTGTGCTGACCTCTAGCGACAGTTATGCAAATTACCGCGCATGTCGCAACAGGGTCTCGCTGGCCATTATGCAACACTGCACTAAATTTGAATTTCCCGCCAACCGGCAGTGACGTCATGGAGGGGAGGGAAAAAGGCGAAGGGAGGCCACCATGTTGTGTCACGTGACCGGAAGTGAGAAAATCCGTCAATTGGTATTCCCCCCCACTATCATCATCCGGTACAGCACAAGTCATGAATTTTTCAATTAGCTTCCGTCGAGAGCAACGCCTTCGGTGTTCCAGGTCTTCCCAACCTAACTCCTTCAACATCGCACTTACGCTTTCCCTCCAACTATATATACCTGTCACGAATCGGGCGGCTCTTCTTTGGACCTTCTCTAAAGCCTCCATTAACCCCTTTTGATGGGGACCCCATACAGAACAACAATACTCTAAGTGAGGACGTACTAGTGACTTGTATACAATCGATTTAACTTCCTGAGCGCATTGATTTAAATTACGACCTAGAAATCGGAGCATACGATTTGCTTTTCCCATTACATTCTCGATATGCTCATTCCACGACAAATTATTACGAATTGTTACCCCTAGGTATTTAGCGGAATCTACCGTTCTAAGGACAGTGTCATTAATCGTATATTCATAGTTAAATGGTGTCATCTTTTTACTTACACGCATGACTTGGCACTTTTTAGCGTTAAACTCCAACTGCCAATCTTTACACCATGCAATTATTTTCATAATATCGTCTTGTAACAAAGCGCAGTCGTCCTGGGTTTTTATTTCGCGATAAATTATAGCATCATCGGCAAATAATCTTTTCATCCCCCCTATTATGTCGCATAGATCATTGATGTATATGAGAAACAACAGAGGCCCTAACACGCTTCCCTGGGGAACTCCAGACCCACGTCAGTAAGTGACGAACGCTCACCGTCGAGAACTACACACTGTGTTCTGCCCTTCAGGAAGTCTGCAACCCAGTCGCATATTTGTCTAGATATGCCGTAACCGCGAAGTTTCCTAAGTAACCTAGTGTGAGGCACAGTGTCGAAAGCTTTTTTAAAATCTAATAGAACTAAATCAACCTGGGATTGCCCATCTATAATACGGCACAAGTCGTGAACTAAAAGTGCAAGTTGTGTTTCGCAGCATCGGCCTTTTCTGAATCCATGTTGATTTGGGTTTAAAAGCTCTTTTTCATCCAAGAACCGCATGACATTTGAATAGATGATATGTTCTAAAATCCTGCAAAATATTGAAGTTAACGAGATCGGCCTATAATTTTGAGGATCATTAACATTCCCATTTCTAAACACTGGACTTACGATGGCGGTCTTCCATTCGGCTGGTATGTTTCCTTGATCCAAGGAGACGGTATATAATTTCATCAAATACGGTGCAATTTCCTTTGCGTACCTTGAGTAGAATCTTGTAGGAATACCGTCTGGTCCGGGAGCCTTATTTGTTTTACATTAATAAGCAGTTTTGTTATTCCGTCGACATCAAGAACGAGATAATTCATAATTTTGTCGGTACGACTATTAAATATCGGAATCTCCTCTGTGTTTTCTATCGTGAAAGCTTTTTTTAATATATCATTCAAAATTTCTGCTTTCTCTATGCTTGTTTCTGATAATTCACCATTTTCCTTAATCAACGACGGCATAACCTTACGAGAGCCTCTTATTACTTTGATATACGACCAGAACTTTTTTGGATTAGTAATCAGATCTTCGGATAAATTCCTGGCTTCGAATTCTTTAAACGCATTGCCTTACGCACTTCCGCTCGCAACTGGACTAATTTAGCGTGATTAGAAGAGTCCCCCGATTTCTTCACCCTGGCATGTAAACGCCTTTGCCTCCTGAGCAAACGTTTCACTTCCCTATTGAAACAAGGGAAGTTCTTACTGTCCTTAATACACTTCTTAGGAACAAACTGATTTAAACCGGCCCATATTAGTTCTTTTAAATTAAAGGAAAGTTCCTCAACATTTTTATTTAGCGTGTTCGTTTCAAAATTTTTTGCAAAGTGATCAACCATTCCCGCATCGTTTGCCTTATCGAAGCAATATACGATTTTGTCTTTGTCATGCTTCAAATTCAGACTAGATTTTAACGTTACCACAACCGCCTTGTGATCATTTATACCGTCTTCTATACAAACTGTGTCTACAATATCAGGATTGCTAATAAGAAAATGATCGAAAATGGACGAGGAATCTTTGTTGCGCCGCGTTGGCTCTTCGACCATCTGTTCAAGAGATCTTTCTGCAAATGATTCTAGGAACGTTTCGGTAATTATCCTATCTCTTCCACCCAACCTGAACGTGTATGTGTCCCACTTAACCGACGGTAGGTTAAAGTCACCACCTACGATCAATATATGCCCTTGAAATTTTTGTAAATATTATTAAGCGACTCTCTGAAGTATTCCGCGTTAGCCAAATCAGAATACGGAGGTCGATAAAATATCCCGATTATGAACTTCAAATTTTTGCCAATTTTTACCTTGACCCATATTAACTCGCAAAAATTTTCCATTTCAGTTATGACAGAGTAATTAACGGTTTTGTTTTCGGCCACGAACACACCCCCGCCCATTGAGACAGTTCACTCCTTCCGAAAAACATTGAAATGAGGGCCAAATACTTCGCTAGATTCAACCTCGGTTCCTAGTATTATATCGACATCATTAGTCGCAACTGAGGCGTGAAAATCTGCTACTTTCCCTCTAATACTCCGACAATTTAGAACCATTATCCTTAGCTACTTCGTATTGTTATTTGTGGAGTCTAAAACAGCATTTTTAATATTCGCACTCTGACGAGAAATGGGTGAAGTAATTGGAGCTGTAATATTAAAATTATTCGCGCGATCACTACCAGGACCAGCTTCTATGTTATCGGCACATCCTCTTCGATGAACTGAAGGATCCTCGGGCCTCACTGTGTTCCTAAAAAATAATTCTTGTCAAGATGGTTCCATATTTTAGCAGCCACCTTGGTCGCCATTCTCGGTTTGTAGTGGACGCCCATCCTGTCAAATGCGTCCCAGCTGGACCACGAAAATAAGATAAGAGAAATCAGAGCCACAACCGATTCATTTCTGTACTCATTTTTCCCACGAGCGATTAGGGAATGGAATAGAAAGGATTTATCGGGCGAGTAAATATAAAATCCGACAGGAGTAGCTTTCGATAAAGCACTCCGGCCATCCTGATCTGGGTTTTCCATGGTTTTCCCGGATCACTCCAGGCGAATGCTGGGATGGTTCCTCACAATAGCCCATGGGCGCCTCCTTCCATAACCCGCATATCCCGTCCAAACCGTCACCCTTTTCGATAGGTGCAATGCACCCTCCGCCACACACTTTTAGTGAATCGCGGAGTAATAGTAATAATAAGACAGTACCCACCACGCTAGCCCACAGGGAGTGAGCAATTTGCTATAAGGACAGCCTACGAGGTGAATTACAACTCTTACGTCAGAGCTACAGGCAAATTGGATACACGTTAAATAACAACAGAAAGGTATCCCGTGAACCGAAACGCTGGCGTAAAAAAACAATGCTGAGCCACGTTATCACGTAGCCCTCTTGCTGTGTTATCGCGCAGCTAAGTCGAGGACTGGGAGGGTTTTGGTAAGAAATAGCGTTAAGACCATCTCCTTACCACCATAAAAACTGCATATGACCTGCCCTTCGTACGCCGCGAGTTTATAGTACTCCTTGCGAATGTGGGAAAAAAATACATCGCCAATGCCATACGGTGTATTATCCAACGCTGTTTGGAACATGGCCGACACGATCGTCTGGATAAGGAGGAGGAACCTGTGGAGGTGGGACATAGCCTCGACTTTGAATCCGGTTTTTGAGTTAGTGTTCGGTAGATGTTCGCCTTGGGTCCCAACCAACTTGGCCGCCAGTCACTGAGCTGCGTTCCGAGTGTAGAGGCGTTGCCATACCAGCGCAGGCCAGAAAGTTCCGGATCCGGTTTGATCATCACTTCACTTCAACATGGCGACGGAGTTTATAACCGCCGAAATATCGCATCGAAACACCGCGTTTACTCGGATGGGGACGGTATTTTAATATACAATGCTGAGAAATACATTTGGAAGACATTATTCAATACACAGCATTTTCCCAAAGTTTTTTTTATTCTCTTACTAACACGTTTAAAACTATCAGCTTGTCATCTCTTCCTCTTCCTAGAGTCAAGGCTTCATTGGCCTTTTCGTATTGGAATCTAACCAAATGTTTGATCACAGCCACCAAGAGTGTCGTTGATGAAAGAAGATTCCCTCGCCGAAGCTGTTCCTTATTGTTCCAGGTTCAGGCGTATCCTTGGGCTTGCGGGTACTGCGACAGAGAGAGCTGATAAGGGAACGTCCATAAACTACGTGACATGGTCTATGGTTGACTGGAAGCTTTTCATTCATATTATTTGTCACAGTTATAATAAGGTACAGAACACACAACAGCATGCGAATATTTACCTAGCGTGGTGGTGTAACGGATAGCGTTCTGGTCTCGCATTCGGGAGGACGGCGGTTCGAATCCCCGTCCGGGCATCCAGATTTGGGTTCTCCATGGTATGTCTTTCTTCTGTTTAAATGGTGCGAGTTGCGACCATTTTCGGAGGAACTGCGCATGTGCCAACAGCTCGTTACTGCATCTTCTGCGGCGAAACCAGAGACAATATACATACCGACAACATTAGTGCCTTCTATGATATAAATGCCCACAGAACACTTAGTCGCGACATATTTTACGCATGCTACCATATTCTGTAGCGTATTTAACAAATGTAGCTACAGTTCCATGAACAAATATAAATAGCGATTCATTGATTTAATATGCAAACGAATGTGCGTAGTTCTAAAGAAAAATATGCTAAAATATCTTTAACTGAGAGTACTTGGGACTTAACTGGGAAGTACACATTGGACAGGTATTTGGAGAATGTTTCAAAATCCTTCAAATGTTGGAGAGAGTGATGAGGGGATGTACGAGAGAAGTAAAGGGAATTAGTTTACAATACTCTGGTCAGACCATTGCTCGGTGGTGTAGTATGGGACCGACATTTTGGGTATCGAATACAGGAGTTGGAGAGGGTGCAAAGAAGAGCAGCTAGATTTGTGTCTAGAAATAACCGTAGAACACAATCAAAAACCCATATAAAAAATAGCTGGAATGCGATTCTTTGGGGACAGGAGGAAGGTGAAGAGGATCATGGGACTGTACAAGGAGCATAGTGGTGATGAGGCATGTAAAGATATTGCAGTAGGTATGAAAAGTAGTGCATGGAAGGGAAAAGATAACCATGACCACAAGCTGGCACTCGATTTCAGGCACAAGGGTGTGGAAAGATTCTCTTTTTTAGGTAAGGGTGTCAGGTATTGGAATGAGTTACCAAGAGAAATGATGAATAATTTACCAAAACCGTTGACAGAATCTAAATTTGAAATTTGTAGAGAGCAAATGAAGGTGAGTGCAGGAAAGTGGGAGGATGGGTGTGTTGGGAACATGTCACCGGATCGTGCGCTGGATTGCAATTTTTCATTGAATTAAATTAAATTAGATATTCCTAGGAATCCGGCCATAACGTAGCGAGTATTCCATTAAAAACGCGTCTCGATAAAATGACAGATGAGCGCATGGCAGCCGGATCGTGGCTACACCAGTACCTATACCATGAAGTCTTAACTAGAATCGCGTGTTCCAGCCACAACGACGAGACGAAAACAAAGTTGTGGTCCATCCGGTGTGACCCGGCGGTGTTTACAGGCGCGGCCGCTATCTGATTGGGGGCGACACACGGCCTGTTGCCAGCCTGATGAGTGTGTTTTCGGCTTAATTCTGTTTACTCAGTTGTTTCAACGGATCGTGGCAGCCATTTCGTCATTCACACAGCTGTTCGCGCAATATCGACCTAACCCATTTATTTATTACTAGGCCAGCGCCCGCAGTATCGTTTGCATGCACTGTTAATACACGCAACAACAAATCGTGTCACAGATAACACATTGGTAGCGAAAAAATAAGTTAGTTTTTCTGCGTAGCATTAAGATGCTGCAATTACGATAAGCATTTAGACTGCGAGAATTAACCAAATCTTTCCAGTAATTTTTGCGTGAATCACATTCAACGTAAAATGAATACTAATTTGTGGACAATGTTATCTTAAATTTCTCAGCTTAGCGACGTCACGACAGAATTAAGCACACCCAGTTATACTCCCGGGACCACGAGGTGCACATTATTCGAAAAACCATCCACATCCGAAGGGTAGTCTTTCCGTGAGATCCGTTCATCCAAACAGACAGACTAAATCGTAGACAACGAAACGTAAGTTTCTTTTTGCACTCAAAGTGTTCATGGCGTAGGATATAAAGAAAACCAAGCAGCACCCGTTACTGTGTTATTATATACTAGTGTGAGCCCCTGACAGTTTTTTTTTCGTATAATCACGGGTCTAGAATAGTTTCAGTTTTTAGGATGAAAGATTATGACAGGTTGACCTGATTTGACCAAATATAAACTTGACCTGTGTTTCAGGGTGAATAAAATCTCTTGAGCTTGAAGAACTAAGAAGCATTAATAGAGGCAGGTATTAAACACGAACAGGAAGGATAGCGCAGTCGTATAATTGTTTCAAAGTTGCTTTCAATAACAACATGTTACCGAAAAACAGATCCAAGTTTTTTCCAGCGGCAAAAAATTTAAAAATATCTTTGTAACTATGAAACGCTACGAAAAGAAGACTTTATGAGTGTATTTTGACGATTAATTTGGTAGCAGTTGCTTGGCTATTAAATTGTGGACATAACCACGAATTTCTTATAATGGTATCTCTGGTCGCTGTTTTGCGAGCGAAGGCTGGCCCATGACGTTACCATTTTTCAGCCAATAGCTATCAAGGTGAGAGAATGACCTTACGAAATTATATAGTAGATCTGTTTAGCGTAGAGGACTTAATAACAGCAAAGAAAATGGCTAAAGATGGGTTTATGAAGAGTATTGTGCAGGAGGACTATTAACTGATGCATCCAGAAATTTCTATGGCTATATCAGGAAACTGAGGGGAAGGGAGGGTGTAGAGACACTTATAGATAAGGATGGAGAAGAAGTTACTGACGATTTGAAAAAGGCAGAGATTTTAAGTAACTGGTTCATTGAAAGCATTAGGGACAATGAATCAGAAACCGGAGGGTCTAATTCGGAGAACGAGCTTAACAACACAATTAGAAATGACGATAGTAAAAAATTTGATATAAAGGGGCTGGTGAAGATAATATTACTACAGATAGCCGGATGTGACATTGTACCTTATCTTGAAATATTATTTAAATTGAGTCTAGACACTTGCTGCTTACCACAGGACTGGAAAAGTGCAATAGTAGTACCGGTACATAAGGGAGGGGTGAGAAATAGAGTTTAGAATTACAGGCCAATCAATTTGACATCAGTGGTAGGTAAATTAATGGAAAGATTGATATGCAACCACATCAGAAATATATGTGAGGAACGTAAGTGGTTTTCAAGCAGGCAACATGGTTTCAGGCAAGGATATTCATGCGAATCTCAGTTGTTGGGATATATGCAAGAAATTTCAGATGAAACGGTCAAGGGAGGTCAAATTGATAGTGTAGCACTAGATCTGTCTAAGGCGTTTGACAGAGCAAGCCATAAAATGGTAGTAAATAAGGTAAAAACCATTGGAGTGGATAAGAAAGTCATTTGCTGGGTAGAAGAATTTTTAAAAGGTAGAAAACAGAAAGTTAGGGTAGGAAATGTAGTATCAAAAGGGATGGAAGTGGAAATGGGTGTGCCACAGGGTAGCGTATTGGGACCATTGCTATTCATTATTCTAATGAATAATTGTGTTGATTGTTTACTATCTGAAATTAGATTGTTTGCAGATGACATAATGCTGTATAAAAGAATCAAAACGATAGAGGATTGTAAACAGTTGTAGGGTGATCTGGACAGGATATCTAATTGGGTTGGTAAACATGGAATGAAGATAAATGCAAAGAAGAGTCAGCTTATTAGATACACAAATAAAAAACAAAAGGTTAATTATGAATATAAGGTGGGGAAAGAATTGCTTGCTGAAGACTTGATATGTAAATATCTTGGAATTACTTTTGATAACAAACTTTACTGGACAGGACACATGGGACAGGTGGTAGGAAAAGGTTTCAAAGTTCTACACTTGTTGGAGAGAGTGATGAGGGGATGTACGACAGAAGTCAAGGAATTGGGTTACAAAACTTTGGTCAGACCATTGCTCGAATATGGTAGTGTAGTATGGGATCCTCATTTTACGTATCAAATACAGGAGTTGGAGAGGGTGCAAAAAAGGGCTGCTAGATTTGTTTCTGGAAATTATCGCATAATGCAATCAGTAACGGATATGATAAAGGAGCTGGAATGGGATTCATTGCAAGACAGGAGGAGGATGAGGAGGGTCATGGGAGTGTACAGGGCATATACTGGCGATGAGGCATGGAAAGATATTGCAATAGGTATGAAAAGTAGTGCATGGAAGGGAAAAGATGACCATGACCACAAGCTGGCACTCGATTTCAGGCACAAGGTTGTGGGAAGATTCTCTTTTTTTAGGTAAGGGTGTCAGGGTTTGGAATGAGTTACCAAGAGAAATGATGAATAATTTACCCAAAAATTTGAAAGAACTTAAAGATAAAATTTGTAGAGGGCAAATGTAGGTGGGAGCACGATAGGGGGAAGATGGGTGTGTAGGGAAATTGCCACCGGAGCCAGTGCTCCATTGCAATTAAATTAAATTTAATTAAATTAAATTAAACAAAAAATAATTCACTATTTTAGTAAATGTGAGTAACTTTGACAATTTCGACCGAACGTGGTGGATGAGTGGTTAACGTTCTGGCCTCGCATTCGGGAGGACGCCGTTTCGAATCGTAGTCTGAGCATTCAGTTTTGGGTTTCCCAAATAGCTCCAGGCGAATTCCCGGTTGCTTTCTTCAAAAGGCCATGGTCGAATTCCTTCCCGTTGCTTGTCCCCAGTCACATACCACCTCTAATGACCCCGACGTCGGCGAGGCGTAAAGCACTAGTTAAAAAAAAATGATTGACAATTTCCCATTCTGCACCGCAAGAACATACAGCATTTTGTTAGTCATCTTTAGTTACGAAATACTAATAAGAAAATTCTTTCACGGAGTGAAACTGGTAATTAAGTAAAAACTCGTTAATTTAGGATTTTCCACTGCGAAAGTCATCAAGGGGATATATGTACTGTGCTGGCATTGGTTTTTTATTTTAACTTTAAGAATCTTTCATGGTTTCGTCCATCGCCAAGGAGTATCTTTTTCGGTTATCTTCATTACTGGCTTCCGAAGGCGGTGATGGGTCCATATTTTACAATACTCGGGACTAAAAATAGTAAAGAAATGTATTTTTTTTCCTTATCCACATGGCAGATTGGCAATTTTTCAATCTTTTAAATCTGTTTAAGACGGTTGTGTTGCTTGAAAAATTGGTCTTTAATCGCCCGCCTATAAATCCCAAGTGCTCACCTAGAGGCCATCAGGCATTGACTGTGCGTTTTTTCTAGCGACACCATCTTTCCAGGAAGGTAGAGGATTATAGACCAGGGATTATAGACCTAAATGATCTTGCGGGCCACTTTCGAAGTGCATCATAACTTCGCGGGCCGCATATAAAATTATATGTCCCCACTAGAGACATTTTTTTGGAGTGAAACATGAGTTATTATTGTGTTTACTATTATTCTTACACGTAAACATAGATAATACAGTATTAATGGAACTAAGCGCACATTGTGAAGAAATATATAACACTAAAAATCAAATATAAATTTTTTTTTGTAAAAGTGTGATGAATCTCGCGGGTTGGCCACCCCTGTTATAGACCGTCCTTCCAGGAAGAACGCGCTCTCGAGCATGCGGTTTCCGCACCTATATGTCATCTAACTTCAAATGCGGTTGCGGATTCCGGATCCGCATAGTATGTCTGTCATTGGTCTAAGGTCCGGTCCCACGGCGCGTGGTAGGCAGGACGCGCCTTGCATCTTCTACCGCCTGGCGGTGGGTCGAGACGCGCCGTGGGAACCCGCCTTTGCCACACTCAGTGACGATACGGCGCGTGGTCTGCTGCGGTGCACTGTCGTCACAGGTGGGTGTGCTTCTCACGCCCCCCTTAGGCCGGTTACACACTGGGCGGTTTCGTCCGCTACGGAAATTTCTCCGTCGACGGCCCTTCGGGTAGTGGCGCAAGGGATCAAATGGGAGCTTACACACTTGGCGGAGGGGAAAACCCGCGGCAGCGCTGCCACTACTTTCGACGGTTGTTTGACCGCCCCAGTCCAGACAGTGGCCCATGTGGCCAGATGGGCGCTTGCACTCTCGGCGGATTCTAACCACTTGTGCGTTTTCCGTCTGTGTAAAGTTATCATTTTTTTAATTTAAAAATCGTAATATGAGTTAAGTGCTGATAGATAATGATATTCTTATTTCGTTGGTGGAAGCTGGAGCAGTTTTAAGAGACAAAACAGTGGTTTCTTTTAAAGATCGGGACGCTACCTGGAACGCTTGGAAAGAATTGTGCCTTGAAAGTGGAATGATTTTGACGAAATTGAAAATTAGGAAAAATGCCTTTTTGATAGTAAACTATTGATCACGCATTTACATAAATTTTTACCGCTTCAACCAGAACTTGAATAATATTGAATCACATTTTATAGAAAGATTTTGGTTTTTAATAGTATATAACTGTGTCCTTATATCTTAGACATTTGCCAAGGAACACTTTCAACATTCAAAATTCTGTCGCTCGACATTTCTTCTTCTTTTTTAACACAGCATTGACGAATACAGTGAGACAAGCTGTTTAGTAAATTCGGCATTCGATTTTTATTTTTTTTTTAAAGTAATAATTTTTAAAATACTCAACATATTACAACTTAAGCAAAAATTAACTACTCGATTGTGCTTGTAAGAATAAAAGCAATGTAGAGTAAACTCAACAGTGAAGAGTCGATTACAGAGTGAAGTATATGTATTAGTTACAAATAAATGTAAGTATTAGCCATTATATGGCATAGTGTATTTTTTCAAACTTTTCTTGTACACCTAATTAACATAAAACAAATATAGGGGATTGGAATTATATAAAATTAAACGTTTATCTATAGTAGTTTCCATGAGAAATCTGCTTACTTCAAGGTGATTGCCAGCATTTCCACAGTTAAAAACCATTCATCAACTGGGTATTTCTCCTTTGAATGTCGTACTTTAGTTCACAAGCAATTGTCGAAATAAACATCCAAAAATAACTGAAAAACTTGGTGTCGTCGTTCCTCAAATATTCTGTTCTCTTTTGGTTTTACCTTTTCCTATTTCTATGGCGACTGAACTGTCAAAATAACAATTGCAAAACCTAACCTACGAAGTAATAAACGATAAATTAACTAAATTAAATTATAATTTCACAAAATGAAACTCAAGTTATCAAAAGCAAAGTACTGACGCCCGACCACGTCATCTTTTACCTGCTCTTTGTAGCTGCGGACGCTCTACCGCTGAATGTGTAAACACCTCAAATTCTATAGGCGGCAGCGGTTGAGTTTCCGCTACGGGAAAAAACCGCCCAGTGTGCAACCGGCCTACACAACAGTGAGCCACTCCGTTCAGGTCAGATCGTGCTGGTGGATGTTGAGCACTGAATAGTGACTATCATTCCTTGTTCCATTCCTGTCGCCATTCTGCCGTAGCAGTAAACCCACAGTCAACCAGCTGTTTAGTTTTTAGTACGGATAAACAACGTCATTTCAGACGCCAAAATCCATGAAGCATGTCTTCATGTAGGAGGAGATCAATAATCACTGATATTTTTTGCGAACTCATGGATTAGATTATGAAATCTTCGTAGTCTGGGAGGTTCGATATGGCTCAAGAAAGGAAACCAGAGAATAGGAACAGATATTAGCGTGCCACTGATAATATGCATTGTCTCTTCACGACGGTGTCAATATTCGTAACACCTGGACTATTCAGCGACACATGAGATCAGTGCTCCACTCAGCGCTGCCAATTCTACGGATTTATCCGTAGATCTACGGATTTTTATAAAAAGTTAGGATTTTCGGATTTTGGTAAAATATCTACAGATTTTTGATACTTTTTACTATTTGTTGATTTTTCCTTATATTGGTGTTTCGTTAAACTTTGAGCGTATAGTGTTAATATATTACAGAATTGTCAATAATTGTGATCGTTTCCTTGCAACCACTCGTGTGAACCAACGATTGAAATAAAGTTCATATTTTAGTAGTAGGACAATAGGGAGTCAAGGAAGAAACCGGGAAAACCCATGACGTCACGAGGTGGTGGGGGGGACCTCCCTCCACTCCCCTCCATTGGCGGCTTGGCGGGATTTTGAATCAGCCAATCAGCGTTCACGTCAAAAGATGGCGGATCGTTAGTTCGTTCCTCCACCGCTAAGGGGACATCACCGGCCCTGCTAGCGCATACAATAGTTCCTTGACCGGCCGCCCAGATGGCAGCATCTCCCAAGGGCTTAATTTCTTTGGGCACATGTTTGATGGGTTTCATAGCTAAAAGAAGATGGCGGACGAGGTATAAAGACCATCACATCAGCCAGCTCGCCCTCAGTTCCCGGTCGACGCTCGTCAATTGCAGTTCACTATGACTAGTGAGGTTCTCCTGTTTTCAACATGCTACAAGTTAAACAGCAGTGACACCAAGCGGATCACTGTTTGGTTTGTCACCTAAATTGGAATTTAATCCAGTAGTTGTACTCGAAAAAGTTGGGTACAATAAAGTCACTCTCACACATGAAGAGTGGGATGTACTGAGACAGTTGGTCTATACAATTGGTGGCTTTTCAACAACACTGAGCACCTGCAAACTAGTGTCTCGCTCGGCAACCACACCATCTCGTCCCGAGCCGTGGCTGGAGCGAAAACTATATGGTTTTACAACAATGCTGTTCCTGCCTATGTGTGTTTCTCGGCGAATCAACATGGGACAACATGGTCCGAACGCCCTGCCAGCAGCTGACTGGCGCCATCAACAACATGAAGCGCTGGAGTTATCAAGTTACCAACTACTACAACGAGTTTGTGAATACGTTATCAGTGAAAGTGATTCGTGACTACCCCCGTTGTTCTGTGAATGGCCTGATAGATTTGCATTTTGATAGTGTACATGTCAACGAAGTATCATACAGCCCCTGTTCAACACTAGTCTATGAACGTTAAAGTTAGAAATTAAAGCATATAAAAAGCTATTAGTGTATGACGATGTTAAACGCAAAGTTGAACAAGATATAAAAGGAACTGATGTATTTAACAGAGGTGGTGATGACGTATGTGGTAATAATTAGTGTCACTCAGTCCACAGTTCTACAATTGACTTTGTGCACCTAAAAAAAATTGATTGTACTTGAATTGTGAGTAAATAAAATCATTTTACCAGATTTTTCTTTTGTCATTTCACCTATCCTAATTAAATAATAAGATAGTATATACATTTTTAAAAATCTTTTTTATTTCGCCCACCAATTGGCGATTAAAAATAA
>JARYHS010013630.1:8201262-8307447 GCA_031002005.1 Vandiemenella viatica
TTGAATCAGCCAATCAGCGTTCACGTCAAAAGATGGCGGATCGTTAGTTCGTTCCTCCACCGCTAAGGGGACATCACCGGCCCTGCTAGCGCATACAATGTTCCTTGACCGGCCGCCCAGATGGCAGCATCTCCCAAGGCTTAATTTCTTTGGGCACATGTTTGATGGGTTTCATAGCTAAAAGAAGATGGCGGACGAGTATAAAGACCATCACATCAGCCAGCTCGCCCTCAGTTCCCGGTCGACGCTCGTCAATTGCAGTTCACTATGACTAGTGAGGTTCTCCTGTTTTCAACATGCTACAAGTTAAACAGCAGTGACACCAAGCGGATCACTGTTGGTTTGTCACCTAAATTGGAATTTAATCCAGTAGTTGTACTCGAAAAAGTTGGGTACAATAAAGTCACTCTCACACATGAAGAGTGGGATGTACTGAGACAGTGGTCTATACAATTGGTGGCTTTTTCAACAACACTGAGCACTGCAAACTAGTGTCTCGCTCGGCAACCACACCATCTCTTCCCGAGCCGTGGCTGGAGCGAAAACTATATGGTTTTACAACAATGCTGTTCCTGCCTATGGTGTGGTTTCTCGGCGAATCAACATGGGGACACATGGTCGACGCCTTGCCTGCAGTGACCGGCGCCATCAACACCATGAAGCCCTGGAGTTATCAAGTTACCAAGTACTACAAACGAGTTTGTGAATACGTTATCAGTGAAAGTGATTCGTGACTTCCCCCGTTGTTATGTGAATGGCCTGATAGATTTGCATTTTGATAATGTACATGTCAATGAAGTGTCATACAGCCCCTGTTCAACACTAGTCTATGAACGTTTAAAGTTAGAAATTAAAGCATATAAAAAACTGTTAGTGTATGACTATGTTAAACGCAAAGTTGAACAAGATTTAAAAGGAACTGATGTATTTAACAGAATTGGTGGTGATGACGTATGCGGTAATAATTAGTGTCACTCAGTCCATAGTTCTACAATTGACTTTGTGCAACTAAAAAAAATTGATTGTACTTGAATTGTGAGTAAATAAAATCATTTTACCAGATATTTCTTTTGTCATTTCACCTATCCTAATTAATAATAAGATAGTATATACATTTTTATAAAAATCTTTTATTTCGCCCACCAATTGGCGATTAAAAATACATTTTCAATTGCACACATATTATTACAAAATATATGTAAGTTACAAAGTTTTCTCAAATTATTTTTCTTGAGTTCTCGCAGTGGTGGACATCCTAAATCTTCAATGTTGTAGCATACTTTCTTCCTGATAATTTCTGTACCATCTAGCCTTCTCCCGTCCTTTAACGTAAATGATTGAATCATCATCATTGGTTATTGCATGTAGTATAGAGCACATCTTGCTGAAGGAAACGCCATCAGAAGTTCCAAGGTATTCCATGGTAATTATGTGTTAGCCATCTAACTGATGGTTCATTACCTCCACGCGATGGTGATGATACTGAAATACAATGTGTAGCGATAATTTTGTCTGAGCGTACTATGCATAAAGCAACTTCTTTGAAAATAAATCCTCCATCCTTCTTCGTGAAGCCCTGTGCGTCCAGGAAGATGGTCGGCATGGTAAATGGTTGAACAGGACTGGCTGCTACTTGATTTTATGTCAGCTTACGCACGACACTTGTTAGAGGTACGTATTCCACAACACGATCGTGCAAGATCAAGCAGTATGCAGCGGTGTAGGCAGGAAAATTCTCACTGCTATCAAACTCGACACGAATGTCAACAGGTCCTGTTTTAACAGACTCATTTTGATGTGAACAGTCAATTACGGCGATAGGTGTAGTTTCTATAAAGTCTTCACGTTTTAGTAGCGGTAAAGGATGGTCTCGTCTCGTAGTAAGACTGTTGGAATCTTGCATACATATCATACAACACTGTGGTTCGGTTTTTCTTAAAGTCCAAATTCATGTTCTCATATGGATATGCCACATCATTTAGGAACACTTTGACATTGGCGAGATTGCAGTCGTCAAATATGGCTGCACTGAATTCCGCATTCCGTTTCCTGTTTGTTTGTAATCCCAGAACCACGAACCTAGGTTTCTCCAATTGTGTTGATGTTTTCAAAGACCAAATTTGAGTCTTGCTGATTGGAAGCAACGGGTACTCCAACAGATCCCAGCTTCTGAAATTAATGCGAAGTGGTTTCCCACTGTCTACAATCTTGAGCAGCGCTAGCTTTTCTCTTTCACCTATTTGCAAATGAGGCATCACCCATGCCAGTTTGCTGATGGTGAATTTACTTTCCTGAGGATTTGGATTGGCTTGTACATATGAATTTGTATCGTCCCTAGCTCGAATCAATATTAGTTCTTGTTTTACATTTGCAAGTATCTTTTTAAAGTCTTCGCAAAACCCAAGAGCATACTCAACGGTATACATACATCAAAGTAACCATTTCCAGGAGCGCGTTGACCCCATCCTGCATTGATCAACACGCCCATTTGTGGGGGGCTTGCAGAAATAAGCGTTTTCAATGTGCTTGTGATACCAACGTTTCTATTTCGGTCAATTTCAGTTCCATTAAGTTCATATCGAATTTCCTCAAACAGAAAAGCGAATGCATTGGATGTGATAGTTGAATTTGTTACTGCTCCATCCGATTTCATGAATCTTCCTTCAATATGCAAGTAGCTTTCGCATGGTAGTGTATATGTATCTTGGTTCTGAATGGTATACGAATTTCATCATTGTTATTAAATGTGGCTGGCGTATGCGGTTGGTGACTCAAATATTGTTTGCGCGTCACCGACTCGTCAAACTCACACTGGAAGTTATGTCTAGCACCTCATCCATGACTTTTAACTGTATAGCCTAACGACTGTAGGAAGAGCACGTTCTCAGGTGTTAATCGTTTCACTGTTGGTTCACGACTGACAGCTTTGCGTGGTTGACGCTTCTTGTTATAACGAGCGCCCATTCTTTTTAATATGTAGTCTGAGAGTGATGGTTTCTCCTCTAAAATCCACTAAATTACCGTCTTGATCGACAACTCTAACGTTGATATTACTGAGAGTTTTCACTGTGATGGTAGATATATGACATTAGCGGGTACTTCCACAATCTTGTATCCTGGCGGCACTGTTGGAAAAAACTCATGTAGTGTATGTCCCAGCTTATCGTTGACGTAATTTCCTGTACATATGCTGCATTCTATTCTTATAGCGTTAATTTTGAAGATCTGCACAGTGTAGTCTGATGTATGAAATCCAGGCTTTAACACACGTTTCGAAAATCCGAGCAGAGATCCAATTGAGTTTGGTTTAGAGAAGTCAATTTCCACAGGTGTTTCTATCTCGCACTTGAGCGAATTGTTGTTTGCTCTAATTACTAGCTTGTCGTTTTTAGTGTGTCGAACCAAATAATTCGCCAAATCGTCAATATCGTAAGATCCTGTGGGTATGACTATCACTTTATTCTTCGAGTAATGAAATTTACAATTTGATTCGTCTATATTTGGAATCGAATTGTAAGTCTGAAAGTCAACCAAACCGACTGTGTAATCACCTTGGCTCAAATCTATTGGTGGGAAAGTAATCACAGCCCAAGACTGAACTGGTGCCTGACAAGCAGAGTGTTACAGACATGTGTTATCTTGTCCAAGGTTCGTTCAAGACTGATGTCATACATTTTCATACAGGAATTTTAAACACAAATGTCCACATACATGTGTGCCAAACTTCTGGTGTTGCTGCACATTGTAATTGTATTCTGTTCCCTGCAAAGTATCGTTGTAACTCCAATGGAGGAGGTAAGTCACCGAAACTGTCAAAGTATTTAACTACACCATCTTTGTACTTGATGTAAGCAACCCAATGTGTTCCAGCACTTTTAGCACTATCCAAGTTCACAATTCCACATTCACGTTCACGAATTTTTTTGGGCAATGTGTCACGCATGAAAACACCACGAAAATTAGGGTATGCGCAAACGCTTTACATGCTTACGTATGTCATCGTCCGTCAGCGGCTGAACCGACTTTTTTTTAATCCAGACCCATCTTTCCGGTATGGCTTTCAAATATAGACCTTTACCCCTCATGGCAAGTGTCTCCATCGTTTTGTTGTGTCGTTTCTCCTCAGCCAACTGCTTATTCGCCTCTTTCGCTGCTTTAACAGCTTTGACGACATTAGCCACCCACCTGCTAAAGCACCAGCAGCTGACAAGCCAGCAAATAATGGTATTAATGGAAGAATACCACCCTTCTTTTTTTTCTTCGGTTTCTTTTTCTTAACACCTCCGCCAAACTTTAACTTGGCACGCATGGCCCTATTAACCAAGAATGCCGCTGCACGTTCACCAAACTTTGCATCTTTAGCCTTCATTCTATCTGCAGCCCTCTCGACGAGTATCCGATCTGCTTCAGCTCTATCTGCCCCCTGTGCATAAGCAATGTCGTGTTCCCTGCAGGCTGCATCTAGTGGGTTGATACCCTTCTGCCCAAGTGCCAACCGTTTTTCCAGTTTAGTACCAGGACCACAAAACTGGTATGTAGGTATATGCGCCTCAAAAGGCATCTTGTCGATGAGCTTGTTTAAAAAGCCACGACCCTTCTTCTTCTTCCTCGTAGGAGGCATTGTTACCAACTAACATACTTTAGTTGTTCGCGCAGCCTATATATAGCCGGAGCAACCACCTAACCTTGTCAATATGAAGTTTGTCAAACAGCGAGACACATTGCCCGTGAGTAATGTTGATTCTGTCGGCAACAATACTAGACGGAAGAAGAACGGACCTCTGTTCCCGGAGACAGTGAGGGCAATAGTGTGTGGCCCATCAAATTGTGGGAAAACCAATCTTGTGCTCTCGCTGCTGGAACACCCCAATGGTCTTAGATTTGAAAATGTATACGTGTTTTCAAAGTCGTTGTACCAGCCAAAGTATCAATTACTAGGGAAAATTTTGAACCCATTAAAGAAATTCAGTATTTGACATTTAGTGATAATCAAAGTGTACCTCCTCCAAGTGAAGCTCTACCTAATTCTGTGTTTGTGTTTGATGATGTTTCGTGTGAGAAGCAGAATAATATACGAGATTACTTTTGCATGGGAAGGCACAGATCAGTCGATTCTTTTTACTTGTGTCAGACATATAGCCGTATACCGAAACAGTTGGTTAGAGACAATGCTAACTTGATCGTAATCTTTAAACAGGACGATATGAATCTCAAACACATTTACAACGACCACGTCAACACCGACATGACGTTCAAGGAGTTTAAGAACCTATGTGGGTACTGCTGGAATGATTGTAAACATGGATTTTTGGTTATTGACAAAGACTGCGACATGTACCATGGAAGATATCGCAACGGATTTGATTCATTTTTGAATAAATAGCTGCGCACACTGTCTTCTGACATCATTACAACCATGGACAAGTTTGGGAGAACTTCAACGACACAGAATAAGAGAGTGTTTGTGCACCCACCTCAACATATACTTCTTACAAAAGAAGGTAGTTTGGATTGCCAGGGTAAAGTACTTAAAACGTGTAGCTGACCCCATCGATGATGACGATGTGGTAACAAAACGATATGCTAACAAAGCTATTAATGATGGTTTAATGTTTTTAAAATCGATGGAAATGACTATGGTTGAAACTATAATTGCAACAGGTGACTTTCAAGATAATGCATACATACTAGATACGGGTAGAAATTATCGTGAAATCCAAGTCAATGGTATGATCCTCTCAGTAGACAAACCAAAAAGGGTTGACGTAAAATTGAATTGGGTATACGTTAACTATCAAGGAGGAGTACTCCATGTGAATCGAGGCGATAAAATTAGTTTTTTCCCAGCATATGAGCCCCACGAGCCGTTTACAGCACATGTGACTTTAACATATAAAATAATACAGTAACCTGTAATAAGCTTCATTCGATGCTTAAACATGGACCCAACAACAACAACTAAACGTGGTATCATAAAGGCCCGCAATGCAATTCGACGCAAGTTACTCGAGCTGAAGACGGGCCAGATTGACTCTGAGAGATTCTTCAAGGATTCATTAAGACCTGTGACAGATACTATGGAAAGAGTTTTCTTACCTCAGCGACATATACAGCAGCAGTCTCCTCTCTTGATCAAAGATATCTTGAAGTCACTTGGTCGAAGTGATCGAGATTATGATTCATGTGTATGGTGTTCGATGGAAGAATGATTCACTAATGATTGGAAACTCACCTAGTTACTAGTTGATGAAAATGTGATTGTAATCGATGGTGATGAATATGAAAGAACTAGAGGATTAATGGAGTTGTTGTTTTTGAAAAACCCAAAACAGTATACTGCCAAGGACTTGAAAAGCTACTTTGAAATATTAAACAACACGAGTGCCCACAGAGTAAAATTTAGTCCATCTGGTAAAATTCTGAAACCTGCTACCAATATTAAGTATAAAACCATAATCTCTAAAATTGTCAGTCAGTCTGGTTCTGGTCTTCTTCCCATGAAGGAATATGTGTATTGGGACGATCCGAATGAACTCGTTGAAAGATTGAAGTTACTTACCGCATCGACATCAGCAGGACATACGGCACACTCCAACGAAATTTTATCAGTGGTTGAAGAACTTCGTGAAAGAGACATTATATTGTAACATGGATCAAGTTGTGGCAGAACTCCATCGACCAGCAAGAAGAAATTTCCCAAGACGTCATGTAGTAATCAAAGGACTCGATGATCTGTGGCAAGCTGATATTGTAGAAATGATCCCATACTCTCGTAAAAATAGTGGCTACAAGTATATACTGATGGTGATTGATACTTATTCAAAGTATTGCTTGGGCAGTACCCCTCAAGAACAAGACAGCTAGTGTGGTTGCTGATGCTATGAAGAAAATACTAAGAGGTGGTCGTGTTCCTAAAAACTTACAAACTGACAACGGAAAAGAGTTTTACAATTCCAAGTTCAAGAATCTCATGACTAGCTATGGTATTAATCACTACTCAACATATACCCATCTTAAAGCATCAATAGTTGAACGATTAAACAGAACTATTAAGAATGCAATGTGGCAAGAATTCAGCAGACGTGGTTCACATAGGTGGATTGAACTTCTTCCTCAGTTAATGTCAAATTATAACAACAAGTGGCACTAGCACCATCAAAATGAAACCTTGTGATGTAAAGGACAACTCTTTACTTTCTACAGTGTACTTCCGTGTGAAGACTACCACACCAGCAAAATTCAAAGTTGGTGACCATGTTAGGATTAGTAGGTTTAAAGGAAAGTTTGACAAAGGCTATCTGCCAAACTGGTCAACTGAAGTGTTTACCATCAGAAAAGTGAAATTATCAAATCCTGTAACTTATTTACTTAAAGATTATCAGGGTAAAGATATTGCAGGAGCATTTTACCAGCAAGAATTACAATTAACAAAACATCCAAGTACATTTCTTGTTGAACGAGTAATAAGGAAAAGGAAGAATATGGCATTAGTGAAGTGGTTAGGTTTTGATAAATCACATAACACATGGATAAATGTAAAAGATTTATTTAAATTATGATTCTTCAATAAACATCAGTACAACATATATTTGTTGTTTTTTTTCTCTCCTCACCATAGCTAAGAGACTATTTTTTTACAATTTTCTTTGACAATATAGAGACTTTGAGTCAATTTTACAATATAGAGATCATTTTACAGTATATGACTAATACTAAGTACAGTGCACTGACAAACACCCAGAGAAAATATGACACTATTTACAAGACATTAGACAGATGAACAACACTTCATCAATTTGCTATTTACACGTCATGATCGACATTAGACAACTTCATCAACAGCTATTTACATGTCATGATCAGCATTAGACAACTTCATCAATTGATATTTACACGTCATGATAGACAGATGACCAAAAACTTTTGCTTGTACAACTATTTACAATTAATGATATTCACAAATATTTACAACACAACCCACCCTCCAGTGCACTGTAAAATATACACGGGATAAACGCTATATTTATTCTTCATTCACACTTATTTTACAAAACTCATTCACTCTCTGGTACAGACTTGTGCCCCCAAGGTAGGGTCCCAATCCCGTCGGGGTAAATATAGCGTTTATCGTCCAATCTAGACAGACCCAGCTTGGATACTTCAACAGTTGTTACTCTATGGAGATTTGATGCAAATCGGAGTTGTTTGTGGTGCTTCACTGGTGCACCATGTAAACAGTCAATATAATCTTGTATATTAAGTTTTTTTGTTACTGTGCGCCCCAGACCCTTGGCCCGTCTTGAGGTCTGGTTAGATTCTAGTCGGAATGAATACATTTTCGACCTTAGACCCGCAAACTCCACAATCAGGGAACCATTCGCCTCATCTTTCATAACTCCAACAACCTTTTCGTTATAGGGTTCTATACTTGAAACGATTGTTGGGTTTATATCCAGACGTGTCGAATTCCTCCCTGTTGCGTTTCATTACTTCATATGGATCACAGCCATTCACCAAATAGATGAAACTGTCTGTGTCCATATAAAGTAACTTGGGGCGTATAAACTGCGGAATGGCGAATTCATAGTGAAATCGATACATCCGCAGTTTAGACAGATCGAGAATGCACATCCCGACGTAGAGCGGCTTGTTGAAAAGTATCCGCACTTTCGCCATCTCCAGAGCCACAAAGTCTTTCTCGAAAATAGTCATACGCCTAAAGTGTGGTGAAGCCACATGCTTGCGGGCACCGCGGCGGCCCGGCCAACCTGTACACAATTTCACGTCGCGGTGTTTTCTAAGGTTCTCCATGGTTTTGCCGAAAATTGAATTGTTCATAAGTTTGAAAAAGTCTCTCTCAAATTCTGATTTGGCTGACTGACGAGAACGCGTGTTGAGAGAGATGTATTCTTTCAACCACGGTGACTGATTGAAAGAAATTACCCGGTGTACCGTGCCCAACTTCATCCCCAAGCCTACACATTGCTGGAGGACTCGGTAATGGAGAACATACCGAACCTTATCCTCCAACGTAGTCATCAGCTTGGGGAAAGTAGATCCAGGGGCGGCTTTGTGGTCTGGACATGGCGGTAGGTCTGCTAGATTGTCGTGTATATCCTGGGGAATCGTCAAGTCTACCTCTAAAACGAAACCCCTAGGTGAGTCGGCTGCTACGCTCATGAAGTCTATGCTAGCAATCTGCTCGGCCGATAACCATCGAAACCCTCCAGAGGGTAGATACTCCGACATGGCCCAGCCGTACAGATTGTTTACATCAAAATACATGATGAAATTTTCAGGTGCGTCGTGGTTGTACTCCGCCATGTACCGGTTATTTGCCTTGGCGTACCTATGGACGCACTGACAAATACCACCACGAATTCCACGTTCGAAAAAGAGAAGCATGTCGATATCTGTCAGAAGATCCAGCTCGACACGCGTTCTCTTTAACATGGCCTGCCACGAAAGGCCTGGAGCTGTGAAATAGTGGGCGGGGTCCAGGGTGTACTTGTCCAAACATACAGCCCTAAATTTTTCAAACAGATCCGCAAGTAGCCGTACATCTGTCCCCATGTACAGACTTGCGTATTCTTCTAAATTCTTGATCTGGAAAACCCGCCACACTTGTGTCGCGTGTTCGTAGTCGTCGTCCGAAATATCAGACTCTGACAGCGAACTATAAAATTTAGACTTGGGAGGGAGCGTGGCCTCTTTGAGTTTATCCCACGAATCCATGTATTCGTAAGGGAAGACTCCTTTTCGCTTAACCAGTTGGAACTGCTCGGGGTCCGTGAAATGCTTACTGGTAATGTACATAAAACGGTCCTCAAGAGTTCCAACCAGCTTATCTAATGAGGACTGCATGAAACGGTACGAGTCCAGGAACCGCAATGTGATTGACGTACCTTTAATCTTTTTAGAAAACGAAATATAACGTTCAGTGTTGATGGGCAGGACATCCATCCCATCTTCATCGAGGTGTGCTAAGGCCCTAACAATGAAGTGCGCATCATACCCAGACAAATTATGGAAAAAGACGGGTATGTACCTTTGATTCTTGTACTGTAAATTACAGTTATTGTGTGCAGCCCCTCTGAATGCACCTGTGATGTGGCAATGATCGCGGACCTTAACGGCCCCCGGTGCAAAGCCGTCACCACAGATGTGGCATACCGCGGCACTGGTAAATTTTGCCTCATCATCAGCCGACATTACAAGAGGTGTGACCGCCTTGTAAATTTTATCAACGTCATGGGCCAGTTTCACAAGTTGTTCCACCAGCCACGTCTCAGGGTTTTCACCTGAGAATGAGTCGAATCGGTTCAGCTGAGGGTCGTATGCGCAAACGACCTGGTATGCCGCAGCAAAAGGGATGTGTTCCTGGACTGATGTGGAGTAAGAGGCGTTGGGGTCGGGTCTGCACGTATCAAAGGGTTTCAACAAACATTCAAAGTCCGCGTAAACGACGAATGGTACACGCTGTTGGTGTACAAAATCCTTAAACTTTAAGGTTTTGTCTTCGTCGCCGGGTAGGTCGACTCTTACAGCGCCAACAATTGCGCAATCAACCTCATGGCGTTCCAAGAGATCTTTGCGACTGAAATGCTGCAGACATCTATCACAAATAAAAATTGTACCTTTATACTTAGTTAATGAGGATCTGACTAGCTGCGCTAAGTTCTTGATCCAGCAGAAGTGAAACTTATCTTCACCCTCTGTAATCAACAACATGTTGATATGGAAATCGCGTTTCACTGCAGCATGATGGAGGGGGCCTACAACTCTATGTTTTTTACCGTCTGGTTCCAAGCCGTAGACATTGATCGAATATTCAGGGTTTTGCCTCTCAAATTTAGAAATGTCTGACAATTTTACAGGGAAGTCTATGCCTGAAAAATCTAAATCGTACTTGGAACGTACTTTAATATATCTGCTAACTAATTCCGCGTGAATTTTCACCTGTTCGTGAAAAGCCAGGATCGTCCAAAGAAAACAATGATCATCTTTGTTTTGAACAGTTGATAATTGCCTTCTTTGCTTGGATATCGGATGGCAGTGCTATAAATGAAGAGCCCCGATACAGCGGTTCGAATTTAGCTACATGGATGTCGAGGGCGTTAATTTGATCGAGGCATTTGCCACTATCCCGGTCCTGGAATTCACTAAATCTCTTCTTGATATCTTGAAACACATAGACTTCATACCACTCTTCCAGGGAAGTGCTTAATGTGAGCTCGCGCATCTTTGGCATAAAACAAATACGGCTGACGTTAGTGACATTGTTCTTCTGAATTTGGAAAAGGCAATCCAACCCCACCTGGCATTTTACAGCCGGTGTTGAAGGATTGTGAATAATCGCGGAAATTTGATCATTAAAAATTTTGAAACATGCTCTAATAAAATTACCAGGATCTTTAAAATTTTCAGTATTTACAACAGTGATGTGAAGTAACCTATTCCCGTAAGCACTTGCCCTGATAGTTGGCTTCAAGCGCGTAGCATCCGGCTTACCTTTTTCCCCACCCGCGTTAACGGACTGCTTGTGTGTTGGGCAGCCACTGGGAGGAGGGTTCGTCTGCAGCCAGAGTGCTTCCTACTGGCGACAGAGTGGCTAATAGATCCTCATCGTTTGGATCTTCCCACGCACTGGTGCTGGGATGGGATATGTCCACTGCTGGAATACTCCTCGCACTGGTGCTGGGTTGGTTTATGTCCACTATTGGAATACCCCATAGTGCTGCAAGGTCTGGTGGTGACATATAAACATCTGAAAATAGACACAAAAAATTAGATTCATAGTTACAAGTATGGAAAACAAAGCAGTCTATAAAATGAATACATTACCTGACATTTTAATGCTTTTTGATGGACCGTCATCATGGGTTGCCTTCCGTTTGTGTGTAGGTTGCACACTGGTAAGGCCAACAGTATTCACATCATCTGCAACATAATAAATAATGTCTGTCATATATGCGTTAAGTATTAACATGAAAAATAATTTAAGTACCAAATGATTGCCAGTAGCAAAACAATTCATGAGTGGTAATCACATGCATAGCACCTCCACTCACATCTAGTGTTGTAAAAAAAACGGTTTTTTTCTGGCTTGAAAAAAAACATGAAAAAAAACTTTGAAAAAAAAACATGTTTTTTTTCTGGAACACGTTTTTTTTTACAACTGATAAATCTCAAATTTGTAAGGCAGTTATCGTTTAAAATGACTGTTTTAGAGTTTATTCTAAGTACTTATCTCAGTTTAAAATCTACTATATTTTTCTGGTTCAGTAGGGAAAAAAATTACAAAAATATTGGCAAAATTGACTGAAATTTTCTTTATGAACGGGGATTTCCCGAAGAGACTAGGTTGCGCGAAAATGAATCCCCATTCCCCGTTGTTTGGAGTGATACTTGCTATTTGTAATAGTGCTGCCAGCCCAACAAAATTACCTACAGATCTTTTAAAAAACTTAGGAATTTAAAATTTATCCACGGTTTTTTGTCTTATTGGGCTTTCCTTATATTCATATACTTGTTAACTCTCAGAGTATAGAGGTACCTACTGACTCATTAAATTGTCAGTAAGGGAGCGTGCATAAACCACGTAGCTCCATTTTGGCCTCCTGTGAACCCCCACGTAGCCCTACGTGGCTTTTGCCTCTCCCCCCCTCCCCCGTTCACAAAGCACGTAGCTTTCTTCCGTTTTGATTCCAGAAGACAATTTGTACTGTTTTCTCTTGTCATACTATTGTAAATTACATACGGATATAATTAACTGAGGGAAATAAATACTCACATGCTGTTATGAGTTCAGTTCCTCATTTTAACTGTGAAAAATGTTACGAAAGGAAAGTTACGTGGCTTGGCTCGGAACCCCCCCCCTCTCCCCACGTAGCCCAGCGTAGCCTTCCAGCTAACCCCTCCTCCCTCTGGACCGAGCCACGTAGTTTGTGCACGGTCCCTAATTATGAATCGTTTCCTTGCAACCGTTGGTGTAAACAAACGATTGAAAAGAAATAAAGCTCCTATTTTGTATGATAATAGATTTTAATTCAAACTTAAAAGACCGTAATACAGAACTATCGGCGCAGTCTTTATGCACAGTGTGTACTTTGCTCACAATTTAAAATTTCAATCTCAAAATCTTTAGCATACAATACAAGAACAACCAGTAAAAGAAAATTTTACTATTTCTGAAGTTAGAGGAGACAGAAAATTCCGACACCGACCGAACTAGTGTTGGTATTACTGATACTATTGAATGTGGTACTGACATAGAGGATGAATAAAATTATGTTACCTATATAGATACACTTATGAATCATTATGTGAGACATTATATGATTCAGTAAGACTTAAAACACACTTGTAAAATAAAAGTTCCTTAAATAAAACTATAATTTATCAAATATATTGTTTTCTGAAAAAAAAAAAAAATTTAGAAAAAAAACACGGGTGCTAGATTTTTTTTCATGTTTGTTTTCACAAAGCTGAAAAAAAAACATTTTTTTTTTTCAGTTTGCAACACTACTCACATCTACAACAAAATAAATAATATCAATCACATATTCACTAAGCATTCACATAAAAAATTATTTAAAGTATTAAACACTTGCCAGTAGTAAAACAATCCATAATTTCCTGAGTGGTAATCACAGGCAAAGGACCTCCACTCACATCTGCAACAAAATAAATAATGCCAGTCACACATGCACTAAGTATTCATAGGAAAAATTATTTAAAGTATTAAACACTTGCCAGTAGTAAAACAATCCATCAATTCCTGATTGTTAATCACAGGCAAAGGACCTCCACTCACATCTACAACAAAATAAATAATGTGCGAACGAAGACTTTCCCGGCGTGTCGATGCAATGAACTCTTCACAGGTTTGCTGCCGGATAGCGTTTGTGAACGACGAGCTTTCGGCGACCAACTCCGTCGCCATCTTCGGGTAGCCACAGCGCTAACATCAGACCCGAAGATGGCGACGGAGTTGGTCGCCGAAAGCTCGTCGTTCACAAACGCTATCCGGCAGCAAACCTGTGAAGAGTTCATTGCAAAATAAATAATGTCAATCACATAGGTACTAAGCATCCACATAAAAATTATTTAAAGTATTAGCTACTTACTGGTAACGCCAACAGCATTCATTTCATCTGCAACAAAATAAATAATGTCAAGCATATGCTTTAAGCATTCACATAAAAATAATTTACAATGTTAATCACTTACCGCCTGCAAGATTGTACCGCACCTCAAGGTTGTCCATGGTTACCGATCGTGAGTCTACAAATTCATCACTGATTAGTTGCGAGATGACGGGAAGACCTGTAAAATAAAATTAAAATAAAACTTACTTATTTATAATAATAATTATAATAATTAATTAATAATAGAAAATTCACTCACCATTTGCTAAATACTGTTCGATGTCTTCAGCAGTCAGTACTCGATCCATGATGTTCACTCTGTAAGATACTGGTGATCAATGAGGTTGAGAAGAAGTTTGGCACAGAATTTATACCCTGTCACGAACGGTAAATTGTGTTGTCGAAAGTAAGTCCCAGTCCACACACACTCCAGGAATAGTACCTAACGGGACCCAACGCGTCACCCGGAAACAGCGCTGCGCTAGGAAAGTACGCACTCCAGGAATAGTGTATAACGGGACCTGTTACTCACCGACGCGTCATCTGTGTCGCGCGCTGGGAATAGAAACAACCGTTGTCAACTGCGGGGTTGTGCGCCCGACTAAGCTCCACAGAATACTCAGATAGATTCAGGTCACGCGAGCCATGGAATGTCTGCGCAGATTGAGGTTTGTGCGGCCATCTGGGCGTCCGGTCAAGGAACTATCGTATGCGCTAGCAGGGCCGGTGCTGTCCCCTTAGCGGTGGAGGAACGAACTAACGATCCGCCATCTTGTGACGTGAACGCTGATTGGCTGATTCAAAAGCCCGCCAAGCCGCCATTGGAGGGGAGAGGAAGGAGGTCCCCCCACCACCTCGTGACGTCATAGGTTTTCCCGGTTTCTTCCTCGACTCCCTATTGTCCTACTACTTATTTTGTTTGATTATAGATTTTAAAAGACCGTAATACAGAACTATTGGCGCACTCTTTATGCACGGTGACACGCTCGTTGGCACGACTTACAAAGCAGTGCCTTCCCAGAAGACCTAACCAATATCCGAGAATCAAAGTGGCCCCGGTATTTAATATTTACTGTTACCGAAGATATGCTAAAAAGTCACGCTGTCTGTATAAAACAAGTTCAGAGATATATCTTAGTTTCAGTGTAGGATATTATTTTGTATTTCGAATTTTAAAGACCTTAAAGTAAAAAAGTATTCTTAATTTTGACTCTCTCTACAATAATTATTGTTTCAATCTTTCAGTTAGCGAGTCTCCGGATTTTTGTACCCATTCTACGGAAATTTTAGCGGTCATCTACAGATATTCAAAGCCAAGAGGCTGGCAGCACTGGCTCTTCTGTTGAGAAGATCAGACCCACTGCTGATGATCGAGGAGTGGATGCATTTATAGCTCCCAACGTCGATGCAGATAGTTTGTGGACAATATTATAATTAGTTTAGCAGCGCTCTTAATCAAGTGCGTCCTTAAGAACAACGTCGAGTCTAGAGTAACTCCAAGACACTTGGGGTTAGCGCTCTGGCTTCGCATTCGGGAGGACGCGGGTTGGAATCCCCATCCGGGCATCCAGATTTGGGTTTTCCAAGGTTTCCCCAAATCAATCCAGGCAAATACCTCGATGCTTCCTTCTAAATACCTTGACCGAATTCCTTCCCGTTCCTTGGGCCCAATCCCATTCCGCCTCTAATGACCTCGACGTCGACGAGACATAAAGCCATAAGTAAAAAAAAAACTTGGTGTTAGGGTTGTGTGATAGTGCCATGCCACTGAGTGAGACGTCCAGAGCGACATTGCCCTGTCTGCTATTTAGTTGAAAGACGCAGGTTTCTGTTTTGGAGGTGCTTGGTATCAAACACCGCTTTTGGGATCACTCACGCAAAATATTAAGATTAGCATTTATGATTTCTTCTACTTCTTTCAAAGTGGGGAGTAACGATTGAACAATGCATATGTCTGCCGCTACGTCAGGATCATTCCTCAATCCAGGACACTCGGAAGGATTTTCGAAAAGGTTTCTACGCAGTCCTAACCGGCGTTTCGATAACTGCTTTCACTGCCTTCGTCAGGTGATGTAGAATATCTGGGAAAATTGTGCGGTATGACACGACACTACGCCGGGCAGGTCACAGCGAGTCCAGAATGGCGTGATGACTTCGTAGGGAGTGAAAAGGAAGGAAAATAAGTTCAAAGTGTCTCATTAACACTATTTCGAGACGAGCACGTTCTTCCTATCGTGCAACACAGAATAAGATCGGCAATAATGGGATTCATTGCAAGACAGGAGGAGGATGAAGAGGGTCATGGAAGTGTCTAGGGCATATACTGGCGATGAGGCATGGAAAGATATTGGAGTAGGTATGAAAAGTAGTGCATGGAAGGGAAAAGATGACCATGACCACAAGCTGGCACTCGATTTCAGGCACAAGGGTGTGGGAAGATTCTCTTTTTTAGGTAAGGGTGTCAGGGATTGGAATGAGTTACCGAAAGAAATGATGAATAATTTACCGAAAACTTTGAAAGAATTTAAAGATAAAATTTGTAGAGGGCAAATGTAGGTTGGTGCAGGATAGGGGGAAGATGGGGGTGTAGGGAAATTGCCACCGGAGCCTGTGCTCCATTGCAATTAAATTAAATTAAATTAAAAAATAATCCAACTGCAGAAAAATAAATAGCGTGTCCAAATGGAGTCTCGTGGAAAGTGTAGGCCTGTCTCACTCCTGAAAGAAAAGTAACTCTTATCCTTTACACTCAACTCACATAGGAGAAGCTATTTGTGCAATATGATAGGAAATAGTTAAAACAATTCGGATTTCAGGAAAACAGCATACGAAGGGTAATTTCAATTCCAGACAGAATAAATAAGTTTTCATTTTTACAGGTTATGTAATCGTATAGAGAATAATGCGACAAAACTCTAAACGACGGACCCCTGTCGAATGTCGGTATGGTTCCTTCCAAACAGCGTGGCCGAGTTCCTTCCCGTTCCTTGTGCTCTGTCATTTTCCGCCTCTAATGAGCATAGTGTTGTAAATAAAAACGTTTTTTTCTGACTTGAAAAAAAAAACACGACAAAAACTGTAAAAAAACATGTTGTTTTCTGGGACATGTTTTTTTTCTTCATAACTACTAAATTTCATATTTTGTAAGGAATTTATCGTTTAGTATGACTGTTTTAGAGTTTAAACTAAGTACTTATCTTAATTTTTAAATTTACTATATTTTTCTGGTTCAGTAGGAAAAAAAAATTACAAATATATTGGCAACATTGACTGAAGTATTCTTTTACGAACGGGGATTTCCCGAATAGGGTAGGTTGCACGAGAAGGAATCCCCGTTGTTTGGATTGATACTCACTATTTGAACTAGTGCTGCCAGCTCTACAAATTTATCTGTAGACCTACGGATCTTTTCAAAAAATTAGGAATTTTAAATTTATCAATGGTTTTTTGCCTTTTTTTATTACTTATTGTGCTTTCCTTATATTCGTATACTTGTTAAATTCAAAGCGTATAGTGAAACTGAATCATTAAATAGTCAGTTATTATGAATAATTTCCTTGCAACCGTTGACATAAACCAACGATTGAAAAGAAATAAAGCTCCTATTTTGTATGATAATAGTTTTAAATTCAAACTTAAAAGACTGTAATATGGAACTATCGGCGCAGACTTTATGTACAGTGCGTACTTTGCTCACAATTTAAAATTGCAATCTTAAAATCTTTTGTGTACAATACAGAACAACCAGTAAAAGAAAATGTAACTACTTCTGAAGTTATGGATCTAGAGGAGACAGAAGAAAAAACAGAAAATTCCGACTCCGACCGCACTAGTGTTGGTATTACTGATACTAGTGAATCTAGTACTGACCAAGAGGTTGGATAAAAAATTATGTTACCTATATAGATACACTTATGAATCATTATATAAGACATTATGTGATTTAGTAAGATTTAAAACACGTATGTAAAATGTAACTTCCGTAAATAAAACTATAATTTATCAAATATATTGTTTTCTGAAAAAAAAATCAAATTTAGAAAAAAAACCAGGGTGCTAGGTTTTTTTTCATGTTTTTTTCACAAATCTGATAAAAAAACATGTTTTTTCAATTTGCAACACTAAATGAGCACCACGTCAACAACGCGAAAACCAATAAGATAAGCAATCTGAAAGACAAACATCTCGGGACAGGGTGCATGTTCGCAAGGAATAGTAAATAACTACCTGGAAATCGAAATGGCGACAGATAAAGCATTACAGCTGTTGTAATGCTCGAGGGAGGGATAGGTTGCCCGCTGCATTGCGTCTTTACAGTAAGCCTAAGTCGGGCATCGCTAGGGTGCGCAACAGCAATCTAAAATCTAACCATTCCTGTGGCGAGACAGTAATACGTCAGTATAATGTGCAGAAATGTTAATCGAATTGGACCTGCAACATTAGGTTTAACATATTTTTGATTTATCCGGGTTTAGAGTAAAGCTTTGCTATAGCTCAAGTAAATCAAAGAAGTATTTTCAGTGAGATTAATTGTTTAATAACTCTTAAGGCCCCTTTAAACGATCCGACCTGGTCTCGGCTCTGAAATTTGGTCACGTGTGTGTGGGGAGACCAGGCAGGGAGATCGGGTGGCAATGCCATCCGATGTAGGGTGAAAAGGTGGGGGTAATTCGGCCTCCCCTCCCCCCACCACCTCCCCTGGTTGTGCCAGCACTGTCGGGTTCCCTGTTTCTTTTTTCTGTTATGTCGTACATTGTTATTATTTTGAGATGAATGCATTTGATCAGCACTCGATTTCATGCATAAAGGAGTGGGGGCATTTCCTTTTGTGGGTAAGGTTGTCAGGGATTGGAACAAATGACCAAGTGAAGTGATGAATAATTTAGCAAAAACGCAGAAGAAAATTAAAATCGAAAAAGTAGATGGGAGAGGAATTTAACACCCACATTATATAAGGCAATTAAAAAAAAAATCTTCATTCCATGTTGACCTACCAGGTTAAACAGCCTGCAGCTGTTCAGAGTCCTCTCCCGTTTTATTCCCTCCTTATTACATCAGGAACAAACTTAACCTCTGACTTTCAGCGACAAATAATTTATCATAATAATAAACAATAATGTTTACGCCGATACTGAAACTGCGCCATTTATAACCTCCACCTACTCTGACATCGCATTTCCTACCCCGACTCTTCCGTATTAAGAATTTTTCTCTGTCAAATGTCTTGCACAGATCAAGAACTACATTACCTACTTTCCCTGTCTTGTCCATTACATCTAAAATAGTGTGAACTTAACCCATCAAAACGCATCAATAAACATCTCAAATCCAGTCGCTGAAATCTATCCTCAGAGAGATTCCTTTTTTTTAGCTTATGGCTTTACGCCTCATAGACGTCCAGTTAATTTAGAGGGGTGAAAGGACTTGGAACAAGCAACGGGAAGGAATTCGGTCATGGCCTTTTTGAAGGAACCATCCGGGCATTCGCCTGGAGTGATTTGGGGAAACCACAAAACACCCAGATTTTGATGATTGTACGGGGATTCGAACCTGCGTCCTCCCGAATGCGAGGCCAGAACGTTTGATACCTTCCTTGTGGAGCGTGTATAAACCACGTAGCTCCAGTTTGGCCTCCTGTGAACCCCCCCCCCCCTTCCCCCACGTAGCCCTACGTGGCTTTTGCTTCTACCCCCCTCCCCACGTAGGAAGTAGCTTTTTTCCCTTTTGATTCCAGAAAACATTTTGTACTGTTTTCCCTTGTGAGACTGTTGTAAATTACATACAGAGATAATTAACTGAGGGAAATAAATATTCGCATGCTGTTGTGAGTTCTGTTCCTCATTTTAACTGTGAAAAATGTTATGAAAAGAAAGCTACGTGGCCTGGCTCGAAACCCCCCTCCCCCCACATAGCCTAGCGTAGCCTTCCAGCCTCCCCCCCCCCCCTGGACCGAGCCAGGTAGTTTGTGCACGCTCCCTTACTATGAAGCAACTTGTTGAACGTTTCGCTAAAGTATTTTTTAATTTTTCAAGAATATAACTGTATAGGCATACAGATTATAAATAAACGCTAGTCTTTATTTGAAAGGTGCCATTGGAATCGTGGGACTCAATTCTTGGAGCGAAATTTCAAACTTCAGCTCCTTGTTATTATAAAACTGGTAACGGCTATTGCTGTTTTGTTATTGTTGGTTTTCGCTTACAATTGCATTTTACAAGAAATTTAATTTTTAACAATTCAGCTTCATTTTTCGGATGCGAACAATTTTTAGAGGGTGAGATTAATTTTATACATAATTTACTGCTAACTTTCTTATACATTTGTTTGAGTTTTGCTTGAAATGACACACAGTCTGTATGGTTGAGCGGCCAGCATATTTGAATCTCAAAGCGTGTGTTATTTCGTATTGTTGACAGCGATAGCCAGTATGGAAAACACCCCCAGAACACAAAACTCCAGCTTAAACCAACATAGTCATCCTACTAACTTTAACTTAATACATGTCGTTGAAGCAACATATCCCTCCCCAATACTGAATTGGCAGAGTACGGAGATCTGTTATTGGCGCTTTGACGTGTCAGACAGAGCAGCTGTTTGCTCGCGCTGCCGGCTTTGACTGCCGAGAGGCAGAACGGCGAATTTTCCGAGAAAATTGTGGAAGGGGGAGTGACGTAGTGGCTGGCGATAAGAGGAACAGCGAACTGGCAGAGCAGGCGAAGCAGCCGTGCGAGGAGGTGGCACGCGAGGTAAGCACGCGCACAGCTGTATCGAGTGTGAACACAACACAATGCCGCCACATTTCGGTCCTTAAAACTCGCAAATTGAAACTTCACGAAATTCACTCCTTCCAACAACTGGTTATTACTATTACAGATCCCATAGTATTTGACGTCATGTATATATGAATGGAACTAAAACAAGGATTTTACGAGAATTTGCTTAGAAACTTGTCGCTGAGCCCCGTCGGGAATTATTCCGAAGAACTTAAAATGATGTGATTCAATGTTTGTTTCGCGCGTATATTGACTTGCACATGACGAGCGTAACGCTTAAACAGAAATGGGGAGTACGACACAGAGGAACGAAATATTTTAAAAGTAAGAAAGCTGGCAATTTAACTAAAATCAGATAGTTCAGTGCTATGAACGTTGTCAGATTCCTGATGCATATTTCATTCACATTCCAGTTAATTTTGAAGAAGAAAAAGCATAACAGAATTGTGTACCATATCCTCCTCACAGAAGTATCTATTGCATTTCATGTCAATTCTCTGATCCTAGGAAGATATTACTGTTGCCTCCGTAAGCTTAAACGATTTTTTTTTTCTTTCTTATTTACAGTGGCATAAAACTTTGATTCCTTCAATAACACGATGCCACAACAATATAGACAAAGTTGATATTCATAGGTCCATATGACAAACAATATTTCAGAAAAGAAAAATTAAATCCGTAGAAAAGTATCAAATTTAAATTGGTCAAGCAGGAGGGGGAAAATAAATAAATGTTATCTCGTGTATAGTTTCAGCGGATAAGTTTTTGGTACTACTG
The DNA here is from genome assembly GCA_031002005.1 of Vandiemenella viatica. Lineage (NCBI taxonomy): Eukaryota > Metazoa > Arthropoda > Insecta > Orthoptera > Morabidae > Vandiemenella > Vandiemenella viatica. Next base: position 8,222,963 of record JARYHS010013630.1, read on the forward strand.
GACCAATAATATTAATACAGCAATTAGCGCAGAAATTAATATAATCGTCTTTGTAGTTTTTGTCTACGAGGTTGGCTTTTTCAAGCGGTATTACAAATATTATCTTTGTTTCGTGTCTTCGTATAGTTTTTTCCCTGTGTTTTGCAAACGCCAGTGAACGAGATTGGATGTCAAAACAAACCTACTGACACGGTTGTTTGCCCCTGGTTGTTTGGTGTCAGAAATGTCAACAGAGTGCGTGAGATGGATGCAGTTGCCTTGCTTTGGATGTAGAAGGCGAAACTTGAATGTATCCAAGTCAAGGGCGCCGCCTTAATCCTTGTACGTACTACATACAAATAGAAACTATGTTCAGCTATTTCTTTCACGTTGTGAAGTAAATAGTTTTTAATTAATTTAATTGTGATGTCCTGGTGGCAATTTCCCTCCAGGTACCAATCTGTTTTAACGAAACGGGTCAGTGGTTAGTTGAGCGCAGTTGTTGTTTAGGCTGTAAACAAAGAAAAGAAAACGTTATTGGAATATACAGATGTCAGAATACTGCTGTAGTCAGTCGCAATACGAATTATTTTCAAGAAGTAATTCCGTTTTAATACAGCCTGGACAGTTATTTTCGAGCAGAAATTAGGTTGTAATACAGCCTGGACCAGCAATAAACCGTTAAATGTACTTCCAAAAGTGGGGGAGTCAACGATAACCGTGGCACCGCGATTTGATGATGTGTTGGTATGTAACTCGATGACATAAATCGAAAATAAAGAATTTTTTTTTATGTTTAGTTCTCGAGACATTGTATTTTTAAAGTGAGGAGGTTTTTTCACCAAAAACACTATATCTACACTGATGAAATGCACTATAGGTGTTTTATTTTCTTCTTAGTAGTTACTGTTAGGTTGACATACGGCCTGGACCAGAAGAAATCTTACGAAAACTCTGGGAACTATACCCATTGTCTCTGACTATACCTATAACTGATTTTTACCATGCTATATCTCGAAAACCAAGCGAGAAATCAAAAAGTCTTATTCTTTATTATCGATTTGTTTCGTCGAGTCCTACAAGAATTCATCATCAGATTGTGGCGCCAGGGTGATGATAGAACTGCCCAAAAGTGTTTCTAGTGGTGTCTCGCGTTTGACGACTACAATATTATGACGCCAATTCCTGGCGGAATCGCGATCTCCAGTAATCCCCAGATATTATTGATAAAATATTATCTGGTTTTTAAAGTGCATCAGGATGCAACAAGAATGAAGGATTAAGATTTGAAGTTTGGGTAAAAGAAAATGTCTTGAATAAAGCTGCACTATATAATCCAACACAGGATTGTTTGATATGATCGCTGGACCTGAGTTGGTGGACAACAATTACTTAGAATAACACCATGTTTGTAGAGTGTTTCTATTTATAAGATTATCTGCTATGCAGAATTGTCTCACCCAGCTGTTGTTGAAGAAGGTAGTTCTAGTTGTATTGTAAAACTCAGTATTACCGTAATTTTGAGTAGAAAATATAGTATCAAAAGCGATGACTATTTCTTAGGGAGCGTGCATAAACCACGTAGCTCCATTTTGTCCTTCTGTGAAACCTCCCCTCCCTCCCCCCACGTAGCCCTACGTGGCTTTTGCTTCTACTCCCCCCTCCCCCCCACGTAGCACGCAGCTTTTTTCCCTTTCGATTTCCACAAGATATTTTGTACTGTTTTCTCTTGTCAGACTATTGTAAATTACGTACGGAGATAATTAACTGAGGAAAATAAATATTCACGTGCTGTTGTGAGTTCTGTTCCTCATTTTAACTGTGAAAAATGTTATGAAAGGAAAGCTACGAGGTCTGGGTCGGGTACGCCCCCCCCCCCCCCCCCCACAAACACACATATAGCCCAGCGTAGCCTTCCAGCCAACCCCCCCCCTCACCTCCCTGGACCGAGCCACGTAGTTTGTGCACGCTCCCTTACTACTAAGCTTAGTTTGGTTCTTAGTAATCCAGAGCTCACTTAATCAGTATAAGAAGTGCGTTGGTTACTTATAAAAGCTAATACCTAATGTTAATTAATGCGGTGACAAACGTAGGGAGAAAAATCGTAGAACATGTCAGTCTTAAGGAGCCTCCATTTATTACGTGGGGAGGGGAGGGGACAGAAATGTCACGTGATATTTTTAATTCCTCGAAGAGTAGAGCTAAAAAAAGAAAAATCCTATAAACGACGCCGATCCCAATGTTCAGGAGGTCTAACCGCCCTGAGGAGGGGGGAGGGGGGGGTGTCCAGATTTCCGTAAAAACATCACGCGTAATTGATGGACGTCCCTTAAGGAGCAGAGACGAATGTAGCAATGGTTCAGACAATCGTCAAAGTATAGTGACGTCACTAGAAAGCAGTTGTTTCCTTATGTTCTATTACAAAACTCGTTAATGCAGTTAAAGATACAAACTGCATTCGTGCATAGCTAGAAATTAAATTTTCCATTAAAGAACGTTAAAATGTAACCTGGCCCGGTTTAAGATGATTTCATACTTTTTAAATGAGGAATCATATTTCTAGGTGCCCATTTTTTATTCTTAAGGTGAAGCAAAGGAACAAAGACTTTTTTCGCACTGCCTCAGTATGCAACTTTCCAGCGAATGAGAGTTGATGCTTAATAGCAGGCAACCAATCAGACCCGTTTGATTTGGCGGGTGTGGCATTCGCATTGGAGGTGCCAATATCTTTGTGGCTAGTACTGGCCATGGATAATAGAAACAGTGGAACCTGGTTTTCGTAAGCACAACGAATAACTGAAGAGCTTAGTGGATGAGGAAGTAACTTTATTATTACTACCTTTTTTTTAAATTTTCGATAAAAAAAACTTAAGGGGATGCGGAATCGGATTTTGGGTGAAAAAAATCGGTTTTAGTTTTATTGGCTTATTATATTCCGACAAGTTTCTTCTTTAAAATGAGGTATACATGGCTCTACTAGAATTATAACTATTTTGTTTTTATAGAGTTGAGAGATCGCGTATTGCGCTTTTGTTATACACTTATTAACAATGGATCAGGAATGTTTTAATCTCCTTTCTCCGTTTCCCGTAAGTTTACTTTTTACTTCTTCTAGGAACATTATCTCAGGTACTGGTGAACCTAGAACTCTGAAATTTTTATGACCTAGTCACATGGGTTTCTTTTACATACTGAAACAATGATTTTTTAATTACTTGATTTATAAAAGATTTAGAGGCGATAATTTAGTGAAAAGTGATGAAATAAAATTACATTTAGGTTACTATAAAAATATCTATGTAAGTAAATACTTTGACAAAAAACTGTTGTTTCAGTATTGTTACAACATACCAATGCACATACAGTAAAAAAATTCTCTCTCTAGCTCCAGCTGTTTGTGAGTTAATGTTCCCTACAGTATGAGTATTTTAACATTGTGGGGATAGGTGATTCCGTATCCCCTTAAGCGCTTATGTTTTCATAGCTTATGTTTAAATAAAACTTAAAACACTGGTGGTACAGATGTACGAATTTTCCGATCCCGGGCAAAAACTTAAATTCCCGCGCCGATTGTCGACGCCCGGGGCAGTAGTGGAGTTAAAAAAGAGGTCGCCCCAACATAAGTTTGCCCCACCCCGGGTCAAGTTTCTCGGTTTGCCCGACCCCAGATCCAGCAGTGACAATGGCCGCCATCGGAAGATGATACATACACGTTTTACTATCGCCCGCTAAGGAAGAACAGGCCAAATGCTCTCGACAACTTAGCTGCCTTACGTCAAAAGTAATATTTTTTTCAAAAATTATTCAATGACAAAGATAATCCAGGGGTTAATCTCTGGGATTCTGAAATTATTAAATAAAATACAACAGCTTAAGAGAGCTGAGCTATAAGGGCCTTCTCTTTACATCAAAACTGTGAAAATTATTTTATTTAATTCTAATTGAAATAAAGATCATTCTCAAATTACAATTTCCCTACACACACATTAATCCCCTTCACTGTAACCATCTACTTTTGCCTTCTACAAATTTTGGTAAATTATTCATCATTTCTCGTGGTAACTTTATTCCAATACCTGACACCCTTACCAATAAAAAAAGAGAATCTTCCCACACCCTTGTGCCTGAAATCGAGTGCCAGCTTGTTGTCATCGTCATCTTTTCCCTTCCATACATTACTTTTAATTCTTACACCAATATCTTTCCACGCCTCGTCGCCAATATACGCCTTGTACACTCCCATGAGTCCTTCACGCTCCTTCTGTCTTCCAATGAGTCCCATTCCAGCTCTTTTGGCGCTAATGACCTCGCCGTAGACGCGCCCTTAAACCACAACAACAACATCCAGCTCTTTTATCATATCTGTTACTGATTGCGTTCTGCGATAATTTCCAGAGACAAATCTAGCAGTCCAGTTTTTGAACCCTCTCCAACACCTGTATTTGATAGTCAAAATGTGGATCCCATATTACACCACCATATTCAAGCAATGGTTTGACCAAAGTCTTGTAACCCAATCCCTTTACTTCCCTGGTACATCCCCTCATCACACTCTCCAACATTTGCAGGATTTTGAAACATTTTCCTACTACCTGTCCTATGTGTGCTGCCCAGTTGAGTTTACTGATGTTACGATTAGAGATTGCAATCCAGCAAAGCGGGATCCCGCATCATTAGACAGCTTGGCGGATCCCACACAAAATAAGCGGATCCGTAATCCGCAAAATGCGGATAAAACGCGTGTCAGTGCGTGACTCGCTGCCCAACTCGGTCTCTACCGGATGTATTGCACTGTTTGCCTATACCCTTCCAGTTGGCATTTGGCGCGTGTGAACAAACGTTTATTTTTATCAGCCTTCGTCATTCGTAAGTAAATAGATACACTTTTACGTATTCATTTTCGAGTAGACATTTCTGTAATTTGAGTTATGTTGCGTATTTAGTACGATTTTGTAACTATATAATTATTTTTGTGTGTCGCAAACGTTATCTGAACTACAAAGTTACAGCTTTTTATTCACGGTTCCATTATTCCCATTTTCTGTATTTGCAGATAAAGTTATTGTGACAATTTCCTAATATGCGGCTGAAAATTTGATTATTCGTTGATATGAAACTAATGTTATCGTAATTTTAACTATCGCGTACCTATTTATTTAACAGCTATCAAATGGAAATTGTATATCCTTTGACTTATTGTTTTGGCCGCTGCCTCAATGCGTTTCTTTGACGAAAGCCACCTGCTTACATGTGCCGCTCAGGCTTTCGATTAATCCCTCTTCTCGTTGTTATTATTTCGACTAAAGGTAAAAAAAGTTATGATATTTTCACGGGTGTATCGACGAATTGTGTTGTAGGAACACCATACTTCGACGGCTGCCTTCGCCGTCTACCTCACGTGTGAAATCTCGTTTTTACATTGAAATCCGGAGATACAACCTATGAAAACTTCACTGCAATCATTCGGCGAGAGAGTCTCCTTACTTACTAAAAAGCAATAATTTCCACTCTTAAAACGTCGTTACGCCACATAAGTAAAATTGAAATACTTGACAGTTTAAGTGTTGGTGAGTAGTTTCCTTTAATAACATTGAATCAACTGTAAGATCAATCAAGGAATCAGGGGATATAATAATGAATCCCACAAAAACAATTTTTGTAAAAAAAAAAGTTTCTTGCATGTGCATTGACAAAAAGTTGTGAGATCTTGTTCTGAGCCAAGTCTACACTTTACAGAGTATATTCACTTCACTTTGTGAATTGGAAAGCTTTCTCTCGGTATTATGGAACGTTTATTTAGAATAAAAAAGAAAAACACTCCGGTAACTTGGCCATTAAGCAAACCATGTTTTTAAATTCATGTGATGTATTGTAAGGCACATAATATGACCTAACACTGAATATTTTCCATTTTTTATTATTTAAAATTTGTTTAGATTAAAAAACAAAAATGTAAAACCTCGAAATGTACTTAAGACATGCTAAAAAATTTAATATCATATTGCCAATTAAAATATTGTTAACTATTAATTTTTATCATTAAAATTGATTATTAATTGAATTATTATTTAATTTATTAACGTTTTAAGTTACTATGTTTTAAATATAAGCGTTAAAAAACAGTTTGCATCAATCCCGCACGGATTCGGCGGGATTGAAAACACTGCGGGAATGCAATCCTTAGTTATGATATGGCATTTCAAGTCTTCAACAAGCAATTCTTTCCTCACATTACAATCGAAATCAACCTTTAGTTTTTTTGTCGGTGTACCTAATAAGCTAACTCTTCTTTACATTTATCTTCTTCCCATGTTGACCTGCAGCTGTTCTATATTCCACCTTTTTGATCCTATTATAAAGCATTATGTCTTTTGGAATCAACCTAATGTCTTACAATAAATCATCAAAACTATCATTTATTAGAATAACGAGTAGCGATGGTCCCAATATGAAAAACTGTGGCACCCCCATTTTCGCTTCGGCTTCTTTTGACACTGCATTTCTTACCGGACTTTTTGTTTTATACATTTCAAGAATTCTTCTAGAAAATCTCTTTTTCATCCACTTCGATAGTTTTTACCTTATATACCACCATTTTATGGCTCACTCTTTCAAGGGCTTTGAAAGATCTAGTGCAGGGATGGCGAACCAATGGCACGCGTGCCAATGATGGCACGCGATCAGATTATTCGGGCACGGCATTAATTAAGTAGGTACCTAATCCATATAACTAATTTTTTCGTAAGATCAAAGCGGAAGCGACTATCGGTTGCGCAGAAGAGGTGAATTTCGAGCTGTATTTTTGACCGAGCGGTCTGAGTGAACTAGTGCAGGCAGCACGGTGCCGCGAGGGCGCTAAACTGCGATAACTTTACCAACTACAACTAAGGGCACAAATATTTGTACTGCAAGTTTTCAGTGAACATTTTTTCCAATAATTACAAGTATTTCCCAAACTTGAAAAGAAATTACGAGACATTTGGAGGTAAAAGAAAAACCATACCATTTAAAACTCATCGAAGAGTTACCTTCTACATATATACTCTGCAATTCACAAAATTATGGGTGGCAGAGGGTGCTCAGCAGCAAAGCTAATCGCTTTGTTGTGCATTCCAATCCCGAATAGTACGAGAGAAAAAAGAATTCATATAAGAATCGGTCATGGAGGAAAGAAATACATGGAGACGACGCAAGAGACCTTCACCACGCATTGAAGTGACGCCTGGCAGAGGAGGAGAGGGGGGGGGGGCTAGGCCGCATCCATACAGACACGGCTTATATGTACAAAAACCTCAAGGGGACTCTAGTATAAACGTAATGCCGCAATCTGCTGATGAATTATTATGTAACTCGATGAGACAAATAAAAAATGAAGAATAAAATTTTTTGATATCCTGCTTAGTTTTCGAGATATTCAGTCTCAAATGTGAGATATTTTTGGTTGAAATTCAGAAGAAAAAATTGGTCAAAGTCAAATTTGACGATGGATTCTTATTTAAAAAGACGCAACAAATAAAAAATAAAAATTTTCGATATCTCGCCTAGTTCTCGAGATATACTGTCTCAAAAGTGAGGCGTCTTAAATTGAAATGCAGAAGAAACATTTCGCAAAAGTCAAATATGATGATGGATTCTTATGTAACACGACAAAAACAATCGAAAATAAAGAATAAAATTTTTCGATATCTTGCTTATTTTGCGGGATATACTGTCTCCAAATTGACAGCCACAATGAATTATATGGTGGACATGCAGAATGGATATTTCAGTTTTATTACTACCACTCGTGGTTAGGTTGAAATGCGGCCTAGACCAGAATAAAAATAGATATCTTGTTACCATACATCGTAAGCTTAATTGGGAATAGCTGGAAGTAGTTTCCATTGCGATACACGTTTTGTCACTAACAGGGTCCTCATTTATTTATTATTTATTTATTTATCAATCTTGTTCCATGGATCCCTGCTGAGGAAGTACCTCTGGGATGTGAAACATGTCATTGTTGATACATATACACATAATATGAGTCATATCATAGTAAATATATATATATATATACATATTTTACAAATACAAGAAATAATAATAAACATACATTTTTGCAACTGAGTTTTGCTAACGTCATAATGAGTACAATTAATTATTTTCTTCAAATTCTTGAATGGAGTAGAAGGAGTTGCCAATAAGATAATCTCTAAGTTTTTGTTTGAATACATCTTTATTATCTGAAAGCTGTTTTATACGATTAGGTAATTTATTAAACAGATGTATCCCAGAATAATTAACTCCTCTTTGTACTAATGACAGAGATGTTTGTGTTTTATAGCAAGTTATTTCTGTTTCTTGTATTGAAACTGTGTACCTGTGAATTAGGTGTAAACAGGTTAAAATTTTCTATGACAAAGCTCATGAGAGAATATATATACTGAGAATACATTGTAAGAATATGGAGTTTCTTAAAGAGTTGTCTGCAAGAAGTTCTTGGTTTTACCCTACACAGAAACCTAATAGCTCTTTTCTGTGCTATGAAAACTTTTTTACTTTGTGAAGAGTTTCCCCAAAAAATTATGCCATATGACATTACTGAATGAAAATATGAGGAGTACACCTGTTTCATTAATTCTAGATCTGCTGTTAGAGAAAGTGTTCGTATTGCGAAGGTGGCACTACTTAACTTTGCCAGTAGTGTAGTGATATGATCATGCCAACAGAGTTTCTGATCTATTTTAATACCAAGAAATTTTATACTCTCTGTTTCTAAGATTTTGTTGTTTTTATAGTTTATACATATATCTGGCTGTGCATAGGTTTTTGTTTTAAATCCTAATATAATGTGTTTTTTCAAAATTTAATTTTAATGAATTTGCCTTAAACCAATTTGCTACTACTCTAAGTACTTCATTTACATTAAATTCTATAGTACTGTTTGGTGTTTTACGCACAGTCAGGTTAGTGTCATCTGCAAATAAAACACTCTTAACTTTGTCGGATAAATTTCCAGGAAGGTCATTGATGTATAACAGAAAGAGGAGGGGACCTAAGACAGAGCCTTGTGGAATTCCATGTTTTATTTTCTCCCAGTCTGATGAAGCATCTTTACTTATTTTAGAATCAAAAATTGAAACTTTTTGCATTCGGCTTTCAATGTATGATTTAAACCATTTACCTGCGGTCCCAAAAATACCATAGTATTCCATTTTTTTCAAAAGTAATTCATGATTTACACAGTCAAATGCTTTTGCAAGATCACAAAATATTCCTACAGGATTCATTTTATTATTCAGTTCCTCAAATGTGTTATTTAAAAATGAATATATAGCCATTTCTATGGATGATCCTTTTTTGAACCCAAATTGTGAATTAGTTAGGATATTATAGTGTGTAACATGTTTTATTACTCTACTATACATGACTTTTTCAAAAACCTTTGAGAATGTTGAAAGTAATGAAATGGGACGATAGTTGTCTACACATGTTACGTCTCCTTTTTTAAATAATGGTTTTACAACAGCATATTTTAGATCTATCGGGAAAAACACCTTGTATTAAGGATTCATTACAAATGTGAGCAAGTACATGACTGATACAGTCTGAACATCTTTTCAGTAATTTACTTGAAATATTGTCATAGCTGGAAGAATTTTTAGGTTTTAATTGTTTAATGAGTTTATTTATTTCTGAGACTGTTACTGGTGGCAATTTCATCTCCACAAAGCTATTTGGGAAAGCAGTCTCAAGAAGCCTTAGAGCACTATGTGGGGATTGCTTTTCTATGCCTAATTTATCTACTACTGACGTAAAATGTTTGTTAAATATTTCACAAACCTCCCCTACTTCGCTATACACATGTCCATTTTGTTCTATTTTTATGTCTTTAGAGTGATTTACAGTTTTTCCTGTTTCAGTCTTTATTATATTCCATATTGTTCTCATTTTATTGTCTGAATTTTCTATTTTCGCCGATATGTACTTGTTCTTGGCCTTCCTTATTACATTTCTTAGTATTTTAGAATAAAGTTTATAGTGAACTTTCAGCGCATAGTTATCTGATTCTCTCATTTTTAAATAAAGGTCCCTCTTTGTTTTACTAGAGATTCTAATACCCTTTGTTATCCATCCCATGCCCAGTTCATTGTTTGGAGTGTTGAGAATTTTCCTTTTTTTGAAACTACCTTCAAAAAGTGTTAGAAATATATTCAGAAAGGAATCAAATTTCGCATTAACACCCTGCGCATTATATACTTCTAACCAGTTTTCATTGTTTAAGGTATCTATGAAGTGTTTTATATTATTTTCACTAATATTTCTTCTATAAACCCAGCTTTTCTTTATCTGTTTAACAGTGTTCCTGGACTCGATACATAATAGCTGGGCATCATGATCTGAGATACCATTTATTACTGGATGTATGCTGTAATTACTGCACTGAGAAATATCCATAAAAAAATTATCAATTGCAGTCCTGCTATTATTTTGTATTCTCGTAGGAAAATTTACAAGTGCTGTTAAGTTAAAAGACAACATCAAGGCTTCCATATCTAATCTATCATTGCTGTGATTTAGAAAGTCAACATTGAAATCTCCACATAATACTATTTGTTTGCTATTTGTAAAACTTAGTAGCAAAGACTCTAAATGAGATAAAAACAGTCTGAAATTACCTGAGGGGGCCCTGTAAATTGCTATCACTATCAGCTCTTCCTTATCATATTCTAGTTTAGTAACACAAAACATTCAAAGTGTTGTTCTATACAATACTTACTTACAACTACACTACTGCATTCAATATTATTTTTAACAAAAATGGCAACTCCCCCTTTCTCCATTTTACATCTGCAGAAATGAGAGCTTAATTTATAATTTGGGATGGACAGCTGAGATATTCCTGTATCAGACAAATGATGCTCAGATATACACAAAACGTCTACATTAAAATTTCTGGAATTTTGAATCTCTTCTAGGCTTAAGGTAATGTCATCAGTTTTACTAAATATTCCTCTTATATTTTGGTGGAAAATACTGGTCTGAACACTTTGACGCAATGACTTTGAATTGTTTATTTTATTATTACATACTGGTGTGTCAGTTGGAATTTTTAATTTCAACAAATTATGATCATCAGAGACATTAATTTCCGTAAGACATCTTAATAAATCTATTTTATTTACCCTAAAAAAGGCCGCGACTTAACACCATTTATCACAGGAATACCTCTTTCCCTCACCTGGCATCCTCTGACCTCATCAGCAATAAGAAGCGAAAGCTTCCTCTTACCTCTGACATTCAGATGGAGTCCATGGCGAGTATAACTGTCCCTACCAATGCAGGCCACATCAATCAAACCAATGTGTGAATTAGCCGGCTGCCAGAGAACCCTTTCCAAGGATGCATTTGTACGCCTGATGTTATGCCACATCCAGGGTTTATCGTAACGCTCAAGCAAACCAACAAATCTCACACTTGTCTGACGTGTGTTCTTGGAAATGTGGGCAATGTCTCCCTCAATTGAATAATTGAGGTCTTTATCAAGGCTATTTCCTGGTCCCCCAACAATTACAACACAATCCTCATCTGAAAAATCTTTAACTAGGTCTTTCACATTTGCTACCACACTTCCAAGATCTGCATTTGGTTTGAAAATACTGCAGACTTCATAATCTGGCCCCAAATTACTAACAATAATAGATAAATTCTTTGTCCCTTATGCAACACAAGATGGCATTATAAAACACTTAGACACATTAGAAAATGAAATAATCACAGCATCAAACACAATGTGAATTTTACATTTGTATGGATTCGTAATATGGCCGCTGCCGCCACCGCGCATGCGCATATCAGCTGAGAGTTTAGAGGCGGCGTCACAGATTTGTCATTTCTCCTCCATGGAATCAGTGCGGCACCTTATTTCTCCAATCTTATCTTTTCTGTCATTCCGAATCAAATAGGTTGGTGGACGAAGTATTTCACTACACTCGTAAGTGAAAGTGGGAGTACGCATGTTTACCAATAAGTTTATACGAAACGTGCGTCGTCTATCTACCAGAGACTCCCAGCCTAGTCTACTAATCAGTTCTGTTACGCTTTCATAAGAACTGTAGCAAGCGGTTACGATTCGAGTGGCTCTTCTCTGTACTTTATCTATACTGTCAGTCAGTAATTCAGTAATTAATTCTTCAATCGAAGAATTTTCGTCGACATTTTCTCAAAGAATTATCGTAAGCATTTAAGTTTATTATGCTCCCTGATGTGAATTCACTTGATAAGCCAAAGAAATAGAAATGCATCTGATTGAGTTACAGTGTAGTTCAAAATGGACTAAAAGATTCTTCTAAATGAAGAAAGAGTTGTAATTAAATTAATTAGCAAGACTTTCAAGCAATATAAGTAAAAATTTCAATACCATAGTTATGTAAACTTGGAATTAAATTCCAGAGACACTAAGAAGTCTGAAAATCTGGCGTTTGCTATCTTAACGATATTTTCATCTACCTGTGCCTGTGAGTCATTATTTTCAGAAATGAATAACATTAAGATTCGGTTCTATACCGTTTGTCATATAACAGCAGCTTGCATTCTGCTAAAAGTAACAAAGTATGAACCTAATATAAGTTATTTGGTATTTAACTTAACAACAGAATATCTACTTAAAAAAACACAAAACTATTGATATTATTGTTTAATGTAAAAAAAACGTTTATTTCTGGTGGCAAATATAAAGTTTAAAGGGGATAGTACTTAGTTTTATTTCCTTTCCCATTAATCACTAAGTCTTTATTGTATGATGGCACGTCACAGCTTCATTCAACAATTCTTTAGAAAAAATGGCACGCAGATCAATAAAGGTTCGCCATCCCTGATCTAGTGTTACAGTATGAATTTGGCCTTCCTTGTGCATTTCATCGAAATATTTTGTACATACCCTAAAGCCTCGTATCCACTTGAGCACACTCAGGCGAATGAGCCGCTCATTTATTTGAGCACGCTCGTTCGAGCGTGCTCAAGGAAAAAGGAAATTTTGGTCGAACGAGCCTGGTGCCAGTGCTCAGAAAACGCTCGGCTATTGACGTGTCGTCAGGCGTAGTTGCGGCCTTTATTATTATCCATACGATGTCAAAACAGAGAAGTTTACCAAGTTGATGGATTAGAGAAAGTCATCGTCAGCGAAGAAATTATCTTAATAATTTAATTCGCGAATTGACTTTAGAAAAACACAATGAGATATTTCAGAACTTTACGAGATCGATTTCGAACATTTGCTTTCATTAGTTTGGACCTCATATTAAAATGCACGATACGCCTATGCGTGAGGCGATCCCACCAGAAGATAAAATTTATAATAACTTTAAGATTCCTAGCCTCAGGAAGTCCCTACACAACCCTGCAGTATATGTTCAAAGTATATAAACAAAGCATCATCCGTTTAGTACAGGTAGTCTGTGATGGCACTATTGAGTCATTCCAAAATTAAATGAAGGCTGGAACCTATTTTTAATTTGTGTTTACAAATATAGATTTAAAGGTTATTTTTATGTTTTTTTTTTTAATTATGGCATTTTTTTAAAAAAAAATTCGTAAAATAATTATATTGCCTGGCACAAAATCAATACGATTTTAGGCACTTAGGATCTGAATTTCTTAACACCAAATTCAATCAATCCGTTCAGCTGTGAGAAATACTATTAAAATAGACTTACCACTTCCCGTTATAGAAGTTCTCTTCTGTTTTGATCGTTCTCGCCTGAATGACCCTAGCAGGCTTGCTATTTTTTTCTTTACATCAATACTAAAGTTTAATATCTCGCTGATTTCACGCCATGCACCTTATTTTTTAGTTCGATTATAATACTGGAGCTATCCCATAACACCCTCTTTGATTCATACGCATCAATTAAGAGTTAAGCAAGTTTAATTGTCCCACGTGCTCGCGCTCATTGTAGAAACCGCCAAATACCGTCCACACTGAGCGCTGAACAAACACTTAGACTTGCGCATAATAGTTCGCGAAGGGGAGCGCTCAGTTTAGTTCGCAGCTCCCTCGCGAACTAGTTCGCTCTTTTAGTTCGTTAGTTCGCGTATCGAATTCAGAGAAACAGATCGTTCGCTCACCTTGCTACCGCTACTGCACGCGCTATTTTGTTTGTTATGTCAGTTTTATTAGGACATAATCATTTTTTTGTCGTTTCTAAATGGAATTTAATATGACCTTCTTAACAAAAGTTATTGCTTAATAATAGCCCTTTCAAATTACATTTGCATGAACAGTTGCCGCCGATAAACGAAAGTGCTCATTGTCCTTTACACAAATTGGTAAATTGAATAACTGTGCTGTTTTTACTATTTACTTTACATGCATTCGTAGGATATTAATTTTTTTAATGGATTTATTTATTAGTTCACGGAAGAAACATTACTTATAAAAGGCGCTAATGACCCTGCAGTCGACACGCCCTTAAACCCCAACAACACAACATTACTTATAAAATATTATAAATGCGTTTATTTTGATGAATTAAAATACCCGTTTATAAGTAATCGGCTTTTTTTATTTAAATAAAGTTTTGGCAATAATGAACAAAATATAATTCTACTATTGGCTACAAGTTAAGTACTATATGACAGAAACAATATTACCTATATTATTAAGAAAAGTAACAGTAATACTTCCAATGTGATACCTAACAATTAGACATATAAAAATGACAGTGACCATTGAATGAGAAAGTGGTAACAATAACGAAAGTTTGTAAATTTCCAGTAAATTGAAGGTCATTGAACTATTTTTTTATTAGTGTAAGGGAGGAAAATCCAACACACATTCACAATATTTTGGCGACGAATGAAACTGATGAAGACAGAAAAGTTAAAATCTTTTTGAATTTCGCAAGTCATTTCTTTACATAACTTTCACAAATCTGTTAACCAACAGACTGAGATAAGTATTATATTATGTCAGCTTTAAAATCAGCGCTAGAAAAATGTAAAAGATACTGTTTCTTTGGTTATGAAAACAAGAAAAAGCCTTTATAAGCCATATTCTCCACATAAATTGATAATGTAAAAAATAATGCCCTAGTATTCGTTGATAAATGTCTGGAGTATCTTAGTAAATAGTTAGATTTTAATGAAAGCAATTGGTTATACAGAATCCAAAAATTAAATTCAAAACACAGGGTTTCATTTGATGACTGTGAGACTATATTAGAGGTTATAAATTTCCGAGAAAAAATGAGTATCGAAGTGAACAAACTTTACTCTGAAATAACAATATTATACGAAATCCAGGTAAAAGTAGGAGAAGTATTTCATGAATAAAAAATGAGCTTTTGCTCGAAATTAATTTGACAACTGAAAGCGATAAAGCATATGACAATTTTACTGTAGACAAAAATAAAATTAAAGATGCAAGAAGTGCAAAAAATATAGCTTAAAAAATAAAATAGTAAAAACATACCTTTTGTCCTTTTCTATTCTTTCGTAAAATATTATATTTTTGAAGTGTACTATATTTTTATAGGTTATTATTTTTTTTTTAAATACTACCATCAACCGAAAAAATATTGGAAACCCTAGCGGCGAATGGTGCTAGTTCACTGCCGGAAGCGATTAATTTAGTACGCGAATGGTACCGCTCAGTTTAGCTCGCTACCGACAGCGCTCAGTTTAGTTCGCGAACGGTACCGCTCAGTTTAGTTCGCGAACTGTACCGCTCAGCTTAGTTCGCGAACTGTACCGCTCAATTTAGTTCGCGAACTGTACCGCTCTTTTCAGCTCGCGACCGACAGCGCTCAGTTTAGTTCGCGACCTAGGTCGCTCCCCTCGCTCGCTCGCTTTGCTAGCGCTACTGCACGCGCTCTCTTAATTGTTATGGTAGTTGCGATTATCGATGGTTGTCTTTTAATTGTTAATGGGATCAAAGTGTATTTTATTTTCACATTCCATGTTAAATTTCCGTTTGTAACTTCTGCAATAATTATTAATGTTGAACAGTTTATTTTTCTTAACCCAACTGCTTTAATTTAATTTAATTTAAATTAATTGCAATGGAACACAGGCTCCGGTGGCAATTTCCCTACACACCCATCTTCCCCCTATCCTGCACCTACCTACATTTGCAAGTCCAAACTGAAAGAGTTTCTGCTTCAGAACCCATTTTACTCTGTGAAAGAATTTTCTTCTTGGAATTTGGTAACTAAGAATGACTGATAAAATAGTATATATGGTGTATAGATGGGGAAGGGGACAAAGTTGTCCACAATTACTAAAATGATACATGGGTTTTTTCTTTCTGTTGAAACTTTTGACAAATGAAGTAATAACACTGTTTACAAAATTTCACTCATATATAGTAACTAACATGGGATAGCATGCACTCAAAAAGTGCTGTGAAAAATTATCATACTAACAGGTTTTTAAGTAATTGACAGCCTATGAGTTGTAGGAAATATAATTGATATTGTTAATAGGCGTGTGTACTGTTTCACATTAATAGAAACTAACATGATATAATGTGTAGTCGCAAATTACAGTGAAACTTATCATGGTAACTGGTTGGTAAGAAAATAACTGGTTATTAGATGCTAGTAACAAGTGTATACCTGTTCCACAATTAACTCGGGATTGTATTTGTAGATTACAGGAGATATTGGTTATACTAATGGGTTGTAACTAACTTGTCAATATATAATATTATCAATTATATAGTAATATCGACATTACAAATAAATGTATGTACTGTTCCACATCCCCGAGATTATTCTCACATGGGATCAAAGTGAACAAAACATGTCTATCTATCTATCTTTTTATATCTGTGTCTTCAGTGAAATGTGTCCACAGGGAACTGTGTTTCCTTTTAGATAATAAACTAAAACAAAAGTTGGTCTTCGGGAAAGGATCGAACGAACTAACGAACTAAGGAGCGAGAGATCTGGGAACTAGTTCGCGTAGTTCGCCTGTGGGAGCGCTCTTCCGAACTAGTTCGTTCGCGAACTACACAAGACTACAAACACTGGCTCGCCTTTGAGCATTCCAAAATACCGACAACCGATCGGCTCGCCCCGAGCGCGCTCGCTGTCGTTCGTTGCGAGCGTGCTCAGGCGTCTACACTTGAGCCGCTCGCTTCACTGAGCGGCTCATTCGCCTGAGCGTGCTCAAGTGGATACGAGGCCTACGATTCGCATGAATATCCTTGCCTAAAGGCATATTGCCGACTTGAAAACCCCTTACGCTCCTCCTATAATTCTAATGTGGTTGCATATCAATCTCTCCATTAATTTACCTACCACTGATGTCAAAACGATTGGCCTATAATTTTCGACTCTATTTCTCAACTCTCCATTATTTACCGGTACTACCACCTCACTTTTTCAGTCTTCTGTTAAGCATCTAGTATGAAGACTCAATTTAACCAAGGTTTCAAGGTAAGATAGAATGTCACATCCTGCTATCTTTATGACATCCCTAGTAATATCTACAGCAGCTCTTTAATGTTTTTTCAGCTTATTTGCTTCACGATGTTTAAAGTTTCCTGCTATTGTAAAAATTAATTGTTCGTTTTACTTTGTTTTGTCAAACAAGTTTTTTAATTACATCTTTGTTTAATGTACAAAATGTACCTAAAATGAAAAATTGGAAAAATGAATATTTAGTAATTCTTCCACATGACACATTAATCCACTCCTGTTTTGTTGTAAATAAACTGATTTTGTTTTCCTTAATTTGACTAACCACAGACATCAGGAAATGTGCAGTCTTGTGTGAACTGCACAGACCTAAGAATAAAATAAAAATTCAAGTGAATCCAGTAACTTTAAAGATGATTTTTTCAGATTAGTACTTTTGGGACATAACTGTTTCATCGATAGTGCCCTTGAATCGTATACCTAGGAATCGATTTGTCTTATGGTGAAGACATTTAGTTGGGCTATTGATGCGCCGAGTATTGGAGCGTCGGTGTGGTTGTTTCTTATCGCGGAGCTTGTACCTATTGGAACAGCTGCCTGGAATCAGATGTTGCACCAGTATGAAGGAACACGCGTAGAATACTTTGGAACCCCGAGCACTAAGAGATACAGATAGGAAAATAAAGGTTATCGATGATTATTCATTGGAAGGAAACTGCTTGTTGAAAGAATAAAATGTAAATAACTGGGAATATCAGTTGAAGGTAAGTTAAACTGGGGAGAGGGTGGAAAGCATTGCTTCTGTGGGAGGGTACCTATCATGGATGTTACAAAGCTTTGGTCAGGCACTAGCTAGGATACTGGGACCCACTTCATGAGTACAAAGTGAAGGTAGGTAGGTAGACTGGTGTGTGGAAATTACCTAAGGGTGCTCTCAATAACTAAAATCATAAAGGATTTGAGGATGGAAAGCGTGTGAAGGAAATTATGGGCCAGTGAAGCCTCGATCAGTACGTATTGCTGGAAAATTTAGAAGCAGCACTTGCAGGGGAAGAGAGGCATGAGTACGGAAGATTTCATTTGTAGGTAGGGGACTGAACCAATTGCGTAGGAGGTGATTAACAATATGCATTAGATAGTGAAGGATTTTAGGTACAAATGTAGGTAAGGATACTGGGAAATTGCCACACTAGCACTAGCTCCATCGCAATAATTAAAAGTAATCTCCAAATCTGGTAAAGCTTTTCTTTATCCGTGAGCGGAACTTTAGTACTACGTTGTTCGGATTCTGAATTACTAGGCTTGGCTAAGTGTGCCACCGCATAAGCGGTTTGCGTGGCAAATTGAAATAATTGCTTAGAGCGGCCAAAATTACCTCCTGAGTCTTCCGGCCCGTAATGCCTTGGTATTCGCTTTTTTATTTTCAGCATATTCGGTGATGAATTAGAATCGCGAGTGATTTTGTCGCTAAGCAACGTCGGCACTGGGCTATTTTCAAGACTGAGCGAGATTTCAACTTTCATCCGTTTAGGGAGGGATAACACAATTTAGTTAAGTTTTGTATTTACTAAACATTAATTTAAACTGGTAATCTTTACGTGAGGTCCCTTATTAATCATGATAAATTGATTTCAGTCACCTTTTCCAGAGGAGGTACATAACTGAAGAGATTGGTGATGAGGCTTGGAAAGGTATTGCTGGAAGAGTTAAGAGCTGCATGGAAGAGAAAAGATCACTACGACCACCCATAAGGGAATAGGAAAGTTTTCTTTCGTATGTAAGGGAGCCAGCGATTGGAAGTCAGGAATAATGTACTAAAAACACAAAGTTCAAAATTAAAATTCGTAAATGGTGAAAAATGGGGGGGGGGGGGGAACAGGAAAGGGGAAATGTGGGTCTTGGGGAAATTGGGAACGGACCGCGCGTTTCATCGCAATTAAATTATTATTCTGAATAAAATTGGAATGGGAAGTAAACGAAATAAAATGAAGACAATGTTTTTGCCATTAATTCTGTGGATTAATATTTTGAAGGGGGTGAAAAATTGTATTAAGCGGTATTGTTTACGAAAATGACATATATTGTGATCCAGCTTACTTTTCTGTGGTGGAGTTGATCGCTCTTCTTAAAAAAAAAATTGTATTGAGAGGCTAACAACAGAACAGCTTTGTTTGAAGGAAGGGCGGATCAGACAAGTTACACCTGTGAAGTTCCGAGCTGATGTAAAGTTGTCATTGTCATTATTAACATCTTACTATTTCGTTAACATGCTTAAGTTTTTGGAGACAAATTACGCTAATTGAATGAGCCATTTTTGAAAATTTGGATACTCAAATTTTGCGTTTCTAGCTTCGATACTGAAAGATTAGAAAAATGTTGAATTATGTGGCCCTCTTGCATGTCATGTGCACCTGAGATTGTGAACCTTCCTGATTTATTGCACTATTAAGGACTGTGTAAAAAGTTTCACTTGTACTATGTGGTCTTAGACACGCGCGTTATTAGTCAGAATTAACTTCCGCTCTTTATAATTGATAAAAATTGCGATGGAGTGCCCGCTCCGGTGGCAATATCCCTCCACACCCCTCTTTCTCCTTTCCTGTTCCAACCTACTTTTGCCCTCTACTAATTTTTACTTTAAATTATTTCAGTGTTTTTGGTAAATTATTCATCTTTTCTCTTGGGAATTTAAAGGTTATAAAAATATGGGAGTTTACATTTCAAGTCTTTAGCAAGCAATTCTTTCCCCACCTTATATTCATAATTAACCTTTTGTTTCTTATTTGTTTATCTAATAAGCTGACTCTTCTTTGCATTTTTCTTCATCCCATGTTTACCAACCCAATTAGATATCCTGTCCAGATCACCCTGCAACTTTTTATAATCCTCTATCGTTTTGATTCTTTTATATAGCATTATATCATCTGCAAACAACCTAATTTCAGATAGTAAACAATTAACACAATTATTCATTAGAATAATGAATAGCAATGGTCCCAATACGCTACCCTGTGGCACACCCATTTTTACTTCCACTTCTTTTGATACTACATTTCCTACCCTAACTTTCTGTTTTCTACCTTTTAAAAATTCTTCTATCCAGCAAATCACTTTCTCATCCACTCCAATGGTTTTTACCTTATTTACTACCATTTTATGACTTACTCTGTCAAACGTCTTAGACAGATCTAGTGCTACACTATCAATTTGGCCTCCCTTGTCCGTTTCATCTGAAATATCTTGCATATATCCCACCAACTGAGATTTGCATGAATATCCTTGCCTGAAACCATGTTGTCTGCTTGAAAACCACTTACGTTCCTCACATATATTTCTGATGTGGTTGCATATCAATCTTTCCATTATTTTACCTACCACTGAAGTGAAACTGATTGGCCTGTAATTTTCAACTCTATTTCTCACCCCTCCTTTATGTAGCGGTACTACTATCACACTTTTCCAGTTTTGTGGTAAGCAGCAAGTATCCAGACTCAATTTAAATAATATTTCAAGATAAGGTACAATGTCACATCCAGCTATCTTTGATATCTGTAGTAATATTATCTACACCAGCCCCTTTGTTTTTTCAGCTTTCTTATTTCCTTCGTGATTTCCTCAGGATGAATTTAAAATTTTTTATCTTCATTTCTAATTGTGTTGTTAAGCTCGTTCTCCGAATTAGACCCTCCCGTTTCTGATTCATTGTCCCTAATGCTTCCTTGAACCAGTTACTTTAGTCAGACCATTGCTCGAATATGGAAGTGTAGTATGGGACCCTCATTTTACGTATCAAATACAGGAGTTGGAGAGGGTGCAAAAAAGGGCTGCTAGATTTGTTTCTGGAAATTACCACAGAATGCAATCAGTAATAGATATGATAAAACAGCTCGAATAGGTTTCATTGGAAGAATGGTGGGTGAAGAGGGTCTTGGGAGTGTACAGGGCGTATACTGGCGATGAGACGTGGAAAGATATTGCAATAGGTATGAAAAGTAGTGCATGGAAGGGAAAAGATGACCATGACCACAAGCTGGCATTCAAATTCAGGCATAAGGGTGTGGGAAGATTCTCTTTTTTAGGTAAGGGTGTCAGGGATTGGAATAAGTTACCAAGAGAAATGATGAATATTTTACTGAAAACGTTGAAAGAATTTAAAGATAAAATTGGGTGCAGGATAGGGGGAAGATGGGGGTGTAGGGAAATTGCCACCGGAGCCTGTGCTCCATTGCAATAAAATTAAATTAAGTTAATTATATAATTCTATATACATTCACTTCAATTGTTAAAAATTAACACTCAACAAAATTTTTGGGTTTTTCTGAGTTAAAACGATTTGTGGATATTTGAAATGAAAATATGTAAAATAGGCAAGAAACACTATAAAGTCACAAAAAATGGCCATTAATGCCCACAGATTGTATATATACGATGTTATTTCTGAGTATTTCAATCAGGAATAAAATACGAGGTCTAATAATAACTCACCTGTTTCGTAGTATCTTGTTCATTATAAATCCCACACCCATAATTCCATTGATGGCTTTTGTGCTAATTATTGTTTGTTCCCAAAATCAGAAATCTTCTGCATACTTTCACTAAACAGGATAGTGTTTTGGGACAATTGCTATTCGTTATTATAATGAATGATTGTGCTGATGGTTTACGGTCAGAATTTAGGTTGACAAATGCTATATAATAGGATCAAAAAGACAGAAGACTATGAACATTGCAAGGGTGATCTGGACAGGATATTTAGCAGGGTAGCTCAATATAGGATAAAGATAAATGCAAAGAAGAGTCAGCTAATTAGGTACACGATAAAAAAAAAATTCTGGATTTTTTCCCAAGCCTGTTTCAATCACTAGTGACATGGCATCTTCAGAATAGTGGAACTTTACAACCTGAAGTATTGAATCAACTGCCTCAGTGCGGATTGCTGATCCTATTCTAAAGGGAAGAGCTTAGTGCTGCTATCTGCGAAATGTGTAACTGAGTTTCAGCACGATAAGTCTGTATTTGATATATGTGTAGTTTGAGCAGATCGCGACCGTCCCAGCCTTATCCTAGATCACGGTTTACCAACATATGGTTTGCGGAGCTATCATAATGGGCTGCGGACAAAATAAAAATGATATTAATAATTACTCAAACATAAATGGAGGTGTGACAAGGCGCAAACTCTGGCCTCAATGTGCGAGATGCGAGTCGCGCTATACAATGACAGTTCTATAATAGCGAATTTTCAATTATTAATAAAAAGAAGAAGAAGAGTATGCAAGAAGATGGAGAAGGCTTTGGCAGAGATGAACAGGAAAGCCAGTGGGATTGATGAGTTAACTATAGAAATTCTGAAAAGTTTGAAATCTGAGGGAAGAAGAGAGAAACTACAGGTATATTTGTGTAATGAGATATATAAAAGAGGAGAATAGCCAAAAGACCTTTTAATAAGTATTGATACCAATTAAAAAGAAAAGGAATGCAGTGAAGTGTGAAGATTTCAGAACTGTTAGCCTCTGATGCCACGCTGCTAAGATATTACTAAGAGTGCTAAATAGAAGAATATCCAGCAAACTGTCGATGTCAATTGCTGAAGAACAGTTTGGTTTTTAGAAAGGAAGAAGTGCACGAGACGCTATTGGTGTGCTGAGAACAATACGTGAACTATACATTGAAAGAGGAAGAGATTGTTATATGGTTTTCATAGATCTGAATAAGGCCTTTGATAGGGTGCAATGGGCGAAGTTAATGGACATTCTAAAAAAATAAAGGCATTGATTGGAAGGAAAGAAGGCTAATAAGTAGATTATACATCAAGCAAGAAGTGAGAGTAGTGAGTGATCTTGCAGAAGAGGGAAAGATTGGAAGATGTGAAAGACAGGGATGCTGTTTGTCACCCATATTATTTAACACATATTTGGAGGGAATTATACAAAGGGGTTTAATAGGTAAAGGAGATGTATGATTGGGCGGATGTAGGATTAGCTGCGCAAGGTTTGCTGATGACATGGTTTTGCTGGAAGAAAGTGTCAAGATACTCAGAAGAATATTAGAGCCTTTAGACAAAGGATATAACGAATTCGGAATGAGAATCCATAGGAAGAAAAGTAAATGTATGATGGTGGGAAGCAACAAGGAGAAATAATTGAATAAATAGAGTCCTTCAAATATCTCTTGAAGTATTGTGAGTGGCGATATGAGTTGCAAGGAGGAGGTGAGACGCAATGGCAAAGGAAGCTTTCAATAGAAAGAAAAATTTATTATACGGAAGGCTAGATAAAAAGCTGAGGAAAAAACCAGTTAAATGTTTCATATGGAGCATAGGACTGTATGGGGAGGAATCGTGGACGGTACACAAAGATGTAAAGAGGTTGGAAGCTTTAGAAACGAGGATATGGAGGAGGTTGGAGAAAATAGGTTGGAAAGACAAAGTAAGGAATGATGAAGTGGTGGAACGAGTAGGAGAGGAAAGGTCCCTGATAAAAACAATAAGGAACTGGATTGGTCATGTGTAGAGGAATGAGTGCCTCCTTAAAACCGCCCTGGAGGGGATTGTAAAGAAGAGGTCGACGAAGAAAGAGAATGATGGATGACATCATTATAAATAGGAAATATATAGAGACTAAGAGAATGCCGGAACAGAGGGAGGCTTGGAGGGCTGTCACTGCGAATGGACATGCTGTATAGCAGAAAACCCTTGATGACTGGTTGTTACTATTACTAAGGGGTCCGTGGCTAATCTCTAAGAGCTCCGTCGTTGAAAAATGTCTGCAGGCACGTGAGGACTCGAGCCACAATGGCGGGTCCGCCCGATAAATTAGTTTCTGGTGTCTGCCTTCTAACTGCACGGCTGGGTCTCGTTTCTCGGGACTTATCAAGATATTGCTTGAAATGAGACTTTTAACAGTATTTCACATGCAGTAATGAGTCCTGACCAGTAGCGGAAGTTCGGGTAGTCCCGGGAACTATAGAAACGAAGCAGGCAATACTAATGTATGCACGTAGAAACTATAACAGAAGTCAAAATAGTAATCCACATAACGTACATGTTCAAGGTTGATACAGTTGTTAAGTACTCTAAGAATCTGAAGCATAATAGATATTGTAAAACCCAGTAGTTGTTCACGATACACTAGAACTTCAAATCCAGAAGTACGCAGTATGCATGTCTGTGTTTGTGTATCTGTATCTTAAAAATTGTGGTTAGAAACTCACTGTAATACAACCGGATGTAGCTTTGGTATGTAGAGTGTGGCACAGTTTTGTAATGTATCCACTACAGTGTGAATTGTAAACTGTTAACATGGTTTCGCCTCCTCGCGGGGACGGGGGACTATGGAGGCTATCAGCTACAGCTGAGAGGCCAGATAAACTAACCAGCGACACACAACGGTGGAACCTTCAATCAGTAATTAAAAAAACGAATGTAACAGGGCCTTATTCAGTATTTAGGCTGTATGAATTTGAGATAAATAATTAAAGAAAAAGCCCCAAACACTTAAAATTGCATATAAAAATAAAAGAAACACATTTTCTGCCTTTATTTCAATCTTAAAATTAAACTGGAAACTTCTGCAGTAATATTGATTAGTAATTAGTAACAATAACTTTTTTCAGCGAATTAAATAGAAAACACTTTCGCTTTAATTTTTTGGCAACATAGAAGTTGTCGGGGGGGGGCGGTCCGTACACAGTAATAAATGGTGGCCTAGTTGTTTTTTGGCCTTACAAAAATCGCAATAATGATTGATATCTGAAGAAGCTATATAAACATAATCTCCATGAGGCCTGTCTTTGATTCATAGCACTGAACACTGAATCCAGTCTTTTCAAAAATTTCTCCTCGTACGATGCATTCGGACTTTTCTTTGTATTCAACATCTTTATGGCGCCTGTACCTTCTTATTTTGTTCATTTCGCCCTATTTACTGCCGTTTCAAAATTCTGCCCTTGTTGGAGAGAGTGATGAGGGAATGTATGAGAGAAGTGAGGGAGTTGGGTTACAAAACTTTGGTCAGACCATTGCTCGAATATAGTAGTGTGGTATGGGACCCACATTTTACGTATCAGATACAGGAGTTGGAGAGGGTGCAAAAAAGGGCTGCTAGATTTGTTTCTGGAAATTATCGCAAAATGCAGTCAGTGACAGATATGATAAAGGAGCTGGAATGGGATTCATTGCAAGACAGGAGGAGGATGAGGAGGGTAATGGGAGTGTACAGGGCGTATACTGGCGATGAGGCATGGAAAGATATTGGCGTAGGTATGAAAAGTAGTTCATGGAAGGGAAAAGATGACCATGACCACAAGCTGGCATTCAAATTCAGGCACAAGGGTGTGGGAAGATTTTCTTTTTTAGGTAAGGGTGTCAGGGAATGGAATGAGTTACCAAGGGGAACGATGAATAACTTACCGAAAACGTTAAAAGAATTTAAAGTTAAAATTTGTAGAGGGCAAATGTAGGTGGGTGCAGGATAGGGGGAAGATGGGGGTGTAGGGAAATTGCCACCGGAGCCTGTGATCCAGTGAAATTAAATTAAATTTAAAAAATTAGACCTCCGAATCACAGTCGACAATTACCCACCGATTCCATTTCGTGTTGCTTTACTGACACATAAGTTCTTGAAGGATTCCAATTTTTCCAAGAAATGAAAATTTTACATTTTTCTCATAAGCAAATGGTATAAATCTTATTCATTGTCTACAATGTCTCGTACTCCGTGCAATTTGCACCCTATCGAAATAACGTCCAAATCACATTGAATACCTAAACAATTGGTGGAACCGTTTATTTCTTCGTAGATAAAACATTATCACCAAATTATCTGAATAGCTGTTATCACTGTCTGGAAGATCTTTTATAAGATTTAGGAACTGGTCCTGTAACTCGTCCCAGTGGGGAGCTGGAATGAGTTTCCATATTGACACTTTTCCACTATGATGCAATAGTTGGACTTTTCTGATAAGAAATCGCGTATCTATTCCCAACCTTTTGTGACACTTCGTAAGATTGGATCTTCCTTAAATGGCGACCGTGTCGTAGGCTTGAAGCGTTTCTACAAAAGCAAAAAAAAAAAAAAAAAGAGTAAATCAGCATCAACTTGTCACATTGAATCAATAACTTTTATCACTTCATGAAAAAAGAGCGAACTGTTCCAATCCTCTGTTTCCAACAAAACCAAAATTGTTTGAAGCAATTATTTATTTGTCATAGGGGTAAGGGGGCATCCATAAACTATGTGGCTCTGTCTAGGAGGGAGGGGAGGGGAGGGGTTGGGCTACACATGGGGTGGAGGAGGGTGGGGGTTTCTGAGCCAGGCCACGTAGCTTTCCATTCATATTATTTTCACAGTTAAAACGAGGCTCAGAACACACAAATACTTATTTCTGGTCACTTAATTATCTCCATATGTAATATACAATAGTCTGGCAAGAGAAAAATGGTACAAAATGTCTTCTGGGCTCAATAGGGGGAAAAGCTATGTGCTATGCAAGGGGGGGGGGGGGGGGGTTCACAAGAGGAAAAAATTGAACTACAAGGTTTATGGACGCTCCATAAGCAACTAATGTAATACATATAAATATATACAACGACAATAACGTTAGTAGCATTCACAAATCGATGTCCAGTTGTTGCAGGCATGCTGTGAAGGAAGTTGTAGCACTGAAAACATCTTGGAATGGTCCATCGTACTTCCTGAGAGGACATCCCTTGATGATGTGCTCCACACTCAGGGTAGGAGCTCCGCAGTCACAGATAGGAGAACCCCGAAGTCCCCACTTATGGAGCGTGGCGTTGCATTTCACGTGGCCTGTTCTTAGGCGGTTTAGTTTGACCCACTGGTCTCTCTTCAGATGGAATCACACAAGTCCAGTTGTAGGTTCTTAAATATCTTTGATGTTTCACAGGTGAAGGGTTCCAGCTTTGTTGCCATTTTTCCTTGAGATTGAAGTCAAATATGCCATGCCATACTGGATTTAAGATTAGTGGGGCATAGGTCATTTGAAGCAATTGATTTGTTGTTATCTGAGAATTTAATGGGACCACACCCTGCCTATCTAGCCCATGTTAATTTAGGCAAGTATTTGACCCATTTCTGAAAAAACTATGTGATGCAGGACCTTAATATTTTTACTGTATGTTATATGATGCTAATAGAGTCAACTGTACTAAAATCTACTTTATCCATGTGATAGTTTTTAAGAAATACTTTTTTTAAATTTGTTAACAAAAATATTAAGTTTTTTCTGCAGAAAATATTTTTTTGTTAACTTCCTAATGGGGGAATATTAATGAATGTAGTAACAGAGGTGGCTTTTTATGTTATGCAGAGTCTTTGAAAATTTCATTCATTTATCTGTGATAGTTTCTGATATAATGTGGCATATGTACTGAAAATTTTAGTTTGCAAGAAATTGGCTTTAAAGAAATCGCCTGCTCACAAACGCACTCAAACAAAACCAACAGCTTGTTTCAAGGTGTGTTGCTTAAAAATAGCAGAAACAAGAGAATACTGACCGTTGCCCTCCAAAGATAGCCAGCACACTCCGGAGTCAGGAAAAAAATCCCTAGTGTGCGATATAGGGATTATAACGGTCTAAAATATATGCAGAAAAGTGGGTGTGGCACCGAAATGCACGTGGTAGGAAAATGCTATTTAAATGCCCGAAACAAAATTTTTCTGCAAAATCCTTTTCGGGATACTTAAATAATACCTTTATCTATTGAAATATGATGAAAAACGAAAATCAGTTTTTTTCGACCTGAACCACGGTGATGTCCCCTTAACATTGTTTGAATGTATGTTTCAAAATTCTACTGCAGACACATGTTGGATATATCGGTAACTTCCAATTTCCTTTCTTGCAACTCAATTTTCCAGTCAGTAGTCACTCTTTTTGTTATCATGTCAATTAGAAAGGGGGAAAGATTAGAGTTTCATGCACCACCAGGTCACTACCCCCCCCCCTTTTTCCCCTCTCATCCACCTCAGAATCTTCACTTGCTTTACCTTCCCTGCTGAGTTTATTTTAATATTAATGGCAATGACTCGCAACCCAAATTTCATCCTTTGGTAATTTCAACAGACAATTGTAGCTGCAATTATTAGTTTTTGCTGATTAGTACATATTTTTTATTATAAAAGCATTAATGAAAATGCTTTGAGATAATGAAAATAAAGAAGGAAACGAAAAGTAAACACAACACTTGCCACAGATTAAGACAGGAGAGCTACGGCAAACAAACAAACACACACACACACACACACACACACACTTTATAATGTTTCAGTATAAATCTTGATCATATTTAGAGGTGAAACATATAGTGAGGGGATCAGACATGTAACCACTGAGACTTATTACAGATTGTGATGAGTCTTATCTCCTTGCCATGTGTGTCACCTCTAAACATGATTAAGATTAATATCAAAATACTGTAAGGTGTATTTTGCTGTCTTCACTTGGGCGAGTAATGTGTTTATTTTCCCTATCCTTCCTTACTAAATAAGTATTTGTTTTATTCTCCTTTACTGTATTTTGTACCAATAATCACAGAATTTTTTTTTTATTCTTTTTTCAGCTGTGTGTATTTGAAAAATACCAAGAACCATGGCATTTGATGATATATTCCCATATCTCGGGGAATTTGGCAAGTACCAACGACGCATCTATTTCCTCCTTTGCCTCACCGGTATTACAAGTGCACTACACAAGTTGGGAGGAGTCTTCTTACAAGCAAAAGTAGACCACAGGTAATGGATACTGATGAAATATATTCTTGCATAAATTGACTTACAAGAATAAAGTCTCTTTATTCAGTCTGAAAGCAATTGTGAATAGTTTCATTGGAGGTGTATACTTTCTCTACTTTTTTACTGATTAATAATTTAAACTGTACCCTTAACCTTACTGAAGCCAATAGGACTGCAACACCAAAAACGCTACAAACACCCACCGAGAGAGAACCTTACTGATTTGAGTATGTTGCTTTAGAATTGGAGCTGATAGTTATGATGATGAAGGGAGTGTGTAGTTTGAATACAGTATGTCTGAAAAAGCAGCAGGAAAATTAAGAGTTTATTAGAGGAGTGCAATAATTTCCGTTTTTACATGTCAACAATTTTCTAGTAAATGCCCGTTCTTGGCAACAATGGGGGCAGAATATAATGTTCGAAAGAGCGGCATTCTCTCAGTTTTTGCTCCAGCTCGGAAAATTCCTAGATCCGTCACTGGATGCACATATAGCAGCTTGGACAATTGAGCTAGTTAGGATATGTGCGTCATGGAGTGGGGCTGGTGGCAAGGTCTAGTTGCATAGATTTATCTGTTGTTGTGGCTGGAATGGGCACGTTTCGGGGGGAACAGAGCCCTACCACAGACTGGGTGGTAAGAGTCTTTTTGGATACGTGTCAACTTTAGTAGACTGCTGAAGCACTTAAAAGTTCCGAATGTCGTGGATGAGTGATTAATGTTTGGGGTTAGCTGTCAGGAGGATAAGGTCATTAAGATTTACATTTTTCTCTCCCAGTGAGGATAAGCCATAAAGCATGAAGCAAAGAAAAGAGGTAGGCATAATGAACAGGATGAAAAGTTAAATTTATGGTTATAACTTTGTGAACTAAATGCAGGAAGTAGATGATTTTCAAGAGCCAGGGTGAATGCTGTGAAAAGAACTTATGCAAAGCTGAAAATGGGTAAATGAGATTGAAGCATGAGACTAAATGAAGTGGTATAAACTAAATTGAAATAAAATGCTTTTCAAAATTTAAGGATAAATTATAAACTTGAAGCAACCAAAACAAACAGTACTGATGATGTTATTGCACGAACAGGCAGAGCAGAGAGGAGGATATCTGTTTAAGATGTTAGTACAGTTGAAACCAATTTTCTGAAGTTGGAAAATTCTTTAATCACAATCTGGGAGCAAGGATGAAATGGTAGTGATAAAAGTGTCTCACACCAAGTCACATTTTGACAGTTATTGTCTCCATTGTCATGGACCTTTAATACTTCCTATAGCTTTCATCCTGATTCATATTTGGTGTGTGTTGAGATACAGAAATCAAGACAACGGGCACAAGTTGCACACTAGTTTATGTTGGATGTCTTGCAAGTGGAATGTGCTGGAATGTGTGAGGTTTCTCCATTGATAGTTTTAAGGTATTGAGAACAGTCCACTTATAGCAAGTCTGTTATAGACAAATAAGTTTAAGGGTTCTCTGCTAAGAACAGGGCTGAATGGAATGAACAGTGGACAGTGTAATACCCTGAATGGACTCGAGGCCAATGAAGAACTGAATTACCAGCATAGGACACTCAAGTGGGTAATGATGGAGTTTTAAAGCATGAGAGACTTTGTGAATCATTGTTAAACAATTCATAAGAAAATAAACTACCTCAGATGTGGTAGAAAATATTTGAAAGCTTAAAAATTAAAATTTAATAAATCTTAATCATAACAGTTTTTTGTAACTGTTTGTAGTGCTTCATTGTTGCAGGAATTAGATTCCTTTTTAAGCTTGAGTACATATAAATCTTCCAAAATGTTTTAATTTCAGTATTGAAGGAGAAAGAAAACCTTACATAATCAATACTGAAATCACAACTGTATATGACAGACTTACATATTTTCTCTCTCCACCAGTCTTGCTGGTCTGGTGTAATCCTCCAACCAGTCTCGTCTTCAAATACACATGTTACATTATCTATCTCGTGTATACTAATCTTCTTTATCTACAGTCTTGCCATCAGCTGTTCCCTCTACATGTTTTGAAATGTTGACCATAATCACCAATCTTTTATAAATCTTACAATAAATGGTAGCTGTGATGTTAACCACGGTGTATTACTTGGGCCACATCGTGGAAAAAGATTTTACAGATATTAATAAGATCCAAAACAGAGAAAATAAGCATTAAAAAATTGGCACTAAAAATAAAACGCTTTTATCAAATACGTATCAAAATTGGTTCCAGTATAAATTTGCAGGAAAATTGAAAATGGTGACTATTTTATGGGTTATGTTTCCGACTTGCAACTAAACAAATGCTTTTGAAGTCGGACACGTTTCGCCTTTATTCAAGGCATCTTCAGTGCCAGTTTTTATATAAGCATTAACACGATCAAGTTTGTGCTTCCACACCAGCTACTATTCTCGCACTATCATTACTGTCCAAAGTTTTGTAGGCTGCATTCTAGCGAATTTCACCAGCCACGAACTGTATATAAACTTTTTTGTTGTTATTGACATCCATCATAATCATGCTTATATAAAAACTGGCACTGAAGATGCCTTGAATAAAGGCGAAACGCGTCTGACTTCAAAAGCATTTGTTTAGTTGCAAGTCGGAAACATAACCCATAAAACAGTTTTCATAGCAACTACGGTACTTGGCCGAAAAAATCGCCAACATGTGAAAATGGTGAGTTTAGACACCAGAGGAATAAAGATCTATACAAAGTAGAAGAAACTGAAAGAATGTCACACGATTAGAAAGAGGAGACTCAGTTTTTTTGGTCACATAATGAGAATGGATAACAATAGACTTACAAAAAGAATTTTCAACCATGTTTACAAGAGGAAGAAGGGCAGCCAGTGTATTCAAGGAGTAAAGAAAGATATGATTGAGATCGGAATAACAGAAGATTTAATACAAGATAGAGCAACTTTCAGGAGACTGATTCAAAATTTCAAAGGTTTCCAGGAGAAGGAGAAGAGGAAATGTAGTAACATATGGAAGGAAGAAAGGAGGAAACAGCAAAGTGCTATTGGAAGTCAAGAAAAGAAAGCTTGAAATGAATGCATGGGATTACTTTTCATGGTCCTTAGATGGCCAATATCGAAGAGAACAAGAAGATAGTAAAATGCAGATATGGTTAAATAAGCGAGATTCACCATTTTGCAAACTAAGATGTGTTATCTGCAAATGTGTATCAGAAGAAAAGAGTTTGATCATATTTATTTGAGCCTTAAGGTCGTACTTTTTTTTTTTGTTATAGGACATGTTAGTAAAATTTACAATATAAAATCATGAGTTAAAGCTAACATTAAAAAATTAAATATAAGCAAAATTGATGCAACTTAAACAATAATACAATGCAGATTTTTCTATATATATTTGTATATTTAGCGAACAAAGGTGCTATAAAGTGGATACATTGGATACGAGAATAATCACCACTTATCAAAGTATAAGACTGCTGCAGTATTTATTTATAATATGGCAATTTAGACACTTTTAAGATACATTGGAATAAAATAAAGATATTGCAACTTTACAAGATTACAGACATACATCTAGTTGTCGCAGTGGGGACCTGCAGAAAAACATGTAGACACAAAGAATGACGAAATTTTCGGGCTTGTATCCGTTCTTCAACAATAGAATAAGGTAACTGCCTGTTAGAAGCTAACTGTATGTGCAGAATATAGGTGGGGGAAAGTCAACATGGTGGGAAGTTGGAATTTGAAAGGCATAAACCCGAAAATTGTGAACCTGATTGTGGGAAACAGTCGTGGAAATGCGGCAGAAGATGGCAGAAAATATTTTCTTTTGTATGAATATAAACTATATATACAAAAAAGATACTTTTTTTTTTTTTTGAAAGAACAAAGATAGCTCTGGTGAGCTGTGGCTCTGTGGGAAAATATAGAGGTTACAGGGGAATGGGTGGAAAAGACGGAAGAATACTAGTACTATCTTAAATAAAGAGCGGGCATTTGTCTGGTTACCAGTTTATACTGACGAGCCAGTTCCCACCTTTCGAGTTCAGATATGTTGCTTTTGTCTGAGAGGACTCTGATGGCACAGACAGTGAAGTGAGGTTTAAAATTGTCGGTATCGTGTGTCGTGGCATGATAAGATACAGGGTGGTCAGGGTTCTGGGTAAATTCAGTCTATCTGTATCCATTAAATCTGATGGCCAGTGAATTTGTGGTCTAACCTACATATGAAGCTGAGCTGGGCAGTGGTTGCATATATCAGGTGGTAGGATACACAAGTCGCAAGCTTTCCACGGTTACTGGGTTGGTGAAGGTGGGGTGCATTTTGCACAATTTGCAGTGGTATCTCGTACAAGGAGAGACCCATGTTGCTGAACAAGGAGTCTGCTAATGTCTGCAGGTCTATTGAAGCAGCATTTAGGCAGGAGAGGGAGGGTTCTCATTTCAGGACGGGCTCAAATGAAATTGTAACCTTGTCGAAGGACTCTGTTGATTGATTCCAGAAATGGAAAGTACTGGGTCACCAAAATTGGGCTGTGGTTGGTTTTGGATGATTTGTAGGTTGAACAGGTTGTGATGGGGCACACAAAACTTGTTTAGGAACCAAATTTTGTAGGTAATCATGGAATATTAGAGATGGGAAGATATTATTTGAATACAGTGTGAAGGTCTGCTGGTTGGAACATATGCACCTCACACAAATGCCAAAGCTATAGGGAAGGCAGTGATAAGGATGGCAGCTAAGAAAGCATAATGTAGGTAGCGTTGCAGGTTGGATGGTTTGGTATGGACAGATGAGATGTGGTGGCCATTTGGGAGAGATAAATGCACATCCAGGAAAGGGGCATGTATATTGTTTTGGCAAGGACACGGTTCTGGCAACCGGTGACAACCGGTCTGTCACTCTCTCTTGCAGGTGGCTACTGAGTGATGTGGGGATGTGGAAGGTAATGACAACCACAAAATTAAAGACTTTAAAGGATATACTCAGACTTGCAGCAAATTGAGCTGATAAAAGGTGGCAATAAGTTCTCATTACTAATGATAAACAATGTGTTTATAAGAGTTCATAAACACTGTAAATGATTGTTTACATATTTTTACAGTTCTTTGTTGAAGCTAATTATTTGTTTGAAGAGATCATGAATATATTGGCTTAAGTTGATGTGTAATTGAATTACTGCACAAGTTGGATGCTTTAAAAGATTTTCTGTTCTAGGAACCTTTGCTGAAAGTAATTTTTATTCCAGTGTTGTACATGTGGAAGCTACTGTTCTTTCTTGCTTTTGTTTCAAATCTTCTCATTGTTATTTTTATTTACAGTAACATATTAAAAATTACCTGTGGTGTGCCAAGGTTTCTCCCCCTTCCTAATTTTTTATTGAATTTGCTTCCAAGCAGCTTTTGTTTTCTTGCAATTTATATTATATAGTATATGTATGATACAAGCTTTGCAGATTTCTGCCAGATTGAGTCAAGAAAACGCGTTTTGACAGCTGGCTGTCGAAGTATGTTCTCTGTCTAGCCGGACATATGTCAATATTATGTAATATCATTATGCTGGAAAATACCTTCATTCACATATGTAGTTACTCAGTTTATATGTGTAAGAGATGTTGGATATTTTTTATAGAAGATAAGAGGACTTATTGTTATGTTTTTTTACGAGGTGAACATTGTTACTGTAATATTAATTCTCATATACAAACAGGCGAAGGTGAGTACCCACCCCCAAGTCTTCAAGCAAGTCATCGTAATGACGTAGAAGGTTTAACTGTTGCTGTTTTTGCAGAGTTGTCTCACTAAGTGCAACAGATGTCACCTTTTTACAGCACTGATTTACGTGCAATGTTCTTTTGTAGTCCAATAAGACCTCCATATAGCAGATCAGATCTAACGTATATCTGTTATGGTGACATTTGGGGTTATATTTATGGATCTTTGCTTTCCAGAAAGGTTTTACTTTGTAGCAATTTATACAAGAGTAGACATTGATAGATAGATAGATATGTTCACTTTGATCCCATGTGAGAATAATCTCGGGGATGTGGAACAGTACATAGACTTAATATTAATGTCAATTATATGACATTTTAGTTTTACCCAGCGTATTGTTGTAATAATAACTTTCTGTCCTTGTATGTAAGAGTTAACCTGATGAAGGCAACGATGGCAGTTGCCGAAACGTTGTTAAAAGAAAAATAACTAAATAAATCAATTAACCTGTTAGAATGATAATTTTTCACAGCAATTTTTGAGTGCATGCTATCCCATGTTAGTAACTATGTATGAGTGAATTTTGTAAACAGTGTAATTTCTTCATTTGTCAAAAGTTTCAATAGTAAGAAAAACCATATATCGTTTTAGCAATTGTGGACAACTTTGTCACCTTCCCCTTCCATACACCATATATACTATTTTATCAGTCATTCTTACTTACCAAATTCCGAAAGGAAAATTCTTTCACAGAGTAAAATGGGTTCTGAAGCAGAAACTCTTTCAGTTTGGACTTAAAGTAGTTGGGTTTTTGTAGATAACATTTAATTTCTGTTGGTAATACATTGAATAAGGAAGCTCCAGTAAATGTTAACCCTTTCTGTACAATTGACAATGATTTGTAATGCTTGTGAATATTATATTTATTCCTAGTATTATGGCTATGTATGTCAGCACTAAGATTGAAGTGTTCAGGATTTTCCACTACAAATGACAGTACTGAGTATACATACTGTGCTGGCATTGTTAGTACACCTAGGTTTTTAAATAGATTTCTGCACGACGTTTGTGGGCTTGCTCCACAAATAGTTCTTACAGTACACTTTTGAAATTTAAATATCCTCTGTGCTTGTGATGAGTTCCCCCAGAATGAGATGCCATAAGTGAGCAGGGAGTGAAAATATGCAAAATATACTAACTTTCTGGTTTTTATATTAGCTATTCTAGATAATACCCTCAGTGAAAATATTGCAGAATTCAGTTTTTTAAGAAGTTGTTGAATCTGTTGCTTCCAGTTCAATTTGTTTTATATATATACACCCAGGAATTTTGTAAAAACTGCTCTCATTAATTGCATTTCCTTCCGATATCACATTATAGCTGTCCTTTGTTTTATTTTTTTGTAACAAACTGAAGTAACTGTGTCTTTTCTACATTAAGTATTAGTTTGTTGGCATTAAACCACCTGTTAATTTTCTTTATAGCATCTTTTGCTGTGTTTTCAAGGTTTTGTACTGATTGGTCTTTCAACAATACGCTAGTATTATCTGCAAAGAGCACCATGTATTCATTATCACCTAGTATATGTGGGAGATCATTTATATCGATTAAGAACAGCAGAGACCCAAGAATTGAACCCTGAGGCACACCACATTTAACTATACCCCATTCTGAGTTTATAACATCTCCTGTGGGTTCATTAATATTCCTTTATTAGATCAAATTTCTCTTAAGGAGCAATAAAAACATAATTCAAATACTAGTGATATTTTATTACCTTCATAAAGATGTGTATACCTTTTTTGTATGTAAAACTAGCATTACAATAATATATTTTGTCCAAATTTCCTCTTTTCACACACACACGTACACACGTACACACGTACACACACACACACACACACACACACACACACACACACACAGACACAAAGTAGTGACAAGTATAATTGTTTGCTGGGGTTTAATTGGTTGAACCTGCATAAGCAAGCAAATAAAAAGTTGTAAATAATGGTAAAATGGACAGTTTGCATTGATCTTGTAAGAAGTTCAATAACAAGTGATGACAAGCTCCTAGTAATACTGATAATGCAGTGTGTTCTTCATGTCAACAGTTGACGGGATGCTAGTCTCATGATGCGTAGGATCCATATCATTGAGTGCTCTTAACAATTTTGATGAAACAAAAGTAGTTTCATTTCATTGTTCATGGTAATATGTAAGACTTTTTCTTTTGGTAGCCTTCTGACACAGGTGACTGAAATATTTATTCAATAAAATTAAATGAAAATTTCAAAAATTCTACAGAGTATTTCATGTCACTATTTATAAAACACAGTGATAATTTGTTTGATTTACAAACTTTTCTATTTGCACAGTCATCATAACTCATTGTCCACTCCAGTGGACTCCCACTACTTGTTTTCTCCATCATGTGGTATTCCTCTTGGTCTTTTCCATTTATTATTTTTCAAAAAAGTGCCTTATACAGACTATTTGATGCCATTCTCACCTTGTGGCCAAACCATTTTGGTCTTGATTCTCTTAAGATGTCTAGAACACTATTTTGTGGTCCTAGTTGAAGTCTGACTGATTTTCTCAATTTTATACTGTCCAGTCTTTTCGATACTTGACCTGAGGGATGAGAGATGAGATGAAGAACAAGTGTTGTGGTTAGGTATCTATATCTATAAAACGAAAACCAGATGTATTGGTCCTATAGAAACTCTGAAACTACGGAGCAGATTTTGATGGGGTTTTCACCATTTTAATGCTTAGAATCTCAACTCAGTTGTTTGGTATGTCTTATGCTTCTACGTTACATAAAGTCGGAACATTAAATGAAATTCTGAACGTATGGTAAGGAATACCAGAGATGGAACCACTAGATGCAGCATACTTCGCACTAAACACACAATTACACTGTCTCTGACCATAGCCTTTAGTGAAAACAATAACTTTGCAATAATAACTATTTTGCACATTAAATATCTTGAAGTATTCTTTCCTTTAATTCGGGATATTCAATTTTTAAACGCCATAGAGAGCCGTAAAAACAACAGATTTTCTTTAATCACGATCTCTGGCAGTAATCCTACAGCTACATTGTCTCTGGTCATCAGCATTAGTCTTCTGTTTGCAATAAAATCATTTATTTACGATAATATTATTCTGGATTCACTTTTGATATTTGTATGAAAGGTTGAATCTGCAGAGTTAAAGTATCTGGCATTTCGAGCAAAAAGTATATCCATACACTTCGCAATTGAATCAAATGTGAGTTTCTAACATAATCTAGCGTTGTTTAGTAATGTAGTAATGCAATTTCTTAAACAAATTAATGAATCTTGATACACATGAATCTTTTCGGACGAATGAAAATAGTGTACATGCAAATAAACTTCAATCCATCCATTCCTTGGTAAGGGGGGGGGGGGGGTGAATGTAGGTTCACTTTAATTCCGAAAAAAGTTGGCACGAATTTTATGAATCTTAGTTCAAATGTTTCGCATTACGGGAATGAAAATAGCGTACGAATAAATCTACGCCAACTGTACTGGGCAACGCCGGGAACTCCGCTAGTATTTGAATAAATGAGAATTGCAATTGTTTAGTTTTATTCTCCTTTCATGAAAACTGTGCCACAGAAATCTTCCATCTTTATAAATCTCAAGTTCCCCTTTCCTCTTATTTTGGCAACCAACACTGTTGTTTAAAGAACTAAATGTCAGTACAGTAAAGTCTCTAATTATGTCCTGGGAATGGTATCCTCACTACGTACTCTCTCCAAGCTGTCCCGTTCACTCGCCGACATATTCATGGCACCTTGCCACACGACTTCTAGTCAATTGTTTTTCTCAGTCACCACAGTTCTCCATATGCCTGCTAATTTTCTCCAATATTCCATCTTGTACCAAGTGACTGGCGAATATTAGTCACAAATAATTAGTCTCACATCTCACGGTTGTAGCGAGACAGTATTAGCTAAGCTAAGCATAGAAATAGTGGATAGGCGATCATACATTTAGTGAATTTGATTAATATTGAGGATTAATTAAACGTTTGGGGAAGCTTAACATGATTAGAAAGGTAAATAAAATATTTGTAAAAGCTACGTCGTTTCCACAAAGCATTGTTGAGTGCAGAGGCACACAGTGTAATAAAGTAATTGTTGGGAGAGTCTGAAGCTCGCTGCCGCGGGAGAAAGATGAAAAGGATATAGCGCGGCATGTTTAGGTAAAATACTGAGTTGACAAAGAAGCAACTTGATGCTGTCCGTTAACTTTTTGCGACAAGTGTTTAGTGAAGAACAATGAGTCGGTAGTGTTTCGAGGTCAGAACGCAGTGTGTAAATTAGCTAGACTGAAGCGCGGTCAGAATCTAGTCGGAGGAGAAGTACGATAAGGCCTTATTCGTGGTCAAAGTAAAAATTCTAATTAGTGGTGGTGGTGGATAACGTGTATGTGTTGTGTGAATAAATGCAGAGTGAACTTTGAAGTGACCCGTGAATTTATTTCTGGAACAAGTTGAACCTGCAAGCCTAACAATCACATAACCACATGCATTATCATGAGCTAATGTGTGAGCAAGCTACTTAAATTGCTGTCAGGTCTATTAAACTGTTACATGGCGACCACATAAATCGCCATATGGTGCCTCTTCTGTAGCCTACTTGATCTGTACCTTGTGGCTTCCCAGTGTGTGTAAGCATCTACACTTCACTCAGTCAGTATGTAAAATGTGAGTTGGGGTGGCCACTTTCATGAGCTTTTTTTTCTGAATTTAGTATGTCACAAAAATAAGAAGAAAAAAATATTTGTGTATCCTTACAAAGGTGAAAGAAAAGAGAGATATATCAAGGGGGTAGACACAAGGTAAATAGTGCAGGAGGAATCTTGGAAAACGTCAAAAATGGAATGTCCGAGGAAGTGGAAACTTTTAATGATGTATTTATCCTAATTTTTCTTTTAAATGTTGCAACATGCAGAGTTCAATGATATTGTATTTTTGTCATCACACTTAAGCATTTTTAATTCAAACAATTTCTTAAAAAAAAATCTATTTTAAATATAATGGAAAATGTTGAGTTGTTGGGCCAGTAGATTTCTACTTTTCAAAATGTTATGACTGATTCTACCATTTATTTATCTTAACAGTGCTGCCTGCAAATTGTTGCTTGACACTGTTGTGTTTCCACGTACGAGCAGAGGTTCTTTTATGGAAATTATTAGCAGTGTTGTCAGTGCTATTAACCCATACTGCTTGATCATTTTCATGTTGTGAAATCTCATACTGAAACCCATCATCTACTCTTCTGTAAAAATGGTGCTGTTATGCTGAAGATAAAAATTTCTTCTCAGTTTTATTATTTTTATTTACTTTCAATAATTTATCCACTTATGTACACTGTCTTATGTAGGTTGTGTGAAAGAAGTAGTAAATTTAATTTTTGTATTTTCTAGCATAAGCATTCTTTGTCAGTATACAAAAACAAACAACAAACAATAAGAAAGGGATAAATAACCGTGGTAAAATTGCCACCAAAGCGCAAGTTCCATCACAAATATTTTGAATAATGCAGTGCTATGAACTGCCTAAGGGAAGATTATCATTTTGTGAACATAATTTTCTGAGTGAAGTTATGAGTAGTCATTAGAGAAATAGTCACTTTATCCCCTTCTTCCAATCAGCTGATATAAAAAATGCTGGGTAAAGAAATATCTTTGTTCAATACTCACACTGTTCACTATTGATCAACTGCCCCTATTTTCTTTCCCGTTACTAGCACAATAGCCATTCAATTCGTGACCAGCTAGCCACAGTCCTTAAAAAAGCATCACAAATTGAAACACAGATTGGGCTGGTATTGTCTGGTAGACAGATGATATAGCTTTGATTTGAATCTATTGCTAAACACCTTTCACTTACAATGTGTGATGGAATACATCTTCCACAAAGCTATTTGGGTCACAATGATAGGATAGATAAAATTGGAAGTTGTACAGATGCTTGTATGAATTCTTTCTTCTCTCGTGCTGTTTCACTTTTGGAATTCAGATTTAGTTCCAGCACAAAATATTCTCTCTACCCACATTTTGTGAATTTCAGAGTGGAGATGCAGAAGTAAATCTTCTGATTCTGCCACTGTGTAAATTGTAAAAAAGCTGTAGTTAAGCTGACAACAATGTTATTTTTAAAATTGATACCATTTCTGTATTAGAACTTGTAACATATAACTTAACTAATAGAGATGTAATTCTTCCACTCTTTAATATTCACAATGTATTATTCAACAATTTATTTAGCAAAATTGTTACAAAGAAAAATCTTAATTTGTAACAAAGGATAAAGTATATTTAGTATGAATTTTTTTCATCCTTAAAATGAGTTTTTTTCTATTGTAACTTCCAGCTGTAAAAGTTATTTTTTTAATTTATAAATTCAATTTTAATATTTGAACTGGTATATTTCTTTTGGTTTTGAAAATAGTTTCTAATTTTTAAAAAAAATCCGTAACTACAAGACATTTGTACATTTGTTAAATTGGATTTAAAAACTGCTTTATTCGTTGCATGAATATATATTTTTATTTCAGAAAATAATTGTTTGTTCATGTTTGTGAACAATTTTTTTTCCATTTAAAATTGCTTCATGCTTTTTTTAGATGAAATTTATTTAAGTTTGTTGTTTTACTACCTATCAATTATTCATTTTGCTCTACAAATTTTCAGTTTATGAATTGATTTACTTTACAATAGTATTTTTTATATTAACTGTTCTATGAAATGTCTAGATATTGGGATAATATGGACTACAGATTTAAGATATTGTATTTATTCTTTAAAAAGACTGTTTCTGTCTTGCATGTCAACAGATTTGTCTGCACTAAAAACAGATTATACATACATTGATAAATTTTCAGGGTGTACTTACTTACTTTCCGTGTCCTGAAACGCACTGAACTACTTCCTCCAGCTTTCAGCAGCTCTCTCAGCATTGTCCTTTGGCGAACAAATTAAGTCCTGTTGGTTCCCTGGTTCATCTGAAAAGAGGTCGAGTTACTATATCTTCTCGCTCCAGTATTTAGCGACTTTCACAGCATTGTCCTCTGGTAAGATTAAATCCCGCTGATTCACAGGTTAATCCAAGAGTGGACAGAGCAATAGGTGGTCCCGTGTCTACATTGCTCCACACTGACATGTTTCCTCCTCTGCATAGCCCCATTTCTTCAGGTTGCTTTTGCATTTAGAGACTCCTGGCCTGAGGTGATTAAGTGCTGTCCTCGTAGTATATCTTAAATTATGTCCTCCAGGTAGTCCCTCTTTTAGCTAATGATTATGATCGCTGTAATTCTCCTGCCAGATTTCTAGTCTCTGGTATGGTTGATAGGGTATTGTTCTCTTCAGGAAACTCTTTCTCTGTTTGTGTGTTGTTTTGTGTTGCTGCTGCCCTCCTCCCTTCAACTTTGGTGAGTGTTGAGTATATTTTATCTGTCCTTTCCATATAAATATTGCCTTGTGGCAGTTCTTTCCTTCCATTGTTACCAAGTTCTTAAGTAATGACGTAAATGTCAATATAACTAGGATTTGCTGAATTTAATTTTTTTTCTTTCAAAGTTGAAAATTTTCCAAGTTACAATCAGTTTTCAATCCTTTTCACTGTAGTTGACAATTATTTAGACTCCAGAAATATTGTGTAAGATCACAGTGCCATGATAATAGTTTCCTCTTATGGCTTTATACTCTGTTACCATGGAGGTTATTATAGGCAGGAAAGAACTAGGCCAAGGAATTCTGCCACAGCCTTTATGAAGGCAGCGTCCCAGCATTGAACTGGAATGATTTGGGGAAACCAAGGAAAACCAAAATTTGGATGCCCTGATAGGGATTCGAACCCACATCATCCTGAATGTGAGGCCAGAACAGTAACACCCTTAAAATTATTACTACTTC
The DNA here is from genome assembly GCA_031002005.1 of Vandiemenella viatica. Taxonomy (NCBI): domain Eukaryota; kingdom Metazoa; phylum Arthropoda; class Insecta; order Orthoptera; family Morabidae; genus Vandiemenella; species Vandiemenella viatica. Next base: position 8,265,739 of record JARYHS010013630.1, read on the forward strand.
AAAAGCTAAAGCCCAAATTTTCCCCAAATTTTGATGAAAATTACTTATAGCTTAAATTTCAAAGTTCAGCTTCGAAAATTTATAACCGAGCCACATGTTTACATAACAACATGGCCATTGCTACTGACCAACATAACTGCTTTTGCTATACAACTGTTGACTGAAAAAATTATAGGCAATCCATAAAAATCCATCCATTTCTTCTCTGAAATGGATGATTTTCCTCTTTGAGGCATGGCTCCTCCATCTTACAAATGTATATATGTCATTCAAAACTTAAGAGATTTCTCAAAGTTCCCATTGTTTTCCATACATTACCAAATTGTTGCCCTAATTTTTCCAACATTTTGTTTATCTTTAAGGAATTGCAAACATATTCGGCACTGCACAACTGTAAACATTCAACTCTTCAAACATAAATAAAATTCTTTGGACCCTTGGTTTTGTTCTTAAAATCAAACTTAAACACTAAACAAAAATTAAATATTTTTCCCTGAAGTTTCCAATATAAAAATTCCTTCATTCTTATTCTTCTTTACTCTGTTTTCAAATACCAAATATTTTTATTTTCTAAATGAATTAACTGTTTATCACCTTTCGCACCTAAATTTTGCTGTTTCCATTTTACTTAAACATTTTCTTTCATACCATAACCCTTTCTGAAACCCAATACCATAAAAATATTCCTCATATCTCCCATTTGTTGTAGTGATATTTTCATTTCATTTAACATATTAACTAGAAAGTTATTAATTTTCTAAATCAGATGTCAATGTTCAAATCTTTATACCATACATCTAAAAACCCTTAGTCATTTTCCTTGCTTAAACTATTAAATCTATCCTTATTTTAACATTTATATTTTGAAACTTCACTTTGCTTTAACTGAAACGGCCAACTTTTTTATATATAATGTAAAAGTTGCCAAATTTACGATTGATCATAACTTTCATTAGAAAATACAAAAATGTTCATTACATCTCTAGAATCCCCAAAATTGCTAAGAACATGAGGTGTGATCTTTTTGGCTTTAGTCAAGAATACGATACCATCATCCTTTCCTAGCAAATGGACGAATTAAACTACTATGTTAATAACCCTATTTAAAATTAGGAAACCAGGTTGCCTTCAAAGAAGAGAAATTCATATTTGTGTGATTCACAATCGTAACATCTTCACAGATGCATAAAACTGTCTTCAGTTATTGATATTATTTATCAGTCTGAAAATCAAAAGGAAAATTAGCCTATGAAGTTATATAGATAATTTGTAGTAAGTCGTGCTTGTGTAAATGAGATTGGTTATCCTCAATGTGTTATAGATGTCATCCATTATCTTATTTGTATACTAGTGGGTACTGATATTTGATTTCTATTCACTGTCATTCCTTGAATACAGTGGCACAATTTTTCATGAAACTGAATGTTGTTAACATGATATTTCTGTACCATTTCCAATTTAACTGGTAGATTAAACTTTTTAACTGTCTTGAAACATTCCACGTGATCATTAAATATGCTGCCACAATTGTTAATTTGGAGTTAACAGGAAACAAAGCCTGCTGTTAACAGCAATAAAAAGAATAAAGAAAGGAACTCTGAACATAGTTGAGCAGAAAGATGCAAGCACAGTTATGTAAATTTGATTCTTATTAAACCTTCGTTGGTTGAAGATAGTGTGAGATAGTTTATTGTATATGGGTTTTGAGTGCTCTAAATTTCTCTCACCATGCCTTGTTTTGTTGATTAACTGTGAAGGATATGTTGGCAACATTGTTTCCAGATGTAGATTGCAAAAGGGGTAGGATACCAACTGCTCTAATTGTGAAGCAGAGAACTTAATCTTTAAAATGGTAGATTTAACAGTTTAGGTATTAGAAATAATATATGAAAGAATAAGAGGCTTCCCCAGTATATCAACTGCATAAAAAATTCTGAGGCTGCTGGAAAATGAAGTCTGAGAGCATCTTTGGTATGCTGAGAGGCAGACGTAGCTCTGTTCAGATTCTCAACATGTCATACTACAACTTCTGATGCCTCCTCCCTGAGCAGTTGTAACAAGGAGATCCAATACCAGGATTGCTTCGCCTTCAGAATGTTTTATATTTAATTAAAATTGGAATAGGCGGCCGGTTCGAATCCCTGTCCGGGCATCCAGATTTGGGTTTTGCATGGTTTCCCCAAATCACTCCAGGTGAATGCCAGGATGCTTCCTTCAAAAGGCGATGGCTGAATTCCTTCCTGTTCCTTGTCCCCAGTCCCATCCCACCTGTAACGACCTCGATGTCGACAAGGCATAAAGCCATAAGTAAAAGAAAAAAAGGCTTGTTTACCAACCCAACTAGAACTTCAACCAGAAAGAAGTAATTTGATGTATAACATAGCCTGGGGATGTCCTTTGGGTTTTTAATCGAGTGGCTTCCTTTTGCATGTAGTGTTCTCATTTTGTTGATCACTCCTACCATTGGGGAATCTTTCCAACCCTAGGGACAAGAGGGTCCACTGATCCTTGACTCTCCTGAGAAGCTGTTGGCAAGCTGTAAGTGACTTGTACTACGGTGCTAAGTCAACTGAGCTTTCTCTGCGCAAATAGGTGACGTTTGGTTGAAAACTGCTAATATAGTCTCCCACAAACTTTACATTCCACTGAAGTTAAAAAATGTGAATATTTTGGCATACCATTTGACAATAAGCTTTGTTGTACAGAACACACTGGAAGTGGTATGGGAAATTTGCTAAGATATCCTTTTTCTGTGGATGGTTGAAGGATGTGTGAAAAGAGGACAGTTAGATTTGTCTGTGGAAATAATACAAAACATATCGGTAAGTGTAGTGACAAAATACCTGGATTGCAAATTATTGAAAGGCAGGATTGATTTGTGGAGTGTGAAAGAGAAAAAATTGGAATGAGGCCTGTGTAGGAATAAGACAAAGAATTGGGAATAGTTTGTTTAAGGGTAGAGATGTCTGTTATAAATTATGGGAGGGTTAGTTTTCATTTGTGGGTCTTGAAGTTGAGGTACTGAACCCTTTAGCGAAGACAGTGGCAGACGTAGCTCTGTAGGTAAATTGCTATCTGGACGTAAGTACTTTGCACTTATTAACTTTAAATTTAACTGGAATGTCATGTTAGCAGTCCAGTATTCGGTTTGAATTAAATCTTCAATTATTATCATCAAATTTTCTTTTATTGGTGTAGCTGATGTGTTATTTTATATTTACAAAATTAAAAGAATTGTATATATGGACAGGATAGATAAAATACACCCAACACTCACCAAAGCTGAAGGGAGGAGGGCAGCAGCAACACAAAACTACACACAAACTCAGAAAAAAACAATAATTTGGGTTAAAACCCTTTTTTATGTTAACAGAAATACATGGCTGAGCTTGCGCAAGCCCTGCGTTTGACACAGCCAATCATGATTGGCTGCGTCGAATGCAGGTGAGTATTTGGTGTATTTTATCTGTCCTGTCCATATAAATATTGCCTCACAGCAGTTCTTTCCTTCCACTGTTACCGATAAAAGAATTGTATAGTAGTTATCCTGTTGTCAGGTGCTTTTCCACTTCTGTGAGTTTTCCAGCACATCCAGTTCCATTTCTGATAATCCCTCCCAAATTCCACTGCCACTGCCCATCAATCAACTACCTTGGCTTCAGTCTTTTTTTTCTGCACTCGGTCCACGACCTTCCAATAGGTCTCCCAAATAACTGGGTAGTTGTCTGTCATTGGTGGTTACCTCACGCCCTGCACCAGGTGTGCAACATTTACTATTACAATTACTCCGCGATTCACTAAAAGTGTTTGGCGGAGGGTGCATTGCACCTATCAAGAAGGGTAATGGTTTGGAAGGGATATACGGGATATGGCAGGTGGCGCCCATGGGCTATTGTGAGGAACCATCCCAGCATTCACCTGGAGCGATCTAGGGAAACCATGGAAAACCCAGATCAGGATGGCCAGAGTGCTTTATCGGAAGTTACTCCTGTCCGATTTTGTGTTTACTCGCCCGGTAAATCCATTCTATTCCATTCCCTAATCGCTCGTGGAAAAAATGAGTAGAGAAATGAATCGGTTCTGGTCCTGATTACATTTGTAGAGTAATACAACATATTACATCTGTGGTGAAGGAGGATATTGTGATTTTGAGCTATTTGATATGTCAAGAATTTGAGAGCCTCTATGTTAGGAAACCAATACATAATTGACTAAAACTAATTTTATAAAAACCATGGAAAAATTTAAAAAAAATTAATTTACTTAGTTGTTGTATTGCCTCTAAATGTGCTTTACTGTGGGGGGAAATGTCACTTTTATATGAGTACATACACATTTTTTGTTCCACGACATTATGTCCTTGGAAAATTACATAGTTAAAATGAATTTATCACTTTTTGCTTGCTGCTTGCATGCTATAACATTTCTGTTTATTAAGTTATATTTCCACCTGTATTTGATTGGGTGTTATGAATTTTCATCAGATTTTTGTTTTAAACTTTATTTTCTAGGTACAGTAATGTGCCAGATCTGTTAAGTAGAAAGTATCATTGTTTTTAGCCATTTTATACTGTGCTTGACTTGTAGGCAACATTTAATTGAAAACTTTTTCTTTAAAATAATATTTACTTAGAAACATTACTACTTGTGTTAATATTTCTCTAGCCTTTTTTTTTTTTAATTATCAACTTTAACACATATGTGGATATTTTGGACACAGATTACTAGTTTTGATTCTTTTCAGCTGCTGAAAGTGTAATGGTTCTTTTCTTAAATTTAAAGATGCTCTAGCAATGACATTTTTCAGATGCTGCTTAAAAGTTCTCTCAAATTTTGTCATATTGTGGACTTTCATTCCTCCTTTGGCATTTAGTACTTTGTAGAATGAGAGGAACAATTTTTCCTAATATAAGATCATTGTTGTCCCTCATTTGATGTATAATACTTATTTATGAAAGTCTTAGATCTTTCAGAACCAGTTATTTTTTTTTGTATTTATTGAAGCCTATTCATTTGGACAAATAGCTGTAGAAAATTTTTCAGGAAGCAGATTTCACTGTATTTTATATGATGTCGTACGGTTTTTTATTATTGGAAATATAGGTTGTACGTATAACTGGTTGTTCTTCGTGGATGTCACTTGTAGCCGTTGACTATTATCGATAGATTTGTAACATAAAGATTCATTTTTTTAAGCAAGTAAACTTTCAAAAGCGTGTGTATAAAAGGTTATTATTTCTATTCAGATGTCTGTTGCCTTTTGAAAATGACAATGCCACATATCAGATAGCTCAAGGAATAGTAAACATGAGCTACCCTTGGGACTCAGAGCAACAGGAATGGTCCTCGTGCAGAAGGCTCGATGCCAACTTCACTGAGGCGTATTTCAGCTCGAACATTCCTGCCAACAGCAGCTCGAGCTGTGATTCCTGGGTGTACGACTTCAGCGTTTACAAGAGCAGCACTATTGTGGAGGTGACGGAAGCACAGTCTTCGTCTTTCAGACATATATGCACAATTGCTCAATTCGGAAAATTTTAAACTCTTGGAGACTTTCTTTGCCAGAAAAGTAACGAATAGAAAATGTCGATGGGAATAAATTGTTTGTCAGTTGAGCATATATTGTCTGAAAGAAACAAAGAATATCAACCTGAAAATATTTCTTTAGGAATGGAAATATTTAAAGTTCACATAAAACATTCTCAGTTTAATTCGAATCCATTTTTAAGTAAAAAATCTTTTTATGGATATTAAATAATCAGATTAGGAAATTTACTGATTTCTAGATTTTCTTAAAATAGGTTTATGATAATGAAAGGTGTTCTTTACTACTAGAAACTTAATACTTTTAATATTGAATGAAGTCTTTCCCAAATTTCCTGTGTTATAAATTAAAATTTCCATTCATATTCAGTATTTTAGAATTATTCCAATGAGAGGGAAAGAGCAATAATCTAAGCAAACTTTTTAATATGTACATAATAAATTAAACTATATTCAGATAATAAGTTCTTGCTGATGAACATAAGTTATCAAGATGTTTTTTTTTTTTACTAAAATTATGACAGAGGAAGAAGCCACTGCTTACCACAGTTGATGGTAGGGATGTGTTGATTTGGAATTCATAGACACTAAGAACACTGTAAATTTTGGATACAAAAACTTAGTCAGAATGTCGTGAGAACAGCATGGAATTTCATGGTGAACTGCTGCAGTTTGTGGTAGTTAGAAACTTGACGGTTGTGCAGGTGAATTCAAAAACAGACAACAAAGAATATAACTAAACATTAAGAAAACATACCCAACATTCTTTTCACAAACTCCAAATCGCACTGCCTATCCTTTATTATTCATTTCTCAATTCATCCACTCCCTCAATAGTCACATAGCAACAGTTCCACATTGTGATGCTTATAAAGGGTTTACACACTTAAATTGCAGTATTTCGTGCGTGAGAGAGACAGAAAGAAAAGTGTCCTGTGTCCTGTAATAGTAAGCAGTGGTTTTTTCCTCTCTCCTAATTTCTTAATTTTGAATGAAGTTATCAATTAGTGCTGATATTCAAGTGATCCGCTTATGGGAACACTCATTACCATTTACTTTTAATGTCCTATTCTTCTAATTCGTTTCCAAAAATACAATTTTAAATTTTCTTCATGGCCTCTGGAGTTTTATCATTCAAATTGGGCAGTATAAATGTGGTTATTTCCCTAGTTTTTCATTTTTTCTTTCTTCCAACTTGAACACCATAATGCTGTCAATGATCACGTGACATTGAATATGCTATTGTCACATTAGTGTTTTGGATCTACTTTTGAATGGATTGGCATTAAGGTGCAGTAATATAATTCAATATCAATCAAGTTTGTCACCTCTATTACTGGATAAATCATCCTACATTATTTCATCTTCAGCATCACATTTTAGCAGTGTATGATGTGTTAGTGATAAATAATTTGTGTATTGATATATTTCATATAAAATACAAAATGCTTATTTGAAATTTGGATAAAAAATAAGGGTTTTCTGTGATTATGGGGAGGGGAGTTAAGACCTTAAATGTAAATATCTTGGCATAACATTTGATAGTAAATTAATTGGGCAGTTGTTAAGGAAAAGATTCAAAGTATTCATTTTTGGAGAGGGCTTATACCAGGTAAGTGAGGAAATTGGGTTACAAAACTTTTGTCAGATCACTACTTGAAAATAGTTGTGTAATTTGGGACCCACATTTAGGGTATAAATGTGTAGGAGTTGGAGGGGTTGTAAAGGAGAACTAGATTCGTTTGTGGAAATTACTGCAGAACACAATCGATAACTGATATACAAGAGCTAGATTGGAAGTCTTTGGAAGATATAAGCAGGGTGAACAGAGTGCTGAGCATGTACACTCTTTGGCAAAAAAATTGACTGTGGGCGCCTGAGTCTGTCCAGTATTTCGCACAATGTGGCATCATTGCGCGTATTCAACTCAGCGCCATCTGTTATTCATTTCCTTAAGTCAAGCCTCGAACAAAGCAGGAAGACTCCGCCCGCCCATTGACGATTCTTCTTGGCAGGGTAGTTCATCTATCATTCCCCACATTTCAGTAAAAAGCTATTGACCGATCTCGAAACAAGTAACGCATTTTCCTGTCCCTGGATTGACTGTAACATTAGGCAAGATATCGCCGGCCATACCTCAATCGGACGAAATTCGGTTCCAGCTACACTTTTCTTAAATTCAGATCGTGAAACATATCGTTAAAGTTGTAATTAACAAGATTGCAATAAAGCGCAGTAAAAATGAGGTTCAGTTATACATTTTATTCCAAATGAGTAGCGTAAAACTATAACGATATTTATTTATATATTGATGTGGCTAATCACTTGCAATAATGCAACACATAATGAGGTGTGTGGTCCGAGAAGTGGGTGTAAATGCTCAAAGATCCAGAATTTTTGGTTCTACAAAACTATTGAAACGATTATAAAGAGATTATTTCGGATAATTGTCTAATGCCAGTTGAATGTAACTAACTTCCGAGGCAGGATAAGGTTGTTTACACACTGCACGAGCCGTCTGTGAACATGAGCTCCGTTTGCTTGTGGCTAACCATCTAGTCTTGTAAACGTGTGGTCCTCGGTTCGAGTCTAGGTTTTCCAATCATTTTTTTGCATTTATTTTAAACAAGTCGAAGCTGCAACTGCCTTATGCGTAAAATATAACATCGACTCTTACCTGCTTGCGTCAGGACATAACATACTTAAGGAAAGACTCATAACTGAGTGCTTCTTAATAAACTGCACGTAACTATGAAAGCTTTCACAGAGGTAACACTGAAAGAAATCTTCTCGGGCTTCAACATCGTCGAAATCGTGTCGTGTGGTTACGTTAGGTGGACTATAACGAGTTCGCACCATCGTCAAGGAGACGAAAAACTAAATAATATTACTATACCAATTTCTTATTATGCGTCTGGATTTACGATTCGTCGTCTTCTAAGTCATTAAAGGTCGGAAGGGAATGGAGACAAGGAATGGGAAGGAATTTGGACCATGGGTTTTCGAAGAAATAATCCCGCCATTCACACGAAGTGACTTGGAGAAACGAAGGAAAATCCAAATCTGGATAGCCGGATAGGAATTCAAACCCGCTTCCTCTCGAATGCGGAGCCATAGCGTTAACGCTCAGCCATTAGTTTCAATTTTTCAATATCTTTCGTATTTGGTCTATGATGCCGTCCATAAAATTATTTAAAAAATCTATTGAAAAGTTAAAAGTCGTAAATTAAAATATATGTGCAGAAGTGAGTTCATCTGATGAGAGCGGGGATATCAAAAAAATCTCTGAAATCAGAAACGCAATTCAAATTTCATTTTCTCTCTCTTTCTTTCTCTCTCTCTCTCTCTCTCTCTCTCTCTCTCTCTCTCTCTCTACTCTTTTCGCCCCTCTCTCCCTTTTTTATTTTTTTTGCTAGGGCTTTACGGCTCGTCGACGGCAAGGTCATTAGAGACGGGATCGGATTGGGGCAAGAAACGGGCAGGAACTCGGCCATGGCCTTTTGAAGGAAGCATCCGGGCGTTCACCTGGAGTGACTTGGGGAAACCATGGAAAACCCAGATCTGGATGCCCGGACGGGGATTCAAACCCGCGTCCTCCCGAATACGAGGCCAGAACGTTAACCGTTCACGCACCACACCTGGTACTTTTTTTAATTTTTAGAAGCTATCAAATTCAAAGTGAATATAAGCTCCCTCTTATATGGAAGATATTGTCATATTAATCCCGTTGTTTAATGTAGTACTAAACCAAAAATGACGAGCAAAATTGATCGGTTTGCTAGTAACCAAACAGGTAACATTTCAGTCTTTTTCGTAGATATGTTAAAAAAAAAAAAAAAAGAATCCAATTCACATTCTACTTGAGCAAAGACCTCAAACCGGATGCTAAAACTAAAACTACAGAAATTTGCAGTCTCAATAAAATGTGGTAAAATAAGAAATTTCAATGTAGTTGTGATGTAATTCGCTATAATATTTTCTCATTATTTTTCAATATGTCTTTCAGTAAAGATTAAGAGGTAGTTGGAATGAAATTATCACACTGAGCAATAACACCAATAACACAGCTAATTGTTACAAAATTTTATAAAACGGCAGTACTACTCTCCCCAGCTAAAGTGTAATTCTAAAATATCGTAGTAGACGGAAACGTAGTGTTTACAAAGCGTATAATACTGGTTTCCTTGTTTCTTGCCACACTGACATTCCCGCACTGAATTTCAATTTTATGTCTCAGTTTTCCTCCTACAATGTTCTGATTGAATGCCTATAAGACTTTGCAATATTTAAACTTTCAAAAGAAAGTTTTGCTTGTCATTCTGAGACAGACGTAATAATTTAAATTCTTTGGGTTGGAATAAAATATACAGTAGCTACAGTTTGAATTTTGGAAAAACCGTGCCGCAAGAGAATCAATTCTTATCACCGATCAAGAAAAACAAAGTTACTTTCATTGCGTTTGTTGATTTAGAAAACATGCTTTTGGTAATGTAAGGCGGGACAAAATGTTCAAAATTAAAAAAAAGTCAGGTCTTACATATCGGGATAGAAAAATATTTTATAATTGATATAAGAATCAAGTGGCTATGATAAAAGTAGAGAATCATGAGAGTCACCAATCCGTTGAAAAGTGTATCAGATATGGTTTTAGTTCATCCCTACTAATATTCAACGTATATGTGGAGGAAGCCATAAAATAAGTAAAAGAGGAATTTGAATGTGGCTTCATGAAAAAGTAGTTTCAAATATTGACCTAGGAACCAGAAAGAACTTTTTTAAACTGTATGTATTACCTCATGGTAACGAAGCATGGACTTCAGGAAAGCCTGAAAGAAGGAAAATTGAAGCATTCGAAATGTGGTGCTATAGGAGGATGCTGAAATTTAAGTGGACAGTTAAACCACGAAATTAATATGTTTTGGAAATGATGGCTGACTAAAGAATTTTGTGGAAGAATCTTACACAAAGATGAAACAGATTCATGGGTGCTTTTTTTTTAAGACATTTGGGATTGGTTATGTATGAAGCAGATAACGGTGGACGTGTTTTAAGAGAGGTGTTTTGAGATGAAGGGGATAGTGCAAAATAAGAAGGGATCGTGGTTTATATCAAACCAAACGAGAGACTGACGACAGTAAAATAAGAGATGAAATAAGACAGAAGGTGCCGGCCGATTGAGACCTACTCTCCCGAAACACATCGATGGTGCCGACAGCTTAACGTCCAAATCCGGCGGACGAGTCTCTGTCAGAAGTTCCATACGCGCTACAGAGAGGTTTGGGATTTAAACCAGGACTTTCGTGCACCATCTGATAATTAGTAATAATGCACCGCCACCGAAACATGTCCTAGTTCTAAAAAGTTCTTCAACCACCGGAGCTCAAATCAGGTGACGCCGTATCTGACGCCGCGAATCATCACGGAGCTATAATGACCCGAAACGAGGAAGTTGGCTATAGAAGTGTAGCATTTAAAAATCAACCTTTCACCTCCGTCACATGCTGTTTGGTGCAGACGCTTAAATTCAAATTGAGGTAGCTGACTCAATTTCATACCGCTTCGGTGCAAGACAATCTTCTTATATCTATCACCTTAGTAATATATGAATTTTATGAGCGGAACAGAATATAAAGCATCCGGCATCTTTAATTCCTTTAATTAATAGCTGCTAAAAATAGAAAAAAAGGGAGAGTAGTTGAAAATGAGAAAGAGAGACAGAAAAACATAAATTTGAATTGTGTTTCTGATTTCAGAGATTGTTTTGGAAATTCACCCTCTCATAAAATTATCTTACTTCTACAGACATTTTATCATTTACAATTATTAACAGTCTCTCGTTTGGTTTGATATAAACCACGATCCCTTCTTATTTTACACTATCCCCTTCATCTCAAAACACCTCTCTTAAAACACGTCCACCGTTATCTGCTTCATACATAACCAATCCCAAATGTCTTTAAAAAAAGCACCCATGAATCTGTTTCATCTTTGTGTAAGATTCTTCCACAAAATTCTTTAGTCAGCCATCATTTCCAAAACATATTAATTTCGTGGTTTAACTGTCCACTTAAATTTCAGCATCCTCCTATAGCACCACATTTCGAATGCTTCAATTTTCCTTCTTTCAGGCTTTCCTGAAGTCCATGCTTCGTTACCATGAGGTAATACATACAGTTTAAAAAAGTTCTTTCTGGTTCCTAGGTCAATATTTGAAACTACTTTTTCATGAAGCCACATTCAAATTCCTCTTTTACTTATTTTATGGCTTCCTCCACATATAAGTTGAATATTAGTAAGGATGAACTAAAACCTTATCTGATACACTTTTCAACGGATTGGTGACTCTCACGATTATCTACTTTTATCATAGCCACTTGATTCTTATATCAATTATAAAATATTTTTCTATCCCGATATGTAAGACCTGACTTTTTTTAATTTTGAACATTTTGTCCCGCCTTACATTACCAAAAGCATGTTTTCTAAATCAACAAACGCAATGAAAGTAACTTTGTTTTTCTTGATCGGTGATAAGAATTGATTCTCTTGCGGCACGGTTTTTCCAAAATTCAAACTGTAGCTACTGTATATTTTATTCCAACCCAAAGAATTTAAATTATTACGTCTGTCTCAGAATGACAAGCAAAACTTTCTTTTGAAAGTTTAAATATTGCAAAGTCTTATAGGCATTCAATCAGAACATTGTAGGAGGAAAACTGAGACATAAAATTGAAATTCAGTGCGGGAATGTCAGTGTGGCAAGAAACAAGGAAACCAGTATTATACGCTTTGTAAACACTACGTTTCCGTCTACTACGATATTTTAGAATTACACTTTAGCTGGGGAGAGTAGTACTGCCGTTTTATAAAATTTTGTAACAATTAGCTGTGTTATTGGTGTTATTGCTCAGCGTGATAATTTCATTCCAACTACCTCTTAATCTTTACTGAAAGACATACTGAAAAATAATGAGAAAATATTATAGCGAATTACATCACAACTACATTGAAATTTCTTATTTTACCACATTTTATTGAGACTGCAAATTTCTGTAGTTTTAGTTTTAGCATCCGGTTTGAGGTCTTTGCTCAAGTAGAATGTGAATTGGATTCTTTTTTTTTTTAACATATCTACGAAAAAGACTGAAATGTTACCTGTTTGGTTACTAGCAAACCGATCAATTTTGCTCGTCATTTTTGGTTTAATACTACATTAAACAACGGGATTAATATGACAATAAGAGGGAGCTTATATTCACTTTGAATTTGATAGCTTCTAAAAATTAAAAAAAGTAACAAGTGTGGTGCGTGAACGGTTAACGTTCTGGCCTCGTATTCGGGAGGACGCGGGTTTGAATCCCCGTCCGGGCATCCAGATCTGGGTTTTCCATGGTTTCCCCAAGTCACTCCAGGTGAACGCCCGGATGCTTCCTTCAAAAGGCCATGGCCGAGTTCCTGCCCGTTTCTTGCCCCAATCCGATCCCATCTCTAATGACCTTGCCGTCGACGAGCCGTAAAGCCCTAGCAAAAAAAATAAAAAAGGGAGAGAGGGGCGAAAAGAGTAGAGAGAGAGAGAGAGAGAGAGAGAGAGAGAGAGAGAGAAAGAAAGAGAGAGAAAATGAAATTTGAATTGCGTTTCTGATTTCAGAGATTTTTTGATATCCCCGCTCTCATCAGATGAACTCACTTCTGCACATATATTTTAATTTACGACTTTTAACTTTTCAATAGATTTTTTAAATAATTTTATGGACGGCATCATAGACCAAATACGAAAGATATTGAAAAACTGAAACTAATGGCTGAGCGTTAACGCTATGGCTCCGCATTCGAGAGGAAGCGGGTTTGAATTCCTATCCGGCTATCCAGATTTGGATTTTCCTTCGTTTCTCCAAGTCACTTCGTGTGAATGGCGGGATTATTTCTTCGAAAACCCATGGTCCAAATTCCTTCCCATTCCTTGTCTCCATTCCCTTCCGACCTTTAATGACTTAGAAGACGACGAATCGTAAATCCAGACGCATAATAAGAAATTGGTATAGTAATATTATTTAGTTTTTCGTCTCCTTGACGATGGTGCGAACTCGTTATAGTCCACCTAACGTAACCACACGACACGATTTCGACGATGTTGAAGCCCGAGAAGATTTCTTTCAGTGTTACCTCTGTGAAAGCTTTCATAGTTACGTGCAGTTTATTAAGAAGCACTCAGTTATGAGTCTTTCCTTAAGTATGTTATGTCCTGACGCAAGCAGGTAAGAGTCGATGTTATATTTTACGCATAAGGCAGTTGCAGCTTCGACTTGTTTAAAATAAATGCAAAAAAATGATTGGAAAACCTAGACTCGAACCGAGGACCACACGTTTACAAGACTAGATGGTTAGCCACAAGCAAACGGAGCTCATGTTCACAGACGGCTCGTGCAGTGTGTAAACAACCTTATCCTGCCTCGGAAGTTAGTTACATTCAACTGGCATTAGACAATTATCCGAAATAATCTCTTTATAATCGTTTCAATAGTTTTGTAGAACCAAAAATTCTGGATCTTTGAGCATTTACACCCACTTCTCGGACCACACACCTCATTATGTGTTGCATTATTGCAAGTGATTAGCCACATCAATATATAAATAAATATCGTTATAGTTTTACGCTACTCATTTGGAATAAAATGTATAACAGAACCACATTTTTACTGCGCTTTATTGCAATCTTGTTAATTACAACTTTAACGATATGTTTCAGGATCTGAATTTAAGAAAAGTGTAGCTGGAACCGAATTTCGTCCGATTGAGGTATGGCCGGCGATATCTTGCCTAATGTTACAGTCAATCCAGGGACAGGAAAATGCGTTACTTGTTTCGAGATCGGTCAATAGCTTTACTGAAATGTGGGGAATGATAGATGAACTACCCTGCCAAGAAGAATCGTCAATGGGCGGGCGGAGTCTTTCTGCTTTGTTCGAGGCTTGACTTAAGGAAATGAATAACAGATGGCGCTGAGTTGAATACGCGCAATGATGCCACATTGTGCGAAATACTGGACTTAGACTCAGGCGCCCACAGTCAATTTTTTTGCCAAAGAGTGTACAAGGCAAATATTGGTGCTGAAGCTCAGGAGGATGTTTGTAGAACTACTACAGGAGGGAATAGGTGATAAAAAATTACCACAAGCTGGCACTCGGTTTCAGGTACAAAATAGTTGGAAATTTTTTTTTTTAGGTATTTTCAGGGATTGAAATAAATTAGCAATGGAAATGTTGATACAATTTACTAGATACACTGGAAGCATTTAGTAGATGGGTGACATTATTTCATCTAAAGAAGTTTAGGTTAGAAGCATGAGGTTTCTTCATGGACATGTGCTCTGCTGCAATTAAACTGATTTAAAATTGATCTCTTACATAAATTTTTGTGTAATGGTCATGCACCAATACACAACAGAAATTAGTTTAGATATGCCGTCTGTGCATTAATCATCTCACTCCTGTTTCTTCGCAGTTTCCTCATTGCTTTTAAATTCATAAGTCATTGTGAATAGCTAGGGTTTCTTTTGATGAGGAGTTTTACTTTTGTTGCCACTAATAAAGATGTCGAAGAACATTTAAAAAATAGAATGTGCAAGTAGAATTTTGACATCTTTTGGAGTACATAATTTTCACTCGGTATTATTTTCTAAATGGGCATACAATTAAAAAAAAGTGATGAAAAATAACATTGGGAACATTTGATTATGTATCTTACATTATTCATTTTGTCCTTACTATGAATTTAAAATGTCTAAGCATCTTTAACACTGTTTTTTAAATAACCATCTTGTTCGTTATTTGATTGTGAAGGGATTTAATGTCATGTGACCTGTCAATCATGTGAAAGGAACGTAAAATGTACGGGTGTGCATGCATGAAGCCATTAATACCGTTAATATTACATCCTTGTCAACTTCAGTCATTCCTAAAGCTAACAGAAAATTTCAATTATTTTTTTAAAAAATGCACTAAAGCTTTCATATGGAATAAATTTCGTAAAAAAATTTCTTAGGTAATATAGAGTATAAACTAAAACAAACAAAAAAAACTGTTTTCAACTTACCCTGCTGTTGTATTTCTCTTCTAATAGTTTTATTTTTCCACAGTGGAACTTAGTGTGCGACAGTGCGTGGCTTCGTGCCACTGCAGACTCAATGTTTATGCTTGGAGATATGATTGGATCTTTTGGATTTGGATTCCTTTCCGATAGGTAAAATAGCCTTATTAATTTCTGTTACTTTTTTATCTAATTTTTGACTGATTGCAGTTCAGTAACTTGATTTCTTTTTTCCAGATATGGACGAAAACCAATTTTTGTAGTAGCATTGCTGCTGCAGATAGTAGGAGGGATAATGGTGGCCGTCTCGCCTGTATACACGTGCTTCATGATCTTCAGGCTAGTAGTCGGAATGACTGCGTCGGGAGTTTTCTTGATAGCGTACGTTATTGGTACGTGTATCATCTAATCCGTCCACTTTATTATTAATATAGGAAAAGTAATGATACCTAGATACACACTACATCTGGAAAATCAGTCAAGATCTTTCATCAGTAATGAATATATTTAAATGGTTGCAACACTGAATAATTACAGGCTGAAAATGTACAAAGGGTAATTAATAAATTAAAAGTTAAAAATAATGCAGAATAAATAGGAGGAGGGGTTTCACTAATAGATCTCCAACCCTATGTCCTCGAGTCTCTAATCTGGTGACCCTCTGAGATATTCACCTTATGAGAGGAGAGTTGAAGTATGCTGTCGATTCCACCATGCAAAGAAACTTTACTCCTACCATTCACTTCTGCCAAAATGTATAATTCCAGCAATCCTGCAACCACATCAGAAATGTATGTGAGGAACGTAAGTGGTTTTCAAGTAGGCAACATGGGTTTAGGCAAGGATATTCATGCGAATCTCAGTTGGTGGGATATATGCAAGATAGTTTAGATAAAATGGACAAGGGAGGCCAAATTGATAGTGTAGCACTAGATCTTTCAAAGGCGTTTGACAGAGTAAGCCACAAAATGGTAGTAAATAAGGTAAAAACTATTGGAGTGGATGAGAAAGTGATTTTCTGGGTAGAAGGATTTTTAAAGGGTAGAAAATAGAAAGTTAGGGTAGGAAATGCAGTATCAAAGGAAGTGGAAGTAAAAATGGGAGTGCCGCAGGGTAGCGTATTCTAATGAATAATTGTGTTGATTGTTTACTATCTGAAATTAGATTGTTTGCAGATGATACAATGCTGTATAAAAGAATCAAAACGATAGAGGACTGTAAACAGTTGCAGGGTGATCTGGACAGGAAATCTAGTTGGGTTGGTAAACATAGGATGAAGATAAATGCAAAGAAGAGTCAGCTCATTAGATACACAAATAAAAAACAAAAGGTTAATTATGAATATAAGGTGGGGAAAGAATTGCTTGCTGAAGACTTGAAATGTAAATGTCTTGGTATTACATTTGATGATAAGCTTAACTGGGCAGGACACATTGGACAGGTGGTAGGAAAAGGTTTCAAAATCCTTCTCTTGTTGGAGAGAGTGATGAGGGGATGTACGGGAGAAGTAAAGGAATTGGGTTACAAAACTTTGGTCAGACCATTGCTCGAATATGGTAGTGTAGTATGGAACCCAC
Source organism: Vandiemenella viatica (assembly GCA_031002005.1). Classification (NCBI taxonomy): domain Eukaryota; kingdom Metazoa; phylum Arthropoda; class Insecta; order Orthoptera; family Morabidae; genus Vandiemenella; species Vandiemenella viatica. Next base: position 8,282,946 of record JARYHS010013630.1, read on the forward strand.
ATTTTGAGTATCAAATACAGGAGTTGGAGAAGGTGCAAAGAAGGGCTGCTAGATTGTTTCTGGAAATTATCGCAGAATGCAATCAGTGACTGATAAAGGAGCTGGAATGGGATTCATTGCAAGACAGGAGGAGGATGAGGAGGGTAATGGGAGTGTACAGGGCGTATACTGGCGATGAGGCATGGAAAGATATTGCAATAGGTATGAAAAGTAGTGCATGGAAGGGATAAGATGACCATGACCACAAGCTGGCACTCGATTTCAGGCACAAGGATGTGGGAAGATTCTCTTTTTTAGGTAAGGATGTCAGGGATTGGAATGAGTTACCAAGGGGAATGATTAATAACTTAACGGAAACGTTAAAAGAATTTAAAGTTAAAATTTGTAGAGGGCAAATGTAGGTGGGTGCAGGATAGGGGGAAGTTGGGTGTGTAGCGAAATTGCCACCGGAGCCTGTGCTCCATTGCAATTACATTAAATTAAATTAAATCCTGGATATGTTTATGCTTTTTTTTTTTATCCACCTAAACTAGTACCGTTATGCGATAGTTTTAATGCCCCTCAGTATTTCCTAGAGTGATAACCTCTAAATAACTTATCTCCAAGCAAGTTCATGGATGGTTCCTTCCAAAGACCATGGCCAAATTTCTTCTCGTTCTTTGCAGCCAATCCTGTTACACCTATAATGACCTTGACTATGTGTAAAGCGATAAAAAATCGTCCGTTACTACTTTGTCACTGTTCCTTATAATTCAACACCACCACACAATCACCATGGGTACAAGGAAACCTGCTCATACATGCATGCAACGTCCACCTGGGACAGATTGACAAGTCAGCGGTTGCCGAGCACAGTATCGTCACGGGACTTGGCTTTAATTTCAAGGCAACAAGAATTCACGCGCACGAGAGGTTATTGGGATAGTATTTTCTCTGTAGCTATTGAAATCTGTATCTAGGATGGTGTCATTAACAGAGATATTGGATTTCGGTTAAGTAAGGGCTGGATCCCAGCATTCCAGAAAATGAGACTGCAGCAGGATTTCTGGAAAGCACGCACCTCCTTATGTGCCAGCAGCTAATGGCTTTCGCCAATAGAAAAGCTTCCCACTAGTGGCAAACATTTCCTGCCACTAGGATGGCGTAGCGTGGACTTCGCTCTGTAACCCACCGGCAGCAGCCAACTGACAATGGCGGCAGAGATTGTGACTGCTGAAATGTCGTGTTTGATCAATGGACTAACTCGGCTAGTTACCCTAGAAAATTTTATTCGTTATTATTATTATTATTATTATTATTATTATTAAGAGGTGAATTGAAAAATGTTTTAAAAATTGTATTTAGCATACAAAAACTGCAGGAAAATGTAAAAAGTACTTAGAAAGAACAGACTAAGGGTATGGACTAGTGTTGTAAAAAAAAGGTTTTTTTTCTGACTTGAAAAAAAAAACATGAAAAAAACTGAAAAAAAAACATACTGATACTGAGTAATTAAATTGTCAGTTATTATGAATCATTTCCTTGAAGCCATTGGCATAAACCGATTGAAAAGAAATAAAGCTCCTATTTTGTATGATAATAGATTTAAATTCAAACTTAAAAGACCGTAATATGGAACTATTGGCATAGTATTTATGCACAGTGCATACTTTGCTCACAATTTAAAATTGCAATCTCAAAATCTTTTGTGTACAATACAACCAGTAAGAGAAAATGTAACTTCTTCTGAAGTTATGGATATAGAGGAGACAAAGAAGAAACAGAAAATTCTGATTCTGACCGCACTAGTGTTGGTATTACTGATACTAATGAATGTGGTACTGACCAAGAGGATGGATAAAAAATTATGTTACCTATATAGATACATTTATGAATCATTATGGAAGACATTATATGATTTAGTAAGATTTAAAACACACATGTAAAATGTACTTCCGTAAATAAAACTATAATTTATCAAATATATTGTTTTTGAAAAAAAAAAAACAAAAAGAAAACAACAAATTTAGAAAAAAAACAAGGGTGCTAGGTTGTTTCATGTTTTTTTTCACAAATCTGGAAAAAAAAGATTTTTTTTTTCAGTTTGCAACACTAATATGGATCAATGAAACAGCAAATACATCCACAAAAAAAAAAAAAAGATACATGTATAATAAACAAATTACAATAAAATAGACTACTGATGTAGTAGTTCAGTAGTTCAAAGAGAAGTGGGAATACTAAAATTTCAAAGTTAGTGCAAATAACAAAGAGCATGAATATCGGCATAAAGTATTCAGACAGAGAAATACTTCTTGAAAAATGACTCTAAATATTATACAAAATAATAGAAGTGGCAAATATTATGAAGAACTGAAAATAGGAAATGTACTGATTAGCATAACCAAAACTTGACACAGTTGGATGTAACAACAATTGAGGAAGTTCTACAATCCTAGAAAGACTTTAAGAACCGTAAATCACCAGAAATCTGCACTATAAGTGTGTCATTACTTTTGCTTAAAACAGAAAATACCTGTTTGACAATTGATTACATACTAGGGGATCGTACTGATACTAAACTATACTAATTTTTTTAAAAAAAGACAGAAATGTTGGTGAGAAATACAGAGGAATTAACACCTCTAAATGCCATCAAGACTATATCTAGGAAACAAATTGAAGTAAGAGTAGGAAAATGACAATTAACCAAGACATAAGGCAATTGCTAATATTGTATAAAATGTTTTGGGGCCTCCGACTGTGGGGCTCATCAATTTAATACTACATTTTGTCCTCTCCAACTTCATCTTCCAGTTAAGTGTCTGGCTCGTGGAGTGACCGCCTTGTATAGTCTGCGCCACTCACATAATGGTCACGCATGCTGATTGCCTCTTTATGTGGAGATACTGGGGTGTGAAGCAGGATGTAGGAGGCTGGGGGAAACACATGGTGGAGAAGGTTGGTAGGAGGTCAGGTCTCATTCTGGAATGACCTTGATGCCTCTGTCTCTTAAATGGATTCTTTGCAGCACCGAGTGTCTATTTACCAAGTCTTCATAAGACAAATCTCCTCGACCTCTAATAATGCTTTTGACTGTCCCCACCACGGTCACGCGAAGTCGAAGAGCACCTTCAAAATGTTGCATCAAATTGATACGCTCACCTAGTGACAGCCTCAAGAACATTTTGTGTGGTCGATAAACTATGAAGTTATTAATCACTCACATTATGGATATCGTGTAGAAATGGAAGATATCACAAAAATATACCTATTAGTGAAATCTTACAACCTAGAAATATCAATGAGCAGGAAAATGCTTTAAGGCAATAAAACTAAGGAAGGATAGGGAAATATGACCCAACACTTACCACAGATGAAGGCAGCTGGGAATGATGAACATAAAAAAAAGAACAAACACAGGGAACACGCAGTATTTCAGCAGTTAGCCTTATCCTTGCAAAAGTGAGACACCAGGACACGGCAAGAAGGTAAAAGATGGAAAGACAAAGGCACACGAACGACGAGGCAGGAACGAGCGAGACAACGGCCGTCTCGCCTGGGGTCTAACTTTTGCAAGAATAAGGCTAACTGCTGAAATACTGTGCATTTCTTGTGTTTGTTCTTTTTTATGTTCATCATTCCCAGCCACCTTCATCTGTGGTCAGTGTTGGATCGTATTTCCCTATACTTCCTTAGTATATCAGTAGACAAAACCACAGCCACGTCAATTTACAGGTAAACATTTGACAGGCATGAAGAATTTAATAGCACAAATGCCTGCCAAGTAGGTTAGAATTTAAATCACTTGGCCACATTTTGTGCCACAAATACTTTTATGGTACACTTAAAAAAAACTATAGAAGGAAACCAAAGATGAATGCAATAGGAAACTCGTGTAATGGAGTTGGGTTAGGAGTCATAGATGCAGGAGGAAGGAGAAAAAGTGCTGGGTGCGTGCAAGGGGTACACTGACAGTGAGGTATGGGATAGCTATCAGGAATACTATATGGGACGAACAGATGACCTTGGCCACTTGATGTAAGGCGTATGGGAATGGAATGATTAGATTTGTAGGTAACGTAGTTGGGAACTGGAACAATTTATTAGATGGGCTGCTTCGCAGTTTACCTCAAACAGCAAAAGAATTTAATATAAATATCGCTTGAAGAAAAAGGTTTCTAGTGAAATTTTAACAGGGGCACCAGCTTCAACTCATTTAACAATAACAACAAAAAGCAAAGGAAGATCTTTATTAGGAAACTCCTACTGTTTCATTTGCATAAAATGTGAAATCACAAAATTTAGAAATTTCAATCCTTGGTGTTTTAAATGTAGTTTTAGATATTTTTGAAGTTACTTTCCAAGAGTGAAAGAAACTTTTCTAGAAATGAAAATGGACTGATAGGTAGAAAATTACATATTATTGAAGTCTTAAGTGATGTTTAATATCTTTTTACTTTTCAGCAATGGAGATGGTTGGTCCAACAAAACGTTTGTTTGCTGGGGTGGCTTGTCAGTTCTTTTTCACATTTGGCTACATTCTGACTTCTTTTCTGGCTTATTTCATACCAGACTGGAGAATGTTGCAATTAGCCTTCACTCTTCCATCAATATTTTTCCTCTCTTACTGGTGGTAAGTTTACAAAGTTGTTGGGTTAGTGTAGAATAAATTGACTTTCATTAACACTGTGAATCAAAGGTTTAGAGTGTGAAAGAGGCAGTTGTAATATAATAGCCATAAATCTTTTGACTTTTCCCTAAACGTTGTCTGATTTGAATGCAGGTTGATTCCAGAGTCTACGAGATGGTTGCTCTCAAATAAACGTCCCACCGAAGCCCGCCGGTTGATTGCTAAGGCTGCGAGGATAAACAGAGTCAATATACCAGACGATGTTCTCGAGGGCTTGCTGCCGGAAGAAGAAACACAAGAAAAGAAACCTCTGTCCAGCACAGCATCTCCAAAGCCATCAATTTTAGACATCATGCGGTATCCAAATCTTCGTAAACGTTCACTCAACATATTTTTTAATTGGTATGTTTTACAAATTTTTAACAGTATTCTTAAATATTCTTTTTCCTGTCATCAGTCTCTTGATTGGTTTTATTCAAGCCTGCATCCCTTCCTATCTTGCGCTAACCTTTTCATCTCAACATACCCCTTAAAACCCACTATCTGCTTCATATATTCTAATCTCAGTCTTCCTCTGCAATTCTTATCTTCAACTGTTCCCTACACTAACAAGTTAACCAATCCTGCATGTCTCAAAATATGACCTACCATCCTGTGTCTCTTTTTCTCTACGACTTTTCCACAAACTTCTTTCCTCCCCTATCTTTTCCAAAATTTGTCCGTTTCATACTTTGTCTGTCCATTTAGTTTTCAGTATTCTTCTGTAGCACCACATTCCAAATGCTTCAATTTTCCTTCTTTCTGGTATTCCTTAAGTCCATGCTTCACTATCATAAAGAGCTGTTCTCCACACATAGAGTATTAAAAGTTCTTTCTAAATCCTAGATCAATTTTTTTAAGATTCCTTTTTTTCATCAAGGCTCTTTTTGCTATTGCTATTCTGCTTTTAGCATCATTCCTGCTTTGGCCATCAGTTAATTTTGCTTCTCAAGTAGCGGAATTAACTTACTTCCCCTATCGTATCCGATCCTATTTTTATGTTTAATCTATTAATATTGATATCATTTCTGCTGGACATATTTCTTTTAAATATTTGTGTAAATTGTGTTTATTTAATTAACTGCTGACATTCTACACTTATTTTACAAACATCAAACTTAAACGAGTAGGTTCCAGGAGCTGACAGCCCCCACCTAACACACTGAGGCTTATAGTCACCTGGATGTTTGAACGTAGTTATTACTTGCAGATGAATATTCTTCAGATGGTTTTCTTCCTGAAAGACTGGCTCTTAACTCTTTGCAGATTCCATCTTTGTGACTACCAAAGTCATTGAGTTTCTACGAAACGATAAGATGGAAAACTTCAGTTACTCCCTTCTAAAGATCTCCCCTCACCACCAATGTTAATAAAAGATAGATTTGTCAAATTAAAAAAATATATATATACAAGGCGCGTCCAGAAAGTAAGTTCCGTTTCAATTTATCTCCGCTGCAGCGCTGCGATTGCAGTTCCGCACATGCGCTGTAGACGATGTGTATCAAGGGGGAGAACGTGCGCCATTTGGAGATCGCTGTCAGTTACGTACGCTTTGTTGTGCTTGTTTGAAATGTCGGCGTTGATTGAAAATCCCGCCGCCTGTGAAATCAGGTCTGTGATTCGGTTTCTGAATGCGAGGAAAGTGAAACCAAGTGAAATTTATCGGCAAATTTGCGATGTTTACGGACCAAATGCGATGAGTGATTCGATGGTGAGAAGATGGGTCCGACAGTTCAATGGCGGGCGTAGTGATGTGCACGATGAAGAACGAAGCGGGCGTCCACCTTTGGTTACAGAAGAACTGGCAAGACTTTCATCTGTTCTTACATCTCAAGTCTTTCCTTGGCGGTCATCACTTCACCAATGACGACGAGCTGAAAGAAACTGTTTCCAACTGGTTGAAAACACAGGCGGCAGATTTCTATGAAGAAGGTATACAAAACCTGGTGCCACGCTATGACAAATGCCTGCAAAATTTCAGCAGTTATGTGGAAAAGTAGTTTAAGAGTTGTAGAATTTTGTGCAGTAAAAATTTCTTCTGTATCTGTGTACAATTTCATTTTATTACCAAACGGAACTTACTTTCTGGACGCGCCTCGTATAAACGTTGATTTTCTTTACCCATAACACAAGTAATAAAGTGTAACAGTCAGTTATGCAACATTCAGTTGTATTAACACCACTTACTACAGTTGAAGGCAAAATGACATTGAAACAAGGACAATAATAATAATAATAATGAGCAGGAAACTGCTTTGAGGCAGCGAAACTAAGGAAGCATAGGGAAATAAAAGGGATGCTTCCTTCAAAAGGCCATGGCCGAATTCCTTCCCATTCCTTGCCCCCATCCTTTCCCGTCTCTAAAGACCACGTTGTTAAAAAAAAAGGGACGTTAAACTGTTAAAAAAAAAATAAAAAATAAAAATAAAAAATAAAAAAATAAAAAAAAAAAGGAAATAAAACCCATCACTCACCACAGATGACTGCAGCTGGGAGCGATGAACACATGTAATGTGATATTTCAGTGTTGAACCTTATTCTTGCAGATGAAATACCTTACTCTTGGCAGTTAGATGTGATCACACATCGTTGTCTGCTCAGTGAATGGAGAAACCGGGTAACATGGCCCGTATGTCAGAGGTGGTAGTGAATCAATAATTCTGGAGATGTACTATCGTTGGAAGTGAGAGAATATCACCGAAGTAATTAATAAGAGGGAATTATGATGACAGTAGTCTATATCTATAAAACGTAACCCATTTGTATGTGTTCCAGAAAAACTAAAGAATTCTGAGCAGGTTTTGCTGGAGTTTTTATCACTTTAAACCTTAGAATCATACTTTGTTTGTTATGTCTTATGCTTCAATGCTGCATAATGCTGGTACAGTAACTGAATATATAGTGTGAAATACCAAAGATGAAATGCCAACAAAATGTTGATATGTCATATTTCATAAAATAATAATAGCTGTATCTACTGGTTTTTCCTTAAATTTTGGTTTTCAGTCTGTAAACCCCGTTGTAAGCAACTCAGAATTTGTTAAATTCTTCACCTCACCACTATAGGATATGGGGGTGGGAATCTTATAGAAGCCGATACTGCAGCTTATATCCAAATGTAGGGTGATTTAAAATCAGAAAACTATCTCAACATATAATACCAGCTTTAAATAGACAGTTAATAATAGAAAACAACTTTTAAACTCGCTTGAATCATTGCAATCCTCAATAGTTCAGTAAACACACTATTTTTGTTAAGAGACCAAATCGTCATTTTTACACACTTTTCATCACAGTACATTCATAATAATAATTAAACTGGAGAAAGTAACATTTACTATAAATCAATAGTTTCAGGCAGAATAAATAAAGAAAACACGATTTTAAAACTTCGTTAAACACACTCGCATTTTCAACACCACATAACATGTTTCCAGTAATTTTCGGAGCTAATAAATAATTTTTAGGTAATAACAAAGAACACTGCACAACATATAAAAGTTTTGAAGCATTCCACACAGTTAAACAAGCCACTAAATCAGTTTAAAAGTAATTACGCAGTAGGAAAAAATGCCTTCAACTACAGATCACAATTGTGGATGATTTAACACATGTCAGTAAATAAAATCCCTTTCAAAATGTGGAAAGAATAGAGCGAGAGGCCGTGCCGAAGACCAGTTCTCAAAATAAACATTCTTCCTAATAGTAATTTCAATACAATAGTAAATTGGCTCAATGGCAGCTTCTGGTCTCTCCACTTCGATTTTTGTAAGATTAATAATTTCTTAAGTACACCATGTACAGAAAAAACATTAACAAGTCTGTAAACCGAAGGGACAGTAGAACACTGTCAGATAGGTTTTAAAATCTAAATTTGAAAAATCATAAAAAATGTTGAACCAGATGGCCAGCTCGGGAAAGCCCCGCTGCCGACACAAAAAAAGGTATTGCTGCACGGAACACATTCGATTTACAGCAAACTGAGCAACTTCAGAGGGATAGCAGTCATAAACTAAATCAGGGGTCCCCAAAGTGCTCAATACCGACCCCTTGGGGTCGATAAGAGATCTCCCGGGGTGGATTAATACAGGGGGTCGATTAATACTAAAGAGGATCAATTAAATTGTACTGGGAAAAAATAGGAATTCACTACTAACAATCAGGTTAATATGTAAAATTAAAGCTCATCATCTCAATTTTCGTCTGTTTGCGAAGTCATGTGAAGTAAATGATGAAACATGTGACAAGTAAAACAGTACAACAACCATCTGCTCTTTTTGGCAGGTCTTTATTTGAAATTTATTCCATCTATCCATGGTTTTGTTCCTATTTTTTGAGATTATAATAATAGTGGAAAGTATCTCGTTTTTCTGTTAATTTTATTGGATGGATTTTATGAATTATTTTGTTGTTATGCAGGCCTCCTTATTGCTTAGCATCATAAAGGCCAAAAATGATTTAATGTTTTTATTAAATACTTGTGGGGGTTGATAAGAAAGCAAATATCATATCAAGGGGTCGACGGGGTAAAAAGTTTGGGGACCCCCGAACTAAATCAATCAGCAGACCACAAACAATACACTGTAAAATTTTGAGCACTTGAGGTTACAGAATTTTGCCGTACTACGTTTAGAAGCCGATAGCTACAGGTGTCTTACGTCCAAGGGTATATAATGACAGCGGGCACGAGGATGCCATCATTTGATCGAAAGTCTTGGAAGCACACTCTGTGTTTCACGGAGCTGCGCTCCATCACCCGAGGCCTTCTGGGTAGCCTCGGAAGTGGCACAAACCACCATACTGTTTTGGCAGAAACGATGAATTTTTTGGAACGTGTGACTTGTAAATTTTAACACGAGACTTTCAAAATTTTTAACAGGGGTTAATTGGTTTTTATTCCTCTTCATGACTTGCAGTTTAGGAAATGATTTGTTCGATAGCCAATTTCAACTGTAAAAGTGTTTTATAATGTGACTTTGAAGAATATAGTGAAATTTTAATTTGAACTGTGCATCTCTTTTTCTTATTAGTATTCATAAACCTTTTCTTTCGTGAAGGAAATTAGGAAAGTGGTGGTCGTAATTAATTACAGTTGATTCATCCACGCTTTTCCATAGTTTAATAGTCTGAACAGTTTAATATCTTGTCAGTACTGAAAGCAAGTTGGAGGTTAGTTAAGGTGACTGAACCGATACTTCAACCCCGGTATTGGTCTAGACCCTTACACCGTTGATGGCTATATCAGATGTGAATGGCACACAAGGAAACTATGTAAATCATGGGGGAAAAAACTGCCGAGAGCTTCTTTGCTTCTTGAAGCAAAGAAGCTCTCTTTTTTCCTTGTTTTTAAGATGATATGTTCGCTAAAAATCTATGCAGACTCAGATCGAGCACGCTGCTTCTGGAGATCTCAAAATAAGTTTGGGTTTGGAAAAACTTAAAATAAAATGAGGAATTATTTTACTGGTTAAAACTAAAATTATTTTCAGTTGATGGCTGCTGCCTAAAAGAATTTATTGGAGCTGTTGTAATCACTTTATTTAATAGATTCATTCATATTAATACTTAATGATCGTTTATTTATTGTTACAAAATTTCCTATATTAGTTGACAATGAACCAGTTTTACAAATAGAGTATTCCGTTCCCATCTCCTCAACATCTACAATTACTTTTATTAGCAAATTTTCTTTTGTTTATTCTGTCACTGATTTGAATAAATTTAACAATAAAAAATATTCTTTGCAGGTTTGTTAACAACAGTGCCTATTACGGGCTCTCCTGGAACACTGCTAATTTAGCTGGCAACCAGTATCTGAATTTCTTTGTGTCTGGTGCAGTGGAAGTTCCCGCCTACACTTTCCTCATTTTCACCCTTAACAGGTGGGGGAGAAAGTCTATTTTGTGCTCCTGTATGCTTCTGGGAGGAATATCTTTACTAGCTGCTCTAGCAGTCCCATCCGGTAAGGACCGAGTCGATACGCCTTGTGTGTATAAGATTATTTGAGTATTGTCTGTATAAACTGATTGAAAATTTGTTACAGACATGACTTGGCTTCTGGTAACATTTGCTATGTTCGGAAAAATGGCTATAACTGCTTCCTACGGAACGATCTATATATTTACAGCTGAGCAGTTCCCTACAGTAATTCGAAATGTTGCACTAGGAGCAAGTTCGACATCTGCACGAGCCGGAGGAATGGCCGCACCATTTATTAACTTGCTGGTGATTTCCTTTTAACTATCAGTTTTAAACTAAACTTTTAATTATGTGTACAAGACCTTGCTCACTTGTTAACATGAAACTTTTATGCACCGTTCTGATAACTATTAATGTGGCACTTGGTCCAGAAGTTTGGCAAATGATGCATTACAATTGATCAATGTATTATTAAAATATATTAGTGAGCAAAGTGAAAATCATTCTTTCTTAGAGAGTGAGTTCATTTCAATCTAATCAAAACCACCTCTAATATTACTGCTCAAAAATTAAAGCCTGTCACACTTGCAATAATGCATTCACTTCATCATGATATAAAATTGATCCCATATCTCTTACTGTAAAAGTAACATCTATAGACAAAAATATAACGCAAACCTCTACATCAAATGAATATAAATAATTAAAACAAAATGGATACTTTTCTTTCTGGTTGGTTTTCTATTAAATAGCCTGTCTTAGCTTGCTGTAATAATGATGTCTCTGGCCATTGTTAGCCCACCACCGAAGGCCAGGCACATGAAAACACGAGACGTTACAGTGTGACTGGAATGATGACCAGGCTTGGCTTTTATTAGTTTTAATCCTTTTTGTGTTGGATTATTGGTTCCTTATTGATTATGATGATTTAATTTTTAAATGTATGCACCTACTTGTGTGTTCTGCCGCTGATATTTGTTTTCCGCAGTTATAGTTTACTTTGTATTATTACTCCCCCCCTCCCCCTCCCGGCCTCCCTCACACAGTTCTCCAATGCCAACACGATTATGCAACGAGCCCTTGCCAAATGGCACGTCTCTATGCACGAGTAAGGTTTTAAACCTAAGTATTGTAAAAATGTGTTCATCCTTTTTCATGTTCGTCGCTGCCCTCCTTTCATTTTTGGTGAGTATTGGGTCTTTGTTTTGATTGCCTAACTACAGAAATAAGTGAAATTGATGAAAGTATAACCGAGCGTGGTGGTGTAACGGATAGCGTTCTGGCCTCGCATTCGGGAGGACGGTTCGAATCCCCGTCCGGGCATCCAGATTTGGGTTTTCCATGGTTTCCCCAAATCACTCCAGGTGAATGCCGGGATGCTTCCTTCAAAAGGCCATGGCCGAATTCCTTCCCATTCCTTGCCCCCATCATTTCCCGTCTCTAAAGACCACGTTGTTAAAAAGGGACGTTAAAACTGTTAAAAAAAAAAAAAAAAAAAAATGAAAGAATAAAAGGAGCTGAAGTAAGGAAGATGAATGGTAATGATGAGAATATGCCGACACCAGATAGTAGACTACTACAAGTGGCCTGTAGAAGAACAAGGAAAAATACTGTTTAGTGGAGATGCACAGAATGTACAGAACCTGACTGGTGTGTGGTTAGCATCTGGATCCCCCATTCCAGTCACCCAGGTTCTGTTTTCACCCCAAGTGAACAGCAGGACGGTTCCTCAGAAAGCTGGAGTCAACTTCCAATATTTTACCCTAAATCCTCATTGAGGTCAGGTATCAAGACTGATTTAATGTCACATCTTATACACCTTTTTTCCTTGATCCAGTAAACCGAGGATCATTTGCGACTGGCCCTGTTTTACGCAGGTAGTCTGTGTGAATGATAAGAGGGGAAGAACCTGTGTCCTGCCAGAATTAAAATTGGGTTTGTCAGAACTGGCATACTGAACCTGTAGGAGAAAAGTTTGAGTCACCATGTGTCTGTAAAACGTGCAACTTTGTGTGTTCTGTCTGTGATAAGTATATTTTTGTTTTTGAAACGTGTAGTTTGAGGTGTAGATTGAGGACTGTTCCACCACTCACCTAAGTAACTGTGTGGAACCACCTAAAGACCACAATCAATCCAGTGTGCAGTGCCTTAATCACACTGGCGTGCATCTTATACTTTCAACTAATATTCTTTTAATATTTATATTACAGAAGAGGAAACGGCTTGTAGGCAATGTATGTAAGAAGTGATATGGAAAATAACCCTTCACTCACCAAAGTTGAAGGCTGGAGGGCGACTGAACACACATAATACAAAACAAACACAATTGTACAAAATTTTGGTTTGAAACCTTATTTGTACAGAGGAGAGGGCCATTTGGCACACCAGGGATTGCAGCAAGACTTGCTCGTCATTCGAGGGAGGGGGGTAAACCAAGTTAATTAGTTACTGATAGTTCACTTCTCCATCCCTACCACATCTACCACTCTGCCCAGTTCTCCAAAGCCGAGCAAGTCGTGCAGCAAGCCTAGCCGAAATATTGTACAGTTGTGTTTGTCTAGTGTTTTGCGTGTTCATCACCATCCTCCAATGGTGGATAATTTTCCTTCACCATGGGCATTTATATTAATACTTGTGTGATAAATAAAAAAAACTATGTAGTAAACCATAAAAAGGCAAATATGTGAATTAACCATTCAATCTGGAGATATATATTTTATTTTAGTGTGGACTTAAGGATAAATAATAATGCTCTTGTTTTTGTCCATATGTAAAAATATGTGAGGGGGAGGGAGGGGCTTGTTAAAGATGACAGCTTTTCAATGATAAGTTACTTAGTCGGAAATAGATAGAATGATAGTAGCACCACACTAAACCAAATTGCACACTTAACTGGTCTCGGCCACTGGTAACAGTAAAGGTGCAGAAGATAGAATCGCTTTCCTTAACATAATGTACCTGCTTGTAAGAGTTTTGGTGACAGGAAAATAAAGAGCTTCCAACTATGAATTGTTGGAACATACTGCACAGACTGTTGTTTCCACATACTTGAGGGAGTTGGAAAATACACAATTTTGAAATTACACATTTATTCTTTCATTTGGTTTGGCGAGTAACTGGTGGTAACAAAATTTTCCAGTAGATGTTTGTTCCAATTTCAATTTTATTTAAATTCTATGCATCTGATTAGTCTATCAATTTCTAAAACTGGCAGTATTTGTTCACAGGGTGACTTTTGGAGACCTCTGCCTTTGCTGGTTTTTGGTGGAATGATCTCTCTTGGTGGTTTGTTGGCATTAATGTTGCCTGAAACTCTCAATAAGAAACTACCTGACACTTTAGAAGAAGGAGAGAATTTTGGAAAGTAAGTGTTATAAGGCCATAATATATAACTAAATATTAAAACCGAAACTGTGCTCAAGAAAATGTGGAAATTGCTACCCGAGCCTGTGCTTCACTGCAGTTTAATTAAAAATTAAGGTGTGTGAACGAAGGCTTTCCCATCGTGTCACTGAAACATAATCTTTGTAGATTCACTGCCAGATTGTGTCGATTCGCCAGTGTACTCTGCCGCCATCTTCAAGTCTGATGATGTTCACGATATGACGACCAGAGCTGCGCTGGCTGTCAGTGTGAGCATTAGACCTGAAGATGGTGGCAGGGTACACCACGGAAACCTCATCTTTCATCAACACTACCTGGCAGTGAACCCGCAAAGATTATATTTCAATTGAGATGAATGTAAGAAGTGCCAGAAGATTTTTTTATTTATTTATTTATTTATTTTTGTGTCGTCAGTCTTTCGACTGGTTTGATGCAATCCTCCATCCTTTCCTATCCTGTGCTAACCTCTTTAGATAGCGCTTCAATAGACTATTGTCCACTTTTTCTGATGAGATTTTCTGTTCGATTTCATTCAGAAGTTGGATTTTTTGCAAATGAAATAAGGATTCCAGCTAGAGGTGTCTGGACAGGATATGCAGTTGGATAGGTAAGCAAGGAATGAAGATAATAGCCAAACAGAATCAGCTTAGTAGATACAAATAATGGGGAATTGTTGGAAGAAAGCATAAAATATAAATGCCCTCACCAAATCAGTCGAGTAGGTGGTATTTGCAAATCCGTAAGCCTGGCAATCAGGTCCCACGGGTTATGGATCTCAGATTGAACACCTCTCTCTCTGCCTTGGTGGACCAGTATCTACAGCTTCCCTCCCATATGAAGGACACAAAAGCACCTCCTCTTCTGTCTTTCTACGATTCCCAAACCTCTTCCCCCTTCCCCACTCCATCTTGATGTCACATCCTTGTAGACACACATTCCCCACTGCCACAGGTTTAGCAAAACAGAACATTTTCAGGCCCAATACCCTTCCAACTGCTGCTCTAGCATATATTTGCTCACCAACTTGGCCCGCCCTATAGGAAACAATTCTACTTCTCATTCAAAGGCAATATCTGCCGTGGACACCCGCATGGCCCTCTCAAACTGCTCGTGTGGCTCAGATTTATATTTATTATTTTCATATTCCAGACACATGCGGTACACAAGCTTCTAAATTTCCCGAATAATCTCGATATATATTTAACACCCTCAATTTCACATGGATCTATTCCCACACCCAGGCCACATTCATTAATGTGGATTTGTCCCCCTCTAACAGCTACCTCAAATCCTCGGTCCACACCAAAACCACCAACCTACAACAGTATCTTCATTTTGAAAGTTGTCATCTATATTATACTAGTGATCGCCCAGGGGTCGAAATGCGACCGTAATTCATTAAGTAATTTGGTTTCTTTTGTGGAAGAGTAATAATCATTATTTGAATTTGTTCTATTGCGTTTGCTGTGATATTATAGTATTGTCTCTACACATTGACGTCGTTGGCTGCGAGCGTGTACCAATACGTTATTAGCTTGTGTTGTTTGCCTTAATTCTCTGCAGTAACTATAAAATTAAATTAAAATGATACACTCCACACGTGACTGTATCCCAAATTTTAACTTCTGAACTAACCATAGCAAATGATGAAATGTATTTATGAATGTTTTCCAAATAATTTTTGACTTTCTATTTATAGATAGTTCATTTGAATTTATTCCATCATACAATGATTTAAAATATTCATTTTGACTTAAGGCCGGTAAAACTGCTTCGCCCTTATGACAGCGTGAAGTGAATGCAGTCCTTTCACCTGAAGTGACTTCTGATTTGAAGTGTTTTGCATTGCGAAACCTGCATTGTAAATTTGAAACTATCAAAATTTCTTGGGATATTATTTGGTGTACATTTAAATGTATCCATCGAAATAATTTCATCATTTTGTGCGTTCACTATTTAAATTTGGTCTATTATTATTTTGAATATCACGTGAATAGGAATTCCTTCTTTTTTTGTCTCCCCGACCTGTCGGTGTCCTATATCGAGGCGTAATGGAAGTAGGCGCACGATCAAAAGACCCTTAACCGAAGTTTAAACTTTTAAATATAATATCTGGCAGAATCACTACATTCCTTTTCGAAATGTTCCATTTATGACTTCGAAGATTAATCTCTACTTCATGCGATTCTTTTGTTTCACCATAGACCACAGAGTATCTCAATGCTGGGAATACACATCAGACAGTTGACTCTGATCCGATTTCACGCACACGCACGTTCGCAAATTTATTTTTTTATTTATTAATGTATTGGTAACATGTATTAACCACGACTATCATATTTTATTTTTATTTTTTTTACTGTTGACCAAAGACATTGGCAGAATTGCTAAGTGTCGTTGCCACTAAAAAAAAGCAGTTGAACGTGAACAACGAATTTTTTAATTTAATTTAATGTATTTTTAACACGCATTATATAAAATTTTAGCTTCCTGCACTTCTTCTCCGTGTAAACTTTAACTATGCCAATTTCACAATCATCAGTTTGCGCAATATTCTTAAAAAGGGATCCGAAGTTTTCGCTTAGCGTACTAATATATAGATCACACTCAATTCGGGGTAGTAGTATATTTACTAACCAGCAGTACCTCACACAGTATTCAAATATCTCCCAAGCACTGATGTCTCGCAACTACCCACCGGCGCCAATCGTCAACTTTAATGGCCATATTATAATCTGCTCAGTACATCATCCGTTCTAAACACCCAAAACCATCCACAGTCCAGTCCTGGTCTCTCAGTACTTCCCAGGCTTTGAATCCATCCACAAGATTCTTTGATAAGGAGATTAGATCCATTCTCTCCCAGAACTTGCAACAGCAAGCCTCCCAAAATTGGCCAACTCCTAGTCCACCAATGTGCTCTTCCCCATCCCACCACATAGACCCAAAGCTATTTTCCATGCAACAAATCCTGCTACAACATGTGCAATATAAATGGGATATCCAGAAAAAAAAAGGTTACAAATGCTGTTAAAAATCAAAAAATGAATATATTTCAACTGAATTTACAGGGTATGTTACGAAACGTGTCTCTATTTCTCTACATAATCGCCATCAAGTTTGATGCACTTCTTCAGCCTGTACACCAGTTATTGTATATCTTCCTCGTACACACTTCGCTCCACCTCCAAAAGCCAATTTTCCACCTCTTTAACTTCCTAATTGTTGTAAAAACGTTTCCCATCTGAAAACTCCCTTACTTTGGTGAAAAGTTGATAGTCCGAGGGCGCGAGGTCCGGGGAATAGAGTGGGTGGGTCACAACATGCCATCCAAAGGATACAAGGAGGTGCTGGGTGACACGAGCCATGTGGGGTCTACGAGGGACACACCACCAGTCAGCATTCCTCTCCTTTTGTCTTTAATCTTCTTTTTTAATTTTTTTAAGGTCTCACAATAAGAGACAGCATTGATGGTGGGCCCTTTATCCATGAAATCCACTAACAAAACACCTTTGCTGTCCAAAAAACAGATGCCTTAATCTTCCACTCTGACAACTGCACTTGGCCATTGGGGAATGGGTATGACGCCATTGTTGGAATTGCCTTCTTGGACTCGGGAGTATAGTGACGTACCAAAGTTTCATCACCAGTGACAATTGAGTCAAGAAATGCCTCACCGTCCATTTGATAATGTTCAAGAAATTCACGTGAAGCCAAAACACAATTTTGGTGATGCTCCGCAGTCAACATTTTTGGCACCCATCTTGCACTCAGTTTCCTGTAACCACGCTTTTCTGAGACGATTTCACCCACGAGATACGTGTGGGAACATTTCACGAGGGCTATCGACAGTTGAAGGTAAGAACTGTAGAGGAAGACAGAGATTAGAATATATGAAGCAGATAATTGAGGACGTTGGCTGTAAGGGGTATGTAGAAATGAAGAGGTTAGCACAGGATAGGAAAGGATGGAGGATTGCATCAAACCAGTCAAAAAAATGACGACAGCAAAAAAAAAAAAAAAAAAAATCAGTCACACGACGATCACTGCGAACTGTTTTGTCAATTTCCTTCAGAAGTTATTCTGAAACGAGACAGCCTCTTACTCCTTTCTTCACCACGAGTGTCAGTGCAACCTTCCTTAAACAACCTAAGCCACCAGTAAACGTGCTGACCTGACATTACCTCAGGCCCGTATGTTTCCACAAGCTGACTATGGATTTCGGCCACAGATTCTTGCCGCAAAGCGAGGAATTTGATGACCGAGCGAATCTCACATCGGCGGTAGGTGGAGCGAATGGCCCCTACTGAAATTGACAGAAGCTCCTTCTCTGATGACATATCTCAACGGATTGAATTGCAGTGGAGCTCGGTTTGACTGTTACAGACACCCCCTCCATGCAGATGTGCCAACTTTTCAATAAAAAAAATTCCCCTGCGCCCTTCAGAGCACGTGTAACCCTTTTTTTTCTGGATGTCCCTTGTACTCCGTTTCTCCACAATTTTCAACAACCCTGTTACTCTAGAAAGCTTTCCCATCATAGGACATGTCACCTGCAGTACCTCCCACGTGATATCCCATCTAACCTGCAGTCACTGTCTGGCTTCCTACTTGGGTCTGACCACCAACCTACTGGCCATAACACTGTATTGATCTGAAATCCAAAACACCCATTAACTATTCCATGCCACCTCCCGTGACACAAATAATTTTAATTCTCGTTTCTCTGTTTGTGCTATTGAAGTCCTCCCAAATAAGCAACTACCTAGTCTCAGTTTAAGATAATACCCAGTCATTACGTTTCCTTCTCTCCGTCCTCTCCTGTGCAATCCACACTACCCATTTTGAACCACCGGTAACCAGAGTTGATGTTAACCTTCATAAATTCTTTGGTTTAATTTTATTTTTTATTATATATAAAAGTTGGGGAGGATAGAGAAAGAAGACCCGACACTTGCCACAGATGATGGTGGCTGAGTATCATAAACAGAAATAAAGAACAACACAAGAGATGGGCACCTGCTGATATTTACTTGGTGAATAATGGTTGCTGGTTGCATGGCATGGCATAGGTAGCAGTGGAGGGAGGGAATACTGGATCGATAATCAATAATGCTGCAGGCATAGTGATTGTTGGAAGTGGGTGAACAATATCAACATGATTACTGTGTCGATGTAAATATTATAAAACTTTTTTGAAACAGCAGTAATAAGTGCTGGTTTTAGTAGGAGGTACTATTTGGAGATTGAGGCCTGGAGGATGTCTGGTGTCAAGGTCATTCTGGTAGGCTAGTTCCCAGCTATGCTTTGTGGAAGTTGTGGTATCAGGGAAAGCTCTGTTTGCCCTAGTTGTTGAAATTTTCCAAATTGTAGGAACTAGCATGTTTTGCTGCTGGATGGGATACATTGCTGGTATACATAGCTTGTCTCTGGCCATTCATTCTGACGGTGAGTGGGTTAGTGGTAAGGCCAATATAAGAGCTACTATAATGGACGAGGCATGTGGATTAATATGAGGTGTGATGGTACAAGTAGCAGGTCCAACGACAGTGAATGATTTGCCTGTGGTCAGTACATGGTGGTAGTACACGCTGCAGGGCCTGTTGCGGTGAAATGATCCGTACGGAGGTTTGGGGGAATTACACGGTGAGTATTTACGAACCAAGATATTCTTTAGATTGGGTGGTCAGCTGAATGTGCTTGAGGCAGTGGTTAGGACCCTGTGGAAGGAATGTAGGAAGCCCCCGTGCCCACGACAGAGGATCAGGTCAACTGACTCAAGACCCAGAACGAACTGAGTGACGAAAGTGGAGTGCTGCGATTACTTTCAAGAGATATGACGTAGGATTGGTTGTGTGGAGGATGATAGATCTGTTTGTGTACTAGATCAGGGACAGGTTTCGGGTGTATCTGGAGAGAGATTCTTTGTCGGAAGAGATGCGTCTGCCGTGGCTGGTCAGATTGTAAGGAAGGGACCGAGTGGTGAAGGAAGTGTGGCAACTTTTGAAGTGAAGGTACTACTGTAGATTTGTAGGTTTGATGGGAACAGAGGTATGTAGGCATCCATTATGTAAGGAAATGTCAACATCAAGAAATGTGGGTGTGGGAGTATAGCCACATATAGTAACTGTTTAGGGAGATGGAAATCTAGTAGATGATTTTCATTGGGGTTCCAGATCAGAAAAGTGTTATCTATGTATCTGAACCACACGAGTTCTGATGGAGAGAATGTTTGGAAATTGTTGTTCCAAACAGCCCAGGAATAAGTTTGTATAGGGTGAGGGTATGCGAGTACCCTATCAGTGCTGCGTATCTGGTAAAGTTGAGAGTTGAACGAAAAGTAGTTATTAGCCAGAATGAGATTTGCCAAGGAAGTTAAGGAGGATATCTTGGGGAGATTAGTTCACATTTTACAGGAAGTGTTCCATACCACTGAGGCGTGACATGGTGGATGTTGATGTGTTGGGTAGAAACTTCTATGGAGATAAGGAAGGAGTCTGGTAGTAGAGGAATTTTTTATGAACGAACGAAGGAAGGAAGGTTCCGTACATAAGTTTGAGGGGCTGATCCACAAGGGCTGAAATCCATTCAGTAGGCGATCCATAGCTACACCTCTGACCGTAGGTCATCCTGGAATATCTATCTTGTGGATCTTAGGAAGAAGATATAAGATGGGGTTATGGGGGTTGTCCATAATGAGGGACTAGGATTTGTGAGATAGTTTTTGTAAGGAGCCCTGGAGGTCAAGGAGAGAGTGAAATTAAAGGTGTATCAAAGTAGTTAGAACTATAGGACGTGGAAAGTACGTAGCGGTGTCGGAGAACTGTCTCAAAGCCTCGGCTTCGTAGTCACTGCAGTCCACGACTACAGTCGTCAAATCCTCGTCGGCTGGGATCTTCCGAGGCATTTGTTTCAAGAGAACAAATGTTATTTGATTGTGAAATAGAATTAAGGAAAGAGGTTGAGAACATGTTCGATGTGAGGAGTTCCTGGAACATCAGGAGGGAATTGTCTGGAGAAGGGGTGATGGGTCTTACTGGGAACAACTCTAGGCATCGTGTCAATTACGAGGTACTGGAGGGTGCGGCAGACTATTTAGTTTCCCACAGCTATTTTTGTTGGTTAATGTAGTATACAATAAACAGGATGTGTAACTACTTCATAAATTCATCAAGTCTACTAATTGATATTGAGTACAGTTTATTTTATGTAAACAAAGCCTTTTGTGGCTCTGTTCTTAAAACTGCTATTAATGTTTCAACTTATGTTGCAGTAAGAATATACAATATGAAATCTTTTTAGAAAATTATATTTCTGAGTGGAAGCAGAATTAGTTGTAATAATTACCCCCAAAGAAAAGATTTATTTTTGCTGTAAACATGGTTGATGATAAAATGATTTTGTTCTGTTTACAGAGTCAATGAAGAAGATCTCGAAGATGTTGTGAAGAAAACAGGATCTGTAATTGTTATAGCATCCAAATGACCACTGACATCTAAACAGTATTTTAACACTGCCTTGTGCATACTTGTGTGCAAGTATTTATATTTTTATATGACTATATTTTTTTAACAGAATTATGTATATTTAATGTTAAGGTGAAAATTGTGGAGTGTGTGTTATTTTGAACATGTTCAGCAACAAAATAGGCACGAGCACTTGTAAGTTTTAAAACTGTTCCAACAGTTTTAATTTATAATTTGCGGTATACTCGCAATTCTACAGCACAATGATTGTGATGATGATCTTCACGTCTTGCACTGAACCTTCCATTATGCAGTGACAGAAACTTTTAACTCAGAGTTATGAGTAAATTATTTACAATTTTTTAAAGTGGGTTCAGATTGCTGTTTCATTAGCTAAGGCATATGAAAATTAAGCTACATAAAGTGACAGAGGCGTAACTTTCACTTTGTTGTTATGATGTACTCAAAACTTTTGTACTGTTGAGTGTATTGTTTCTATGTGCCTCCCCTTTTTTACATGACGTTTTTACTTTCAGTGAAAGTAATGAACGCTCACATGTGATATTTGATACCAATTACAAACTCCTTTTAAGCAGTTTTCTGCAAACAATGTTATAACTGTGATATGGTACAAAAAATAAATAATTTATAATTGAATATTCTCATTTGAATTTTAATTCACCTTGTTGATATCTGGAAGTGCTTTTACATTGCTTTAAATAAATAAAAAGAAGTGTATTAGTTGATTTAATTATTGAATATTTTATTATTATTATTATTATTATTATTATTATTATTATTACTCCGCGATTCACTAAAACAGGGTGGCCACAAGGTAGTAATTTAAAAATTCCCTGATATTTCCAGGTTTTCCAGAAAAATTTGCCATATTTTTCCCTGATTTAGAAAGTTTATTTGCATGATTAAGATATTTAAAGTTTTAATTAGATTTTGATTGTAAATAATTAAATTTGGTATAAAACTCAAAAAATTAGAAAAAGAAACATGTTTAAGAATGTTTATTTAAAAATTTTATAACTAATTTAGTAATCTTATGAAGCATAATTAAAAATGAGTAGCACAAAAATAAGATAATGACTAATATGAACTAGAACAATTTAGTAATCTTTCAACATTTGGTAGATAAAATAATTGAAGATTTTTAAATTGTTCATCAGTAACTTGACTCAGTCAAAAGCTTAGCTTTTTTATGCCTTTCATCATCTGCTACACTTTTCTTTCCAAATCTTCTGGTTCAGTTATTGTAGCTTCTTTTGTTCCATCTTCAATTTCTTCTGTTGCCAAGTTAAAACTTAAGCGTAAGTTTCCGCGAGTCTATGCAAGATAGCATGAAGACGAGTTTGTGGAAACCATGCAATCGTGTAGGCTCACCTTGCGTGGTTGCTTGGGTGTGCCGCTCGCTTTGGCAGCGGTTTATTTGGTGCAAGTCAAAGGCACAAGCACGATGTTTATACTATCGCATCAATTCAGCATTTGAAAGAGCTCTGAATGACACAAAACTTTATAAATCCTACCTATTTAGACCTCTGGTTAGTATTTACATGATCTTACATATTATTTTCTTCCTGCTTTAATTCGCCTTATATCATTAATACGAAAAAGTTATAAAGCCGTATAATTATCACTATTCACATTTTTGCTGGCATTGGTATCTTGAATCTAGGCTTTTGTTTTGATATTATAGGTTCAATTTTTCTCAAAAGAAGTTCAAAACCAGGACTTCGAAGATTCTCCACAAATTCAATATTTTTGGCACATCTGTTTCACACTTTGCTTGAAATTGTAAAACTGTTTAGTGAAACATAAAGACATCTTTATAAATTTACTACTCTACGATTGCTGTTTTATTCAGTAAAAAATATAACTTCTGAGTTTACATGTAGTACTATAATTCTGATTTAGATGTCATCCACCTTTTTATAAAAAATATAATTTCGAATGCTGAGTTCCAGAGAGAGTTCATGTCAGCGCTCGCGTACGAACATCTCGTCATCCTATCTCGATGAGGCGCAAGACGAGATGCAAGTTGCTAGTGTAAATGTGGCATTTGTTAGCTATTTTGTGTCAAAAATATATAAGCTGAATTATTTAATGCAAAAGTTCAATATTAAAATAAATTATCAAAAATTTCCAAATTTTGGGTTGTTGCAATTAAAATTCCCTGATAATTTTTGAAATTACTTGAATTCCCTGACATTTCCATGATATTTCAAGGTTGCTTTAAATTCCCTGATAATTCCATATTTTCCAGGTTTTCCAGGTCTGTGGCCACCCTGTAAAAGTGTGTGGCGGAGGGTGCATTGCACCTATCAAAAAGGGTGATGGTTTGGAAGGGATATACGCGATATGGCAGGAGGCGCCCATGGGCTATTGTGAGGAACCATCCCAGCATTCGCATGGAGTGATCTGGGGAAACCATGGAAAACCCAGATCAGGATATTATGGCATACCAGTAAAAACCAATATCACACTTAGAGTTGAGGCATAATGGCTTGAACAGTATCTCAGTGTCAAATGTAAATTTTTAATAAGAAAGTCACAAAAAAAAAATATTGGTCAATACATTATCCATGTAGAATTGTGAATAGTTTGAAATTTGTTGTTTGTTTAGTAAGACAATGTTCTGAAGGCTCTCCTATTTTGATATTCACAGAACAAAGGCTACATGAAGCACATAAAAAGGTCTATACTGGTAAATATGAAGAATCCTATCTGCCCTTTTAACAGAGATAATTGGCACATTCCCCCCCCCCCCAATCTTATCTCCTAGCCATGTTTCTCTATAGCAGTCGCCCATTGCACAGGTTGTTCCCAGATTCTGTTTTGTCTCCACCCATATCATCTGCATGCGTCATCACCTTACATTTTTGCAGTTTCATCCAAAACCACATTACTACTACTACAAAAAAAAAAAAAAAAAAAAAAAAAAAAAAAAAAAAAAAAAAAAAAAAAAAAACTTGCTTTATTCCCCTTTTCTGTTTGTGTGCATTTTATCTATCAGAAAACAACTCTCATAAATTGTTAATTCAAGGTTCTTATTTTAACCTCATATACCCTTTCT
>JARYHS010013630.1:8308447-8325447 GCA_031002005.1 Vandiemenella viatica
TAAATAAAGAAAACATGATTATAAAACTTCGTTAAACACACTCGCATTTTCAACACCACACAACATGTTTTCAGTCATTTTCGGAGCTAATAAATAATTTTTAGGTAATAACAAATAACACTGCACAACATATAAAAGTTTCGAAGCATTACACACAGTTCAACAAGCCACTAAATCAGTTTAAAAGTAATTACACAGTAGGAAAAAATGCCTGCAACTACAGATCACAATTGTGGATGATTTAACACGTCAGTAAATATAATCCCTTTCAAAATGTGGAATGAATAGAGCGAGAGGCTGTGCCGAAAACCATTTCTCAAAATAAACATTCTTTCTAATAGTAATTTCAATACAATAGTAAATTGGCTCAATGGCAGCTTCTGCTTTCTCCACTTCGATTTTTTTAAGATTAAAAACTTCTTAAGTACACCACGTACATAAAAAACATTAAACAAGTCTCTAAACTGAAGGGACAATAGAACACTGTCACATAGGTTTTAAAATCTAAATTTGAAAAATCATAAAAAAATGTTGAACTAGATGGCCAGTTCAGTTGCTGACACAAAAAACTGTATTGCTGTGCGGAACACATTTGATTTATTTACAGCAAACTGAGCAACTTCAGAGGGATAGCAGTCATAAACTAAATCAGTCAGCAGACCACAAACAATACACTGTAAAATTTTGAGCACATGAGATTACAGAATTTTGCCGTACTACGTTTAGAAGCCGGTAGCTACAGGTGTCTTATGTCCAAGGGTATATAACGACAGTGGTCACGAGGACGCCATCATTTGATCGAAAGCCTTGGAAGCGCACTCTGTGTTTCACGGAGCTGCGCTCCGTCACCTGAGACCTTCTGGGTAGCCCCAGAAGTGGCACAAACGATCATACTGTTTTGGCAGACATGATGAATTTTTCGGAACGTGTGACTTGTAAATTTTAAAACGAGACTTTGAAAATTTTTAACAGGGGTTAGTTGGTTTTTATTCCTCCCCATGACTTGCGGTTTAGGAAACGATTTGTTCGATAGCCAATTTCAATTGTAAAAGTCTTTTATAATGTCACTTTGAAGAATGTAGTGAAATTTTAATCTGAACTGTGCATCTCTTTTTCTTATTAGTATTCATGAACCTTTTCTTTCCTGAAGGAAATTGGGAAAGTGGCGGCCGTAATTAATTACAGTTGATTCATCCAGGCTTTCCCACAGTTTAATAGTCTGAACAGTTTAATATCTTGTCAGTACTGAAATCAAGTTGGAGGTTAGTTAAGGTGATTGTACCGATACTTCAACCCCGGTATTGGTCTAGAGTCTAGACCCTTACACCGTAGATGGCTGTATCAGATGTGAATGGTACACAAGGAAACTACGTAAATCATGGGGAAAAAACTACCGAGAGCTTCTTTGCTTCTTGAAGCAAAGAAGCTCTCTTTTTTTCCCTATTTTTAAGATATAATGTTCACTAAAAATCTATGCAGACTCAGATTGAGCACGCAGCTTCTGGAGATCTCAAAATGAGTTTGTGTTTGGAAAAAGTTAAAATAAAATGAGGAATTATTTTACTAAAATTTACAGTTGATGGCTGTGGTCTAAAATAATTTATTGGAGCTGTTCTAATCACTTAACTCTATTTAATAGATTCATTCATATTAATACTTAATGATCGTTTATTTATTGTTACAAAATTTCCTATATTAGTTGACAATAAACCAGTTTTACAAATACAGAGTATTCCGTTCCCATCTCCTCAACATCTACAATTACTTTTATTAGCAAATTTTCTTTTGTTTATTCTGTCACTGATTTGAATAAATTTAACAATAAAAAATATTCTTTGCAGGTTTGTTAACAACAGTGCCTATTACGGGCTCTCCTGGAACACTGCTAATTTAGCTGGCAACCAGTATCTGAATTTCTTTGTGTCTGGTGCAGTGGAAGTTCCCGCCTACACTTTCCTCATTTTCACCCTTAACAGGTGGGGGAGAAAGTCTATTTTGTGCTCCTGTATGCTCCTGGGAGGAATATCTTTACTAGCTGCTCTAGCAGTCCCATCCGGTAAGGACCGAGTCGATACGCCTTGTGTGTATAAGATTATTTGAGTATTGTCTGTATAAACTGATTGAAAATTTGTTACAGACATGACTTGGCTTCTGGTAACATTTGCTATGTTCGGAAAAATGGCTATAACTGCTTCCTACGGAACGATCTATATATTTACAGCTGAGCAGTTCCCTACAGTAATTCGAAATGTTGCACTAGGGGCAAGTTCGACATCTGCACGAGCCGGAGGAATGGCCGCACCATTTATTAACTTGCTGGTGATTTCCTTTTAACTATCAATTTTAAATTAAATTTTTAATTATTTGTACACGACCTTGCTCACTTGTTAACATTAAACTTTCATGAACCGTTTTGATAACTATTAATGTGGCACTTGGTCCAGAAGTTTGGCAAATGATGCATTACAATTGCTCAATGTATTATCAAAATATATTAGTGAGCAAAGTGAAAATCTTTCTTTCTTAAAGACATAGAGAGAGAGTTAATTTCAATCTAATCAAAACCACCTCTAATATTACTGCTTAAAAATTAAAGCCTGTCACACTTGCAATAATACATTCAGTTTATCATGATATAAAATTAATCCCATATCTCTTAGTTTATAGACAGAAAATATAATGCAAACATCTACATCAAATGAATATAAATAAATAAAACAATAATTAAAATAAAATTGATACTTTTCTTTCTGGTTGGTTTCCTATTAAATCGCCTGTCTTAGCTTGCTGTAATAATGATGTCTTTGGACAGAGTGAAAAGATCTCTGGCCATTGTTAGCCCACCACCAAAGGCCAGGCACGTGAAAACACGAGACGTTACAGTGTGACTGGAATGATGACCAGCCTTGGCTATTATTAGTTTTGATCCTTTTTGTGTTAGATTATTGATTATGATGATTTAATTTTTATATGTATGCACCTACTTGTGTGTTCTGCCGCTGATATTTGTTTTCCGCAGTTATAGTTTACTTTGTATTATTACTCCCCCCCTCCCCCTCCCGGCCTCCCTCACACAGTTCTCCAATGCCAACACGATTATGCAACGAGCCCTTGCCAAATGGCACGTCTCTATGCACGAGTAAGGTTTTAAACCTAAGTATTGTAAAAATGTGTTCATCCTTTTTCATGTTCGTCGCTGCCCTCCTTCTTTCATTTTTGGTGAGTGTTGGGTCTTTGTTTTGATTGTCAAACTACAGAAATAAGTGAAATTGATGAAAGAATAAAAGGAGCTGAAGTAAGGAAGATGAATGGTAATGATGAGAATATGCCGACACCAGATAGTAGACTACTACAAGTGGCCTGTAGAAGAACAAGGAAAAATACTGTTTAGTGGAGATGCACAGAATGTACAGAACCTGACTGGTGTGTGGTTAGCATCTGGATCCCCTATTCCAGTCACCCAGGTTCTGTTTTCACCCCAAGTGAACAGCAGGACGGTTCCTCAGAAAACTGGAGCCAACTTCTTCCAATATTTTACCCTAAATCCTCATTGAGGTCAGGTATCAAGACTGATTTAATGTCACACCTTTTACAAGTTTTTTCCTCGATCCAGTCAACCGAGGATCATTTGCGACTGGCCCTGTTTTACACAGGTAGTCTGTGTGAATGATAAGAGGGGAGAACCAGTGTCCTGCCAGAATTAAAATTGGGTTTGTCGGAACTGGCATACTGAACCTGTAGGAGAAAAGTTTGAGTCGTCATGTGTCTGTAAAATGTACAACTTTGTGTGTTCTGTCTGTGATAAGTGTATTTTTGTTTTTGAAACGTGTAGATTGGGGACTGTTCCAGCACTCACCTCAGTGACTGTGTGGAACCACCTAAAGACCACAGTCAATCCAGTGTGCAGTGCCTTAATCACACTGGCGTGCATCTTACACTTTCAACTAATATTCTTTTAATATTTATATTACAGAAGAGGAAACGGCTTGTAGGCAATGTATGTCAGAAGTGATATGGAAAATAAACCTTCACTCACCAAAGTTGAAGGCTGGAGGGCGACTGAACACACATAATACAAAACAAACACAATTGTACAAAATTTTGGTTTGAAACCTTATTCGTGCAGAGGAGAGGGCCATTTGGCACACCAGGGATTGCAGCGAGACTTGCTCGTCATTCGAGAAATGAGTGAGAGAGGGGGTAAACTAAGTTAATTAGTTACTGATAGTTTACTTCTCCATCCCTACCACATCTACCACTCTGCCCAGTTCTCCAAAGCCGAGCAAGTCGTGTAGCAAGCCTAGCCGAAATATTGTACAGTTGTGTTTGTCTAGTATTTTGCGTGTTCATCACCATCCTCCAATGGTGGATAATTTTCCCTCACCATGGGCATTTATATTAATACTTGTGTGATAAATAAAAAAAACTGTGTAGTAAACCATAAAAAGGCAAATATGTGAATTAACCATTCAATCTGGAGATATATATTTTATTTTAGTGTGGACTTAAGGATAAATAATAATGCTCTTATTTTTGTCCATACGTAACAAGATGTGAGGGGGAGGGAGGGGGGTTCTTAAAGATGATAGAATGATAGTAGCACCACACTAAACCAAATTGCACACTTAACTGGTCTCGGCCACTGGTAACAGTAAAGGTGCAGAAGATAGAATCGCTTTCCTTAACATAATGTACCTGCTTGTAAGAGTTTTGGCAACAGGAAAATAAAGAGCTTCCAACTGTGAATTGTTGGAACGTACTGCACAGACTGTTGTTTCTACATTACTTTTCACCTGTGGAATTAGAACTAGGCAAGAAGACTGGAGGGAGTTGGAAAATACACAATTTTGAAATTACACATTTATTATTTCATTTGGTTTGGTGAGAAACGGGTGGTAACAAAATTTTCCAATAGATGTTTGTTCCAATTTTATTTAATTTCTATGCATCTGATTAGTCTACCAATTTCTAAAACTGGCAGTATTTGTTCACAGGGTGACTTTTGGAGACCTCTACCTTTGCTGGTTTTTGGTGGAATGATCTCTCTTGGTGGTTTGTTGGCATTAATGTTGCCTGAAACTCTCAATAAGAAACTACCTGACACTTTAGAAGAAGGAGAGAATTTTGGAAAGTAAGTGTTATAAGGCCATAAGATATCACTAAATATTAAAACAAACTGTGCACAAGAAAATATGGAAACTGTCACCCGAGCCTGTGCTTCACTGCAATTTGTTTTAAAATTAAGTGTGTGAACGAAGGCTTTCCCATCGTGTCACTGGAACATAATCTTTGTAGATTCACTGCCAGATTGTGTCGAGCTTTCGGCGGTGTACTCTGCCGCCATCTTCAAGTCTGATGATGTTCACGATGTGACGACCAGAGCTGCGCTGGCTGTCACAATGTGAGCATTATACCTTAAGATGGTGGCAGGGTACACCACAGAAACCTCATCTTTCATCAACACTACCCGGCAGTGAACTCTCAAAGATTATATTTCAATTGGATAAAGGAAACAAAGAAACTGCCGCGAGGCACTGAAAATAAGACAGGATAGGGAAAAAAAACAGTTACCCGTCACTTACCACAGATGAAGGCAGGAGGGCGAAACACGTAAAAACACAAATACAAAAGAATTACACAATATTTCGACTTTTTAGTCTTACTCATGTAGGAGGCGAGACATATGGCAGGGGGAAAGATGTGGTCACATCCGAGCCCGCCACATGAATGAAGCACAGGCGGAAAACGCGTGGTAGTGGAAGAATTGCCGGGAGGGGGGGGGGGGGGGGTGAATAGGCTTGACCAGCGATAAAAGTGAAACAAATAAATATAATGTCTGTGTAGCTTAGTTCAAAAAGTTATAATTGAAAATAAAGGGAGATAGAAGAATTTAAAATATATATATATATATATAAAATAAAAAATAATGTAAATAAATAAAGAAGAAAAAAAAAAATATATAAGGAAGAAAAAAAAAATATATATATATATATATATATATATATATATATATATATATAAATAACCGACTGTAAAATGAAATGAGAGATGGCAAGTGACAGGTTTAACGTAGGTTTAGGCCAGGGGTGTGTCTGGTGTCAAGGATATGTTGATAGGCTAGTTCCCATCTGCGGAGTTCTGAAGGGGTGGTGGTATTTGGAAAAACTCTAATAGCTCTGACTGTGAAACAGGTGTTGAGGTTGTTTGAATTATGGAAGTTCGCATGAATTGCCACGGGACGGTCTGGGTTGGAAGTATAAACTGTTTGCCTGTGGCCATTCATTCTGTAGGAAAGTTGTTGAGTGGTGAGACCAATGTAAGAGGCAGTGCAGTGGATGCAGGTGAGTTGGTAAATAAGGTGAGTGGTAGCACATGTGGCATGTCCAATTATTGGGAAAGATTCGCCTGTGACAGGATTAGAGTAAGTAGTGGTGGCAGGGTGCATGCTGCAAGTTTTACAGCGGGGTCTGTTACACGGGAAAGATCCCTGTGGAGGTCTAGGGGAGTCGACAAGTAAATACTTGTGGACCAAGATGTTGTACAGATTGGGTGGTCTGCTGAAGCAAGTGCGGGGAGCAGTGGGTAGGATTTTGGGAAGGAGGAGACGCATTTCAGGGAAGGAACGTAAGAAATCATGCCCACGGCGGAGTATCTGGTTGACAGATTCCAGGCCAGGAAAGAACTGGGTGACAAGTGTTGGATCACGGTCAGCTTTAGGAGGTGCAGAACGAGGATTGTGGGTGATGGCACGGGAAATTTGTTTTTCCACCAGATCATGGGGGTATTGGCGGGAAACAAGGGCTTGGGATAGTTTTTGGGAGTAACTGGAGATTGATTCATGATCAGAACAGATGCGTCTGCCACGGATTGCAAGGCTGTATGGGAGGGAACGTTTAATGTGGAAGAGGTGACAACTGTCAAAGTGTAGGTATTGTTGTAAATTGGTCGGTTTAATGTGTACTGAGGTATGGAGGGTCCCCTGTCGTAGGGTGATATCTACGTCAAGGAAGGTGATACAGGTGTGGGAATATGACCATGTGAAATTGATGGAGTGATTATCATTTAGTGAGTTGAAGAAGTCTAGGAGGTGGTCCTCCCCGTGGGTCCAGATCATAAATATATCATCTATGTATCTGAACCACACGAGGGGACTGAGGGGGGAATTCTTCAGAAAAATATTTTCCAGACGGCCCAGGAAAAGGTTAGCATAGGACGGGGCCATGCGGGTACCCATGGCAGTGCCGCGTATCTGGTGGTAAATCTGGGAGTTGAAGGAGAAATAGTTTTTGGAGAGGATAAAGTTGGCAAGGGATATGAGAAAGGATGTTCTGGGAAGACTGTTTGGAGGGCGCATATCCAAGAAGTGCTGAAGGGAACTGAGGCCTTCAAGGTGGGGAATATTGGTGTACAAGGAGGTTACGTCAATTGAAACAAGGAGGGAGTCTGGTGGTAGAGGACTGGGGACTTTTGACAGACGTTCCAAAAAATGTGGTGTGTCTTTAATGTAAGATGGAAGGTTCTGCACAAAAGGTTGGAGGTGTTGATCCACCAAGGCTGAAATTCGTTCAGTGGGGGAACCATAGGCCGCAACTATAGGTCGTCCCGGATTGCCAGCCTTGTGTATCTTGGGGAGAAGGTACAAAGTAGGTGTGCGGGGATTTTGAGGGGTGAGAAGGGATAAGGATTGTGAAGAAAGTGGACCGCAGTGACTACGATGCGGAGGCCCTTAAACAGCTCTCTGATACCAACACCTATCGTCCACATGCCACAGATCCCACCTCTTCCATCTGCCTCGAAATTCGCTCCTTCCTGGACCTCCTAGGCCCCTTACAAGGTCTTTCTTCACAATCCTTATCCCTTCTCACCCCTCAAAATCCCCGCACACCTACTTTGTACCTTCTCCCCAAGATACACAAGGCTGGCAATCCGGGACGACCTATAGTTGCGGCCTATGGTTCCCCCACTGAACGAATTTCAGCCTTGGTGGATCAACACCTCCAACCTTTTATGCAGAACCTTCCATCTTACATCAAAGACACACCACATTTTTTGGAACGTCTGTCAAAAGTCCCCAGTCCTCTACCACCAGACTCCCTCCTTGTTTCAATTGACGTAACCTCCTTGTACACCAATATTCCCCACCTTGAAGGCCTCAGTTCCCTTCAGCACTTCTTGGATATGCGCCCTCCAAACAGTCTTCCCAGAACATCCTTTCTCATATCCCTTGCCAACTTTATCCTCTCCAAAAACTATTTCTCCTTTACTCCCAGATTTACCACCAGATACGCGGCACTGCCATGGGTACCCGCATGGCCCCGTCCTATGCTAACCTTTTCCTGGGCCGTCTGGAAAATATTTTTCTGAAGAATTCCCCCCTCAGTCCCCTCGTGTGGTTCAGATACATAGATGATATATTTATGATCTGGACCCACGGGGAGGACCACCTCCTAGACTTCCTCAACTCACTAAATGATAATCACTCCATCAATTTCACATGGTCATATTCCCACACCTGTATCACCTTCCTTGACGTAGATATCACCCTACGACAGGGGACCCTCCATACCTCAGTACACATTAAACCGACCAATTTACAACAATACCTACACTTTGACAGTTGTCACCCCTTCCACATTAAACGTTCCCTCCCATACAGCCTTGCAATCCGTGGCAGACGCATCTGTTCTGATCATGAATCAATCTCCAGTTACTCCCAAAAACTATCCCAAGCCCTTGTTTCCCGCCAATACCCCCATGATCTGGTGGAAAAACAAATTTCCCGTGCCATCACCCACAATCCTCGTTCTGCACCTCCTAAAGCTGACCGTGGTCCAACACTTGTCACCCAGTTCTTTCCTGGCCTGGAATCTGTCAACCAGATACTCCGCCGTGGGCATGATTTCTTACGTTCCTTCCCTGAAATGCGTCTCCTCCTTCCCAAAATCCTACCCACTGCTCCCCGCACTTGCTTCAGCAGACCACCCAATCTGTACAACATCTTGGTCCACAAGTATTTACTTGTCGACTCCCCTAGACCTCCACAGGGATCTTTCCCGTGTAACAGACCCCGCTGTAAAACTTGCAGCATGCACCCTGCCACCACTACTTACTCTAATCCTGTCACAGGCGAATCTTTCCCAATAATTGGACATGCCACATGTGCTACCACTCACCTTATTTACCAACTCACCTGCATCCACTGCACTGCCTCTTACATTGGTCTCACCACTCAACAACTTTCCTACAGAATGAATGGCCACAGGCAAACAGTTTATACTTCCAACCCAGACCGTCCCGTGGCAATTCATGCGAACTTCCATAATTCAAACAACCTCAACACCTGTTTCACAGTCAGAGCTATTAGAGTTTTTCCAAATACCACCACCCCTTCAGAACTCCGCAGATGGGAACTAGCCTATCAACATATCCTTGACACCAGACACACCCCTGGCCTAAACCTACGTTAAACCTGTCACTTGCCATCTCTCATTTCATTTTACAGTCGGTTATTTATATATATATATATATATATATATTTTTTTTTTTTTTTTCTTCCTTATATATATTTTTTTTCTTCTTTATTTATTTACATTATTTATTTTTATATATATATATATATATATTTTAAATTCTTCTATCTCCCTTTATTTTCAATTATAACTTTTTGAACTAAGCTACACAGACATTATATTTATTTGTTTCACTTTTATCGCTGGTCAAGCCTATTCCCCCCTCCCGGCAATTCTTCCACTACCACGCGTTTTCCGCCTGTGCTTCATTCATGTGGCGGGCTCGGATGTGACCACATCTTTCCCCCTGCCATATGTCTCGCCTCCTACATGAGTAAGACTAAAAAGTCGAAATATTGTGTAATTCTTTTGTATTTGTGTTTTTACGTGTTTCGCCCTCCTGCCTTCATCTGTGGTAAGTGACGGGTAACTGTTTTTTTTTTTCCCTATCCTATCTTATTTTCAGATTATATTTCAATTGAGATGAATGTAAGAAGTGCCAGAAGATAGGGCTTCAGTAGACTATTGTTCACTTTTTCTGATGAGATTTTCTGTTGTTCGATTTGATTAAGAAGTTGGATTTTTTGCAAATGAAATAAGGATTCCATCTAGAGGTGTCTGGACAGGATATGCAGTTGGATAGGTAAGCAAGGAATGAAGATAATTGCCAAACAGAATCAGCTTAGTAGATACAAATAATGGGGAATTGTTGGAAGAAAGCATAAAATATAAATACCCTCACCAAATCAGTCGAGAAGGTGGTAATTGCAAATCCGTAAGCCTGCCAATTGGGTCCGTCCCACGGGTTGTGGTTCTCGGATTGAACACCTCTCTCTCTGCCTTGGTGGACCAGTATCTACAGCTTCCCTCCCATATGAAGGACACAACAGCACTTCCTCTTATGTCTTTCTACCATTCCCACATCTCTTCCCCCTTCCCCACTCCATCTTGATGTCACATCCTTGTACACACACATTCCTCACTGCCACAGGTTTAGCAAAACAGAACATTTTCAGGCCCAATGCCCTTCCAACTGCTGCTCTAGCATATATTTGCTCACCAACTTGGCCCACCCAATAGGAAACAATTCTACTTCTCATTCAAAGGCAATATCTGCCGTGGACACCCGCATGGCCCTCTCAAACTGCTCGTGTGGCTCAGATTTATAGTTATTATTTTCACATTCCAGACATATGGGGTACACAAGCTTCTAAATTTCCCGAATAATCTAGATATATATTTAACACCCTCAATTTCACATGGATCTATTCCCATACCCAGGCCACATTCATTAATGTGGATTTGTCCCCCTCTAACAGCTACCTCAAATCCTTGGTCCATACCAAAACCACCAACCTACAACAGTATCTCCATTTTAAAAGTTGTCATCTACGAGGGTGAGTCAAATGAAAACCTTAAATATTTTTTAAAATATTATTTATTGTGCAGAAGTGGTACAAAGTTGTATCACTTTTCAACATAATGTCCCCTACGCTCAATGAAAGTCCTCCAGCGCTTACAAAGTGCATAAATTCCTTTAGAAAAAAAAATTCTTTTGGTAGTCCGCGCAGCCACTCATGCACCGCGTGGTGTACCTCTTCATCAGAACGGAACTTATTTCCTCCCATTGCTTCTTTGAGTGATCAAAACATATGGAAATCACTTGGGGCAAGGTCTGGTGAGTATGTTGGATGAGGAAGACACTCAAAATGCAGGTCTGTGATTGTTGCAACTGTTGTACGGGCAGTGTGGGGCCTTGCATTGTCATGTTGCAAAAGGACACCTGATGACAGCAATCCACGTCGCTTTGATTTGATTGCAGGCCGAGGATGATTTTTTAGGAGATCTGTGTATGATGCACTGGTGACAGTGGTCCCTCTAGGCATGTAATGCTCCAAAATGACGCCTTTTTCGTCCCAAAAGAGAGTCAGCATAACCTTTCCTGCTGATTGTTCTGTTCGAAACTTCTTTGATTTTGGTGATGAGGAATGGCGCCATTCCTTGCTCGCTCTCTTCGTTTCCGGTTGGTGTAAGTGAACCCAGGTTTCGTCGCCAGTAACGATTCTTGCAAGGAAGCCATCACCTTCTCGTTCAAAGCGCCGAAGAATTTCTTCACAATCATCAATACGTCGTTCTCTCATTTCAGGAGTCAGCTGCCATGGCACCCACCTTGCAGACACTTTGTGAAACTGGAGCACATCATGCACAATGTGTTGTGCTGCACCATGACTAATCTTTAAACATGCTGCAATGTCATTCAGTGTCACTCGGCGGTTTTCCATCACTATGGCTTCAACTGTTGCAATGTTCTGTGGAGTCACAACTCGTTGTGCCTGACCTGGACGAGGAGCATCTTCCACTGAAATCACACCATTTGCGAACTTTCTACTCCATTCGTAGACTTGCTGCTGTGACAAACATGCATCACCGTACTGATCCTTCACTCTTCGATGAATTTCAATAGGTTTCACATCTTCACTACTCAAAAACCGAATAACAGAACGCTGTTCTTCCCTGGTGCAAGTCTCAAGTGGGGTAGCCATCTTTATACTGATACTGCGGCGGTATTTGTGCATCTGCACTATGCTGCCACTTACAGGCCATTCTGCTCGCTGCTTGTAGCACGCTAACCAACTTACAGGATAACGGCGCGAAATTTCGATTTTCTATTACAAATTTAAGGTTTTCATTTGAATCACCCTCGTATATTATACTAGTGATCGCCCAGGGGTCGAAATGCGACCGTAATTCATTAACTAATTTGGTTTCTTTGGTGGAAGAGTAATAATCATTATTTGAATTTGTTCTATTGCATTTGCTGTGATATTACAGTATATTCTGTACACATTGACGTCGTTGGCTGCGAGCGTGTAGTTACCAATACGTTATTAGCTTGTGTTGTTTGCCTTAATTCCCTGCAATAACTACAAAATTAAAATGATACACTCCACACGTGACTGTATCCCAAGTTTTAACTTCTGAACTAACCATAGCAAATGATGAAATGTATTTATGAATGTTTTCCAAATAATTTTTGACTTTCTATTTATAGATAGTTCATTTGAATTTATTCCATCATACAATGATTTAAAATATTCACTGCTGTAACCTTATGACAATGTGAAGTGAATGCAGTCCTTTCACCTGAAGTGACTTCTGATTTGAAGTGTTTTGCATTGCGAAACCTGCATTGTAAATTTGAAACTATCAAAATTTCTTGGGATAACATTTGGTGTCCCTTTAAATGTATCCATCAAAATAATTTCATTATTTTGTGCGTTCACTATTTAAATTTGGTCTATTATTATTTTGAATATCACGCAAATAGGAATTCCTTCTTTTATTTGTCTCTCCGACCTGTCAGTGCGAGGCATAATGGAAGTAGGCGCAAACATCTGAAATTCAAAGATCAAAAGACCCTTAACCGAAGTTTAAACTTTTAAATATAAAAAGACCATACAGTATCTGGCAGGATCGCTACATTCCTTTTCGAAATGTTCCTTTATGACTTCGAAGATTAATCTCTACTTCATTCTTATGTTTCACCAAAGACCACAGAGTATCTCAATGCTGGGAATACACGTCAGATAGTTGGTTCTGATCCGATTTCACGCACAAGCACGTTCGAAAATTTATTTTTTATTTATTAATGTATTTGTAACATTTATTAACTATGATTATCATTTTTTTTTTTTTTACTGTTGACCAAAGACATTGGCAGAATTGCTAAGTGTCGTTGCCAATAATAATAATAATAATAAAAAAATTGGACGTGAAAAACAAATTTTTTAATTTAATTTTATGTATTTTTAACACACATTATATAAAAGTTTAGCTTCCTGCACTTCTTCTCCATGTAAACTTTAACAACGCCAAAATTTCACACTCCTCCGTTTGCGCAATATTCTTAAAAAGGGATCTGAAGTTTTCGCTTAGCGTATTAATATATAGATCACACTCCATTGGGGTAGTAGTATATGTACTAACCAGCAGTACCTCACACAGTATTCAAATATCTCCCAAGCACAGATATCTCACAACTACCCACCGGCGTCAATCGTCAACTTTAATGGCCATATTATAATCTGCTCAGTACATCATCCATTCTAAACACCCAAAACCATCCACCGTCCAGTCCTGGTCTCTCAGTACTTCCCAGGATTTGAATCCATCCACAAGATTCTTTGATAAGGAGATTGGATCCATTCTCTCCCAGAACTTGCATCGGCAAGTCTCCCAAAATTGGCCAACTCCTAGTCCTCCAATGTGCTCTTCCCCATCTCACCAGATAGACCCAAAGCTCTTTTCCATGCAACAGATCCTGCTACAAGATGTGCAATATAAATGGGATATCCAGAAAAAAGGTTACAAATACTATTAAAAATCAAAAAATGAATATATTTCAACTGAATTTACAGGGTATGTTACGAAACATGTCTCTATTTCTCTACATAATCGCCATCAAGTTTGATGCACTTCAGCCTGGACACCAGTTATTGTATATCTTCGTAGTACACACTTCGCTCCACCTCCAAAAGCCAATTTTCCACCTCTTTCACTTCCTAATTGTTG
Organism: Vandiemenella viatica; assembly: GCA_031002005.1. NCBI lineage: Eukaryota > Metazoa > Arthropoda > Insecta > Orthoptera > Morabidae > Vandiemenella > Vandiemenella viatica. The sequence goes on from JARYHS010013630.1 coordinate 8,322,529, forward strand.
TAAAAACGTTTCCCGCCCGAAAACTCCCTTACTTTGGTGAAAAGACGGTCCGAGGGCGCGAGGTCCAGGTGATAGAGTGGGTGGGTCACAACATGCCATCCAAAGGATACAAGGAGGTGCTGGGTGACACGAGCCATGTGGGGTCTACGAGGGACACACCACCAGTCAGCATTCCTCTCCTTTTGTCTTTAATCTTCTTTTTAAGGTCTCACAATAAGAGAGAGCATTGATGGTGGGTCCTTTGTCAGTGAAATCCACTAACAAAACACCTTTGCTGTCCAAAAAAACAGATGTCTTAATCTTCCACTCTGACAACTGCACTTTCAACTTTTTGGCCGTTGGGGAATGGGTATGACACCATTGTTGGAACTGTCTTTTTGGACTCGGGAGTATAGTGACGTACCGAAGTTTCATCACCAGTAACAATTCCGTCAAGAAATGTCTCACCGTCCATTTGATAATGTTCAAGAAATTCGTGTGAAGCCAAAACACCATTTTGGTGATGCTCCGCAGTCAATATTTTTGGCACCCATCCTGCACTCAGTTTCCTGTAATCACGCTTTTCTGAGACAATTTCACCCATGAGACCACGAGATACGTGTGGGAACATCTCACGAAGGCTATCAATAGTCACACGACGATCACTGCGAACTGTTTTGTCAATTTCCTTCAGAAGTTATTCTGAAGCGAGAGAGACAGCCTCTTACTCCTTTCTTCGTCATGAATATCAGTGCAACCTTCGTTAAAAAACCTAAGCCACCAGTAAACGTGCTGACGTGACATTACCTCAGGCCCGTATGTTTCCACAAGCTGACGATGGATTTCGGCCACAGATTCTTGCCGCAAAGCGAGGAATTTGATGACCGAGCGAATCTCACATCGGCGGTAGGTGAAGTGAATGGCCCCTACTAAAATTGACAGAAGCTCCTTCTCTGATGACATATCTCAATGGATTGAATTGCAGTGGAGCTCGGTTTGACTGTTACAGACACCCCCTCCATGCAGATGTGCCAACTTTTGAATAAAAAATTCCCCTGCGCCCTTCAGAGCACGTGTAACCTTTTTTTTCTGGATGTCCCTCGTACTCCGTGTCTCCACAATTTTCAACAACCTTGTTACTCTAGAAAGCTTTCCCATCATAGGACATGTCACCTGCAGTACCTCCCACATAACAGCCCATCTGACCTGCAGTCACTGTCTGGCTTCCTACTTGGGTCCGACCAACCTACTGGCCATAACACTGTATTGATCTGAAATCCAAAACACCCATTAACTATTCCATGCCACCACCCGTGACACAAATAATTTTAATTCTTGTTTCTCTGTTTGTGCTATTGAAGTCCTCCCAAATAAGCAACTACCTAGTCTCAGTTTAAGATAATACCCAGTCATTATGTTTCCTCTCTCCGTCCTCTCCTGCTTCCACGTCCACACTACCCATTTTGAACCACCGGTAACCACAGGTGATGTTAACTTCATAAATTCTTTGGTTTAATTTTATTTTTTATTATATATAAAAGTTGGGGAGGATAGAGAAAGAAGACCCGACACTTGCCACAGATGATGGTGGCTGAGAATGATAAACAGAAATACAGAACAATACAAGAGATGGACACCTGCTGATGTTCTCTTGGTGAATGAAGGTGGCACAGCATATGTAGCAGTGGACGGAATACTGGATCAATAATCAATAATGCTGCAGGCATATTATTGTTGGAAGTGGGAGAACAATATCAACATAATTACTGTGTTGATGTAAATATTATAAAACTTTTTTGAAACAGCAGTAATAAGTGCTGGTTTTAGTAGGAGGTACTATTTGGAGATTGAGGCCTGGAGGATGTCTGGTGTCAAGGTCATTCTGGTAGGCTATTTCCCAGCTATGCTTTCAGTGGAAGTGGAAGTTGTGGTATCAGGGAAAGCTCTGTTTGCCCTAGTTGTCGAAATTTTTCAAATTGTAGGAACTAGCATGTTTTGCTGCTGGATGGGATACATTGCTGGTATACATAGCTTGTCTCTGGCCATTCATTCTGATGGTGAGTGGGTTAGTGGTAAGGCCAATTATAAGAGCTACTATAATGGACGAGGCATGTGGATTGATTATGAGGTGTGATGGTACAAGTAGCGGGTCCAACGACAGTGAATGATTTGCCTGTGGTCAGTACACGGTGGTAGTACACGCTGCAGGGCCTGTTGCAGCGAAATGATCCATACGGAGGTTTGGGGGAATTACACGGTGAGTATTTACGAGCCAAGATATTCTTTGGATTGGGTGGTCTGCTGAATGTGCTTGAGGCAGTGGGTAGGACTTTACGGAGAATGGAGCGCACCCTGTGGAAGGAATGTAGTTAGCCGTGCCGACGACGGAGGGTTAGGTTAACTGACTCAAGACCCGAAACAGACTGAGTGATGAAAGCAGAGCGCTGCGATTACCTTCAAGATAGATGACATAGGATTGGTTGTTTGGAGGATGATAGATTTGTTTGTGTACTAGATCAGGGAGGTAGCTAAGGGAGATGAGAGCTCAGGACAGGTTTTGGGTGAATCTGGAGAGAGATTCTTTGACAGAAGAGATGCGTCTGCCATGGCTGGTCCGATTGTAAGGAAGGGAACACGTGGTGTAGGAAGTGAAGGTACTGCTGTAGATTTGTAGGTTTGATGTGAACAGAGGTATGTAGGCACCCATTATGTAAGGAAATGTCAACATCAAGAAAAGTAATGTGGGTGTGGGAGTATATCACCCTATAGTTATTGTTGTTTAGGGAGATGGAAATCTAGTAGATGATTTTCATTGGGGGTCCAGATCATAAAAGTATTATCTATGTATCTGAACTGAACTACACAAGAGGCCTGATGGAGAGAACATTTGGAAATTGTTGTTACGAACAGCCCAGGAATAAGTTTGTATAGGATGAATGT
>JARYHS010013630.1:8326447-8536049 GCA_031002005.1 Vandiemenella viatica
AAGCACCCTGTTGTAAGTACCTTAGAATTTTGTTAAATTCTAGCTTCTCACTTTTAAGTATAGGGGAGGAAGCTAACTCTCTAGTAACAGATAGTTTCATTGCTTATATAGGTTAGGAAAGGGATGCAGATACCATGAACAAACTGACTAAATCAACGCTTTCAGAAGTAGTAAGCATATATAACAGTTAATAAAAGACCTAAATAAACTTTCTATGATAGTAAGAAAACATTATTTTGGTAGGAAATAGGTTAATTCACATTAATTCAATTTTCAAACAATAAACTCTGCCATGGGCCAATTTCACCATTTCTAAACCAATTTAAATGCAATAAAGACTGTCAGTATTTAATAAAAGCCCTAAATAAACTTTGTATAACTGTAAACAAACTCTATGTCAATCGAAAATAAAATAATTAATAATAGTTCAATTTGGAAACAATGAACTTCTGCTATATGAGCATTTGATCATTTTTAAACCGATTTGAAAGCGATAAAGTGACTCAACATTTAATAAAACCAATAAACTAACTTTTAAGAATAATATAAAAACCTCATACTAACGTGAAGTGAGGTAATCCAGCTAACCAAAAATAGATTTTTGATATTTCACTATTTCTGCATACTTTCAAATGAAATAAAGTAATTTTAAAGGAACAATAATTTAATAAAAAGGTAAATTCAGTAAAATTCCGTAGTTTCTGGACGTATAAATAACTTAAATTTTTAAACACTTCACTTTTAACATTTTTTATCACAGAATCCTAGTAAGCTTTTGAAATAAAAAGATTTCTTGAAAGAACCAAAAATCTAGTATCACACATATTAATTTCAGAACATTCCATGCAGTAGAACCGATTTTAGAAATTATTTCGTCATGAAACCATGTGCTCGGTTCAGGAATTTATTACAACCGATAGAAGCCATCTACATGGATAAAATAAACATTATAATAGGTAACTAAATTCAGAGAAAATTCTGGTAATTTTACTTTTTCAATAAAATCAATAAAAGAAAAGTTATTAATTAAAACCCATACATCATTTTTGTAAATCTTGTCAAAGCTGTAACTTCACTATCCCGGCATCAATCTCAATAAAACTTACATCATTAAACTCGGGAATTTTTGGAGAACACGCTGACATTAATTTTATTTAAACAATTTGCGATTCAGCAGAAATTGCACAAATTTAAACGAACTGGTATTTCCCCAAGCCGGAAAAAGGTCGTGTCAATACGCGAAGGTTAAACGAGACATTTAAAACTAAGCACCTATAAATACTCACGAAATAGCCGTTGGTCGTCTATTAAATAAGTCTAAACACTGTCAGCCTTTAATTGCTTTATATCCGCTTGGTTACCGAGTTTGCTGGGTCATATTTTGGCTAGGCTGCCGCAGAAAGTTGTGTTTCGGCTGTGACATCATTGAACCTATATAATCTCGTGTTTGCATGCTACTGTATCTTGTTCCGGGGAGCATTATGTGAGTAAGCCTGCGTCAGTCTGGGGTAGAAGCGGGTAGGAAATGGTTAGATGTTCGCGCCATTGGGTCAGCCATGTTGGGATTTTGGTGTGATAGCCTGCGAGGATAATTTTTAACATGAACTTATAAATTTACTAAAGGGGTCAGTTGGTTAAATTTCTCTCCACAACCTGCAATATTCTGGAAAAGTGTGATCTGCCAACTCAACCGTTAAATGCATATTTGAAATTTTGTGACTTTGAAAATAAAACTTTGAATTTTCGGAAAGTGAACTTTTGTCATTTCGTAGTTATCTTGCAACCTTTTCTAGATTGGTGGTTTAGTAACAGATCTAGTGGCGACCTTTAAGAATTTTTAGTTGAGTTTCTGTAAGGCTACATGGTCAAATTCAAATTATTTTGTGAACTTTCTGCAGAACTTTGAATCCACATAAACTGTTAGGGTGAAAACATGCCTAGCAGGTCGCCGTGCAGGTGGCGGTGGCGGTCGCGCTGTAGGTCGATGTCGCGGTAGATGGGTAAAAACATGCCGCGCAGCTCACGCTGAAGGGTAAGCTAGATGTCGAGGTACTGCTGCTAGTGTTCACCAGTGTTTTTAAAATCCTTGTAGGTGCCACACGTTGTAAATCGTTAATATTTTGTGTTTAATGCGAGTATCATTTACTTCATTTGATCTCCAATTATTTGTGGAAGCGATAACGATAGGGATGATGATGGTCTGTCAGTAGCCACAAAGTGGTGGCTACTTTCTACGGCTGGTATCGGAAAGTTCAGTTAACAGCAAATAAATGAACGTAGACAAATGCTTGGTGAATTTCACCATTTAAATCAGGATCTGAAAAATCATCCAGACTAATTCCATGCCCACCTACGAAACACACTACAAACTTAACGGTAAAATCATGGACAAACTGAAGTCAAATGTTTATAACAGTTACCACAAGAATCCAATACATGCTGAGTGAAAACTCGTCGTGACTATAAATTAATGGTAATTATTGTAAATAAAGTAATGTACCGTATAACAAAACATTTTCGAGTCAAATCTAAAATTTATCAATCCAAAATCAGAATTTCAATTTAAAAATCAGAATTTTCCATTCCAAATTCAGTCAACGGTTTATTTTAAACAATAATTAACACGATTTTTTCTTTAAATTTATATGATTGTTGGACTGAATTGTCTGATGTTCCATATTCGTCGGTATATGATGTGTAATAATTTCTGTATAGTCAATCAAGTCATCAACAATAGATAATTATTTCAGTTAGGGCAAATGTAGATGGGAGGAGGAAAGGTGGGTGCGTAAGAAAATTGCCACCGGAGCGTGCGCTCCATTGTAATTTAATTAAATATCATTATTATTATAAAATTTGTTGGAATTTATCTGCCACTGACTTGCTTGAAACATTCACTTTTCCGTAATTGTACAATTTATAAAATCTGTACTTATTATTTCATCAGTAATTTTATTTAAAACAGAATGTTGCACTGTCAATGTCAGTACTTTGTTAATTTAGTAGTGCAGTTGTGTAAAACTAAATGAGATCCATTAAATAAATCAATATTTAGAACAAGACAAAATTAAACAATACCACTCTGTATAATACAAAAGCCGAACTGCGTAATCAATTGTAGAAGCTGGATCGCGTGGCCTTGACACAGCTCAGCCAATCAGAGCCAAGCAGACCTCCAGCGGCGCGCTAGGTGGCGAGGTGGAAACAAAATACTTTGTTCTGGCATCGACATCCAGCTGAGTGGCTAGCAGCGACGGCGAGCGCGAGCGCCTCGGCGTATGCTGACTCGTTACTAACAATGGTTTTGTTTCACGTGGATGAAACATCTACCGCGACCGCTAGCGCGACCTGCACGGCGACCTGCTCGGCATGTTTTCACCCTTAGTTGAGGCACTAAGGTGATACTACAGCCCCGGTATTGGCCTGGTTCCTTACACTGTGTTTAAAAGGCAGTCAAGTATTGCATTAAGTGTACATTGAACAGCTTCAGTTTAAATGGAAACTAGCAAAAGTCTTGGTCAGTCCTCACACAATCGTTGTTAATTTAACAGAAATGAATGTGGTAGGTCAAACATTAGCTCCTGGCATTAAAATCAATGCTCTAAACATAATGTTTCCATTAGATATAAGAAATAACTAGTAGCAACTCGCAAAGTATCGCCTTTGCACAACAATCAACTCCACTAATATCGCCCCGACAGTAATGTAGTACAAAATGCTTCTCATCTACATTATCAGAAGAATCTCTGCAGTCTATTTCAAGAAACTGGTATGGTGTGGAACAACTCGCGATATCATGAAATGAGTAACACAATCTTCATACAGTTTTGTTACTACCCATTGTGTTATTGGTATTATAACTGAAACTATTATCAGAATCTGTTAGTGAAAAAATTAATTCCAGTATAGGTAAGTTTTTTTTAATAATTGGAATACTACATATGACAGTAATAAGTATTAAATCACTTTATGGAATAGAGAATAAGCACAATTAGAAAGGAATGGGATCAAGCCATTTCTGCGATTTAACTTCCCAAGCTGCTGCAAATACTTCTAAACATGTTTTATGTATTTACACAACCATCCATATAGTGCAACTTCACGCTGAGCCAGCTGAACAAGCAGTGTGCTCGGTGCATCAAACAGCCGGTCCCTCTGCTGCTAGTGCCGTCGCTCAATCGTATTATTTTATAACCTAGTTGTCATTGCGTACACCACCAATGAATGCACTCTGGATCATGAACATAATTTACTTACGGGTATTTTAAACACACACTGATGTATAGTCAATTTATTCAAATATGTTGCCATACTTTCCTTTAGCTTAACCCATCTGTAAGGTGCTCAGAACTTCGTTTATGGAAGCTTTATGGAAGCGTGCATAAACCACGTAGCTCCATTTTGGCCTCCTGTGAATCCCCCCTCCCCCCACGTAGATTTTGCCTCTAAACCCCCCCCCCCCTCATAGCGCATAGCTTTTTTCCCCTTTTGATTCCAGAAGACATGTTGTACTGTTTTCTCTTTTCAGACTATTGTAAATTACATACGCAGATAATTAACCGAGGGAAATAGAACTCACAACAGCATGTGAATATTTGTTCCTCATTTTAACTGTGAAAAATGTTATGAAAGGAAAGCTACGTGGTCTGGCTCGGAACCCCCCCTCCCCCCACGTAGCCCAGTGTAGGCTTCCAGCCAACCCCCCTCCCCCCCCCCACCCTGGACCGAGCCACATAGTTTGTTCACGGCCCCTATACTTTGGAATCTGGAGGAGGGATGACAAATTGCAGAAAGGAGCAAATTGTTGATCAGAAATCACCTGTCACAAATGTGTCCGTAATAATTAATGTTCAATAATCGTAAAATGATGACACTGAGAATAAGGAAAGAGAAAATAGCACAGTTACTCGCCACAGATTAATGCAGAAGGGCCACGATGAACACACAAAAATGAACACTCTTTACAACATTTTTGTAAAAACCATGATCGTGGTTATGGGAGGACATAAAGCAAGGGTATCAGATGTGTCCACAGCATGGCTTGCCACATGATTAAAGTCACATCTGTAGACATGCATTTTAAAAAAAATCGAAAGTATATAGAAAACTGGCAAATTACAAAAAGGCATATCGAACCAATAATTAATATGGAAAGGACAGATAAAATACACCCAACACTCGCCAAAGTTGAAGGGAGGAGGGCAGCAGCAACACACAAAGAAATTACAATGTTTCGGGTTAAAACCCCTTTTCAAGTTAACAGAAGTAAGAGGCTGGGCTTCTGTAAGCCTTGCGTTCGACGCAGCCACTCATAGAACCGTTAATTAAGTTTTTTTTTAGCAGTTTGATTCTTACATGTACTTTTTAACAACTTGCCCTGTAAAACACGAAGGGCATTGTTAATAAATATTTGGTTGATTTTAATATGAATAACAACGGGATTTTGCAAGAATGCAGTGTTATTTGACACTAAGTTTTCGGCTGCCATCCTGCAGCCTACGTCAGATACGCATTCCCTCAAAATCTGGTAAGTCACAGAGATGGCTGAAGAAGCCTGAGACATCATTTAATATGTATGTTGCAAAATAAATGTTGTGGAATGTTGCACCATAAGTGAGACACTGTGAAAAGTACGTCTAACTCTTTATTTGGCAGAGGGCAGATATTTGCTGAAGGCATTGCAACCCCAATGCTATTATTAACTAAAATAAAAGGGAATGGGTATGTATAAAGTTAGAGGACTTATAATATTAAACCAGTAAGGAATACAGTTGGTAGAGTTTGTTTTTTAAACCCCAGTATTATTCTCACACCTCTCGTTGGGGAAGTGCGTCAATCTGGTGCAACGTTTGCAAGCTGCTTCCGGCCACACATATGTTACAAGAGTTTTTCTTCTCCAATTGTAACATAGAAATAAGCTTCACTGAATGGATACCTTTTACATAAACTTGATATTAAAGGAGACTTAAAGTCAAAATCAGACTGATATTGTGCGAGGATCTAAAAATTGAAGTCGTGAAAAACCTTTTGACAGGTAGATTAGCTAAAAACAATCATTTTAAAGTAGTATGGTCAGAAAATTTTATATGAGAAAAACTAATTTGAAAGTTGTCACCATGTGCTTATAAGAAAATTGAAGAGTACAGCCAACTAAGGATAGATACAGAACCAAGATATACTTCAAATTGAAGAGAAAACCAAAAGTAATCCGGTGACGTACGTACTGTTGCGAAGGATTAAATAGTTTTAGAGAGAGAGAGAGAGAAATAACAATAATCATCGTCCCACACATTTCAGAAATTAATAAGTTTAACAAGATCTAGGGGGGAAAATAATAAATTTCCTTAAATAAATCATAACATAGCAAAGTTTCAGAAAAATCCAATTAAAATAATGCACTGTGAGAACTGGGGGGCTTTCAAGATTCGCTCGAGGAAAGCAGTTTACCGCCTGCATTGTATAAACCAGGTATGGGCAACCTTTGTTTAGCTGAGGGCGTAATTTCCGGACTTAATCAGGCCGCAGGCCGTAGGTAAGAAATAAGTAGGTAGTAGTGAATAAAAAGGCGATAAAAATTCACACGTTTTTTTATTTATTAGAATTACAATAGCATAATCAAACATACAAAAAGCAAATTAAAAAAAATAGATAGAAAAATCAAATGAAAATTAATGAGAGACTTGAGTTTGAAGCCTATATGAAATTTCTGAATCTCTCACGGGCTGGATTGAAGCTGGTGGAGGGCCGGATCCGGCCCGCGGGCCGGGGGTTGCCCATATATGGTATAAACTCTCTGGGAGTCATTACTCTAGTGGTCAGTCATGCTACAACATCTATACTAATATTATAAAGCTGAAGAGTTTGTTTGTTTGTTTGAACGCGCTAATCTCAGGAACTACTGGTTCGAATTGAAAAATTCTTTTTGTGTTGAATAGACCATTTATCGAGGAAGGCTTTAAGCTATACAACATCATGCTGCGACTAATAGGAGCGAAGAAACAATGGAAAATGTGGAAAAAACGGGGAAAATTATTTATCTTTGAGGGCTTCTGTTGCGTGCGCTGCGAAAACGGTTCAAGATACCAAAAAAATATGTTTGAAAGGATTATTCCTCTTGAAATGATCTAAAAAAATGTCCGCGACAGTATATGTCTATCTTTTAAGATTAACTCACTAGAACCGTTTTTATGGTAATCAAATTTGGTCGAAATTAATGCATTATTACCAATTATTTGTTAGAGTTGTATCAACATAATAATATTAATCTTTATCCAAATAAATGTGTTGTTGATTAAGAGTATTTAATTGTGAACAAAATTGTCTTTGGCATCACTTAATTTCAATGAACATCTTAGAAGATATTACGCGCGGTCGGCTCCCTTCTGAACGGTTGTATGCAGCGTTATTTGTTTCTGCGATATAATATTGTCGTGTAATAATACCTTTTAAATTGTTTGGGGCCAATCCTTCGTTACCAAAAACTTTCTATATTCAATTCTAGCAAAGAAATTCTTAATCCACGAGTACGAAGTCGCGGGTATAGTTACCTACACATCTATTGATAACGTAATGGATCAAGAAGATGCGGTACATTACCCACAAGAGTTTCTTAATTCTTTGAACCCAAGTGGCCTTGCCCCATATTTCCTCAAGTTAAAAATAGGTGCCCCAATAATTTTACTTAGAAATCTCAAACCACCAAATTTATGTAACGGAACCCGACTTCAAATTAAATTTCTATGCAATAACGTGATCGTTGCAATAGTTTTGACTGGTCCAGCAGTTGGTCAAACAGTGCTTATACCTCGCATCCCAATGATTCCAAATGATTTACCTTTTAATTTTAAAAGAATTCAATTTCCCGTTAAGCTATCTTTCGCCGTTGCAATTAATAAATCACAGGGGCAAACATTTAAACACGTAGGAATTGATTTACGTCAAGACTGCTTTTCACACGGCCAACTATATGTTGCGTTGTCAAGATCGGGTTGCGGAGAAAACCAATATGTTCTTCTGCCACAAGAAAATAAAACTAAAAATATAATTTACGCAGAAGTTCTTTAAAATAATTATGTTCTTTTAAAAACTTAAAAACTAAATTTACAAAAAATTGTCTAAAATAATAACAGAAATTGACGCGGACAAAGTTGTGGGTAACTGCTATAATTTATAAAGCTGAGGAGGTTGTTTGCAAAAATTAATATGATGCCCAAAATAACTATTCCACGCGGACGAAGTCGCGGGCACAGCTAGTTCAACAATGAAGGTCAAACGTGTGATGCTGGGTGTAACCAAATGCTGGACTTGAAAAAAAAATCACTTTACTAGGATGTTCTGTAACAGAATCTTTTGGCTACTAAATGAAGCATAAGATAAAAGAACTGTGTGACACTTTGAAAATTAAGCTCACTCTAATGGTGCTGCAAATTAGATGAACACTGGATGCTTCACTGTTGGTGTACATCTGCAATCTTCTGTACGAATTTGAAATCTGATTAAGCATTTTTTAAAAAAAAGTGCTATTGTGATTATGATACCAGTTTAAATTCAACAATTTTGAAGAATATATCAAGCAATTTTTTTTAGTAGAGACTTTCATTTCTGTGTACCATTTTTAACCGTTCTCTTGCAGTGTAAGCAGATTGGTGTGTAAAAGGTATCGGGTAATCACACTGCATCCATGGTTATAGCTAAATGCAAGAGCTTGCAATACCCCAAACAACATTTCGTCTTGCACAATCTTTAATTTATTTTAGAGAACAAAATTTCTGGCAGTGTTGGGGGGGGGGGGGGGGAGAAACACGATTTTTGAAAGATTACAATTTGTTAATGATATCTGTTGTTTAATTTTAGCTGCTGAATTAGTCGTTTAACAGCATGTGACTGGAATGGTGGCCACATGAAAGTTTCTTCTGTAATATGGCAATTGTGACAAAAATTTGAAATAAAGTTGCTTACGAGAACTGGAGGGCTGGCCCTTGGAGGTTGAAAGGATGCCTAACTATAAGGAAATTAGACAACTTATAAAGGTGCCCTTACTATGAGTAAGAATATTTTATTTAAGAATAAATGCTGGTTTTGTCGTAGACCCTTAGCTTGGGGGAACTGACAAGAAATTGCGAACTCGCGTCAGATACGTCTGAGGGGGCAGTGGCGTCTCGGTCATAAGGAATACAAGTCAAAAATGTTTAGCACTTGTACAGAGTAGCTAGTAGTTTACTGAAAGGAATGAAAGTACAAATCCTACCGAAGAGGATCCTTCTTTGTTCTAAGGGCGAACTTAAGTTTGATGGCAAATTAGGGACTTTTATGGAAATAAAGGAGTACAACAGGAACTACATTTTGCCAGAGTACTATTGCCACAAATGAATTAAAAGGAACAACAGTTGGTCAGGAATTCTTAACGAATCAAGGGTTGAACCAAGAATTATCTTACAAACTGGCAACAGCACAGTGAACTGACCTACATTTACAAACTGTTCAAAATGACATCTAGAGAAAACGAGAAGCCCAAGTGCAAATGAAGTATTTTAGTTTTTTGTTGCATTCTTGCATTGAATTCGGACTAGCGTTGCAGTGATTGTTTTAATTTTAATTCAGAATGGAAACAGGAAATGAGTGTGGAGGAATGGTTTAGGGAACTGACAGCCCAGACTGAAGAAAGTTGAGCAAACTTGGCTAAATGTATTGATGAAAAATTTGAAGAGTTCATATTATATATTGTTGGAAGAATTACAAAAGGTGATGGGGAATTAATAATTCAAAATACTCAGGATGAATCTATATCAAATGTGATAAAGTAAGAAAAGTATTTTGAGAAAAAAAAATTGAAATGTATGGCAAGGTAGTTGAAAACAAACCAATTTTCCCAAGTCAATTGTATTTGGATCAGGAAATTAAGAAGATAGATTTTTGATAGAAGTATTTTGGATGATAAGAGGATAGAGATTGTTAGTGCACTTGTCAGAAGTGCTGAATTATTTTTGACTTTGCATCAATTATGAAAACAACTTTTAATTTCAGAATCAAGGTTAAATATGGAAGACAAAAGATAAGTCCCTTTGTTGTTCCAAAGATTTTTTTCCCCTTGGAATATATAACAAGCAAATGGGGTTTAATTCATTTCATCAACTTCCCAAACATTTTTTAAACATATATATATGTAACAGCAAGATTACTAGATTTAATGTTTCTCCAGTCTATGAAGACTTCAGTATCTTCAAGTAGAAAGCAAAGTTTGTAGGTGTGTAACCTACTACTTTAATGGTTGAAAGACAAATCTGGCTGTAGCAGTATCAAATGTTTTCAGGAAGAAGGATGGTGTTGGATCAACTGATGCCACACTGGTGGTTTTTTTCTACCACAAGAAATTGTTGTAAATCAGAGAACCAGAATTGATTTAATTTTTAATATTACAGAGGGTTCATTTATCAAGTGTCAAATCATACATAAATTGTAACTAGGTTCAAAAATGAGAAATACCTTCAATATTTTTCAACCAATGTGTTGATTACTTCCAGCAGTCAATGTAGAATCTGAAAAAAGAATTCTGTTTTGGAAAGTAACAGCAGCTATATAGGCATAAAAATTAATTTATTCCCAAGAAACAACTATACATATTTAGTAACGGAATGATCGAAGTCTCTCGATAACAATCTGATGTACATTGAACAAAATACATAACGAACACTTGGAAACATTAAATACAACAACAAATATATCAGGTCAATAAATAATTTCAAACACATTCAGTGTTATTCAGATCACGAAGAAATGAAAAGTTTTCCTACATTCTTATGTTTCAGCTGAACCCACGGCAGTGTTCCTCGCACTGTCGGTTCCAGAGGATTAGCGTAGATGTCTGCCGCTAACTCGTCCAAACCGACCTCCTTGTCTGCTTTAGCCACTTTCATCGCTTCATCCACACGGGCACGTATTTCGCCATCCATTTTCTAAGGAAGTAAAAATTAGGATTACTAGTGTGTAGAAAGAGAGATGGACCTGTAAACACTACTTTGGTATACTGGCATTGGAAGTTGTCCATTTTTTAATAATCAGTATCTGGGTCCACTGCATTAAATGTGAGAAACCAATTATTACCAAATATTCTCCATTTTTACAGCGAAAATATTTCAGATCCACCGTCCTGGTAAATATTTCTGACATACACAATGAAGTGGGTGGCATCTTTTCTTTGCGAGGAGAGAGGGGCAGTGATTTTCTCTCACTGCTCTCCATGTAAATACCAATACTTTATCACTTTGAGTATGGAAATAAATTTGATGTCTAAAAAATTAAGATTCTGTAAGTTTCCTTAACATAAATTTGGCCACATTTTTAATAAATTACAATGGGTTACACTGTCATTAGTGATTTTGCAAGGTAGTAACTTGTTTTTTTTATTATTATTATTTTTGATTTACAAAATAAAATTAAAAAAATTTGTTCATAGAGTTCAGAATTTCAAGATAGAAGCATGAAATATGATATATTTGACATATTTTCTGTCCTTGGCCATTATAATAAAACATACCTTGTACACTATATAAGCTAGGACATGCAGTAATTGCAAAACATTCTACATATCTCAAAATTTTCTTTACACAGTTTGTAAAACCACTACTAACTGTACAATGTGTGGCAACATCTGGAAAAGGGGTTTAGTAGATACGGGCATTTATGAACCCCCACAAGGAAAATATCTCTGTTTAAAATGTGCCCAACATCAACAAACAAATGTGTAGGAATGCTATCTTGTTGGAACTTCATAATTGGCTACAGGTCCCACAGCTGAGGGAGTAGGTACTAATGAATCATATCAAGGTAAACAAAATAACAAAAAAATATATTTTGGATAAAGGAAACAAAGAAACTACCGCGAGGCACTGAAAATAAGATAGGATAGGGAAAATAAACAGCTCCCTGTCACTTACCACAGATGAAGGCAGGAGGGCGAGACGCATAAAAACACAAAAACAAACGAATTGCACAATATTTCGACTTTAGTCTTAGTCATGTGGGAGGCGAGACATATGGCAGGGGGAAAGATGTGGTCACATCCCAACCCGCCACATGAATTGGCAGATTACAAAGTAGCAGACCAAACATTCACTTTATGGCTATCTTGAACCTGTTCCTACACTGTGTGCAGATTTTCAGAAATCCCACTTCTGGAAGTTATAGCACTTAGTCGGTCCAGACACAAAGAAAGTGGCTTCATCACAGAACATCACCCTCCACACGTACCCACTGTCACCTTTGGTCATGGCCAGCATGCAAGCAGCAAATGTAGCACGTGCAGGATGTCGTCTGCCACAAATGCAAAGAAAACCGAGATGTAGTAGAATATAAAATATCTCGTATACAACATGTCAGGTGATTCCCTTGACACACAAATCTCATCCCACAAGACAATGAGAAAGGAAGACTGGAACACAGTTTTTTCCCATCCAAAGACACACATTTATATTGGGATGCCTTGTAACACCAGTCACTATCTGTGACTAAAACATGTCCTTATATAGATGATGATCTACAGGGCTGAGATGTCTTATCACAGCAGAAAACCTGCAATAAAGTCCCTCTTTGCAATGCACCCTCCGCCACACACTTTTAGTGAATCGCGGAGTAATAGTAAAATGGGCACAGGTATCAGATGACATAACTCAATGAAGGACAGGATAAATCACCTACAAGATAATGTAAACAACAAAGAACGGGTCAGTACAACTTTATGTTAAAGGACTGGATATTAATAACAGCCCATTAAAAGGAGTACAATCTTGAAAACTGCAAAAGCGTGCTGCATATATATAACGGCGAAACACAAAGAGGATACAACAGCACGCCCAGCACATCAGTAACAAGAGATTCACTGAATAATATGGCACGATACCAAATTCCTTTCTCAGACCAAATATTTTTATTCTGAAAGGAGTCAACTGAAATATCTAAGGACCCTAATAATTGAAATATATTTAATGAAAAATGAATTACGGCTAGAATATTACAATTTAATAAATGTGATCAGTATTACTTGAAGAGCTAAGACAAGTATTATAGTTTTCCGTAAAAAAAAAAAACTAGGAATCAAATAACAGATTAAATAATACTAGACGACCCGTGCGAAAATTTCGCGAATAAAATGCGATGAATAGTGAGGTTAAATATAATGTCACCAAGTTCAGTCATTACTCTTCATACTTCTACTTCATTTATCAATTTTGGTTAGAAATCCAGGGAGATAAATGGGTCGAAACACAAAAAACGTATTTTAGAAATATTGACATTTTTGCGCTTTATGGGTCGAATTACGAAAAATTCCTTTCTTAGAATATAATGTTACCACGGCGGCAAAGCTGAGATATTATTCCTCAAAATCGTACTTGATTTATCGATTTTGGATAGACATCAAGGGAGATAAGTGGCTCGAGACACAAAAAACGCATTTTAGAAAAATTGACTTTTTTGCCTTTTATGGGTCGAATTACGAAAAATTCCTTTGTTAAAATATAATGTTACCACGGCGGAGACCTTATTCTTTAATATGATACCTCATTTATCTATATCGATTAGATATCAAGGGAGATAAATCGCTCGTGACACAAAAATCGGTTATAGAAAAATTTATACTTTTTTCCTTTAAGGGTTGAATTCCAAAAACATTCTTTCTTAAAATATGATTTCACAAAGCCGATACATTACTCCTTATATTCTTACTTCATTTATCGATTTTGGTTAGATATCCAGGGAGATAAATGGCTCAAGATACAAAAAACGCATTTTAGAAAAATTGATATTTATGCCTTTTAAGGGTCGATTTACGAAAAATTCCTTTGTTAAAATATAATGTTACCATGGCGGAGACCTTATTCTTTAATATGATACCTCATTTATCTATATCGGTTAGATATCAAGGGAGATAAATCGCTCGTGACACAAAAATCGGTTATAGAAAAATTTATACTTTTTTCCTTTAAGGGTTGAATTCCAAAAACATTCTTTCTTAAAATATGATTTCACAAAGCCGATACATTACTCCTTATATTCTTACTTCATTTATCGATTTTGGTTAGATATCCAGGGAGATAAATGGCTCAAGATACAAAAAACGCATTTTAGAAAAATTGATATTTATGCCTTTTAAGGGTCGATTTACGAAAAATTCCTTTGTTAAAATATAATGTTACCATGGCGGAGACCTTATTCTTTAATATGATACCTCATTTATCTATATCGGTTAGATATCAAGGGAGATAAATCGCTCGTGACACAAAAATCGGTTATAGAAAAATTTATACTTTTTTCCTTTAACGGTTGAATTCCAAAAACATTCTTTCTTAAAATATGATTTCACAAAGCCGATACATTACTCCTTATATTCTTACTTCATTTATCGATTTTGGTTAGATATCCAGGGAGATAAATGGCTCGAGATACAAAAAACGCATTTTAGAAAAATTGATATTTATGCCT
This sequence comes from Vandiemenella viatica, assembly GCA_031002005.1. Taxonomy (NCBI): domain Eukaryota; kingdom Metazoa; phylum Arthropoda; class Insecta; order Orthoptera; family Morabidae; genus Vandiemenella; species Vandiemenella viatica. The sequence continues at coordinate 8,340,923 of JARYHS010013630.1, forward strand.
TTTAAGGGTCGATTTACGAAAAATTCCTTTGTTAAAATATAATGTTACCATGGCGGAGACCTTATTCTTTAATATGATACCTCATTTATCTATATCGGTTAGATATCAAGGGAGATAAATCGCCCGCGACACAAAAATCGGTAGTAGAAAAATTTATACTTTTTTCCTTTAAGGGTTGAATTCCAAAAACATTCTTCCTTAAAATATGATGTCACAAAGCTGAGACATTACTCCTCATAATCCTACCTCATTTATCGATTTTGGTTAGATATCCAGGGAGATAAATGGCTCGAGATACAAAAAACGCATTTTAGAAAAAGTTACATTTTTGCCCTATAAGGGTCGAATTACGAAAAATTCCTTTCTTAAAATATAATGTTACCACGGCGGAGACCTTATTCTTTAATATGATACCTCATTTATCTATATCGTTTAGATATCAAGGGACATAAATCACCCGTGACACAAAAATCGGTAATAGAAAAATTTATACTTTTTTCCTTTAAGGGTTGAATTCCAAAAACATTCTTCCTTAAAATATGATGTCACAAAGCTGAGACATTACTCCTCATAATCCTACCTCATTTATCGATTTTGGTTAGATATCCAGGGAGATAAATGGCTCGAGATACAAAAAACGCATTTTAGAAAAAGTGACATTTTTGCCCTATAAGGGTCGAATTACGAAAAATTCCTTTCTTAAAATATAATGTTACCACGGCGGAGACCTTATTCTTTAATATGATACCTCATTTATCTATATCGTTTAGATATCAAGGGACATAAATCACCCGTGACACAAAAATCGGTAATAGAAAAATTTATACTTTTTTCCTTTAAGGGTTGAATTCCAAAAACATTCTTCCTTAAAATATGATGTCACAAAGCTGAGACATTACTCCTCATAATCCTACCTCATTTATCGATTTTGGTTAGATATCCAGGGAGATAAATGGCTCGAGATACAAAAAACGCATTTTAGAAAAAGTTACATTTTTGCCCTATAAGGGTCGAATTACGAAAAATTCCTTTCTTAAAATATAATGTTACCACGGCGGAGACCTTATTCTTTAATATGATACCTCATTTATCTATATCGTTTAGATATCAAGGGACATAAATCACCCGTGACACAAAAATCGGTAATAGAAAAATTTATACTTTTTTCCTTTAAGGGTTGAATTCCAAAAACATTCTTCCTTAAAATATGATGTCACAAAGCTGAGACATTACTCCTCATAATCCTACCTCATTTATCGATTTTGGTTAGATATCCAGGGAGATAAATGGCTCGAGATACAAAAAACGCATTTTAGAAAAAGTTACATTTTTGCCCTATAAGGGTCGAATTACGAAAAATTCCTTTCTTAAAATATAATGTTACCACGGCGGAGACCTTATTCTTTAATATGATACCTCATTTATCTATATCGTTTAGATATCAAGGGACATAAATCACCCGTGACACAAAAATCGGTAATAGAAAAATTTATACTTTTTTCCTTTAAGGGTTGAATTCCAAAAACATTCTTCCTTAAAATATGATGTCACAAAGCTGAGACATTACTCCTCATAATCCTACCTCATTTATCGATTTTGGTTAGATATCCAGGGAGATAAATGGCTCGAGATACAAAAAACGCATTTTAGAAAAAGTTACATTTTTGCCCTATAAGGGTCGAATTACGAAAAATTCCTTTCTCAAAATATAATGTTACCATGGCGGAGACCTTATTCTTTAATATGATACCTGATTTATCTATATCGGTTAGATATTAAGGGAGATAAATCGCTCGTGACACAAAAACGCATTGCAAAAAATATTGATACTTTTGCCCTTTAAGGGTAGAATTCCGAAAACTTTCTGGCTTAATATATGACGTCACTAAAGCGGAGATCTTAATCATTAAAACGATACTTCATAAAACGGTTTCAGATAGGTATCCAGGGAGATAACTGACTCGTAACCCAGAAAACAGCATTTTAGAAAAATTTACATTTTTGCCCTTTAAGGGTCGAATTCCGAAAACTTTCTTGCTTAAAATACGATTTAACCAAAGTGGAGACCATAAGCTTTAAAATGACACCTCATTCATTGATTTCGGTTAAGTATGAAGGAAGATATAGGCTTGTGACAAAAAAATACCTTATAGAAATAATATATATGATTGGATATTTTACAGATGAGATTTTGTTCTGAGACAGTTCATAGCACTACTGTAAGCAACATTCCTGTTACAAGTCTTAGAATACAAATTTTTGAAAGGGAAGAAATTTTCAGGACTTAGTCCTCCCAGTAAACATACAAGAACCTCCTAAAAGTGATCTTGTCACGAGTACCCTGCTAGAATTTGTTAATAGTGGCAGCTCTATCCCCACCACTTCCCTTTTACCTCTGCGTGCTAAGGGTAAAGAGTGACCACTGATAAAATTGCCTTTCACCTGCCCGCACATAGCGGTCAGATGGGAGGGGTAGGCTATGTGAGGGGGTGGTGAGGTGAGACGAGGGGAACACGGTTCTGAACAGCCAATTCATGGTGAATAGGGTATAGATATGGTGGTCTTCCAAACTATGCTGTGACTAAGTGTACATGACCTTAACAATCATCAGGTTATACTGGACAAGGTAAATAAACATAAAAGTTTCTTTAGCATGGGTACTGTGGTTAGAGAGAGACGCTGTAGGGAATTCGTAGTTGCGAAAATTGTAACTGCTGGGAAAAAACCACTTAATATAAACAGGCATACACAAGATGACAATTGGTCTGTCTTGACAAAGATGTCTAGATTGAAACTCAACAAACTGAGTCAAGAGCAAGTGGAATTGATGGCATTGGACCAGATATCACTACATAAAAAGTTTTATGCTTTTACAAAGAGGAAGTACTGTTTTCAAATGCGTGAACCATGATGGAATTTTAATTCGAGACATGCATAGCACTAACAGGAAAAAAATTACCTTCAGTTCATCTGCATTTGCCAACTCGGCAGAGATAATTTTTTCTCTGAACGAAGTGATGGGATCCCTCGTCTGCCTGACTTCTTGTATTTCTTCTCTCGTCCTGTAGCTCGTGCCAGGATCAGACATGGAATGTCCGTGGTAACGGTACGTAGCGGCTTCCAGAAGGATAGGTCCTTTCCCACTTTTACAATACTCTACAGCAAAACGGGTAGCTTCTCTGGTAGCTAAAACATCCATTCCATCCACCTATTGATAAGACATGAAAGATTGTGTGTGTATTTTCACTGTGATACTAATACTAATAAAAAAAGACAGCATTGTGTAATAGATAATTTTTATTCTCTTTGTGTCTCAAATCACAAAGTTATTGCGGAAAATTTAAATTATTTCATTTGAAATATTAAAGCTAAGGTTTTGTAGAAAGTTCAACACAATGAAGTAAAGTTGACAACCACTTGAAAATAACTGAAATACAGGATAAGCAAAGGGTCAAGACGTGTGGGCCTAGCAGTCGGTCACGCTGCTCAAATTAGTGTAGTGTAGAGGACAGCACTGCAATGTGATAGCACAGACTGAACTTCAAGAAAGTTTTAGCACAATAACATACTGCGATCTGCGTGACAGCATCTGCAGCCACAATCCTGTGGAGTCTTCTTAACAATAAATTATTTGGAAACATTTGACCAGATGGTTTGTGACAAAAGACTATGATATACTGATTATTAAGACTTCATCTTTCTGGACAATTCTCACTCTTACTTTTAATTAAAAGTCTCGTATATATAATGTCACTTAGAAAAAGCAATTAAGAAACCACTCCTGCTAACTTCCAATGATATATTATGGGACAGTGTTTGCTAAAATTCGATATTAAAAGTAAACTAAAAAGTGGCCATCACAAGATGAAAATTATAGTTGCAATGGACATTGGATTTGATCAAACTGCCACAACCATCTCCCACGAGTCACGCAGTCTCTCTCATTTACTGCCAATCATGTGCGCTCCATAAGATGAGTTTTTCAAATTGCTGTATTATCATACTCATTTAATCATGACATTTTTGTTACTGGCATGTGATAATATCGCTCTAATAATTATGACATTTATTAGTGATATTGCAATAAACATCTAAAATCTTAGAACTTTGTCAGAAATAAATTTCAATTTCTAAAAAAATGTATCATTACAAAAATAATGCAGTGCACTCCTTCCATTCAGTGCTACTCCTCTAGTATCCCAATATTTCAGAAATAAAATTGGATGACTCTGCATGTCAGTATTTTATTAAAGCATTCACTGATTTAACAGTTGTTTTTTGGCCTCTGGGGTTTATAGTGTGGTCATTGGAAGCAGATGTTTTGGGTGCTCATGAAGAAATGATAATGGGTTCCCAAGGCCTAGTTACAGAACTACCTCTGCAATCAACTGACCAGAAAACCAATCTCCAAAAAGCCTGAACCTACATCTCTCAAATGCCAGTATACTTCGCCTGCTGGGAATCGAACTGGATTCTGTGGTATCTTACAAAACCTACCAAAAACTGAAACAAAAAATCAGTGCAAGAAATTACTTCATACACAGTCGCATTCTGCAAAGCCATAAGTGAGAGTTTTCTCCGCACACAGAATATCGACATTACACTGAATACATTTTAACTAGATAAGTAGCAAGACCAAAAAATCTGTATTCTGGGTTGTGTAACCATGCCAGACATTATATAGAGAATTAGTGGAAAAAATCAGTGAAAGTAACCAGTACAATCGTCATTGCGTCCCTTCTGAAATCTATATACAGCTTCATTCAAAGAACATTTCTGATGGAAGACCATCGTAAGACTTGCTGCATATTATTGAAGAAAGGACATATACACAGAGACAAAATTAATTTTAATCTCAATGAACACCACCCATAAGGTCACAAAATACAAGTACTTGGAAAGAGTTATTTACTATTAAAAATATGTAATTTCTTAGTACAAAATTAATATTTTGAATTGGCAATACAGAGAATGTGTAAGATGCGACTTTGGGCAAATCTAAACTCGTGACCATTTGCTCACCTGTTTTAACACAGAAGCAAGCTCAGACTTAATTTGAGTAAAATGTGGGAAACATGTCCAATTTAATACCTGTTACTTACCCAAATGCCCGGGATATAGTCTCCTCGCGTATAATACGCAGTGTTTGCAGCCGCCCGTTCGGCACTCGTTCCCATGCCGTAACCGTTATTTTCACAAACGAAGATACAGGGAGTGTTTAAGAGCTTAGAAAAATTAAACGCTTCAAAAATCTGTCCCTGGTTTGCCGCACCGTCGCCGTACAAGCTGACACACACGGCGTCCTCGCCCCTGTATTTATGGGCCAGGGCAATACCAGCACCTAGAGGAATCTGCAAAAAAACAAAGTGTAACAGCTACAATATCTTAACAAAATTTAGTGGTAAATTTTTTACTGTTTACAGGATTGATGAATTCCTCATTACATTTAAATTCACAGAAATCATTAATTAGCCAGTTAAAATTGTTAAATCATGTCGAGACTTGTATTTTACATTGCTAAACAAGGTCCAGAATTGTGTTTCCAAACTCAAGCTTATAGCAACTTTTGGTCTACATATCCCACATTTGAGTGCAAGATGTAGAGATTTTCTGATCACAAGTGAGAAGAATCCACCTCACGGCAGAGATCATCAAGACATCTCAACTGTACCCGGTGGGAAGCTGGCAGATTTGAAGAACGGTGGTGAAAGAAAACTTTGTTTTTTGACAGTTGGCTGGCAGAGTAAGAGAAGTACTACCCATCATCCTGTAAATCAAAGTACTGACTTATAACCAAAACCCCTGTTGAAGAACAAGTGGAATTTATAATTCTTTGTCACATGAATACATATGGAGTGATGAAATATGAAAGTATTCATGATGTGTCTTTTTAAGGGGAACATAAAACTGGGCGGTCCCACTCTGTATCACTTGGAAGAATGGGTCTGAATTTCAGTTTCTCCATTCATTCACCTTCAATGCATTCCACTTTCCAACAAACTGTCATTAAAAAAGAAACACTGTTATCTGCACAAATAAAATACCACTTGCAACATGGAAGACAGGAATTAGTCATCTTACCCAACAAACACTGTGTAGTGTCTGAAAGAATTGGATGTTAAATATCTGGTAGCCCAATGATGACCATGTGAATATGTCTTTATGTGTCTGCATACGCAGGTTCGATGAACTGCTTGAAAATAGCATATTGCTGAATGAGGCCACTAAGAAATCATCTGACTGTAAGACCGAGTTGGAGCATCACAACCAGGCAATATAGCCTCGCCACCAAACAGATAAACAAAATAATATGATGGTATCAATTTTGGAACAGAACGGTGGGAAAGCAGGAAAAGACTGAAAGAGCTAAATTTTATCATGGAATTATTAAATAAATACTTCAGATTAAATTCAGGAGGGGAGGGGGAATTAGTACAGTTAGAAGCCACCAATAAAGATAAAAGTAAAATTAATAACAAACACTGCAGAGAGTTAGCCAAAACATCCTTAGAAGATGTCAAGCGTGTATTAAAGCTGATGGCCAACATATCCAGCACGTGCTATAAGGTAAGACATTGACGCACGCAAGAGGCGTTCCGGAGCACAGGCGCTGCCCCGTACGAGTTGGCGGCAAGCGAGCCGGCGCTGCGCCGGGCGACTAGTGCCGTGCGCGCGGACGCATCATAAATGAAACGCCCTGTATTTTCATCTAAACGAAACCTATTTCTATTTTACCTCAGGTCTACTTTCACATATAAGTTGCAACTTCTCATTTTGAATCTTCTGAGGTGTCAAACTTTGCAATATTTACAAAACTGAGTAACTCTTCTTTAAGAGAAAGATTTTTATCCCATTCCCCCCATGTGGTGCAATTATCATGAATTTTACTATAACTCATTAAATAAAATTTTCGGACTACACAACCTCAGACTGTTTGTAATTTTCTGCTCAACCTATGGAAATGAATATGACAGAACTTCTAATAAAGGCTGACGACGATAACCTACTAGAGTCTCAATTAACAGGAGGAATAAGTGATCATGAAGCAGTTCTAATGGGTATTAGAGGGTTCAGTAAACCAGTCCACAATACTGAAATGGGAAATAAGAGGAATTATAAAATGTTATTTATTTCAAAAATGAAAAGATATTTCAGGGTAAAATTCAGAATGTAGAAAGAAAGTGCGAGTACATTGTAGTCAAAGTGGGAAGAGTTTAAGGAGATAAGAAAAGGAGGAGAAGTTTTAATTCCAAAACATAAACTAAAGAAAAGTACAGAACATATATACTATAACAGGAAAGTGAGGAGGCTAAAGAAGCTAGTAAGAAGAGAACACAAGACAGTAAAGAGACAGAAAAGCAGTATGGAACAAATGAGATGAGTAAACCAGGATTTAACAGCAATAAAGAGAAAAGCTAAATACAGATATGTGAAGAACATTATGAGGGCAGGGGTAACACTGAATGATACCTAGAAAGCTGAGGGGAAGGTAAGGTATTCAGACAACTGTAGATGAGGGAGCGTGCACAAAATACGTGGCTTGGTCCAGTGTGGGGGAGGGCTACGTGGGGAGTGGGGGAGGTTTACGAGCCAGGCCACGTAGCTTTCCTTACATAACATTTTTCACAGTTAAAATGAGGAACAGAGCACACAACAGCATGTGAATATTTATTTCCTTCATTTAATTATCTCCGTATCAAATTTCAATAGTCTGACAGGAGAAAACAGTACAAAATGTCTTCTAGAATCAAAAGGGGGAAAAAGCTACGTGCTAGGTGGGGGGGGGGGGAGGGGGGGTTTCCACAGGAGGCCTAAATGGAATTACACGGTTTGTCGATGCTCCGTAAGGCATATATATTAAGAAACTGAACTTTATGGATAATCAGCTTGGGATGGGAGAGGAGGGGCTTCCCCATGTAAGTAGAAATGAGCAGACTAAAAAATTTTAAATTTATCCTAAGGATATTATGAAGCAACTAATAAGGTTTAAATAACATAAAGGGGCCAGTGAAGTTAATATTACTACAGATATATTAAAGATAGCATGTAAGATATTTTTTGTTACCTTGAAATATTATTTAAATATCGAGTCTGAAGACTTGGTGCTTATCAGAGGACTTGACAAATGCGACAGTAGTACCACTCCATAAATGAGGAAAAACAAACAGGGTTGAAAATTATAGGCTGATTACTTTGACTTCTGTGGTGGTAAGTAAATGAATGGAGACATTAATTTACAATCACATTAGAAATGCCTATGAAGAAAGAAAAAAATAATATAGCTTTATGAAAGGATACTCAGTAGTTTACAACCAAGATATTTCAGGTGAAATGGACAAGGGAGGCCAAGTTGCGGTGTGTAGCACTAGATCTTTCCAAAGCATTTCACAAAGTGGTAAATCAAATAGTATTAAGCTAAAAACCAGTGGAATGGATTACTCAGTGATTTAGTAAAGTAATTCTTAAAAGATAGAAACTAAATAATTAGGATAGCAAACGAAGTTTCAAAAGAAGCAGACGGGAGTGGCACAAGGTACTGTATTGAGACTGCCCCATGTGTTATTCTAATGAATGATTATATTGTTGGTTTAGGTTGTTCGTTGTTCGCCGATGACACATTGGCCTATAATACGATCAAAATGGGAATGGAGTGAACAATTGCAGGACAGGAAGCCTAGCTGGGCAGGGCAACATGAGATGAAGATAAATGCAAAGAAGAGTCAGCTTATTAGGTACATAGATAAAAAATTAAAGATTGGTTATAAGTTAGGGAAGAAAAGGTAATTGAAGACTTGAAATGTAAATACCTTGCCATAACATTTGAAAACAACCTCAACTGGGCACATTTGACAGATTGTAGAATAGGTTGCAAAATCCTTCATTTATTAGAGAGGATAAGAACTGATGGAATTAGCTTCAAAATTTTGGTCATACTATTTTTTGAATATGGTGTAAAGAAGGGCTGGTAGACTTGTTTATGGTAATTATCACAGAACGGAGTGGTGTGAAAGCTCGATGGTTAAGGCAATCGCTCTCAGAGTTTGGGGTACAGTGTTTTAATCCCAGTGGAGCCACGAATTCTTAAGAGTGGTGCTTGATCATATGAACTATGCTATGATGTTCCACAGTTTGGGTTCCACATTATGCTGTAGGTCTAGCCTAGCAGAATGCACGGCAAACCGAAACACTGCCATCAGGTTGTAATAACACGAGAATTTACTTTACCACAAAATACAATCAGTAACTTACGAAGGGGCATGATTTGGATTCAATGGAAGACAGAAGAAGAGTGAAGACAATGCTGGCAGTTTACAAGTCATATATTGGTGATGAGGTTTGAAAATATATTGGTAGAAGAATTAGTAGTTATACATGGAAGGAAGGGATGACCATGACCACAAGCTGGCACTCAATTTCAGGTAAAAGGGAGTGGGAAAGTTATATTTTGTAGGTAAGGAAGTCAGGAATTGGAATAAATTACCATGTAAATAATAATCTTCCAAGAATGGTGAAGGAATTTATACGTCATATAAAGGGCAAAAGTAGTCAGTTGGGGAAATTATACATGAAGACTTTAAGACAAAAAGGATGTGTACTGAAGCAAGCATTACACCACAATTAAAATTAAATTTAAAGTATGGATTTACTTCTTTCCATGATTCAGGGAGATTCTGAAACATTGTGCTTGGCAGAAATTATATGGTTGAACACACATGGAAACTAAGTAGAATGATTAGATGTACAAATATGGAATAATGAGAACAGCTTTAGCAGACCACAAAAATCAAGAACTAATGAAATATCATAATCAATTTCTGTATAACCATTAAGTTCTCTATTTTGTATGAAAGCAAAAGAACAATAAAACTGAAGTTCACAACTTATATCAAACTAAATTGATGGTATCATTGCAAATTTTACCTTCAGGGCAAGATTAGCATTGAAATACAAGAAAAACGTAAGTTAAATAATGCACTATTTCTAATATTATGCATATGTATGCTGTAAGAACACCAACCTGAGCACCAACAATTCCATTTCCACCATAAAAGTTCTTTGCGTACATGTGCATGGAGCCCCCTTTTCCCCTGGCACATCCCGACTGTTTTCCGGTGAGTTCTCCCAGAATAACGGCTTCCGGAACACCCATCAGGTAAGTCCAGCCGTGAGCTCTGTACGCCGTTATAACAGAGTCCGCGGGCCGGAGAGCTCCTTTCATACCGACAGCAACTGCTTCCTACAGAACCAAACAATCTCGTTTACAAGATGCGAGCGGCGACAACCTGCAAATACCGCACCACAAATCACCAAACGACAGATCACAGACCTGACCAGAATATAAATGACAAAATCCACGGATAGCTTTCTCTTTGTACAAACTGGCAGCTGCCGTCTCTATCCTACGGATGCAAGTCATCTGTTCGTAGTATTTGAGAGCATCTTCTCTCGTCAAGGAAACTGCAGTCGAAGGCCCGGACTCTAGTCTGTAGAGCTTGAATGGCTGCAACCAATTGTTACTCAGCTAGTGATTCAGTACCAATAACAGAAACAGCTAGCATTTCTAATGATTCTGAACATACCTTCGTCTCAAATTTTGCTTCGGAAGAAAAATTACTTCTCGATCCAAAGAATGAGGAAAGTGTTTTCTGAAATCATAAAGAAAACATTTTTAAAGCCAACAATACAGTAAAACCACACGTGTTTTTTCAAATCAAAATCCAGGTTTAAAAACACCAATTATTAGGAATTAAATCAACTATACTGTGAAAAATTTAAGATTTGATTTATCTACATTTCTGAAAATTTAGGGCCCTGTGTTGTTATGAAAGACACCAAGCATATTAAGCACTGTTACAAACCTCTCAGCAGAAGTGATTCTACAAGAATAAATATCTTTCTTTTGCACGACATTAACATTACAAGGTTATTAGAAATCCTTCGGTTATTTTCGAGTTGGCGATACCGCTGCCTCGCGACTGTTAACGTGTCGTCATCGTGACGTCACGTTCACGTACAGTCAATTTTTGTGGCTATTGTGCCCTCGCTACGCTCGGTCACAATAATTTAAAACTGTACAATATCAACATAAACTGATATCCCGAAGGTGCATCAGATGCAGGCGGCCGCTGGTAAGCGGCCGCAGATGTCCGATAACACACTTCCCGCGCAGTCCCGTTAGTGACATATTTTTATACGCGATTGACTGTACGTGAACGTCACGTGTCCATGACGTCACGTTCACACTCGCCAGGCGGCCGGAATCGCCAGTCGAAAACAACCAATCCTTCCACACCAGAAATAATATACTTCAGTTTGAAGACTAAAAAAATTGATAAGTTATATTTCATCCACATTGTAACTTGCAAAAATTTTATTCAACTTTAATTACTTCGCAATGAATTAATACATATCATCAAAACAAAATACATTTGACAACAATGATGTGTATCAAGATTTGAGAATTACCATTGAAATCTCAATGAAGTCAGGAAACATTCTGGCTGCAACATCCTTACTCACTTTGTACCATGTTCCAAACTTGCAGCACAAAAAGAAAGAAAAAGAAAATGAAGTCATGTTACAACCTCCTGCTGAAGTAAACAAGTCTCAACTGCTCACCAAGGTCACATCAGCTGATTTTCATTTAACATGTTGTTGTTGTTGGTGCTTTAGGGCGCGTCAACGACTTGGTCATTAGTGCCCTAACTCATTTAACATGTTGTATGTATCCATTTCATCCTGAAATCAGCTGGGTTTGGTGAAGACTAACTAGCCTGGATTCTCATTTTGGAAAGTAAGTTAACAGCTAGAGTTGCCTTTTAGAATTTGTTGGGATGTGCAGACTAAAAACATGTAAAATTGATAGCATTAAAATTTGTTTAACTATGACAGTTTCAAATGATGTTGCTTCTGCTAACACAGATACAGTAAAAAGATCATCCATTGCAAAATAGCAACAACAATGTTCAAGAATATGTTACGGGGGTAACATGACACAATGCTAACTGAAATCACAGTGAAGCCCATGTATAATGTAAGGATCACAAGTAGCTCAAACTGAAGAAATTAACAGCTGACACTGAAGGTAAACAAGAAGCGTCTTTGGAAAATATAGACAATTGAGAGGAACCACCATTTATGACGCGATGGAAGAATAGCATAAAAAAAAACAATCAGCTCCAACACAAACAGAAAATAGTATAACCGTTTTCAGGAATGTACACTTTCCAAGTGATAGAACACGAAGTACACATGATTTGAATCAGAGAGAACCACTCACTGCTGAATAGCATTTAAAGTTGTAAAAGTTTGAGGAAGGTGTTTGGGGAAATTAAAGTTAGGAAAAAACATATACCAGAAAGAAAAAGAGATGAAGTCAAAATACGAGGAAATGTAGGTATATTATTCAGGCTTTGGTGATGGGCTCAGACAAGGCATAGAAAAACTTGCATGTGTTAAAACTAAAATAATAAAACTAATAAATTAAGAAAACCAAAAATTCTATGATAAATTGGCTGCAAGGGCAAAGAGATGAAAGAGTAAAGAAAGTAAGTAGGATCATGAAAGGGAAAGGTGTGTCGGTGGAAGCGAAGATGGGTATCTTCCAACTCGGGGGACTGACACTGTTGATGCTATGTGACCTTTCTAGTTGGTGAGTACAATATGCCTCTTACTATTCATATAGTTGACTGACAGTTGCACCTATCTATGAAAAAGAGAATTTACTGCAAGAAAATTAGTTAATGACGTGGGAAGTTCCGCAGATGGCACGACTTACGATAGGAGAAGTCCGTGGTAGGATTGACGAAGATGGTAGTTTGCTGAATGTTATATAAGCCTTAGAGTGTGGCGGCGTGGATCGGTGTAGAGAATGTGAATACTGACAACTTTGATATTGGCCATTCTCCTTCCAAAATGTTTTTGAACTGCCTGTTAACTATTGCTTTCAATCAATTATTCACTCCCAAACATATTTTGTCCTGATGTGAGAACGAAGGCTTTCACGGCGTATCGCCTTATTAGGGCGCGCGGAGGCCAGACACTGTCAGTGCAGCGCTGGTACCCCCTGCAGCACACATCTAACCTGAAGATGGCGGCAGAGCCAGCCACCGAAAGCTCGTTGTTGTCTCTCTTCAACAACATACGGCGGAAAACACGCGAAGACTATATTTCATATTTTGTCCTTACAGTATGGGGCAGTACACACTGTTACTGTGGATAATTGGAGTAATACATACAGCCCTAATAATTATCAGGAGATTCTCTTACCAATTTGGTAGTATGGTTTTATTTCTAACTGGAGTGTATTTAAATAAAGATTGTTTACAAATACTGCAGTTTTCCACAGTAACAATGCATATCTATTTATAGTCACTAATTATACTCCACATGGCAAGGGAAAAACATGCTTGACAAAAAAAAAAAAAAAAAAAGCTTATCGAAAACAGATGGTGTTTAATTTAAGCACAGCTAAGAAAATACTGAACAAAAAAGTCATGTTATTATACACCTTCGCCAACGTTTCCAATGGGCAGATATCAGCACTGTAAAGCTTATCACATGAATCTCCATAAAAACATCCAGTACATCAAATTTAGTAAAACATGCCTTAAAGCAAACATGTTGATCAGGAATAGTACCAAATTGGTACAAAAAGCAGAAAAACAATGGACATGGAATGAATTAAGAATGTAATAGTAAAAAAGACCAACAAAATGAGGAAAAAAAAAACACACACACACAGTCCCCAAACAAATCGACAAATGTCAGGAATGCATCAACTTGCCAGGTTCACGCTTGAATTTATTAATGAATATATTACAGGTATCAGAACACAATATACATCCTTCGCACAGCAACACTGCTGTCATTTAATGTTCTCTGTCATCTTGGTCACTGAAACAATATCATACAGAACAACATATGCACACACGACACAGTAAACACAATATAAGATGGTAGAAATACTCCATCTTGTCACATCACAAAATTATTTCTATTCCAACAACAGGTACTACAGCCAAAACAAAGGACTACCTACAGAATTCCCAATCTCAAGACATCATGGAAATTATTTTTATGGACCACACAGAACACAAGATAGTCATAGAAGCAAATTACAGCATAATTTACTGGTGCAGATGTGACTAGTCGGTTGCAGTATATTGTCGTTGATGGAGAAGCCTATATTAATCTACACCCGTGTTTCTTAAAGCGGAATACACGAGCCCCTAGGAGTTCACCAGATCGTAGGGGGTTCGCGACAAGATTTACGTAATGGCGGACAGGCTATCTGAAGTGTATAACATGCACAATGGTGAATATCGCTCATTGTTGCCAGTAGCGGAGCTGAAAAAAGGTTGCAGTTTTTTGTTAAGGGGATTTGCCACTGCCTGGAAAATTCTATAGGGGTACGTGGAGCTAAGAGATTGAGGAACACTGATATAGACGTTACATAATGTCCCTCAAGGAGGTGTAATAGGACCACTACAATTGTTAATCTTTAAAAATGATCTTGGAGACGACATTACCAGTAGTCTGAGATTGTCCACTGATGGTGCAGTCATCTATAGGGAAATAAGGAAATTGGTCGACTGCTTAAAATTAAATGCAATCTTGATGTTATTTCAGGATGGGACAATTAATGGCAACTAAGACTAGACAGCAAAAAGGGCAATGCAATGTGCATAACTAACAAACGGAATTTGTTTGCTCAGCAGTACAAAGTAAAAATCTGAGTTACTGAAACAGTCAATTCACATGATGCATTCGGGCAACACGTAATGGACCTGCACATAACGTAGGTAATGCTAATTGTAGATTGCAATTCATAGGTTACATTTTGGAGAATTTTAATTCTCATACAACGGAGATTACAAACAAAACTCTCTCACATATTCACATTTGACTTATTCCCGTGCAGTTTGGGATTTGTATCACAAGGGGATTGATTGACAGTGTAGGAAAAGTACACACTAGAGTGGTTCGACTCATGACTGTTCGCCACAGTCCTTACGAGCAATGTCAGATTTTTGTGAATTGCAGAGTACAGATAACATTATTTGCCTAGCAGATGAACCAGTCCACGAAATTGTTACTGCGGTGTTTGCGCCATTCTGAGTAAATTCTTTTTTAAAAAATTGAAAAAACTCATAACAATATAAAATGTACCACAGATATAGAAAACTAAGGAACTAAACTTCCATTATACCCATTCAGCAGTCATAGAAAACACACACAGATAACATAAAACACCAAACCTTTAACAAGGCAGCACTAGCACAAAATGAACAGATTAAATACCATAAGACAGCATTAGTGCAGAATGTCTGAGAATATGACAATTTCACCCTGAAAAACTGAACGCACAGAAACCACCCAACATAGCACAGACTACAATATTGAAAATAATTTTACACATGATCTACACTAGTAAACACACAGAGAATAAGCAATATATTCAAGAAACAAGGATTACAACCTGGAAGCATTTAAACATAAAGGATGAATGTCGTAAGTACCAGAGTAACATACTAAGCCTTGCTTGTTGAAGACTTGAAATGTAAATATTTTGGTACAACATTTGATAAGTTCAACTAGGCAGAACACATTGCACAAATAGTAGAAAAAGGTTTCGAAACTCTGCACTTGTTGGAGAGAGTGATGAGGGGATGTACGAGAGAAGTAAAGGAATTGGGGCTACAAAACTTCGGTCATACCATTGCTTGAATATGGTGGTGTAGTATGGGACCCTCATTTTGAGTATCAAGTACAGGAGTTGGAAAGGGAGCAAAAAAAGGGCTCCTAGATTTTTCTCTGGAAATTACCGTCGAACACGATCAGTAATAGATATTAGATATGTGTGAGTGGAGCCTTTCCCGGCGTATCGATGCAACAAAATCTTCTCGGGTGTCTTGCCGGATGGTGGTGTAAAAACACGACGTTTCGACAGCTGACTCTGCTGTCTTCATCAGGTTTCTTGTGGTTGTCCTCAGCTGATGGTACAGATATGATAAAAGAGCTGGAATGGAATTAATTGGAAGAGAGGAGAAGGGTGAAGAGAATCATGGGAGTGTACAATGTGTATATTGGTGATGAGGCATGGAAAGATATTGGTGTGAGAATTAAAAGTAATGCATGGAAGGGAAGAAATGACCATGACCTCAAGCTGGCACTCAATTTCAGGTCAGGGTCAGGGATTGGAATAAGTTACAAGAGAATTGATGAATAATTTACCAAAAATGGTAAAACAATTGAAAGTTGAAATTGGTAGAGGGCAAAAGTAGCTGGATACAGGAAAGGGGAAAATGTGCATGTAGAGAAACGTGCGCTCCATCGCAGTTAAATTAAATTGGTCAAAACCAGATGAACGGCGGTGAGACTCAAATTCTGAGCCTCAACCAACAATCAGAACGCACAAGATCTCAGATTCTGGTGACATTTTCATTCGTACTTGCAGAAGAAGGTGTTCATTTTCCATTGACTCTTTTCCTTCAGAATATGCCTTTAGACACCAAAAACCTGTAGTGTTTAAAAAAACATTATCTCTACAGGCCTGTTAAAGTTTTGTAAAAGTTTCTGTTGCACCGTGCCCAAGTTTGAAGTAAAACTTGACACCATTGCTCGAAATTTACATCACTCATTTTTACAACTCTATAAGAAAATTGGATTCACAAGAAAATTAATAACAAACAACCAAATGACTCAACCGAGCTCAAAATCTTATTGAACGTGTATCACATGTTTAAAAATGGTATCTACAACATGTTTAAAAATGGTATCTACAAGTCCTGTGCTTCCAGTGTTGCCGTATTGAGCACTACTCGATACTTAAATTACACACCTCAGGTGGATGGGCAGCACACTTTTTGTAACGAGGTCTGTTACAAGGGAAGGAGCCACAGGGTGGTTTAAGGGATTCGTGACTGCTTGATACAGTCCTTATTAAAGCGTTACAGAACTGATTAGTAGACTAGGCTGGAAGTCTCTGGTAGATAGACTACACACGTTTTGTTTAAACTTATTGGTAAACATGCATATTCCCACTTTCACTTACGAGTGTAGTGAAATACTTCTTCCATCAACCTATTTGAGTTGGAAAGACAGGAAAGATAAAATTAGAGAAGTAAGGTGCCGGACTGATTCTTATATGAATTCTTTTTTCGCTCGTACCATTAGGGATTGGAATGCACAACAAGGAGATTAGCTTTGGTTCTGAGCACCCTCTGCCACCCACAATTTTGTGAATTGCAGAGTAGGGCCTATATATGTAGATGAAGGACATTAGACAGACAGTATTTATGTACAACTATGTTTTTTAGTTTAGGTAGCCTGCTGAAGGTGACACGGGTGGAAAAAATAGTCGGCAGAAAAAAATGTATTTCAGGGAAAGATCTGAGAAAGTTTGAAGCCACAATGAAGGATCTGCTTCAAGTATTCCAGGCCAGGAGAGAACTGTAAGAGAATGACAGAATTATAGTTGGTTTATATTGTGTGTTTTGAGGTAGCAGACATTTTTTAGCTTGGCATACCTGTTTATGGGCCAATTCTTGAGGATAAGTACAGGTAATAAGGGCTTATGTGTATATATGTGTGTTAACTTTGAAACAAGATTGTTCATTGAGTACAGTATGTTGTTGTTGTAAATATAATATAGCATCATAAATCAAAATGCTTATGCCAGATTGTGGGAGTAACAGGAAAAGTATTCTCGGTCGGAGCAGATGGCTTTGTGTGAGATGGGTGGAAGCTATTGTATTGGAGACACTATTGTAGGCTTGTGGGTTTGAGGTGTGTAAGCGGCCATTATGTGAGTGGTGGCTGCCAGTTTATTTTCTCTACTGTTTTTATAAGGGTGGCAATCTGGAATAATGAGAGATTTCTGTCAGCAACCCTCTCCTCAACCGAGCGAAGCCCCCCCCCCCCAAACCAAAATCCTGGATCTGCCACTGGTGGCTGCAGTAAACTGGAGGCTCAGATATTTGGTGGAAAAGTCAACAAGATGAGAAGTATGGAGTGAGGGTTAAAAATCATAAACCTGGGCATTATTGTTGATGAAAGGGAAAAAAAATGTGAAAATTTCAACTTTCAATGTGTGTGTACACATCTGTCAGTGTTGTGGCGCTGCCATCCCTATAAATTGTGGAAAATGATGTTTGCATATACATGCCATGACATAATAGGTGCTAATTATTGAAAAGGAATTACAAATTAGGATAAGGAAATGAACCACCACTTATCCTAGATAATAGTTGTGTGGTGTTACCAAAAAAAAATAGTAATTAATAAATAAATAAATAAACAAAAAAATAAATAAATAGAAACAAACGACACAGGTCTTTATCAACAGGAAAACATTATGGAGGATGAGTGTTGTAGGAGACCGCCTCACAGAATACCTGTTAGCCAGGAACATGGTAGGGGTAAGTTCATACAGAGGACAGGGAGAGGGGTAGTGATACCCGCATTGCAAAAAGAGCAGAGAAAATACACATTAGGATAGGGAAATAATGGTGGATGTGGGCAGTGAATACTCAGAAAAGGCAAAAACACACAAGATATAGAAATTTTCGGGTCTTGTCCATTATCACCAGAACATTATGAGGTGGTGGTGTTGTGGAAGACTGCCTCACAGGAAGACTGTCGGAGTATAGCACACAACCAGATTTTAAATATCTGGCGATTAAGCGAGTTGCAGCGAGATGTTGTGCAGGTTTCCAATTGGATATTTGTCTCGACAAACTGCCTGTTGTATCCGTGACTAAGAAGCCTAGTTGGTGCTAGAGACTCAACTGGAATCTCTATGGTCAATTAAAGTGATCTAGATTCCATATAGAATGTGTTAGGATACATGCCAAACAAACACTTGACTGCCTTACAACCCTTTCATGTCACCACCCACCAATGTCACATGCATGTAGTTTTTATCTCTCCTTTCTGAAGAATAAATAGTATTAATTACAACAGAAGAAAAAAGGAACTGGTTAGCAACGGATTAGAACACACTCATCCAAAATATACAAAGGCAGATGACACACAGAAATTGACTCTGATAATACTTTCCAAAGAAGCCAATTACTTTCACTCAAAATGAGTCTGCAATGAATGAAGTACTTAGGAGTGTGCCAAGCTACTGATGAAAATCAAAATTAATTTTACTCTCAGCCAACAAACGATGTTCAAACAATGACATGCATTTTTTCTCAATTAGATAATATTAGTGAATATAAAGTTATTAAAAAACAACAATATTATAAAAGTATAAAATGGGGGAAAAAACACTAGAAGTTGATGAAATGTATATCACACAGCTGGGTGTTAAGTTTTTGTGATAGAATCATCCTACAGTCTATACTTGCAAACATCACAGTTTCCAAATTTAAGATCCTGAGACTCACCAGTAAGCATATACATAAACTGTGCTTTTTGATACAGTTTATCTTTGTGTGTTCCAGAATACTCGTTTAATCCTCGACTACAGTTCAAGATCTGACAAAGAGAAAGTTACTACTGAGAAACATCTCATAACAAATGTTAAACTTCTGGTGTTACATTCTTGGTTGCACAGAAAATGTTTATTCTAAAAAAACAATCAAATACATGTTTTGAGTCTAGTAAATTGTTAAATGCTGGTTCCACTTCATCTCACCTAAAACGTAGCTTTTCTGGTGCTTGACACTGGAGCAAAAAGTAAACGCAAGCTGTAATAAAACAGAAACAATAGAGATAGCCCAAAGATATTTAATTCTGTGTCTCTTTTCCAATTTTCAACAAAAATACTGATTTTGCTTTAACTAAATGCATGTAATTACAAACAAAAACTCCTACTACAACAGTGGATAACAAGATACTGGCAAAACAGGAAATGTGTAGAGGTGAATAGCACTGAACCCCCCCCCCCCCTATGCTAACATAGTGCCTAACCTGAAATTTTACACAGTATTTATGGACAGAGCATTCTTTGTTTGTTTTTTTCACCGCACTAGCTTGTACTGCGGTGAGTAATGACTTCACCTATTCTTAAAAATGCTTTTACTTTGTACATTACATACACAAGGAAATAATGGCAAATGTGTGGCAGCATCTGTTGAGTAGCAATAATATTGAATGTGATGCAAACAGCAAATAATTATTAATGGAAGTTGCAAGAATTCCCATCTGTCTTACAAATTTTCCAAAAGTTTTCTAGGACCTTTCCAAATCATAATTTTTATTTCCAATCAAAATTCTTGCACACTGAAATGGTTTATCAAGTTATTCCTTAAAATATATTAAAAGTAAATAATAACTGTTTCATATTAAAGGCAGTTATCGGCCAGAAGCTGTATTTATGTGGAAGAAGCTTATCAAACCCCTTAACTGGTTCAGGTATGTAAAAGACATCTCATAATCTCGTCACGCAGTGAAAACTACCTTCAAAACTTTTTCAGTCCCTGAAATTTAACTGCTCTAAAACCCATATTACCTTCCTTCAACATCTTACTACAAGAAGGCTGCTGGCAAATTTCCTCCAGGTCAAACCAACATTCACTTGGACACAGCTCGAATCCTTCAGGACATACAAATCTCACCAGAACAAAAGTCCACGGGTCCATCACGGCTTTACCCAGATTAATTCTCCCACAACTACCCGCATAATAGGACAAAAATCAAATTTCCCCTTTTATTAGCAGCTCTTTATAATGTAAAACCAACCCACAGTTCACCATTCATCACTCACACCATTTTTTCTGTATCTCAACTGGTTTGATGCTATCATCCGTCTCTTTCTATCTTAAGCCAACCTCTTTATCTCAACACACCCCTTACAAACTATTTCCTCAATTATTTGCTTTATGTGTTCTAATCTTTGTCTACCTATACTTTCCTTACCACTGATAGTTCCCTCCACTAACTAATTAACCAATCCCTCATGTCTTAAAATGTGATCCACCATCCTGTCTTTTCTTTCTGCTAGGTTATTCCGCAAACTTCTTTCCTTGCCCATCATTTTCGAAACATTTTCTTTCGTACTTTATCTGTTCATTAAATTTTCAGCATTCTTGAACAGCACCAAATTTCAAATGTTTCAATTTTCTTTCTTTCCGGCAGTCCTACATTTCAAATACTTCAATTTTCTTTCTTTCAGGCTTTCCTTAAGTGCTGTGTTCACACATAGTTTTAAAAAGCTCTTTCCAATTCCTAGATCAATATTTGAAACTAAAACATTTCTCTTTTTACATGAAGGCTCTTTTCACTAATTCTATTCTGCTTTTAACAGGTTTTCAGATATTCTGCAGGAATCTCATCTATTCCAACCACCTTATTTGATTTAAAATGATACATAGTTTTATCAATTTCCATTCTTAAAACAGGATCTTGTCATCAAAGTCAACCACGCTACTTTTGAAATCACCCCAATCATAGTGTCTTTATGCATTCCTTCTAGGTGTAAGGGCATGAGCGAGACTATACTAGCCCCTTCCAACTAACCATCAACCTCTCATTCACTCTGTTCGCACTCTGGCGATTGAATGATTCCCAATCCCAAATGGTCACTGGCTGACAATGGTATCCTGAAGGGTAGGCGAAACAGGTCCAGACAGCATTTCAACCTCACCACCTCAATTTTGAGATACGATATCTCGACAACTAAGCAAGATATCAAAAAATTTTAATTCATTTTCAATTTGTCTCATCGAGGTACAAAAGACTCCAATGTCAAATTGTCTAGCCATGATTATCGCAGAATCCCCCTCATTTCTTGTTAAATAGTGCAGCTTCTTGGGTGATATAAGTTCTATTTCACCTTATTGAAATGCATAATCTAAACCAAAGTGCATATCCCTTCCTTCATATCACTTCAGGGGGTGGTTTGTGATTTTATAAGAAGGGTGGGACAAAGGAAGATTAGACATAATTGGAAACTAAAGTAAATCATTCTATATGCTGGTAAGACAACATTTTTAAGATTTTATATAGCTATAAGTGATATTTATAGTCTGTGTATTTATTGGGTGACTAATAACAAAACCTGTTTGGGCTATGTCAATCATCACTACAGGTCAGTGGGGAGGGTAGAGGCTTTATGCCTCCTTCAAACTGCAGGGTTCATAAACATAAACCTACAAATAACCACTAGAATCTACAAACTGAATTCTACACTTGAAAGAATTACTACTAAGATTAGCTCTCAGTTGATTCCGAGTCTCCTCCATAATGCAAAATACACTCAAAGAAATTTTATTGGGCATGAAAATTTGTACACAAAAC
Organism: Vandiemenella viatica; assembly: GCA_031002005.1. Classification (NCBI taxonomy): domain Eukaryota; kingdom Metazoa; phylum Arthropoda; class Insecta; order Orthoptera; family Morabidae; genus Vandiemenella; species Vandiemenella viatica. The sequence goes on from JARYHS010013630.1 coordinate 8,363,174, forward strand.
ACATTCTATTTTTCTGAATATCATCCTAAATCACGCATTTGTCAGCTTATGTTTTTGGGTGTTGTGCGAAGTACAGCCATTAGGAAAAAAAATGTTATTTCGGGATGAAAATGTAATTAACACACTCCTTAGGCATTAGTATTCAAGAAAATGAGTACGCGAAGTCAACAAAACAGCTAAGACAGGAGTATTACAATGCAAATCGTCGGGTTACGTACAGTAGTAGCCAATATGTAGAGCCATCTTTACCATGAATGTGTTTGATTTTCAAGTAGCTGCATTAGTGGAGGATGCAGTTAGGTTTAGATGCAGCTGGACCTGCATGAAGACTAATACTCCATGGTAAATCATGTTTTTTGAGTGAATACGGGGGCTGCCATACCGAATTCTAACTATAATGATGTTACAGGTGGCTCGAGACATCTATTGTTGCTAAGTGAGCAATGTGCCTAATCTTGTTGTGTTTAGGTTGAATGACAGCCTGGACCAGAATGATTACTAGTATTCCATGATGCTTAGTCGATTTTGAGTAAAGAAAACAGCTGCCACGCCAAATTCTGACTGTAAAAACGTCACAGGCAGCTCAAGATGTCTATTAATGCAGAGGCAGTAATGTGCGTAATCGTATGGTTCGGCGTGAATTACAACTTTGTTACATATTTTACAGTTGCCGGGTACACATAATAAGTGCCAAAGAAGGAGCTAGCCATATTTTCAACCCAAATTGACAGTTTTTTCGGTTTAATCCTAGACTGCGATTCCGCCACTGACCGGCGTTGACGTGACGTTGTTTTGACGTATTCGCTGTCGACTACCAACATAATTAGGTTTATTCCTTTTAGTGCTATTGTGACCGAACGTAGCGAGGTCACAATAATTTTAAACTGTACAATATCAACCTAAACTGATAACACAACCAGATGTTCAGTGTTTGATGTGTTATCGGATTTCTGCGGCCGGTCACAATAATAAATTATCTTTATGTTGGTACATCGACAGCGAATACCTCAAAACAACGTCAATATGACGTCACATCATTCGCCAGTCAGTGGCGGAATCGCAGTCTAGGATTAAACCGTTTTTTCTACTGGCCATATTTTGCACAGTAACCATGCTTTCTTTGGAAGTGTGAAGATGATAGTATTAAAGCATAAGTGTTTATGCACAAAATACTTAATTTTAACTGTTGATGTTTATTGGAACAATTTTTTATACAGGAATCTTTCTTTTTAAAAAACTGAATTCAGCATCCATATGGCACGTACAGGAGAAGTATCGGTCCATTAACGTATTTTAGTTTACAGCATTGACTGACGACAGCATACATGTCGAATCAGAGACAAATCATTTTACTGTCTACAGTATTAATAATCTAATGTATTACACATGGTAGTCAACCTGTTAGGAAGGTACAGCTATTTTAGCGTAGGTTGTTCTTACACTGAAATGCAACCTTAAACAGAATGGAAACTGACTCTGTATGTTATTGCAATTGGTTTCATAATAAGATGAAGGATCAACAGAAAAAGTATGCATGTCAATACTTGCTCCCTACATGCAGAATTCAGTTTTTTTCTCGACGAATGATACCTGAGGAAAAGCAACAATAAAATAAACCTTCTAAGGTGGTATTCTTATGTAACAGTTGCTATACACACAAAATCAATTAATGAGAGGACTCTAGGTTTAATTCTAGAGGGGGATACCGCTGCCTCGCGACTGTTAACGAGACGCTCGGTCACAATAATTTAAAGCTGTACAATATCAACATAAACTGATATCTGGATGGTGGATCAGAAGCAGGCGGCCGCTGGTAAGCGGCCGCAGATGTCCGATAACACAATCAGATGTTCAATGTTTCAGGTGAAGCTCGCATTTTATCATCATCCGGCAGTGAACCCGTGAAGATTGGTTGTGTTATCGGACATCTGCGGCCGCTTACCAGCGCCCGCCTGCATCTGATCCACCTTCGGGATATCAGTTTATGTTGATATTGTACAGCTTTAAATTATTGTGACCGAGCGTAGCGAGGTCACAATATCCACATGTTTTTACTGACTGTACGTGAACGCGACGTCACTATGACGTCACGTTAACAGTAGCGAGGCAGCGGTATCCCCATCTAGAATTAAACCGGACTCTTTACCATACTCTACAGCATCAGTCTCTTATATTGGGATTTGTGGAAAATTATTATATCCAAAGTGAAGGCTAAACTATCCAAAGCACCAGCTGCAAAATCTGAAAGAACTCTGTGTTAAATGCATTCTGTCAGCCTTCCTTCAGGATCAATCAATCAAATTATGTGAAAAAGAGATAATTAAACAATTACCGATAAACAAATAAAGCCCAAATACTTATTTTATTGGTATTTTATGTATGAGTAACGTAGCAGTGTCGGTTATTGAACAAATCCTCACAATAAGCTGCTTAACTTTAAAATAATGAAACAATACTTAAATGTTGAGTTCTGTTGAAACATAGTACTAACCTCCCGACGAGATGCTCTCCTACACATATTTCCAAAGTATCTGGGCAGCATGTTAGAATCTCAAACAAGACAAATATGAGGAATAGAAGAATAATGCACCGAATTCACTTTTTACAGGAAATTACAATTCGTCAAATTATATTCGTTTACATTCTCATACGGCAGAATCCAGAGGTCATTGCAACACAGAAATCACGACTCCAAAGATTATACACTATACAAAACTATTTCAAAGAAATAAATATACAAAACATTGTTTCCTCCATGTGTTTCCCCGCCAGGGTACGATACTAATGCTTAATTTTAATAATAAATTAGTCAGAGCCCTTGTTGTTAAGTATCACGGGAAAACGTTTATTGTGCAGTGGAGCTCATTTCCAGGGAGCAATTTCGATAAACGCCTAATAACCACTATGAGAAATATTTACACTACTAGACGTAAATCAATCAACGGCTGCTTTGATAATTTAATCTTATTTCTGACTTACCTACAAATGGAAACAGGCCGCTCTCTTATAAGGAAATAGTCCTAATTTAATGCCAAAAGTTATGAAACAGAACAGCTAGAAATTTAAATAATTATCTTAATACAATACATTAATACCGGCTCAGGCTTATTGAACAAATGACAGAATGATCATTTTTACTTCTAATGCCATAATTGTGTATTTTACTAATTTTTTACAAATAGGTTATAATTTATGAGTACAAAGGGCATTAATGTGTAAAAATACACTGCCACCATGTTAAAATCCCTAATTTTTTAACAGTTTTCTGCATGGATTTCTCCTGATAACCCCACGCATAATTCTTATTACTCCCTTTTTTTATTTTATTTAATTTAATTGCGATGGAGCGCAAGCTGCGGTGGCGATTTCCTTACATACCCATTTATCACAATTCCTGTATCTACACACTTTTGTCCACTGCAAAATTTCAACTTTAAATTCTTTCACGTTTTTGTAAATTATCCATCATTTCTCTTGGTAAGTTATTCCAATTACTGACCCCCTTAGCTACAATACAATACAAAACAATACATTCATTTTCCATTGATCCCAATATAAGAGACTGGCTCTGTGGGATGTGGAAAGTTGTCAATTTACAGATAAACAGTTGCATAACAAAATAATAAGTACACCACTAGATGGACAGTCATAGTATACATGGTACATTAAACACTTCCATTACAAAATAATACATACACCAGAAGATGAACAGCCATAGCATATACGGTACATTAAAAAAAATCCATAACAAAATAATACATACACCACAAGATGTACAGTCATAACATATATGGTACCGTAAACAATTACGTAACAAACTAAATACATACACCAGGAGATGTACAGTTATAGCATACATGGTAAATTAATTATGTGAACCATATTTACACAAGATACTGGCAGTTATTTTTTAGATACCTTAGAAATAAATTCTTCGACAGAGTAGAAGGAGTTGTCATTCTTTCAATTTTTTCCTGAATTTATTCTTATCATCTACTAGACATTTAATATGTGTTGGGAGCATATTGAAGATATGTATCCCTGAATATCGGGCCCCTTTTTGAACAAATGACAATGACTTGTAAGTCTTGTGAAGATCATTTTTACTTCTAGTGCCATAATTGTGTATTTTACTATTTGTTTCAAACAAAGTATAATTTGTTACTATAAAGGACATTAATGTGTATATATACTCAGATGCTAATGTTAAAATCCCTAACTTCTTGAACAGCTCTCTACATGAAGTTCTATTGCTAACCCCACACATAATTCTTATTACACGCTTTTGGGCTCTGAACACTTTGTCTGTATGGGTAGAATTGACCCAGAATATTATTCCATATGACAATAAGGAGTAAAAATAAGCAAAATAAACTAGCTGCCTCTTACGGAGATCACCTAAAGCTGAAATTGTACGAATTGCAAACGTGGCTGCTCCCAATCGCTTTAGTAAGTCAGAAACATGTACTTTCCAATTGAAATTATGATCAATATGCAAACCTAGAAATTTCACACTCTCTACCTCTTGAATGGACTGGCCTGCAAATTTTATGTCTATATCAGGTGTTAATCTGTGTGATGTACTGAATTGCATACAATTTCCCTACAGGATTGTGCCTGAAATCAAGTGCCAGTTTTTGATAATGATCATCTTTTCTCTTCCATGCGTTACTCCAAATTCTTACATCAATATCTTTCCACGGTTCATCCACTCTGTACGCTCCCAAGACGCTCTTCACCCTCCTCCTGTCTTCTGAATACTTTCTCTCTATGACCAAGAATATCATTTCATATAGCATTAAGGAGTTAAAATAAGCAAATATAAACCAGTATCCTCATACGGTCACCACCTATTGCTGAAAATGTACGAAATACAAACTTGGTTGCATCCTATATTGCTTCATTAAGTCAGAGACATGATCAATATTCAAACCTAGAAATTTCACACTCTTTACACCTTGATAAACTGACCTGCAAATTTTATGTCTATGTCTTTTGGTTATCTGTGATGTACTGAATTTCAAATATTGAGTTTTATCAAAACTTAAGGATAAGCCAATATGTGTTAACCAATTAGGTAAGGGTGTCAGGGATTGGAATGAGTTACCAATAGAAATGATGAATAATTTACCGAAAACTTTGAAAGAATTTAAAGATAAAATTTGTAGAGGGCAAATGTAGGCAGGTGCAGGATAGGAAAATAATTCAAATGAGTACAAATATAGCTTGTTCTGTTGAATGACCCTTTTGAAAACCAAATTGTGAATGAATTAGAATATTTTTATTTTTGAGGTGTTGGTGTTAACTCTGTTGTACATTGTTTTTTTTTTTTTCAAATATGTTAGTAATGAAACAGGAAGGTAATTCGATACAAGTAACTTATCCAACTTTTTATAGAGTGGTTTAATTACAGCACGATTAAGCGTTTCTGGGAAGGTATACCCCAGTAAAGATAACTTAGTATATTACTCAACTCAGTGGAACACAGTTCAATTAATCTGCTGGAAATCCCATTATAACCACGTGAGTTTTCACTCTTAGGAGACACGAAAGCATTTCTTATTTTTCCAAAGTAGCTAAATTTATAGACTTAGTGTCAAATTTTTCTCAGAAGCCTGTGTTAACAAAATTAATATTGTCCGTCACTGAGTTATTGGCAGTCAAGTAATCGGCAACACATAAGTTTTTTTATTAAATATATCAGCAATTGGAAAACTGAATTCTTCTGAATATTGTTTAATATAAATTTCGTTGCTGAACTGATTATTTTTCTCTGTTTCATATTTTACAATTTACCCAATTTTATTATCAGAATCATGAATCTCATATTTGCGGTGCACACTGTTACATTCATTAATACGCTATTTTGGTATTTCTAATGTGTTTTAATATTAGCAATATGACTATTCCGAAAGGCAATATATAACATCCTTTTAGAAATGCATGCGTGCGTTCCATCACAATTAGATTAAATTAAATTGATTGAATACTTGCATCTAATTTAATTATGATTCAGCTCTTGTTCCGATGGCCGTTTTCATGCAAATCAATTTTTCCCCCTTTTTCTTTTCTTACCTACTTTTTCTCCACTAATTTCAATTTTAAATTCATTCAGCATTTTCAGTAAATTATTCGTGATTTCTATTAGTAACACCGTACAGCAAATTGTAAGACTACAAAAACCTTTTTTCAAAAATGTATGCGTTCTTTATTTGTATCTCAACCTTCTCAATTTGAAAACGATACTCAAAATATTGTATCACCCACAGTTTTGCACAAATCGCATACGTTTGCAATTAGTGATAAAGTAATATTATAATTTACACAAAAAACACCATTTCGCCGGAAGATGGAGCCTGAGGCAGGCTTCGAAACGTCGCTCTACATTGACGCGCTACCTTGGTCACTGCAGTGGCGGATCCAGGATTTTGGTTTGTGGGGGGGGGGGGCTAGGAATTTGGTTTGTTGGGTTTCGGTGGGGGCTTGACTCGGGCAAGGAGAGAAATCTCACATTTTTCCCAGGATGCCGCCCTTATAAAAACAGTAGAGAAAAATAAAAAAAAAGGTCCCCAAAATCCATGTCGTGTCGTCGGGGGTGTCCTTTGGTGCTTTTGGGGGGCCCCATGGATCCGCCTAGAAGATTTTACGCAACTGACTCACCGAGAAAACTTACATTCGTTCAACACCATTTAAAGCTCAGAAGCTTGCGCCCCTAGCGGCAGACAGCGAACATCACACAGATTAATACCAGATATAGGCATAAAATTTGCAGGCCAGTTCGTTCAAGAGGTAGAGTGTGTGAAATTTATAGGTTTGCATATTGATCATAATTTAAATTGGAAAGTACATGTTTCTGACTTACTAAAGCGATTGGGTGCAGCCACATTTGCAGTTCATACAATTTCAGCTATAGATGATCACCGAATGAGGCAGCTAGTTTATTTTCCTTATTTTCACTCCTTAATGTCATATGGAATAATATTCTGGGGCAATTCTACCCATAGAGACAAAGTGTTCAGAGCCCAAAAGCGTGTAATAAAAATTATGTGTGGGGCGAGCAGTAAAACTTCATTTAAAAAGCTGTTCAAGAAGTTAGGGATTTTAACATTGGTGGCTGAGTATATATGCATATTAATGTCCTTTGTAGTAACAAATTATACTTTGAAACAAATAGTAAACTACACAATTATGGCACTAGAAGTAAAAATGATCTTCACAAGGATTACTATTCACTGTCATTTGTTCAAACAGGGGTTCGATATTCAGGGATACATATCTTCAATAAGCTCCCAGCACATATTAAATGTCTAGCAGATGACTAGAATAAATTGAGGAAAAAATTGAAAGAATTTTTAATCTACAACCCCTTCTACTTTGTCGAAGAATTTATTTCTAAGGTATCTACAAAAAAACTGCTAGAAGTTTGTTTAAATATTGTTGGCATACTAATTAATGTACCATGTATGTTATAAATGTACATCATCTGGTGTACGTATTTTTTTGCCAGGCAATTGTTTTTCTGTAAATTGACAACTTTCTACATCCCACCGAGTCGGTCTCTTATATTGGGATAAATGGAAAATGAATGTATTGTATTATTGTATTGTTGAAACCAGTTACCTTACAAGAGCAGAACTAGCAGTCGTCGGTGTAATTTCACTGCTCCCGACGGGCCATACAGATGCCCAATCGTAACGTCTTATTCTTCCCTGCCACCTACCTTTCTAAATCTTCCACACACACAACACAAGCGATCTGTGGCCCCCAAGGTTTATTGACGTCGCCTAGTTTCACTATGAAGTAGGCATGGTAGACCTTTTTCACGAAAGTTGTAATGTTTCTTCGGTCTTTTTTCACCACTAGTGCACCACAAATATAACAAAAATTGTTCAGAGTGATTCAACAGCATCGGGTAGACATTGTACACTAACACGTATTTCTATCCTCAAACACAACACTGTGGCTTAACAATAGACATCAGACATCTCGCCGAGAAACATTTTTTTTTTTTCTGTTGGGTGAACCGTTCTTAAACGAATGCAATTTTTGATGGCACTAGTTATAGGTACGCATTATTATTAGTGGCTAATGGCCGCTTGCGTTTGACGTATATAGTAAGTATGACACTCAGTAGCTTATTGGCTGCATATTTTATTTACTAATCCGTGTATTGTAGTTACTAATCGTTTACGAGTAGGGCTAATAAAACTGGCTTGGAAACGCACTCCATTTAAGAAGAAAAGCCGTAGAAACTTTTCTTCAGTCTGTTAGTCCCATATCCATTAATTTATAGTACATTCCATTCTCCTGTATTTTCAGTATTGCTATTAAAATCATGCATAAGAAATAAAATATTTCGTCAATAACCGTTTGCGTTTAGGTTACAATGCAGCCTAGACCACAGTAATAGAGGCAGATACAATATGAAAAATTGGGTATCGTGTGCTATGGTTATGTTTCACTATGTTCCAAGCTATATTAAGACATAAACGCTAAGGAAACATTTATAAAATATGATTTTGTCAATAACCGTTTGCGTTTAGCTTGTAATGCAGCCTGGACCATAGTAATAACGATAGGTAAGACGTGGAAATTGGATATCTGTAATATCGTTTCACTGTGTTCCAGGCTGGATTACGACCTAAACGCTATTGAATTCATTCCTGTACTACTAGTGCAAAATTAACGACACCACCGTATGAGACGTATTTATCAGTGCTGGGACAATAGTGGAAAATTAATGCTCGGATATAGTAAGTTTCGAAATTGGCTAGGGCGATAAGAAAAAAAAAAGTTTTTCGCATCAAATATTGTGCAACAAGTTTTATAAGATGATAAAAAGTGCATTTTCACATTAACTGTTTTACAACAAGGTAAAATAAATGTATTTGAACGTTAAGTACAGTGGCATCTACGGAATTTATTAGCGGGTGACCGATTAATGAGCAGCGATAAGACGCTGGCACTGATGTGTTTCGGCCAATCGCAAGAGGCCATTATGCGCGAATAGTTCTGGGCACTGGTAAATAGTGCTAACAAAAACTAATTTTACTACATTTGTTTATGGACGGTTCACCCTAAAGAAAAAAAAATAAATGTTTCTAGTCGTGATGTCTTATTACTACCAAAATTAACTCTCAATTTGAATGTACTTATCCTTGGTTTCTGGGCGTGAAGCCTGCTTTACATTGCTACAAAAATAACTCACATTTCTTCGGCACTTCTCCTTAGGTCCTGATCTCCAATTTAGTCTGAAACTACTATTTGACCGTACAAAGGAGTTTTCCTTATCTGCACTTTTTGCTTAATAACAGTAATTGCATTGGCGAATTATTGTCAGTTGGCGCATAAACCTCGCCTTGATATAATACAATTCGTCTTTCGTGGACATTATCTAGGTTTGTAGATCAGGAAATTTGGTAAGACTAACTGAGGAAGAGGTTTTTATCTTCGTGACGGGTCAAGGAGAGAGCGTACTCGTGATAAGAAGTGACCTGCGGGTTCCCTATATCTGATACGAACAAACACTACCATCATGAAAGTGACAGCATTAATGTTCACAATCAGAACATTTCACCATTATTGCGGCTAGTGCGATGCCAAACTTACAATCTCCTTATCGGTTTCACGTAACCTTCGACTGTACTCTCCTATAACGAATCTTGCATGTCTAGAAATATGAACCACGATTCTGTGATTGCTTATGTGAGCGTTTTTCACGAACTTCTTCCCTATTATTTCCATAACAATTTTCCTTCTTTCTGGTACTATTAAAGGTTTAATTCTAGATGGGGATACCGTTGCCTCGCGACTGTTAACGTGACATCGTGACGTCACGTTCACGTACAGTCATCATTTATTATTGTATTGTGCCCTCGCTACGCTCGGTCACAATAATTTAAAGCTATACAATAATAACATAACTGATATCCCGAAGGTAGATCAGAGGCAGGCGGCCGCTGGTAAGCGGCCGCAGATGTCCAATAACAAAACCGGATGTTCAACGTTTCAGGTGAAGCTCGCATTTCAATAATAAATTATCTGCTGTTTTAACTTCGACAAGTAATAACACGTATTTTACGCAGATGACTGTACGTGAACGTGACGTCACGTTAACAGTCGCGAGGCAGCGGTATCCCCATCTAGAATTAAGCCCTATTAAAACCTAGACTGTACTCCATAAACACCCCGTTTTAAAAACTTAAGTGTTTAAAACTAAAATATTTCTTTCTATTTTTGAAGAAAGTTCATTTCACTAATCCTAACCTAGTATTCGTATTTCGTAGTGCTTCAGCCATCCGTTGTAATTTTATCTCCTTAACAATAAGATTATATACTTCTATTACTGTCAATATATTATTATTATTTTCTGATAAGCCCATTAGTACTACGCAAAGTACTCAGAAGCGTTCGCTTTCCTTTGTGCCCATATTTCCTTCATACACTTGCTGTGGGCTTCTTTTCTCTCATAATAATAATAACAATAATAATTTCTTATTGCCAATATGCTTGTGATACAAGTTTCTAGCAAAGTCAATACAAAAGGTACATTAATACATATATTTTTTACAATTGATGAAGTTTGTACACTACCTTATTACATAGATAAGATTTTATTCCAATTTTGAATTCATTCCCAGACAATATCTTTAGATGAGCTGGAAGCTTATTATATAGCCTGGCTCCCATTTCATAGGCACTCTTACCTGCTGCCTTAGAGTTATGTCTTTTGATATGAAGGTCTGCCTTGGTACGAGTGTTATATTTATGAATTTCACTATTTGTGTGGTTAAAGTGAGGATTATCTTGAATCAATAGTAAAATACCGTAAGAATATTTTCCTGTCTAAATATTTCTCTGCATGATTCTTTTCTATCTAGCTTATACATTATTCTAATACATCTTTTCTGCAGCAGTGGCAATCGATGCATATTAATATGACAACAAGATCCTCAGACTTCAATACCATACATCATATGTGGAAAGATTATTCCATAGTATGCAGTTTTTAGAATATTGCTGTCCAAGACTTTTGATAACTGGTTTTTTAATTTAATTTTAATTTAATTTAATTGCAATGGAGCACAGGCTCCGGTGGCGATTTCCCTACACACCCATCTTCCCCCTATCCTGCACCTACCTACATTTGCCCTCTACAAATTTTATCTTTAAATTCTTTCAAAGTTTTCGGTAAATTATTCATCATTTCTCTTGGTAACTCATTCCAATCCCTGACACCCTTACCTAAAAAAGAGAATCTTCTTACACCCTTGTGCCTGAAATCGAGTGCCAGTTTGTGGTCATGGTCATCTTTTCCCTTCCATGCACTACTTTTCATACATATTGCAATATCTTTCCATGCCTCATCGCCAGTATATGCCCTGTACACTCCCATGACCCTCCTCATTCTCCTCCTGTCTTGCATTGAATCCCATTCCAGTTCCTTTATCATATCCGCCACTGATTGCATTCTGCGATAATTTCCAGAAACAAATCTAGCAGCCCTTTTTTGCACCCTCTCCAACTCCTGTATTTGATACGTAAAATGAGGGTCCCATACTACACTACCATATTCGAGCACTGGTCTGACCAAAGTTTTGTAACCCAATTCCTTGACTTCTCTCGTACATCCCCTCATCACTCTCTCCAACAAGTGCAGAACTTTGAAACCTTTTCCTACCTCCTGTCATATGTGTCCTGCCCAGTTAAGTTTGTTATCAAAAGTAATTCCAAGATATTTACATTTCATGTCTTCAGCAAGCAATTCTTTCCCCACCTTATATTCATAATTAACCTTTTGTTTTTTATTTGTCTATCTAATAAGCTGACTCTTCTTTGCATTTATCTTCATTCCATGTTTACCAACCCAATTAGATATCCTGTCCAGATCACCCTGCAACTGTTTACAATCCTCTAGCCTTTTAATTCTTTTATACAGCATTATGTCAACTGCAAACAATCTAATTTCAGATAGTAAACAATCAACACAATTATTCATTAGAATAATGAATAGCAATGGTCCCAATACGCTACCCTGTGGCACACCCATTTTTACTTCCACTTCTTTTGATACTACATTTCCTACCCTAACTTTCTGTTTTCTACCTTTTAAAAATTCTTCTACCCAGCAAATGACTTTTTATCCACTCCAATGGTTTTTACCATATTTACTACCATTTTATGGCTTACTCTGTCAAACGCCTTAGACAGATCTAGTGCTACACTATAAATTTGGCCTCCCTTGTCCATTTCATCTGAAATATCTTGCATATATCCCACCAACTGAGATTCGCATGAATATCGTTGCTAAAACCATGTTGCCTGCTTGAAAACCACTTACGTTCCTCACATATATTTCTGATGTGGTAGCATATCAATCTTTCCATTAATTTACCTACCACTGATGTTAAACTGATTGGTCTGTAATACTGAACTCTATTTCTCACCCCTCCCTTATGTACCGGTACTACTATTGCACTTTTCCAGTCCTGTCTAGACTCAATTTAAATAATATTTCAAGATAAGGTACAATGTCACAACCGGCCATCTTTAAGATATCTGTAGTAATATTATCTTCACCAGCCCCTTTATTTTATTTTATTTTTTCAGCTTTCTTATTTCCTTCATGATTTCCTCAGGATGGATATCAAATTTTTTACTATCATCATTTCTAATTTTGTTGTTAAGCTCGTTCTCCGAATTAGACCCTCCTGTTTCTGATTCATTGTCCCTAATGCTTTCACTGAACCAGTTACTTAAAATCTCTGCCTTTTTCAAATCGTCAGTAACTTCTTCTCCATCCTTATCTATAAGTGTCTCTACACCCTCCCTTCCCCTCAGTTTCCTGATATAGCCATAGAAATTTCTAGATGCATCAGTCAATGGTCCTCCTGCACTGAAAATACTCTTCATAAACCCATCTTTAGCCATTTTCTTTGCTGTTATTAAGTCCTTGTTTAGTTGTTTTAAATATTCCCTACTACCCTGCTGTCTCTTAACTCTGTTATGTTCTTTTCTTACCAACCTCTTTAACCTCCTCACTTCCCTATTATAGTACATAGGTTCTCTACTTCTCTTTATTTTCTGCTTTGGAATAAAATTTTCTTCCCCCTTTCTTATTATCTCCTTGAACTCTTCCCACCTTGACTCTACTGTACCTGAACCTTCCTTCCATTTGCTGAATTGTTCTCTGAAATATCTCTTCAAATTTGAAACCTGTGCCTTTTTATAATTGTACCTATTTCCCCCTTCAATTTTGGCTGCTGGTTTACTGAATCCTCTAATATCCATCAGAACTGCTTCATGATCACTTATTCCTTCAGTTACTTGATCTAAAAAGGTTTTCATCAGGCTTAATTAGAAATATATCCAAAATATTTTGCCCCTAGTGTTTTGCTCAACCACTTGTGTAAATCCTCCTTCCCTTATTAAGATATTTGCAAATCTTTGTTCCCTTGTGTTATTTATCTTATTCCCTTCCCAGTTTACACCTGGTAAATTTAAATCCCCGCCGATGATGATCATTCTATTCTCACCTCTGAAATCTGAGTATGAATTTAATTTCTCCCCAAGAGCCTCATCCTCTTCTGTCATTCTTCCGCTGCGGTAAACAGCCAACATTCTGATTTTTTCTTTTTTACTACCCCAGAAATCTATCCCAAGTAACTTATGTTCTTGATCTATGAACGCCAGTGAACTGTGGTAGTTTTTGCTAACTAGTATGAAGACTCCTCCACCAATTGCTCCTCTATCTCTGCGGTACACTCTGTAACCATCAGGAAAAACCTCACTGTCTAGTACTTCTTCTTTTAACCAACTCTCTACCCCAATTATTACTTGTGGTTCGTGCATCTCTAGTAAGTTTGCAAATTCGATTACTTTGTTCATTATACTTCTACAGTTTACCATTAACACCCTTACTACTGGCTTTACATTTTCAGAATTTATCTCCTCTTTCCCACTTTTACCGCAGTCAGTTATTGTTTCAGCCATTTCATCTATTTCTTTAATATCTTTGACTTTCCCCATCACGAATCTACAATCAGTATCACTTTGATAATCTATTTCTGTCCCTTCACCAGCAGCCCATAACCTAAAAAAGGCACAGTCCTGACCCCATCATCACTGGAAACGGGCTCCCTCACTGCTTTAACTAACAACTCAGAAAGTACTCCCTTCCCCCTTCTATTTAGGTGTAGGCCATGCTTAGTGAAACCCCACCTAGCAATGGTGTTCAAAGGCACAACCCCCAACACAGAACTAATGCCTTTCTTGATTAGAAAAATTCTTTTACTCACTTTTTTGCATACAAAATCAACATGTGGCTTCCATGTTAGGAACTTGTCAACATATATTCCTAGGAATTTGTATTCATATGTTTCATAGATGCTTCCTTGACTAGTTATTAATCTTAATTTATTGTCTATATCACGATTTCTTAATTCAAACTTTATTAAACATGTTTTTTTCTTATTACAAATTAATCCATTTACATCAAAGTATTCTGGTAACTCATTTGCGGTCTTAGTAGCAGTTGTCTCTAATGTGGAATCATTGCTATCCCAGCAAATTGTTGTAGTGTCATCTGCATATGTTATAATTCTACTTTTATTTGGTATATCCATATCATTTATATACAAAACAAATAGTAAAGGACCAAGTACATATCCCTGAGGGACACCACATCTAACTACATCCATTTTTTATTTTACCTTACTTACCGATTCGCCATTTTTAAAATAAATTTCTGTGTATTGAGGTTTATTTTGGATGTAGGATGACAGTAGTTTATTAGCTAGTCCTCTAATTCCATAATTTTATAATTTGTGAAGTAGTAGGTGGTTATCAACACAATGAAATGCTTTTGAGAGGTCTAGGAATAATCCAGCAACTTTATATTTTTTTATCTAATTTTTCTAAAACCTCGTGTATAAACTGAGTTAGAGCAGAAGTAGTGGATAACTCCTTCTGAAAACCATACTGGAAGGGATTAATGATGCTATTTTGTAATATGAAGTTATTTAATCTCACTAGGATAACTTTTTCAAATAGTTTGCTCAGAACAGAGGTCAGAGTAATAGGTCTGTAGTTACCAATATCTCTCTTGTTGCCTTTCTTAAATACAGGCCTAACTATGCTGATTTTCAGACAATTTGGAAATTCCCCATTTGCTATGGATTCATTTATGAAAAATGTCAATGGCTTTAGAAGGGTTTCCTTACACTGTTTCAATATAAAGGTAGTTATGCCGTCCCACCCACTAGAGTTCTTATTTCTTAAATTTTGTATAATACTACTTAACTCTTCTTCCGTTGTCTCATACAAAAATATTGATTTATTGATGGAGTAATTAATTCTATTATCTTCACCCGTGAAGACTACATTGCTATTATCTTCAATTACTCTATTGCTACTCATGGGTTCTCCTACATTTAGGAAGAAATCATTAAACTTGTTGCTAATATTACTGGGATCTTTTTCTATTTTTCCATTTGCATTTAATTCAATATACTCCATCTCCTGCTTGTCCTTTCTTACATCATTTATTAGACACCAGGTGGTTTTCCCAATGTTATTTGAATCAACAATTTTTTTCCCATAATTTCTGTAGTTCACATCGAAACATTTTTTTATAAAATTTATACATATTTTTGTGGTATGTGAGACCTGATGACTGATATAAATGGTACATATCTTTCATTTTTTTCTTGTATTGCTATAATATTTGATGGTAGTTTAATTTTGGTTTTATGGTTTATCTGTGTTTTCTTTGTTGCAATTAGACAAAAATGGTTAAATGATTTATTAAAATTTTTGTAGAAAGCATCCCATTTTTTATCTACACTATCAGCAATAAATATATCCATCCAAGACTCTTTTTACCAGGTGTTTGTTCTTTGGTGTTTTCATCTGTTGTTTTTCTGAATTCCCTTTCTTCATATATTTCACTTTTAGTTGTAAAATTTAACACATCAATGTATTGTGCCTGATGGTCAGACAAATAACTGTTTATAACGTTAGGCAGAATATGTTTATCATTCAGATTGGTAGCAATATGGTCGATAATTTTTGAACTATTTGCAGTAATTCTTGTTGGGGAGAAAATGGTGTCTCTAATATTGTAGATATTAAGGAGATCAGTAAGTTTTATGTAGGCTATGTCAGCTTCATCTACATTTATATTGAAATCTCCTGCCAAAACAATATCTGTGCTACATCTAATAGTGTTCTGTAGTAGTAGATCCATCTGCTCAATAAAATTAATTACTTTAGAACCAGGTGATCTATATATACCAATAACAGTTAGTTTACTGGAGATGTTTGATATAGTTATCCCTGCAACCTCAAATGACATTTCGCAGTAAAATTTATTAACACCTCTCAATTTGTTTGCTTTCAATCCATTTTTTGCATATATTACAACACCTCCACCCTTGTGATCTGTCCTATTGAAGAAGTCTCTCAGTTTGTCATTGCTAATCTTGCAAAATTTGATATTTTCATTATTTAAACTATGCTCAGTTATTATAGCAATATCTGCACTAATACTATTCATAAAGTTTTCAAGCAATTCAAGTTTATTAGATACATATATTGTATATTTAGATGTAGAATTCTAAGACCATGTTTATTACTAACATTATCAGAACCTTGGTTTATTTGATTGACCTTTATGTTTTCACCATCGAAATTTGCTTCAAAGTTTTTCAGATCAGATGAGTTTCCATCTTCTTTGGGTGGGTTGTGACAATATCTCACTAAGGATGTATTATTTTCTTCTGTGGCCACCGAAAATCCTCACTTCTTGATGGTGGATGTCTTTCTCTGGCAGGTTGTTGCTGGTCTTTTCTTATATCTTCCCTCCCGATCAACTTGCCACTTGTGAATTTTGGATTTAAATATGTCTCCGTTTTCAATATCTTCTGGAACAATTCCTGCTAATTTGAGGTCTTTCTTGATTTCTCCAACCCATTTCATTGTATCTGATATTAATTTACTTCGGTTTTCATAGAATTCAACTATTTGTCTTGTCAGTCTATTAGGGTTCATTCTTTTGATGTGTCCATAAAATTTTAGTCGGCATTTTCTAATATCACTGACTGTTTAATATATATATATTAATACCATCACAGCATACCTTTTTTTCTTAATGTGTCTCATTTTAAATTTTACTTTCAATTTTCTGATTGCTCCCTCTACACACAAGTAAAATATTAACTGCTGCTTGTTTCCAGTAATTCTCCGATTTTTATTTTGGTTACGAATAATTGTTCTGTATCAACATTTTGTAACCGACTTCTTTAAAATTTTAAACAGATTGTCCCACCTAACACCATTAAAAGATTTTTCACACGTCAAAACTCCCTAAAGCCTAAATGATCACTTTCATTCTCAGACCTGCTTACATCCTCCTGTAGTACGAGCTGCACTGAATACCATGCACAGGCTTCCCCTTCAGATCTTGAAGGACCTTTGTTTAGGTATACCTAGTTTCAAAGTTTATCTCCTCTCCACACTACATTCATGCTTCTTCCTGAATCTCTATTAAAGAGAAGGCAAACACGAGTTTTAGATGAATTTCCTTGTAACCGACTGACAAGTTTCTCATTAGCACATAGGTCTACAAATCGTCTTGTCCTCCGTAATTTTTGTGTACACTGTATGGTATCTGAGACAACATACTATACCGTGGCAGCACATACCTTTGGTTTCTCAACTGGCTGTTGTTCCCAATAACTGTCACACTTATGATTATACCATAGCCTTTATAAGATCTATTAAACGGAAGTCCTTACTATTGTTGCCCAGTGTAGTGAGGAATTTCTGGCACATTCAAGTCTATTAAAGGCACTCAAGCAACTACTTGCTTCCCATGAAGTGTAATATTCCACCTCCTTCTTAATGATTTAATGCCCCAAATTTCCTTTCTTACACATACCCTGCTACACCACTGAGTTAGCCATTAGCAGTAATGTTCTCCAGCTCTCTGAATATACATGTTGACAAGGTCACTTGGTCCAGGAAACGCTTTGGGCACAGCC
The DNA here is from genome assembly GCA_031002005.1 of Vandiemenella viatica. Classification (NCBI taxonomy): domain Eukaryota; kingdom Metazoa; phylum Arthropoda; class Insecta; order Orthoptera; family Morabidae; genus Vandiemenella; species Vandiemenella viatica. The sequence goes on from JARYHS010013630.1 coordinate 8,381,215, forward strand.
TATATAAAGAAGTATGCCAGTACTGACCTGTAAGAGTTTAGAGAAACCTCAGATGGTCCACTATACTCCCAAATGACATGGAAATACTCCTCCAGGCTTGATTTATTGCTGTTATTTAATTCCAGTTGTTCTCTTCTTACCAACATCTTCAGCTTTCTTGCCACTCTCATTTTTCATTGATAAGAACATTGCTTCCTCTCTAATGTACTTGAAACGTCCTTCCATTGGAATCTGTGCCTCCTCACAATGTGTGTATGTGGCTTTTTGGGCCACTAGTTTACTGAAACCTCTCATATTTTTCACAATTGCTACACAAATATTTATCCCCTGCAATCCAAAAATCATCATCAGCCTTAATTAGGAAAGTAATTCTTTTGTGTATAGTTTGCATTCCTCCTTTTTTCACAAATGTTTCAAAAAATCATTTATTCTCTTCTATTATTAATCATAATTCCTTCATAGTCTACACCTATTTTGATCAACCTGCTATATTAATATGCATTTAGCTTCTGCTCCCAGCATTCAATCAGGTTATTTATTTCTTCCACTATCCATTCCATCCTTGTAATTTATGTCTTTTCTACAAATGCCATAGTGCCAACTTCCTCCGTCTTTGTTTTAAAGTCAATAATTCTTGATGGACCACATGCCTCCTTGAACCTAGTCTCTATCCCATTCCCTCCTAATCTACTGAACTCTTCATTATATTCCTACAATCAACTGAAATTACTCTGATTACTGGCTTTGATATATATTTTTTTTGCTGTCATCAGTCTTTCGACTGGTTTGATGCAATCCTCCACCCCTTCCTATCCTGTGCTAACCTCTTCATTTCTACACACCCCTTACAGCCCACGTCCTCAATTATCTGCTTCATATATTCTAATCTCTGTCTTCCTCTACAGTTCTTACCTTCAACTGTTCCCTCCACTAACAAATTAACCAATCCTGCATGTCTCAAAATATGACCTACCAGCCTGTCTCTTCTTTCTGTAAGCTTCTTCCACAAACTTCTTTTCTCACCCATCATTTCCAAAACTCGTTCATTTCTTACTTTGTCTGTCCACCTAATTTTCAGTATTCTTCTGTAGCACCACATTTCAAATGCTTCAAGTTTCTTTCTTTCCGGTATTCCTAAAGTCAATGTTTCGCTACCGTAAAGTGCTGTGCTCCACACATAGTTTTAAAAAGTTCTTTCTAATTCCAAGATCAATATTTGAAACTAAAAGGTTTCTCTTTTTCATTAAGGCTCTTTTTGCTAGTGCTATTCTGCTTTTAACATCATTCCTGCTTCCGCCATTGGTTGTAATTTTGCTTCCCAAGTAACAGAACTCACTCACTTCTCCTATTACATCCGATCCTATTTTTATATTTAATCTGCTAGTATTGGTATCACTTCTGCTACATTTCATCACTTTTGTCTTACTTTGATTTATATTCAGTCCAAAATCTTCCTTCAGTATTTTGTTCATGTCATTCAATAACTTCTCAATATCCTCGGCCCTCTCTGCTAACAAGACAATGTCGTCAGCAAATCGTAGCATACTGATTTTTTCTCCCTGAAAACTTATGCCACATGGAAATTTTTCTTTGACTTTCTTCATTGCTTCTACATAAAAGTCGAATATTAATGGGGATAGACTACAGCCTTGTCTCACACCCTTTTTAACTGATGCATGTCTCTCATGATTCTCTACTTTTATTATAGCCACCTGATTCTTATATAGTTTATAGAGTATTCTTCTATCTCGATACTTTAGACCTGACTTCTTTAAAATTTTGAACATCTTGTCCAACCTAACATTATCAAAAGCTTTTTCTAAATCAACAAATGCCATAAAAGTATCTTTGTTTTTCTTAATCCGCTCTTCAAGTATCAATCTTAATGACAGAATTGATTCCCTTGTACCGCGGTTTTTCCTAAACCCAAACTGATCTTCACCTACTATCTCCTCTACTACCCTTTCCATCCTTCTGTATATTATTCTGGTCAATAATTTTGAAGCATGTGTTGTTAGACTAATGGCGCGATAATTCTCACATTTGTCGGCTTGCGCTTTCTTTGGAAGTGTGAAGATGATATTTTTATTAAAATCACTTGGAATTTCTCCTGTTTCATAACTTTTTGATATCAGCTTGAATAATCTTTCAATTCCTTCCTCTCCTAGGGATTTTAGAAGTTCTGCAGGGATCTCATCAATTCCAACTGCCTTATTTGCTTTCAAGTCATTCAGAGCTTTATTAAATTCTGTCCTCAAGACAGGATCTCCTAAGTCATCAATGTTGACATCGCCTTCCTTTTCGATTACACTAATGTTCAAGTCATCCCCAACATACAGCTTCTCAATGTATTCTTTCCATCGGTTAACTCTATCTTCTGAGCATAAAAAAGGCTTCCCATTGGCAGCTTTAATGTTCATATCTCTTTTCTTCATTTCTCCAAAATTCTGTTTGATCTTTCTATATGCAACATCTACTTTATCTACGACCATTTCCTTTTCTACTTCTTCACACTTTTCTTGTAGCCATTTTTCTTTTGCTATTTTGCATTTCCTATTTATTTGATTTCTAAATTGCCTGTACTGCTCTCTTCCTGTTTCATCCTGAGCATTTTTGTACCTTCTCCTCTGATCCATCAGCTCCAAAATTTCTTCTGTGATCCAAGGTTTTCGGGCAGCTTGTTCCCTAAAGCCTAATGTTTCTTTATCATCATTCATTATTTTGGTCTTTAATGCATTCCATTCATCCTCGGTTGATCTCCTTTCAGAGTTACATCTTAGACCTAAGTCTACCATTTCTGCAAATTTTTCTCTTGTGCTAGATTGTTTCAGTTTATTCACTTCCAGTCTGTTCTGCTTATACTGCTTCCTTATTCGCTTGAATTTCAGCCTGCACTTCATTATTATCAAATTATGGTCAGAGTCTATGTCTGCTCCTGGGTACGCTTTACAGTCTAGAACTTGATTCCTGAATCGCTGTTTGACCACGATATAATCTAGCTGATATCTGCCTGTATCCCCAGGATGTTTTCAGGTGTATATTCTTCTTGCATGGTTCTGAAACAGTGTGTTTGCCACTATTAGCTTATATCTTTCGCAAAATTCTAACAACCTCACTCATTTCTTTCTCCTAGACCAAAACTTCCTACAGTATTGCCCCTTTTCCTTCTACTACTATTGCATTCCAGTCACCCATGATTATAAGATTTTCCTCCCCCTTCACATATTGGATTAATGCTTCAATTTCAGCGTATATTTTTTCTATTTCTTCGTCATCTTCCTGTGACGTTGGCATATACACTTGTACTAATGTGTTTGGGACGGGCTTAGTTTCTAATCTCATCAAAATAATCCTGTCACTAACTGTTCATAATAACTCACCCGTTTCCCTACTTTCTTGTTCATTACAAATCCTACACCAGTGACTCCATTGACAGCTTGTGTGCTAATTATCCTGCGTTCCCTAGACCAGAAATCCTGTGTGTCCTTCCATTTAATCTCACTAATCCCAACAACATCTAACTTAACTTGTTCCATCTCCCTTTTTAAGTTTTCTAACCTACCTGCCCTATTCAGACTTCTAACATTCCACGCTCCGACTCTTAGAATGTTTCTATCCATTCTGATGACTCCTCCCTGAGCAGTCCCCACCCGGTGATCCGATTGGGGGTCTATTTTACCTCCGGAATGTTTTACCCAGGAAGAAGCCATCACGAAATATGTAATTTGAGAGGATTAATGTCCTCGGGATACCCTTTGGGTCTTTAATGCAGTGGTTTCCCGTTGCCTTCTGCATCCCCACGCCATTGATCATTTCTGATTCATCCGCCTTTAGGTGCCGTTTCCAACCCCAAGGGCAAGAGGGTGCCCTTGATATATTATTACCCTTACTCTTCACCTTCCTTGCGTAACTAGTTTTTTAAAATACATTGATTACTACTTACTTTCTCCCTTCCTTCCAGACCCAGCACTCAGCTGTCCTGTGGTCATCTATATCCTCAATAGTAGTCTCTAATCTCATAAAGGAACTATCATTACCAGATGTGAGCTCTCCTAGTTTTCTATAGCTAGGAAGATTTTGGACTGAATCTAAATCAAAGCAAGACAAAAGTGATGAAATGTAGCAGAAATGATACCAATCCTAGTAGATTAAACATAAAAATAGGATCGGATGCAATAGGAGAAGTAAGTGAATTCTGTTACTTGGGAAGTAAAATTACAACCGATGGATGAAGCAGGAATGATGTTAAAAGCAGAATAGCACTAGTGAAAAGAGCCTTCATGAAAAAGAGAAACCTTTTAGTTTCAAATATTGATCTAGGAATTAGAAAGAACTTTTTAAAACTCTTTGTGTGGAGCACAGCACTTTATGGTAGCAAAACATGGACTTTAGCAAAACTGGAAATAAAGAAAATTGAAGCATTTGAAATGTGGTGCTACAGAAAAATGCTGAAAATTAAGTGGACAGACAAAGTAAGAAATGAACGAGTTTTTGAAATGATGGGTGAGAAAAGAAGTTTGTGGAAGAAGCTTACGGAAAGAAGAGAGAGGCTGGTAGGTCATACTTTGAGACATGCTGGATTGGTTAATTTGTTAGTGGAGGGAACAGTAGAAGGTAAGAACTGTAGAGGACAACAGAGATTAGAATATATGAAACAGATAATTGAGGACGTGGGTTGTAAGGGGTATGTAGAAATGAAGAGGTTAGAACAGGATGGAGGATTGCATCAAACCAGTCAAAAGACTGATAACAGCAAAAAAAAAAAAAAAAAAAAAAAAGCAACTCCGATAATACCCCCTTCATAATTGATAGATTGAATGCTGGTACCAAGTAATACCTTAGTCTCCACCTCAGACTGATTATGTGGATGCAGGACCCACATTAGTTCCTCCCTGGTACACCCACCTTCCTCAAGTCATTCTCTAATAGCACGTGTCCCTGTATCGATACTGTTTCATGTGCAGCCACAACACTTTATTTGCCTTCCTGCAACAGGCGCCACACTTTCCAGACATCATTTTTCCAAAATACCTCAAGTACCGTCCAAACAAATTTTAAAGTAACAAGAACAATACTATATTACAGATTAAAATATGGTTTGCCATTGGGAGATTATTATTAAGTGATTCTAATTTAGGACAGTTTAACCAGACTACCCACACAACACCTACTTTATTCCTGATAGCTGTAACTACACTAGTCTACATTGGCGCCGGCAGGATTACTTCACGGGAGGAGCATCTGTATCTTTTTTTATACATTATACAGGGTGTTTGAAAAAGAACTCCCTAGTTTTAATGTGTCATAGAATCTGTAAAAAGTGATGTACACTATTCTAGTTTGTGGTGTTTGATTAAGCAACACTCTAAGTTTTGCCGCCAAGCAGTTGGCAGACCTGCTTGACCTGAGACGGCGCCAGGGAACAGTTCCCTCAGTTGTGTTCGGGCGTGCAGTGCGGTGCAATGTTTACTCCACAACAAAAAGCGCAGTGTGTTATTTGGTTAGTGCAAACTGAGTCTGTTATAACAGTCCAACGTAATTTTAGACGTCAGTATGGTGGTGAACCTCCTACACCAAAAACTATCCGTCAATGGCTAAATTCTTTCAAGGAAACCGGTAATGTTTTAAAAGCAAAATCACCCGGTAGGCCTAGAACTTCTGAAGGTGTTGTTGAACAGATCCGTGTTTCGTGTGTTCGGAGCCCAAAAAAGTCATTGGCCAGACGTAGTCTACAATTAGGTGTTCCTAAAGGTACGCTCTATGATGTTGTATGTAAAAGATTACATTTGCGTGCCTACAAATTGCAACTGTTACATGAAATAAAACCTACTGATAAAATCAAAAGGCTAGAGTTTGCTATTGACTTTTTAAGCAGAATTGATGATGATGAAAATTTTTGGAAAATATTTGTTTTACTGATGAGGCTACATTTCATGTAAGTGGGACAGTTAATCGTCATAACTGCAGATTTTGGGGGGAAGAGCATCCACATGAAGTTATTCAGCATCAGCGTGACTCTCCCAAAGTTAATGTTTGGTGCGGCTTGATGGTTGATCGTGTGATTGGTCCTTTCATTTTTGCAGAACGAACAATAAATGGAAACATTTACTACGACATGTTGACAGAGTATGTCTTTCCCCAAATGGAAGATATTGAGGCGGAAAAAGGGCTTGTGTTTTTCCAACAAGATGGCGCCCCTCCTCATTACAGTAACCATGTGCGCGCGGCTCTAGACACTCGCTTTCCGGGAAGGTGGATAGGGAGAGCTGGCCCAATTGCTTGGCCACCACGAAGCCTGGACTTAACCCCTCTGGACTTTTTCTTTTGGGGACACATAAAAAATGTTGTGTACAGTGAAAAAATCCGAGACATAAACCATTTACGGGAAAGAATCGTCACGGCGGTTGGGACAGTTACACCTGATATGTTGGTGAATACATGGCGAGAATTTGAATATCGTCTCGACGTGAGCAGGGCAACAAATGGATCCCATGTTGAAGTGTACTGATGTTAAACAAAACTCGAAGGTTTTCTCTTTCACTGTATGTACTTGTTGATGTATTTTTTCATTAATTTACACATTAAATTTATACCTAAAACTAGGGAGTTCTTTTTCAAACACCCTGTATATAACACTTATTACTTATTAACTAAGGATACTGAATTTATTGACAAGGTGTTGTACCAGTTTGGACAACAACCTAGGTGCCTTAAGTTATTATTCAAACAGTGAATTTAATAATATATTTTTTTGTTTCTTTATCTTTTTCTGTGTATTTTCTTTCATAGCAGGGGGGTGCAAGTGCACCCTCTTGCACCCCTCTCCCGGCGCCCATGCCAGTATACCACTGACCTGGAATAGCACCACTAACTCTGCTATATGCAAGTTGATCGAAAATTTATTAAATAATTTCCCTACTCTACTGCCCAAGTCTACAGACACACAATTAATTTTAAGATCCGATAGTTATCTTAATCTCTAGGAACTACAGTACTGAGCCGTTACAAGACCCTCTATACACTTGTTCTGCTACAGAACTCTAAATCCACTAAATACCAAACGTCCACTCTACTGTACTGTTGAACTATAAATACCATTTTCTGTTAAGCAAGTGAGTTATCACAATGTCCACTTCCCTCAGTTTTCAGAAAATCTGTTTGTTAATTCTGTTAGTCACACCTGTTTGTCAACTTTCCCAAACTTCTTTCCTACGTAATTTAAGCCAATACTTTTACCACACAATATTATTTCAGGATTTACATGTCTTACTCCTAGGAAAGAAATAAGGGAAAAGTAAATTAATAAAGCAAAAATACATCACTTCCAGTAACAAACAACAATAGATATATATATTCTGAGATATACACTGTACATTATACTAACCTAATGTCTTATTTACATCATAGTTAAAGAAAGCAATCTTATTAAAGGATTGCTTACAAGTATGTTTGAAGGTACCTTGGATAGTGTATATGATTTGAACATACAGAACAAAAAGTAACACACCATAAAAAATATATGAACACATTCATTAGTTACACAGAACTCTAATTACGAATTCTAAATTACACAAATATAATGATAGTACTCTTTTATTTAAGTACAACATCTTGGGTGTTCTGTTATGTTTGAATTATTGTTGATTCTTATCACAATAAGTATCTCAGATCTACTGACAGCACTACGAGGAAATATTGTCAGCATGAAACGCCATTACAATAATCTTAAGAAAACCATATTTCACTATGTTAGCAATTTACTTCATTTGAGGAGAAGTTAGAATTATTTCAACAATAAAAAACAGTAGCACACAACTAGCATGAGCTCACAGTTCTGTCATTTCACATTTCACAATATAACTTTAAAAATTACATTGCAAAGCACCACCACTTTTTAAGCAAGCAAATATCAAATACGGCTTAATAATAATCATAAATCTTTTGGTCTTGATCTGGTTTTTGTAGAAAATGACTCCCGAATATCCTGACGATTGTTGCTTATGTGGTTTTTAATTTCTCCTCCCCCCCCTCCCCGATATACTAGATGAAGAAGTTCCCCAGTTCTGTATGGAGTATCATATTGCTAAGTTAACAAAGAGAGGTGTTTCGGCGCAAAAAAACAAAAAAAACCTTCCATCTGACAGTAGTTGTGACAGTAATCTGAGCTATTTAACAGCGCCACAAACATCAACACTCTATGGGAAGAACGTGCTACTTTCATGCAATATTTTCAATAATATTGAATAAAGATACCAAATCAATCATCTCAGCAATTGTAAGTATCCAGTTTGTACATTTTCTACGCATTATTGCACCGTATGTTTAAGTTGCTCAAACATTTATAAGATATATAGTAAATTCTCCTCACATTGCTCACAGCCAAACCAATGCAGAAACACACAATTTTACTTACATTGTTACAAGTGTTATGGGAAACAAAAGATGGTGATAAGTAAATCTAAATAAGAACAGAGGAAGGAACCATCAAATTAAGGAACCATAAAGGTGGATTTGGCAATCACAAGAGGGAATATATCTAAAATAATAATCAAATACTTAAATATAGATTCGTCAACTCTGGTAACTTGAGATACACGAGAAAAGTATAAACAATGGAAGGTGTGGGTAATTTAGCAGAAGGAGAAAAATAGGCCAGTCAGCTGGAAATACAGTGTCTGGAATGAGTATTGTGCTGGATGATGACAGGATCAAGAGTTGCTGAAGCAAGTGCAAGGGAAGAAGGGTTTTTGAGACCAGGATCTTGTTTGTTGGTAGGAGCGAAGGAAGGCTGTGGAGAGCACAGAAAAAATAAAATTTCAGGAGAATTTTTATTCACATAGAGATAAATGTGTAGGAGGTCCATAAATTAGTACCAGCCGGGGCACACCTCACCGAATTGCTACTCGCCACCCACATGCATACGGGTTCTCCCGAAATAGTGTGAACTGTATTTGTAGTTCTTGTCACAGCCTTCCTGCCTTTAACTTTGGTAAGTGGTGGATTTACTTTTTTATTTTGCACATTCAATCAATGCATTTTCTTTTTTACTTCTGGTGCAGTTAACATTCAACTTTTCAATATATTTTCTAATTTTAGATATATTCCCTTTTGACACCTTCCACCTTTCCTTTTTCTACATTTTATATTTTTCTTCACTCCTTTCTCATAATCCAGACAAAAGTCGCATCACAATAAGGTTCTAGTTACTCTCCAATTCTTTTGCCAATGATGGGTCTGCACCCAATAACTCCATTGTTAATAACATGTAATTGTTTTTAAAAAAATTGTCATTACCGATGGTTACTTTGTGTTCTTATTTATTTTTAGTAGTTATTGAATATTATAATGCAATAAAAATGAAAGTTAGTTGCATTTAATACTTGTCAAAAATAAAATCCTGACAACAGAAAATGGTTCTAATTTTACATAACATTTAAACTACCAGTTAAAAATTACTGGAATCCAGAAACAAAAGTTTGAAAATCACATTAAACAAATAAAGGATATTCATTTATGCTGATTGGTCTACAAATATTTTAAAGTGCTTTGGGGAAACTATAAGTACAGTTACATTATGCTACATATTAAACACGTACACAGATATCAGGTACAATGTAGATGGACAATATCTACAGACAACAAAACTGTATGCCATCTAGAAAATGTCATGATAACATTGCTGCAAACAAAGTTGATAGACCAGTTTTTTACTTTTTTTTGTCTTTTCTTTACTTTGTACATTTTATTAATCAATGAAAATGTTTTTAAAATACAAGAAATAATTATATTTGTGTGCAGGTTTAAAGTACTATCCATTTTTTTTATTTAAACTTAACACACAAATTATCAACAATTCCAAATTTTAATGTAAACAACCAAAACTGGGTGTCTTCTGTTGAGACCTGGAACAGCATGCTATGCTGACAAACAATATGACATGGCACAAAGCCAGTGCAAGTACACTCATCAATGACAAAAGATTTATAAAAATTATGGTAACTTGAGAGATGAATCAAAGTAAAGGAAATTTCAGCTCATTCCTTATTCAAATTTAACTACTTTCTCTATGGTGATTCTGGAGATTATATGAAATGCCCCACAGTTATGTTCAACTTGTTTTGTGATTTTTGTCGTAACTCCCATTGTGAGTGGTGGATGTATTTTAGCTTTCCTTTTCATATTATACATATAAATTTTGAAAAGTGCAGGCCAATTTCATTACTGATCTGTACTAATATTTTAGAGCTCTATCAAATTTCTTTCAACCATGCAGCTTCATTTTCAAAAATTTTCCAATTACTAACAGTTTCAAATTTTTTGATTGAAATTTAAAAATCTCTGACACTACATGCCAAATAGTGTAGAACATAGTACACTTCAGTTTCTTTTTTTCAGCAGAGAGATTTTTTTTTTTTTGAGCGATTAAATTTTGTTTTGTATGCAGTGACCATTCCAACCAACCAGCAACTTGCTACGCCAGCATTTTCCAGGGCTCCAGTCGGGCCTCCATAAGCTAGCGTATTGGTTCCATGCTGCATGAAAAGACTTGGCCAAAAATTGTAAGGATCTATATAACAGCGTGATTTGAAACCATTTGTAAATTACTCGCTACTTCTGGAAGCTTCATTAAAATCCAGTCATTGGACTTCCAAGAAAGGTATGTTTAAGTCTGGGAGCATCTATATTGCCATTTGAGCAACTAAATTGCTTTAAACTTGACATGTTTTCATAGATAAACACTCACAAACAATACATTATGTAAGGATACAGGGAAAATTTGAAATAACCAGATTACTTTCTGGAAATAGTTTAAATTGCACTATAATATTTACGGAAACAGTGAAATTTCAAACATGAGAAATGGTATTTCAGGATGTAGAAACTACTTTCAATTGACTATAATGAATCCAGAAGATTAGAACAACCACCAACATTAACAGTTAATTATATTGTTTATGATTAGCAAAAGCTGAAGTAGCTCATGACGTCTTGTGCAACCTAGACTGGTTAGAATATATTGTTGGAAACATTCAGCCATAACCATTTTAAGATAACAGGTAAGTTACATTATGGTAGATATGTATATATATATATAAAAAAAGTCTGCTAAACAGCTTTCAAGAGACAGGAAATTTAGTAGTTACTCCATATCTCTGAGAACATAACAAAGGATACAAATCTAGAAAAAAAATATAAACAGTTCATCATGTCTAGAAAAATATTAATATTAAACTTGATAACAGTAAACTTACAGCTCAACAAATTACATTTATTTTTTTACAATCCACTACAGACCTAGCAGAAGAAAAATAGAGCACTGGAAAATTGTCAGTCCGCAATAGTTATTGTCTCATATTACACATATGAAAATTATCAATACCCTCTTCAACAGATTTGTCACTGTAAATTGAAATTAGTATCACTAACTACAAATTCGATGGAGAACTTTACTTTTGTATGTGGAACTTCACAACAGATTTATCTTTGTAAAATGCCAACAGCAAAAAAAAACTGTTTACAATAGTGGCAAGAATTTTGAACACTTGTCACATTTAGCACAAGTCTAAATTTTCCAACAAAATTAAGGTTTGTAATGTTTGGGTACATGCCATAATCTGTTGTCATGAAGCAACAAATACTGAAATTTCTTACAGCTTTTAATCAAAATCTGAAACATCAAACCAATAAGTATATCTGACAAACTCAATGTACATTTTACGTTCGATATCATTTTTTGAGGAAGTTTTTAATGTTACAACGAACACCAAGCCATATATATAACAAAATGTATATGGAACGAATTTCACAAATTAGAAATATTAAACAAAATTGTACTTATTTTTAATTAAACCAATAATATGACACAAAATTCATGACAGTAACAATCTGGGAATAAGAGATAAGCAATAAATTACTAGTGTTAATTATCTACCCAATAATATCATTTATAACCTCTAACTTAAGTCCTCATATTTTACATGGAAACGGTACCTTGTGTCACATGTTAGGAAATTATACTAACCTCACAATTACCAACCACACTCTACTCTTAAGGTATGCAGGTGTTAAAATAACTTAACTCTATGAAGTGGAATCCAGGAGAAGCCAGTCTCCATGTTATTTTTTGCCTTCCAATTATTAGACAATGCATATGCAACATCTATTCCACAATTAAAACTTCATTCAAGGCTAATCTGCCTGATATCAAATTTATGAATATCACTTAGAAAATGATTTCCCTACTCATTTCCTCGCACTGAAGACAGACCGTTGACTTCAGAAAGTGACACCTTTCTCAACAAACAAACAAACTGTATAGTATCTATGACAATGTGTTTCCTATAAGAGAGATTTTACAATATTTCTTGTTATAACTGAGCCACTGATCATGCAGATGCAAAAAGACCGCAGCTCAGAATCCAAGGTCAGTATGACACTCCATTTACAGTGGTCGAATGACAAAAACACTGCAACAGGCAGATTAAAGAGCTCGACAGTGGAAATGTTAAAAAAAATTATTTCCTACTTGGAGACTTCGACGCTGAAACGAGCAGTAACATCGTGTATTAGACAGTTTCTCTAGTTTGCAAAAATTGATACAATACACTGCAGGAAATAAGTGAAAGTATTACTTCAACCCTTCGTTTTGAGTTAGAAACATCAATGCTGTTACCCACCCCGACATTCAGACGGAGCTGACTTGGAGGGCGGAGCGGTGTTCCAGCTCGATGTTGGAACCCACGTCGGTAGAACCTCCGTCCCCACCCGCGGTGCCCTCGCTGCTTCCGGCTCCCGAGTCGGGACTGTCGGAAGGGGGCTGCAGGGGCCCGTTCGTCTCCGGGGCGGAAGTGGTCGACGGACGCTTGGGCTTTTTGTCGGCGGACGCGGCCGCGGCCGCTCCGTTGCCGCGCGGTGTCTTTTTCAGACCGGGAAAGCTCGGCAACTTCTTGTCGCGGGCGCGCATCGAGCTGGCGCGCGGTGTCAGACGCTCTCCGTCGCCCTCCCCCTCCTCCGTGATGGAACTCAGGTTCTTGCCCTCTGCGGCACCTCCCGTGCCCCCGTCTTCTTTGGAAGTCTGGATAGGTATGTCGTCTGCAAAATTGTTGACGTGTAAACTCTGTGTCAATTATAACATTAAACTTTTTTTGAACACCAGCCAGCATCTGTCATGTCAGGGTACTATTAAAAGAAATGCATAATTTGTCAATGTGAGCACAGTCATATTTCCACATTTTACTATGGAACTGATTATATTATTAAAATAAGAACCAAAACAGAAAAATTCCACTAAATCTGAGAGAATATTCACCAAAAAGTCTTTCCATTATGATTACAAAGAGTGTCATGTTTACTGCCAATTATCATAACACAAGCGAAATGAATTATTTCATTAATGGAGAACAAAGAGTTCACAGTAAGAAAAAAAGGAATTCAAGTACCACTTAATGTAAAATTTCTTGACATCATTCCACATTCTGTAATCCAGGATCAATGAAATAAGATCAATGTACAGTATATGCGCATATCTCTACAAACACCAATAAATTAAAAACAAAACAAAAATCTATATAATGTAAAATAGCCAGTGTCATATCCATTCAAGAACATTTTGTCATGTGGTCACCATACGTGTTGTGTTACAGTATCCTATAGCCTCAAACTTTCACGTATTAAGAACAAGTTATTCTTCCTCATTAATACATTGTTTCACCACTACTTGATGTTCCAACTTCTGTGCATCATCTGACATATCCTATTTCACTTTTGATGATTACAACATCATTAAAACAAATTTTTATGCAGTTTGAATTTCTCACAGTATAAAGCTAAATGAATTGTTAAAACTTCTTTAACAAATGATTGATGTCACTCTGTGTAACAGAGTTAATGTTTGCAATCACTAGCTTGAAGCTTAACTTCTGTGGTCCAGATATTATAAGAAACAGGATGATATTTAAGAGAAAATATTCTACCATGATTTGGTCAATTTAAGAAAAATGAAAAATTTCAAGACAAGTCTTATGACTGATAGAATATTTTGAAAGTTATTTAATTTTATACCATATGATGTTTGGGATATAAAGACAGTGAAATGCTGTGCAATGGTATTTCTATAAGCTGAAGATTGTGAAACTGATTAATTGTATTTAAAAGATAAAATGCGTAAATTAAAGAGATTCATTATGAAAAACAGACAAAAAGGTGTTTTTGATTAATTGAACATAAAGGAATGATTTCATGAAAATAAAAGTAACTTAATTATTATTAAATGGGATTGTTACTAAAATAAATTAGGAATTCAGGAGACAATTAATGTCAAAAGAGTTTGTAAAATTAAATTGAGTAAAATGATGCTTTAAAAGATTGACGTACAAAGAGGGCAACTGGTAGTTTTCCATATATATATTATGAAAATTATGGTAGCAAAAAGTATCTGGAAAAATAGGAGACTGTACAAGAAAAATGGTATGGTTAAGAAAAAGTGACAATATATAAAGAAATTCACAGTTTAGAGAGAAAACTCAGATAACAGATACTTCCATGTTTAAGAAGCATAAAAAAAAATTAATAGTTAACAGAGATAACTAGACATAAGTAATAAGATAATAACATGGATTTCATAATTAAATAAAGTTTTTAGGTTTTAATTTGCAGTTTTAATAAAATGTCATGAAATGCTTACTTTTATTATTTACTATGGGGAACGTAAGAGTTATTACATAGATAGTATTTTTTAATTCGAAGCAACATTTTGTATAAATTTGGCAAGTATTGGTGGTGCAATAAAGTTTCAAGTTATTTTCAAAGGCAGTTTAAAACCAAAAAAGTAAGGAGCTAAAAAAAAAAAAGAGAGAGAGAGATTTGTAATGTTTAGCACTAGAATTAAACATGGAAATTTGGAACTTGTCAGTTATTCTTCATTTAATAGATTCAAAGTCCATTGTTATGAACACTGGTATTGTGACTGGTACTGAAGCATCTTCCAAAATCGTCTTTCATTTTAAAAAAAAATTATTTTCATAATCTACAAGTTTATTGTTTCGTAAATGAACCTTTGATTATAGTTCAACAGTAATAACATCTAATTATCAACTCCTGCTGAGTTTCCAACTGAAACTAAATAGATCTACCTGAAAATCCTGACATCTTTAAAGAACTTTCATATTCAATCAAGAATTAACTGGTATTTTACACACAGTCATCTCCTGGGTCAAAGAGCATGCATCAGTGGTGGTTGATTACCAACAGACAATACAATAACCACCAACTAAATGCAACCAGCTTTTATTGTATTGTGTTTATTGGTCTCTTAGCGTAATGTATTATCGTCACAGGTTTTCTACTCCAGCGGACTGGCTGTGGTAATGCTCAAACCTCCTGTCTTGCCTTCACTTCTCTACAGTGCACACTATAGATAACCTGTCTGAAGAACATAAATCCTACTTCCACCTAACTAATCAGCGATCACGCTTATAACCACTACCACATGAAGATTTTTCTAATTTTAAGATACCAGTTCAGGCATCACATTTCTGGGACTCGACCGTGAAGGAAGCAACTGAAATTCGACAAGCCAATATTTTCAATAGGGACAGTGGGCTACATCTTAGTGAAGCCCGGAAGGCAGTTTTGGCAGGACTCTGGAGAGAGCTTCGTATCTTTGTCCAGTTGCCACTGTAAGATGGCTCAATATTAGGAGGACAGGGCTGCAGCGAAGACCTAGATGCATGCTCACTGGTTTAAAGTACTTGATGAGGACCACAAGAGGGGTGCAGTACCTGAGCTAACTCATTAGTTGTCAGTCATCAGACCAGTGCATATGATTTCACACCTGAAGATGGTGGAGCTAGCCATACACAATCCAATTTTACACCTGTGAAGTCTTCATTACAAATATAATTTCATCCACAAAATAATCTTAGCGGTGATCCTCATTTTTGACACACCAATCTTTACCACAGAAGTTATGTGAATAGAGATGCCTGGTGACATTATGTAGTTATTTATTTATTTATTTATTTATCAATCTTGTTCCATGGATCCCTGCTGAGGAAGTACCTCTGGGATGTGAAACATGTCATTGTTGATACATATACACATAATATGAGTCATATCATAGTAAATATATATATATATATATACATATTTTACAAATACAAGAAATAATAATAAACATACATTTTTGCAACTGAGTTTTGCAAACGTCATAATGAGTACAATTAATTATTTTCTTCAAATTCTTGAATGGAGTAGAAGGAGTTGCCAATAAGATAATCTCTAAGTTTTTGTTTGAATACATCTTTATTATCTGAAAGCTGTTTTATACGATTAGGTAGTTTATTAAACAGATGTATCCCAGAATAATTAACTCCTCTTTGTACTAATGACAGAGATGTTTGTGTTTTATGCAAGTTATTTCTGTTTCTTGTATTGAAACTGTGTACCTGTGAATTAGGTGTAAACAGGTTAAAATTTTCTATGACAAAGCTCATGAGAGAATATATATACTGAGAATACATTGTAAGAATATTGAGTTTCTTAAAGAGTTGTCTGCAAGAAGTTCTTGGTTTTACCCTACACAGAAACCTAATAGCTCTTTTCTGTGCTATGAAAACTTTTTTACTTTGTGAAGAGTTTCCCCAAAAAATTATGCCATATGACATTACTGAATGAAAATATGAGGAGTACACCTGTTTCATTAATTCTAGATCTGCTGTTAGAGAAAGTGTTCGTATTGCGAAGGTGGCACTACTTAACTTTGCCAGTAGTGTAGTGATATGATCATGCCAACAGAGTTTCTGATCTATTTTGAATACCAAGAAATTTTATACTCTCTGTTTCTAAGATTGTGTTGTTTTTATAGTTTATACATATATCTGGCTGTGCATAGTTTTTTGTTTTAAACCTAATATAATGTGTTTTTTCAAAATTTAATTTTAATGAATTTGCCTTAAACCAATTTGCTACTACTCTAAGTACTTCATTTACATTAAATTCTATAGTACTGTTTGGTGTTTTACGCACAGTCAGGTTAGTGTCATCTGCAAATAAAACACTCTTAACTTTGTCGGATAAATTTCCAGGAAGGTCATTGATGTATAACAGAAAGAGGAGGGGACCTAAGACAGAGCCTTGTGGAATTCCATGTTTTATTTTCTCCCAGTCTGATGAAGCATCTTTACTTATTTTAGAATCAAAAATTGAAACTTTTTGCATTCGGCTTTCAATGTATGATTTAAACCATTTACCTGCGGTCCCAAAAATACCATAGTATTCCATTTTTTTCAAAAGTAATTCATGATTTACACAGTCAAATGCTTTTGCAAGATCACAAAATATTCCTACAGGATTCATTTTATTATTCAGTTCCTCAAATGTGTTATTTAAAAATGAATATATAGCCATTTCTATGGATGATCCTTTTTTGAACCCAAATTGTGAATTAGTTAGGATATTATAGTGTGTAACATGTTTTATTACTCTACTATACATGACTTTTTCAAAAACCTTTGAGAATGTTGAAAGTAATGAAATGGGACGATAGTTGTCTACACATGTTACTTCTCCTTTTTTAAATAATGGTTTTACAACAGCATATTTTAGTCTATCGGGAAAAACACCTTGTATTAAGGATTCATTACAAATGTGAGCAAGTACATGACTGATACAGTCTGAACATCTTTTCAGTAATTTACTTGAAATATTGTCATAGCTGGAAGAATTTTTAGGTTTTAATTGTTTAATGAGTTTATTTATTTCTGAGACTGTTACTGGTGGCAATTTCATCTCCACAAAGCTATTTGGGAAAGCAGTCTCAAGAAGCCTTAGAGCACTATGTGGGGATTGCTTTTCTATGCCTAATTTATCTACTACTGACGTAAAATGTTTGTTAAATATTTCACAAACTTCCCCTACTTCGCTATACATATGTCCATTTTGTTCTATTTTTATGTCTTTAGAGTGATTACAGTTTTTCCTGTTTCAGTCTTTATTATATTCCATATTGTTCTCATTTTATTGTCTGAATTTTCTATTTTCGCCGATATGTACTTGTTCTTGGCCTTCCTTATTACATTTCTTAGTATTTTAGAATAAAGTTTATAGTGAACTTTCAGCGCATAGTTATCTGATTCTCTCATTTTCAAATAAAGGTCCCTCTTTGTTTTACTAGAGATTCTAATACCCTTTGTTATCCATCCTATGCCCAGTTCATTGTTTGGAGTGTTTAGAATTTTCCTTTTTTTGAAACTACCTTCAAAAAGTGTTAGAAATATATTCAGAAAGGAATCAAATTTCGCATTAACACCCTGCTCATTATATACTTCTAACCAGTTTTCATTGTTTAAGGTATCTATGAAGTGTTTTATATTATTTTCACTAATATTTCTTCTATAAACCCAGCTTTTCTTTATCTGTTTAACAGTGTTCCTGGACTCGATACATAATAGCTGGGCATCATGATCTGAGATACTATTTATTACTGGATGTATGCTGTAATTACTGCACTGAGAAATATCCATAAAAAAATTATCAATTGCAGTCCTGCTATTATTTTGTATTCTCGTAGGAAAATCCGAAGAACACTTCAAAAATCAAACTGAATGTTATTTGCACACTGAAAAGGATTTTTTTTTCCTAACTGAATATTACTTGCACTTTAAATGTAACATTACCTAAATAGACACATTTATGTCAGAAAGGTAACCTGCAATTGTATTGTCACAAAAAATTCCAGTACAAGAGATTCAAAGTATTCCGAACTGTTGCAAGATTAACAAGAAATTTCTACGAGTGATGTTAAAATAAATTCCGTTATTCACCACCAAGTGCCTGTATTTTTGGCCATGGTAATGTATTTCTGGCAAATTTCAAAATTAAAGGAAGGATTCATAAAAATTTTCTTGTATGTCAGAAATTAATGTTTCAAATATTTGCACGATGCTTATCAACAAAAAATTGTGAGTTCTTTGAATATTTTGATGTAATGCAACAAACAGAGAACAGAAACAAAAGAGGTTCGAACCTAGGACCTTAATTCCCTTAGCACTCTTTAACCACACAGCTACCCAGACATTTTGGCTCAGCTGCTTCTCTACACATTAATAGTGAACACTTAAACATCACAGTTTCTTCATCTGAGATGAAGTGAAACACTGTCAGTAAATAAATAAACAATAATTCAGTTTCATTTGCAAAAAAACATTTATAATTTTTATCTGCAATTACGAAAAGTGGCCCACAACATCCGTTTAACTGTTGTGATTACCTTATACCTTCATTATAGCTTGACTTTATCTCTTCAATACATCCTAAAACACCTAATTTATTATTTTGGTCATTCTTATGAGAGATTGCTGTAAATCACTAGCCTTTAATTTAAAAATTCTTAAATTTAAGTTGTTATATTTTAAAACTCTGCAGAATAAAAGTTGGAGTTGTTTCTATACTGAGCCCTACAAATAAGGCATTTATTTTCAGTATTTTCCACTTTAGGCTTCTACAAAATTGTTCTCCATTTTGTATTCAAAATGAAATGTCATTAATAACAAGAAATAACTGGCAACAAACAATACAAATAGCTGAAATCTCTGATAATAGAGAACACTCCATTTCCAGCCCTAGTATTTATATGCGAGTGACATCACTAAAGTGACCACCATTCGTAGAGAGTTTTCTGTCACGTTGTAACAGCCCTAATACCTGAATTTTGAATAGCATTATACTGCATGAAGTATTTGTAGTGAGCCAAAGTTTGCTTGAAAGTGATTTGATATGTTTATTTTGTAAATTCTTGTAAATAAGTGTATATAGACTTTGTTTTAGGTAAGAAAATTATTTAAAGACCATTTAATATGTTTAAGAACCGAATGGTGCAAGAGAATTTCTTAAAAGTTTGTAATTACATATATTAATGTAAGTTACGATGTCTACAGGACAATTTTCCACCATTTGAAAGGATTTCTGTAAATAATTTTGTATTTAAGTATCGCTAATTACCATTTCTAATCATTTTGTAATGTTATTAATTAATTTTGTATCAATTCCGATTGTTTTTAATATGTTTGATTGTTTGAGTGATTGTTAATGATCGAGAAATATCGGGCGGATGCCTTTGAAGAATTCTCGTAATTTCGATAGACTCTATATAAACACATCGCCTGGACAGAGTATTCATTCAGTGTTACAGAGACATTCATGCAAGTTTTCATTCAGTAAGTCAGTATTGCATCTTTGGATTGTAACAACTATGCTTGTGAATGTCGCAGACTTGTTTTGATTGAAAATAAACGAGCATCAACATAACCTTGTTTTTTGGTGGACTTTTAATTAATGCAGTAATTAAACCACCAAAGAACCTTAACATGGCGACCGTTGACATGACGAGAAGTTCTTAAACATCTGTGGGATGTTTATCTTCTAAAAAGAATCTGCAGAAAATTGTGACGGATTATCGGCGATAAGCGAACATAACCTGCGAGGAAATTTCGACCGGCTTTGACACGGATTTGAAGCCAAGCGGACCTTCTTCGGCCTAAGGCGGAGAATTTTCATCGGGAATCGGCTGTAATCTTCCGACGACGAGTGGATTTTCTTCGGCCTCAACATCGTCTTCCTACAGTGAATTGTGAAAAGTGTGGTTAAGTGTTTGAAGTCAGTGTGGTGTTTAATGGTTAAATAAGTGCTTCTAAGTGAAATTTAATGTGATACAAAAGTGAGGAATAACTGTAAGTACGGCATTGAATATTCAAGTGATTTCTTTTGCATGTTATCGTGTGGCAGTTTGGAAAGATTTTAATTTTCCTTAATTTTGTTTTGTATGTTGATTTTGCTAATTACTAAAAATGGCTGATAATCAGAACCTGCAAGCTTTCCTAGAGTCTTTTGTAGCCAGTTTTAATGCAAAGTTTTCCGAATTTGACAGCAAATTTTCTGAATTTAGGAGTGAGTTAAAAAGTATAATGATAGCAAATTTTCTGAATTTAAAACTGAGTTGAATCTTGACAACAATTTTCTGAAATTAATTCTCAGTTTGCTGTAATCAATGATCAGTTTTCTCAACTGCAACAAAACAATGATAAAACATTCTCTGATTTGACTAAATGTTTTGATGTTAAAATCGCAGAGCAATTTCAGGGTTTTAGCTCTCAATTCAAGGAAGATATTAACAATTTAGATTCTAAATTGGGGAAGGTAGTAACAGAATGCCAGGAAAAATTTGAAAAGGTTACAGAAATTTGTGAACAGAATAAGACTGAATGTGTAAATTTGATTTATAAAGAAGTCAGTGAAAATTGTGATAAGATGAAGGAGGAATATGTCACTTTATTCCAAGCCAATGATAGTAAAGCTGCTCAAAGGGTCAATGAGTTGAGACAGGAAGTGGTTGGTATAGGGAAAAATGTTAATGCATTGGCAAATCATCAGGAACAACTTACCCAGGGATTGGAGACAACCCAATCTAACTTTAATCAGTTAGAGAAAAGAGTTACTGGGTTGCAGATTCAGTTAAGGCAGGTTCCCTTAACAGGTAATCCAAATTTCAGTGTCGATGTAAAAGAAGAATTTGAATTCTATGATGATAGTGGGAGGCTTCACCCTATTGAATTTATAGATAATTTTGAAAGGTCAGACTACTTTAATTTGTTACCCGATAGTAAGAAAATTGCACTTGTGGGTAAACATCTAAAATCTTATGCTAGGACATGGGGTGATAGACAAGCTAGGGAAGTGACTGACTACAAGCTGTTTAAAGAAAACTTTTTGAAACATTTTTGGTCGACAAGCAGGCAGATTCAAGAAAAGAGAGAGTTGATGACTGGAAGGCCCTATAAACCTGGTCGGGAAACTCAACATGATTTTTTTCATAAATGTTGGATCCGTTGTAAGTACCTAGACCATCCTTATGGAGAGGAGGAATTCATTGATTTGATAGGAGCTAGGTTACCTCAGCAAACAAGAAATTTAATTGCCACTTTGGATGTAGTAAATGTGGATAGAGTTTCTGAATTGTTGAGACGCTTGGATGCCCAGGAGTCATTCAATGAACAACATTACCACCATCAACACCATAGGAGGGGCAGCAGGAGTCCCCCTAGAAGGGGTAATGGGTCAAGGGGATGGTAGATCTAGGGGATGGTTTCGTGATAATTACACAAGGAGGAATGATAATGGGGAAGTGAGAGAACAGAGTTGTTGTTGTTGTTGTTTTTGGTGCTTTAGGGCGCGTCGACGACTTGGTCATTAGCGCCCTAACTCAAACACAGAATGACAATGTGGGATAAAAATAACTACCGTCTGCATGGCCGACTGTAGAGGGGTCGGCCACACAGACAGCATAATAAAATACGAAAACTCTGACTAAAATACCGCCCACATGGCCGATTGTAAAAAAGTCGGCCATGTAGACAGCAGGTTTAAGTAAAACATTGAAACAATTACTGTACAATAAGTAGACTATCTAATAACACTGGCTGGTTGGCTGTAAAGGGCCAACCAGCTTACACAAACACTAAGAATACAGTCTGAATGGCTGTAAAGGGGCCATCCAGTAGTAAAATAATCTTAAAAAAACAAGAAACAAAAATTAAAAAACTGAATAAGTCAGTACACGGATTGGTGGTTGTAGACGGACCACCAAACCATTCTTAAAACTAGGCCGATCTACCCAAAATTTTGGGATAAGACCGGCCATATTACAAAAATTTTAAAACCTTCACCACATTGTCATTATTTAAAATTACGGGCAGATCGTTAGCTAGGCCAACGTCTGCCCTTATGTTTAAAAACTTACACAGTCAGT
Organism: Vandiemenella viatica; assembly: GCA_031002005.1. NCBI lineage: Eukaryota > Metazoa > Arthropoda > Insecta > Orthoptera > Morabidae > Vandiemenella > Vandiemenella viatica. The sequence continues at coordinate 8,404,016 of JARYHS010013630.1, forward strand.
TAAAATGTGGCGCACCGTCAGAAGTACGCCACAAGCATCACATTCCGGAGGGTCCTCTCGGCGGAGAAGGAAACCATGAGTCAGAGGACAGTGCCCTATACGGAGGCGAGTAAGGAGAACCTCATCCCTCCTCGCCCGCTGGAAGGAGCTGCTCCACGGCTGAAATTGTCGGTTTGACCAGCCGGAGCTTATTATGCTCGACCTCCAGCCACTGCCTCTGCCAAACGTCGAAAACAAATCTTTTCCCCGCCGAGGCAAGGTCAGACTTTGGGACCGGATCAAAGTCAATTCTGACCTTGTTGCAGGCTACCTTTGCAGCTTCATCAGCTGCCTCGTTCCCTCTGATTCCCACATGGCCCGGTACCCAGCAGAATAACACCTCCTTTCCACGAGATTGAAGGGAAAGGAGGGCGTCCTGGATGTCCTGGACTAGACGATCTGCTGGATACATATTCCCTATGGCCTGAATACAGCTGAGGGAATCACAGCATATGATGAACATCTTATCGCGCATTACTTTCATATGCTGGAGCGACTTCAACACAGCATAGCATTCGGCGGTGTAAACACTGCACGTGCCGTCCAATTTGAATGTGTAAGTCGCTCGAGGGAACACTACGGAGCAACCAACTCGTTAGCCTGCTTAGACCCATCCGTATACACCGGGGTAAACATGTGATACTGGTTTAAAACATCACTAAAAATTCGAATAAAAACATTATCCGCGGTACACAGCTTGTTGTGCCGCGATAATTCTAAAATTGTTCTGGGCCTCTTTAAAAGCCAGGGAGGAGATTTACTCCAACCCTGGTGATAAAAGGAAGGAAGCTCGAATCCGTATTGTTCTAAAATAGCCTTTGTACGGTAGCTGAACGGTTTAGTGCCTCTATGCCGGTTGGTATAGAGCCGCTCGTAGTTGGGATGGAGCACTATGTCGTGCACGGGACTGCCAGGTGTCATGGCAACCTGCAGGTAGTGTCGCACCATGAGGAGTTGCCGGCGGATGGCAAGCGGCGGCTCGCCCGAGTCAGCACAAATGCTGACAATAGGGCTGGTGCGATATGCACCTATGGCGAGCCGAATTCCTGCAAGGTGGACACTATCCAATATACGCAGATAACTGTCCCGTGCCGAACCATAGACTATACAACCGTATTCCAACCGTGACCGTACAAAGGCTCTGTAAAATTGTAGCAGGCAGGAGCGGTCAGCACCCCATGACCTGCCACACAGACATTTTAAAAGGTTAAGAGCTTTTAAGGCCCTGGCTCTCACATCTTTTAGATGCGCAAGCCAGTTAAGCCTTGTGTCAAAAATGAGGCCCAGAAATCGAACACTATCAGTAAAACTTAAAACGGTGTTCCTCAGGGTAAGGTGAGGCTCCGGTAAAAGGCTTCTGCTGCAAGTAAAAAGTACACACCGGGTTTTCTCAGCGGAGAAACGAAAACCGGTGTGCACTGACCATTCATCCAGCCTGTTCAGCGTGAGTTGCAACTGCCGCTCAGCGCTTCTCAGGCTGGACGCTACGATAAAAATTAAAAAGTCGTCCACATATAAGGAGTAACCGTAGGGGACTCCTTATAATGGATGCTATGCTATCAATAGCGATGGCAAAAAGGTGTAACGCTTAAAACTGACCCCTGAGGGACACCGTTTTCCTGAATAAAAAGATCAGACACTTCACTACCGACTCGGTACCGGAAGCAACGACCAGATAAAAAAGATTTTAAAAAACGGGGAAGGTTACCCCTAAAACCCCATTCATGTAGACTGTTTTAAAATAACATGCGCCAGGTAGTATCGTATAGCCTTTTCAAGGTCGAAAAAAACACCCACGAGGTGTTGGCTGCGGATGAACGCATCCTGTATTGCCGCCTCCAGGAGGATCAGGTTGTCCAAGGTGGAACGGAACTTCCTGAATCCACACTGAAAGCGGCTCAGGAAGATTACGGGATTCAAGACACCAGACGAGGCGGCGATTCACCATCCTCTCCAGTGTCTTCCCCACGCAGCTAGTCAAGGGCAGATACTACGATAACTACCTGGCAACAATTTGTCCTTGCCAGGTTTTAAAATGGGAATTAGTGTTGCTTCTTTCCACGAGTCGGGGAAGTGTCCTCCGGTCCAAATGTCGTTAAAAATATCTAGAAGGTACCTTTTTAGCATCCTTACTGAGATGCCTCAGCATCTGGTACTGGATCAAATCAGGCCCTGGAGCAGTGTCATTTGCGCTGTTCAACGCGACTCTCCAGCTCCCAAGATGTGAAATGGGCAGTTGTAGGCCTCTGATTCGACGAATCGAAGCACAGTGGGCGCCTCTCGGCAGCGACTCTACGTCGCTGAAACCGAGGGTCAAAGTTAGCGGACGAAGTGATGGCGGCGAAGTTCTCCGCCATCAGCTGCGCTATGCTTCGTTCGTCAGTAATTATCCGTCCGTGATCCAGTAACCCAGATACTGGTGGGCGGGAGTACCTTCCAGATATACGGCGAATGGACTCCCATACTTTCGACGAAGGCGTGGAACGATTTATATTGCTCACAAAGTTCTGCCATGACCTCTTCTTGCTCTCCTTAATAACTCGACGCGCCTTAGCTCTGGCAATACGGAACGCTGCTAGGTTGTCAGATGTGGGGTACAACCTAAAGCGACGCAACGCCCGTCTGCGACCCTGGATGGCGGAACGACATTCATCGTTCCACCAGGGGACGGGCGTCCTTCGGCAGCGTTCCGGAGCTCTTCGGCATGGAAACGTCAGCTGCAACGGTGAATCACTTCTGTGAAGTGATTCACCTTCTCCTGTATACTGCCACAGGGTTGCAGTTGTACAGCACGGCAGTAGAGCTGCCAATCTGCACAACTGACGTTCCATTTACGTCGGTTATTTCCTCCTCCACGTTCACACTCAACGTGCATCCAAATTGGGAAGTGGTCGCTACCATGTAGGTCGCGATCCACCTCCCACTGCACGGAGTCCGCTATTGAGGGGGAACTCAAGGAAAGGTCAATGGCAGAAGACGTACCGGTAGCAGTGGTGAAATGAGTCATTTGCCCTGTATTCAGGATACAAATTTCCTCCTGCTCTATCAATCTACCAACCACTCGGCCCCTGGGGCAATCGGGTGGTGGAACCCCACAACGCACTGTGGGCGTTGAAATCTCCCACAAGGAGAAAGGGCCGAGTGAGTTGTCGTATAATGCCAACCAGGTCGTCGTAGCCGACAGACACACTGGGTGGCAGATAGATAGAGCATACGGTCAGTTGGATTGGACCGTGTATTTTCACCGCTACTGCTTGTAATGTGGAGGTGAGAGCAACGGGTTCGGAGTGGACAGTGTTTCGGACCAAACACCGCCACTCCTCCCTTAGCTCGATCACCCTCGGTATCGTCCTTTCGGAATATGTCATATCCTCTTAGCACTGGCTGGTGAAGCGGTCTGAAATGTGTCTCTTGCAGACAGAGACACAAGGGATCAGACCGTGCTAAGAGTTGGACTTCCTCTTTGTGAGCCTGAAAGCCGTTAACGTTCCACTGAAGTATGGGAGCCATTCTACCTATTTAAAACCACCCGCCCCGGGTCGGGTGGGTCCTGCGCATGCGATTGCTGAGGAACGGAACTATGTTCGTCCACCAGCATTATGTCGTCTTCTGGGTCCGAAGACGACACTTGTTCTAAGGCCACAGAGTCCGTGCGGATTTTTCTTCCGCTGAGGCCTATTCCCCTTCTTCTCCCTGCCAGTTGGGGAACTGGGAGGAGATGTAGAAGGGGACTTTAAGAACATGGTGGGATCCGTATGTTTGAATTTCGGACCCGAACTTTCTGCACAGTTTGCCATCCGCTACTGGCAGATGGCGTTGCCTTTGCTACGTCTGCTGCAGGTAATGCTTCTGCAATGGGTGCCTTTTCTGCTGTTGCAGAGGCACCCACCACTGTAGCTACTGTAACGGATGGCTGTGCTTTTACTGGTGGACTTGCTGTCGATGTGGTCGAGTTTGTCAGAGTGTTTGCTACCCACGTCCGAGGTCCTAGGTGTAATGACCTTGATGGGTGTGGCACCACATCTGCACTGACATGAGCACATTGGACTTGTGCCCATGTCCGCAACGGACGTCTGGGTAGCGACACTTTGTTTCCTGACGGGAGTTGATATCGTCTTCGCGAAGCTGGTAGCGAAGACTGGTGGAGCCAGAGCCTTATACTGCTTCTTGGCTTCACCATACGAAATCCGCTCTTTCGTTTTCAACTCCTGTATCTTTTTTTCCTCCAGATACAATCGACACTCCCTGCTCCAGGCTGGATGTGCCCCGGAGCAGTTGACACACACCTGTGGAGCGTGCAGCTCGTGCCTGGCTCATGAGCCGCCTTTCCGCACTTCCCACAGGTGTGGTTACCCTTGCAGGTCGCCGTCGTATGGCCGTACCGCTGGCACTTAAAGCAGCGCATTGGGTCCGGCACATACGGCGGATATTCAAATTCAAATACCCTGCTTTGATGTTTTTGGGCAACGTCGGAGTGTCGAACGTCAGGACGAAGGTGGCCGTCTTCTCAAGACTGCCGTTAACCCTTCGTTTTATCTGGCGAACCTCGACCACATGATCTTTGGACCACTCCTTAAGGAGTTCCTCGGTCTCTAAATCCATAAGGTCCCTGCAGGTGATGACACCCTTACTAGAATTTAGAGTTTTGTGGAGTTCGCACTTTACTGCGAACTCCCCGAGCTTCTCGCACTTAAGGAGTTGGACAGCCTGCTTTTGGGTGGATGTTTCCAAAAGCAGAGTCCCGTTCCTCAGCTTTTTTACCGATTTGAGGGTACCCGCAATACCCTCTAAACCTTTGTTTACATAAAATGGAGAGATCTTCTCAAAAGATCCCTCCACCCGTGTCATGATAACGAAGGCATTGTCTATTAAACAACCCTTGCCGTTACTGTAATTTCGTTCTGGGGGAGGGCTTTCAACCCTCGCCCGCTTTTTGGAACTGGGTGTATTTTTATTTGCCTGCGACACACCCGGGCCGCAGGGGTCTGTGGTTTTTTTGTGAGGCTTCATTTTGGTCCCACGAGTTAAACCATTTTAAAAAGAAGCGCTAATACAACAGGGGTGCGCAGGTGCCCCTGAGGTTGTACGTTAGCGAGTGATCTGCCTCTCACCCATGCACCTCCTCGGCACGTATCCGACCTTGAGGTTGAGGCGTTTTTTATAGAGGTTTTTACCGTCCTCGCGATCCGGGCGATGAAGCCAAGATCCCCGTTCTCCTAGGCACACAATGTTCCACCGCCACGCCCTACGGTGGTCGTTGAAGCATGGTAGGAGTTTACGGTGTGGGAAACTTGCGGCACTCACAAGTTTCCAGCTCGGGCACCGCGGGTTCGCCAAACCCGTACCTGGCACTTGCGTACCAGGCCCCTGCGGGGGAGAGAACAGAACCCTCAATCTGAAAGGGAGAGGCAGCATGGGGGCAGGCAAACTAAAGACCACCCCTGTTATGGGCCCCGCAGTGGTGGACAAGAAGGTGGGTCCAGGTACCAACTGCTATGGAGTTAATACCATTTTTATGAATAATCCCCGAGAAGATTTATTAGAAGAGGTGGAGGAGAAGAATGAAGTTTTAGATAAAGTTCCCATAGTGCAAATTAATGCTTTTAATAAACAAATAGATGCTCTTATTGACACTGGGTCACAGGTTTCTTGCCTTGCTGAGGGATTATTTAATGAAATTGAAAGCACCAATCAAATTGAAGTGTTGCCCGTTAGTAGTATGACAGTTATTACTGCTACTGGTTCTCGTAGTAAGAGAATTAAGCAGGAAATGTTGATGGAAGGTTGTATGGGGACTGTAAATGTAGAAATACCCATGTATGTAGTCCCTAAGTTGAATGTAAATTGCATTTTAGGCATGGATTGGCTTACAAAAGTAAGGCTATGGTAGACTGTGGAGAAGGTAACTTACGGATTAAATTAGACAGTGGGGAATACTGGGTTGATTTTGAGAAGACTGTTTGGAAAGGCATACAAGAAGTAGATCATGTGAGAGTTAAATATAAGGATGCTGGTGTAGCTAGAGTTTGTGACAAACGATTACCGCAGATTTGTGTAAATGTGTTAAGGCAGAGTAGTGAGATTAATAGTCTGATTGAAGGTCAGGAGATAAGCGAAGGAAACGTTATTAATTACCCAAACAGTATGAAACTATTACCATCAGACCAACAAGAAACGCTGAAATGTCTAATTGAAGAATATAGGGACGTATTTTCTGACAAACCAGGTCTGATAAAAAATTATGAGTGCAAGCTTACGGTAAAGTCTGAAGAGCCTTTCTTTATTAAGCCATATCCAATCCCTTTGACCAAAAGAGATGAAGTGAATAAGGAGATAAATCGAATGCTAGAGTGGGGGGTAATAGAGAGGTCAAGGAGTCCTTACAATAATCCCTTGGTTGTGGTAATAAAACCGGACAATTCTGTGCGACTAGTGCTGGATGCTCGCACATTAAACAAGCATTTAGTAACAGAACGGGATCATCCTCCACCTATCAGTGAGCTGTTGCACAGGTTTAAAGGTAAAAGATATATTTCGTCTATCGATTTGACTGCGTCCTATTGGCAAGTCCCGCTTTCAGAAGAATCCCGGAAATACACTGCCTTTCTATTTGATGGCCGTTGTTATAATTTTCGAGTGTTACCATTTGGGTTAAATATTTCAGTGGCTACCTTTATTCGTGCTTTGGATAGTGTGTTAGGAAAGGAATTGCTTGAACAAGTAGAGATATACGTAGACGATATTCTTATAATGTCAGAAACACTTGAGGAACATTGGGTGCTACTTAGAAAAGTTTTAGAAGCATTGAGAAAGGGGGGTATGACGATTAAGTTAAAGAAATGTACATTTTTGCAAAAAGAGGTTGAATTTTTGGGCCATCGTATTACACCACAGGGGATCTTGCCTAGTAATGATAAAATAAATGCCATTAAAAATTTTCCCCGACCTAGAGATAAGAAACAACTACAGAGTTTCTTTGGATTGTGTGAATACTATAGGAGATTTCTTCAGGGACAAGCTTTAAATAGTCCAGCCTTAAGAGATTTGGTTAAAAAAAGTGTCAGGTGGGTGTGGTCCTCAGAATGTGAAAGAGATTTTCAAAAAATCAAAGATGACTTATGTAATTCCAATATCCTCTATTATCCAGATTGGGATCTAGATTTTTGCCTTGCCGCAGATAGTTCTGACTATGGTTTAGGAGTTCATGTCTTCCAGGAAGTGGAAATCAATGGAGAACCGGATTTTAGGACTATTGCCTTTGCCAGTAGAAAACTACAACCAGCTGAAACTAGATACACAATTACGGAAAGGGAGGCCTTATCTATTTTGTGGGGTTTGACTAAGTTTAGGTACCTACTGTTAGGTAGAAAAATTATTGTATATACAGACCATAAGGCTCTTTCATTTTTGTTAGAATGTAAGTTAGTCCACAGTCGGTTAACCCGTTGGGCATTGGTTCTGCAGGAATATAATTTAGAGATTCGGTATAGACCTGCTAGTAAAAATCAAGTTGCAGATGCTTTGTCACGTCTACCGTTAGGTCTAGATTCTGAAAAGCGATGTATAGGACCACAGACTGAAGTTAGAATTGCTTATCTAAAAGGAGTACCGTATGAAACTGAGGTTAAGTGTTCCTTGCGACAAATCAAAGACGAACAGGACAAAGATGTAGCTATAGTAGAAGTAAAAACTAATCTTGATAGCCCAGAACACAGAGATAAGCTTCAGAAATATTATACTTTGCATGGGGAAGTATTGTTTAGAAGGACTAGTGAAGATGAGGATGATTGGAAGTTATGGCTTCCAGAAAGTTTGGTTGAAAAAATTGTTTGGCATCACCACTATAGTTATGGGCATTATGGGCCATCCAAGTGTTACCGAGTGTTAAGGGAAGATACATATTTCTATAATATGAGAAGGAAGATTTCGAAGCTATTAAAATCTTGTCAAGTGTGTCAAAGATCTAAAATAGATAGTGTTAAACGAGTGGGGAAAATGCAAAATATCATCCCAAGTAGTGTATTGGAATTAGTTTCTGCTGATGTTCTTGGCCCGCTACCCATGTCTCGGGGAGGGGTGACCCAAGTTTTAGTTTTATTTGATGTTTTTTCCAAATTCGTTAAACTTTACCCTGTAAAGAAGTCTACGGCTAAAATTTTGGTCAGAAAGGTGATTGATGAATATTGTCAGAAGGTAGGTAAACCTAAGAGGGTGCTTTCGGACAATGCCCCGCAATTCACTAGTAAAGTGTGGACAGAAAAACTTGAACAAGAAGGAATAGAGGTTATACATACTTCTGCTTATCATCCAGCAGGAAATCCCGTAGAACGCCTAATGAGGGAAATTGGACGTTGGTTTAGGACATATTGTACAGACCAACACAGTAAGTGGGCATGTGAAGTAGAAAATTTTGAAAATGTAATTAACTCTATACCTAGTGATACAACTGAAATACCACCCATTGAGCTGATGTTTAAGAAACCGGCTAACAGATTAATTCGAGAATGTGTTAGTTTTCCAAACAGAAAGAATTTCAACTATGAGGAAAAGGTAGCTTTAGCTCTTAAAAATTTAAAGGAAAAGGCAACAAGGAGAAAGAAAAGGCATGATGAAGGTCAGAAGTGTATAGAATATAAAGTGGGTGATTTGGTGTTAGTTGAAGTTCATAGTAAGTCGTCAGCTTTGCGACAAGAGACTCGTAAGTTTAACCGTTTGTTTGAAGGCCCTTTCAGGATAGAGTCTATACCAAGGAAAAACTCTTATGAGCTAATTGACCCTGAGAGTGGTAAATGTAAGGGTGTGTATAATGTTGAAGCCCTAAAACCCTTTTATGAATAAGTGACCACTTATGAAATGTGCCACTATATGTGTAAATGTCTAATTTGTAAATAAGTATGTCAATTGATGCATGTAAATAGTTTGTGTGAGTACTTAAGCTCAGATGCAGATGTAAGCATTTCAATGTATAATTTGTGACAGTTTTGTGTAGAGACTTTTGGTATTTTCATGATGTTGTGACTTTCTACATTTTGGTGACAAATTATCAGCTGTAAAATGTAAACAGACTGGTGTAATTAACAAGCAGACATCAAGTGTGAAATAATTGTAACTTAAGGTGATGGCATTGAACGTTTGTTGTGTAAACACAGTAACTGAAAAAATGATTGGACCTGAGAAAAGACAATTATTGTAACCAAAAATCAGTGCCATGGACTATGTGCAGATGTTGTATGTAATGAAGAATTGTATTTGTTCATTGTAAAAGTCATTATGGTTGATTGATTGTAATCTGTTCGTGTCTGCATTATGTGTACATTCAACCTGCTTAGATTCGTGACGGATTCAATCAATTTTATCTGTGTAAAATTAAGTGAATCCTGGGGAGGGGTTGTAACAGCCCTAATACCTGAATTTTGAATAGCATTATACTGCATGAAGTATTTGTAGTGAGCCAAAGTTTGCTTGAAAGTGATTTGATATGTTTATTTTGTAAATTCTTGTAAGTAAGTGTATATAGACTTTGTTTTAGGTAAGAAAATTATTTAAAGACCATTTAATATGTTTAAGAACCGAATGGTGCAAGAGAATTTCTTAAAAGTTTGTAATTACATATATTAATGTAAGTTACGATGTCTACAGGACAATTTTCCACCATTTGAAAGGATTTCTGTAAATAATTTTGTATTTAAGTATCGCTAATTACCATTTCTAATCATTTTGTAATGTTATTAATTAATTTTGTATCAATTCCGATTGTTTTTAATATGTTTGATTGTTTGAGTGATTGTTAATGATCGAGAAATATCGGGCGGATGCCTTTGAAGAATTCTCGTAATTTCGATAGACTCTATATAAACACATCGCCTGGACAGAGTATTCATTCAGTGTTACAGAGACATTCATGCAAGTTTTCATTCAGTAAGTCAGTATTGCATCTTTGGATTGTAACAACTATGCTTGTGAATGTCGCAGACTTGTTTTGATTGAAAATAAACGAGCATCAACATAACCTTGTTTTTTGGTGGACTTTTAATTAATGCAGTAATTAAACCACCAAAGAACCTTAACAACGTGACCAAAGGTAAGAAATAAATTTAATGTTTTTATTAAAAGTAATCCAAATTTTCCATTAAAAATTATAAATAAAAAACAACCACTTTACGCAGCAATCTCCTTTCATCACAACAACTTGCAATACATTTTCAATGCCATCAAATAGCCTGTTCCCTAGACCTGTTGTTGTTAGTCTCTGACCAACGATGCGAAATGACACAGAATGCTGCAGGGAGTCTATTACTCGTTCTTCGATGGCAGGAGCAGATGTGAAGGAGTTAAGATCTACATCTACACTCTGCAAATCACAAATACTGTGGTTGGCAGAGGGTGCTAAGCACCAATCCTAATTCTGCGCATTCCAATCCTGAACAGAATGAGGAAAGAAGGAATATACAAATGAATCAGTAAGGCATCTTATTTCTTGAATCTTATCCCTCCTGTTATTGCGACCTAAATAGGTTGGCAGAAGAAGTATTTTGTTGCACTCGTAAATTAAAGATTTTTGCATATTCTCCAAAAAATTCAAACGACGTTATCTGTCTGCCAAACAATCCCAGCCCAACCCACGTATCAGCTCTGTGACACTTACATAAGGACTGTAACTAGCAATCATGAATCGAGCGGCTCTCCTTTGTACTTTTTCTAATGTGTCAAACAATCCCTTGCAATACGGATCCTAAATTCCACAACAGTATTCCAAATGTGGACGCACTAGTGTTTTGAATGCTATTTCCTTTGTATGAGCATTACAACTTCTCAAAATGTGACCTATGAATTGTAGTTTAGAATTAGCTTTGCCTACGATGGAAGTTATGTGCAAGTCCCATTTCATGTTGCTTTGTACTGTTACGCCTAGATACTTCAGGGAGTCTACCGTGTCAACAACTGAATTGTTAACTTTGTACTCGTGAGCAAACGGGGTCTTTTATTACTTATGTGCATTGCCTTGCACTTTCTGCAGTTAAGTGTAAGCTGCCATTTACAGCACCATTCCGAAATAACATCCAGATCGCGCTGAATTTCTAAGCAAGATGTGCTCAGTGTACAATATGGCGGTCCCCCCCTCGTGATGGTTCGAGGTGGTTGACCAGAACTAGGACGAGTATGGCTGCCCTAATATTCCTATGCAGGCCACTGTCATATCCGCATACATCACAAATCTGGATATCACACGATTCGAAAAAGTGGCCGAATGGAGACCCACAATGGGGCACCTTTAATAGTGTGTGAGGTGCCGATAGCGCCATCTCACACGAGTACGTGGCAACTGTGTCCGTCAAAGTGACCACTCGACACCTGACGTTGTCCACACTTCTAGCAATAACACTAAACGAGAACAACACTAAGGCCCTCTGGTGGGCATTCTACAAGTCACAGAGAATTGTAACTTTAATCTTTTAAATATCCACCAACGGCGTGTAGTGTACGGCCATGTCTTCCGGGTGCTTCCGTTTGTCGGTAACTGTTTATTCTTCTGTAATTTTCGTTCTGGCACTGAGACTGAAATCGTTGCATCATATGCAATGCATAAAATGAGCAAAAGTAATTTAGTTCCTTGTATTACTGACCATCTTAAATGGATATGAAGTAAAATTTCACAGCAGAAGCTTCACCATCTAACAAAGGGACCTTAGGGTTTCGGAAATTCAGTTCGGCATGAGACTTCGCAGGCTAGCAGTATACCTTAAGGGTGTCCACCTAGTAAAGTAGTAAAGCACTCTAGCCAGAAGATTCAGAGAAAAATGTCCCTAAACTTTTACATACAACTCATATACTGGTTTTTATGCCATTCCAGAACAGTGAAGTGGTTTACTCTTTAACAAACTTGCTTGCCACGCGGGCGATCCATGTTCGATGCTTCCTCAGGTAGAGTCTTTTTTAAATTGTTTTAAAAATTATAACAACTTTTAAATAAAGTTAACACTGAAAGGAAAGAAATGCCATGAGGTAATATTTACATGGAAAAGAAAGGGAAAGTACACCCAACACTCACCAAAGATAACTTGAAAAAGGGGTTTTTCACCCGAAATATTGTTTATTCTTTGCTTGTGTGTTGTTTTGTGTTGCTGCAGCCCTCCTCCCTTCAACTTTGGTGAGTGTAGGGTGTATTTTCCCTTCCTTTTCCATTTAAATAAAGTTAATAACCTAAATTACTATCAATTAAATTATAAATATTTTTTAATTAAGAAATGTCTTTTCAACTAATTAAAATATGAATTAAATACAATATTTTATTTTTAAAACGTAGAATAATTTCAGATGCTTTTTAATGGAGGTAACTAAAACATTGATTAATATTGCCATTTAAAAAAGTTACCAGAGGCAACATCGAACCAGGATTGCCTGTCTGGCAAGCGAGTTCACTACAGACTTTTCCATCTCACTGTGCTAACATGGTGCAAACACGAATAAGCCTATACGAACTTTGAGTAAAACTTTAGCTTGTGTGCTTTACTGCCCTACTGGGTGAACACCCTATTGGTAGACTGATAGCCTGCGTAGTTTCATCCCAAACTGAATTTGCGAGACCGAAGGTCCCCTTGTAAGTACAAATGAACAAACCACGAAATTACAAACAGTTACTGAGAATATAAATGAAAGTTTCTCTCAGTGTTATATATTAATATACAGTTCCAGATACTATGAGGGAATTTGAAAAAAATTAAGAGGCTAGTAAGGAAAATGTTAATTGTAGTAAACCACTGTACCATACTGGGGTGTATTACTAAGACTGGGTTCAGACTTGCTGCACACTGGAACATTGAACATAAAGCAAAGAAGGCAAATAGGGTTGAGAAATACAGGCCGATTGCATTGACCTCAGTGGCAGTCAAGCTTATAGGCAGCTAAATAACCAATTATGCTAGGAATGTCTGTATTCATGTGAATACTTGTACAAGAGATATTTTTGATGAAACTGTCAAGGGTTCTGACAACAATGCACTACAGTTTGGTGCTGGATGGAGGAATTCTTAAGAGATAGGAAACATAGTAACACAAGAGGTGGAAATGAAACATGATAGTGGTCATTGTGGTTTATTATTGTAATAGGATTCCATTGAAGGTTTACTGTCAGAGTTTCACAGAACCTAATGTTAGGATTAAAGTGGGAATGGATTATGGATTAGAACAATCTAAACAGGATATCCAGATAGACAAGTCAACCTGGAAGATAAATGGCTTATTAGGTACACAGACAAAAACGGAGTACAAAGACAAACGGCGAGGTGATGATTTGGAAAGGAAAGGCAAAATATACCCACCACTCACCAAAGTTGAAGGGGAGGTGGGCAGCAGCAACAAAAAACACTCTACAAACGTAAAAAATACAATATTTTGGGCTATGCCCTTATTAAAGAAAATAGAACCATGAAGTCACGCAGGCACCCAAGGACAACAGCACGAATGATGGTTTTGGCTGTTATGGATGGTTTGGAGGTGGTAGTATCTGTATTTAAATATTTTTTCTTCATGTATACATGTCCCTCTCTTATTTTATTTTGACTAGACGACCCGTGCGAAAATTTCGCAAATAAAATGCAATCAATAGTGAGGTAGAATATGATGTCACCAAAGCTGAGTCATTACTCTTCTTATTCCTACTACATTTATAGATTTTGGTTAGAAATCCAGGGAGATAAATGGCTCGAAACACAAAATACGTATTTTATAAATATTGACATTTTTGCCTTTTAAGGATCGAATTACGAAAAATACCTCTCTTAGAATATAATGATACCACGGCGGAAACCTTAGTCTTTAATATGATATCTCATTTATCAATATCGGTTAGATATCAAGGGAGATAAATAGCTCTTGACACAAAAATGCATTGTAGAATCATTTGTACTTTTTCCCTTTAAGGGTTGAATTCCAAAAACTTCTTTATTAAAATATGATTTCGCCAAAGCTGAGACATTATTCCTCATTATCTTACTTGATTTATCGATTTTGGATAGATACTCAGGGCGATAAGTGGCTCGAGACACAAAAAACGCATTTTAGAAAAATTGCCATTTTTGCCCTTTAAGGGTCGAATTACGGAAAATTCCTTTCTTAAATTATAATGTTACCACGGCGGAGACCTTATTCTTTAATATGATACCTCATTTATCTATATCAGTTAGATTTCAAGGGAGATAAATCGCTCGTGACACAAAAATGCGTTATTGAAAAATTTATACTTTTTCCCTTTAAGGGTTGGATTCCAAAAACATTCTTTCTTAAAATATGATTTCACAAAGCTAAGACATTTCTCCTTATTATCCTACTTCATTTATCGATTTTGGTTAGATATCCTGGTAGATAAATGGCTCGAGATACAAAAAACGCATTTTAGAAAAATTAATATCTTTGTCCTTTAAGGGTTGAATTACGAAAATTTCGTTTCTTAAAATATAATGTTACCACGGCGGAGACCTTATTCTTTAATATGATACCTCATTTATTTATATTGGTTAGATATTAAAGGAGATAAATCACTCGTGACACAAAAATGCGTTATAGAAAAATTTATACCTTTTCCCTTTAAAGGTTGAATTCCAAAAACATTCTTTCTTAAAATACGATTTCACAAAACTGAGACATTACTCCTCATAATCCTACTTCATTTATCGATTTTGGATACATATCCAGGGAGAAAAATGGTTCGAGATACAAAAACTCAATTTAGAAAAATTGACATTTTTGCCCTTTAAGGGTCGAATTACGAAAAATTCCTTTCTTAAAATATAATGTTACCACGGCGGAGACCTTAGTCTTTAATATGATACTTCATTTATCTATATCGATTAGACATTAAGGGAGATAAATCGCTCGTGACACAAAAACGAATTGCAAAAGTATTGATTCTTTTGCCCTTTAAGGGTCGAATTCCGAAAACTTCATTTCTTAAAATATGATGTGACCAAAGTGAAGACCATAAGCTTTAAAATGACTCCTCATTCATTGATTTCGGTTAAGTGTGAAGGAAGATACAGGCTTGTGACAAAAAAATACCTTATAGAAATAATATATATGATTACATTATCACTGATATCGTTTTTGCATCCTCACCATCTCCACTCTGATGGTATCAGTCAAAACTACCTTTCATGTGGTTGTGCTGATCACTCTTTCCTGTGCAATCTCACTCACACGGTTCTATTTTCTTGGAAAAGGTCATAGCCCAACATATTGTGGATGTAGAGCATACTGCTGCCCACCTCCCTTCAATTTTGGTGAATGATGGATATATTTTATCTTCCATTTCCGTATATATTAGGCATATCACTTGATCAATGCCACTGAACAGGACAAATGGTGGGGGAGAGATTTCAAAGTCTGGTACCTGTTAGGGAGTGTGCAACAAGGAAAAGAGGGAACTTGAATAAAGAATCGAGAGATGTGATGTTCATAAGAGAACATATGTGTTATGAAACAGTGGTTTATTTTAATAGCAATGGAGCAAAATGCTCTGATGGGAATTTCCCTATACACCTATTTATCCTCTTTATTGTGCCTACCTATTTTTTCCGTCTATACAAATTTTAATTGATTCAGCCTTTACGGTAAGTTTCTCATCACTTCCCTTGGCAATTTATTCCAATCTCAGACACTCTTATCAATGAAAGAAAATATTCCCACACCCTTATGTCTGGTCATCTTTTCCCTCGCAGGCACAAGTCCAATTATGGATCCCGTGCCAGTCCCAAGCAGCCTCACAGCTGAACACCGCGGCTCAGGTCCTCCCGTCTGATTATGCTGCACCAGTTTCAACAACTTCCTCAGCAAATACTTTCTACATTATATTTCTTTATCAGGTTTTTAAATAATTTTTTTATCAGTAGTATAATATCACCAACATATGATTAATATCTTTCCTGCTCCTAACATTTTGAAAGCTATTGTTTTTGTCATACTCACAACCTGTGTTCTGAACATATCAGTCAAAAACTTAAATTGGTGTCACTATGTTGATCACAGGCACTTGTGTGAACTTGGTAATATGCACCGTTTTCTATTTTCATGGGATAGGAAGAGGATAACCCAAAATATGCTTTTTTTCTGCAGACTTCCTTCCTTTAAATTTGATAAATATATACGTACAGTAACAAACTGTCTGTATTTGTGTAAGAAACAAATGTATGGTTTCAGCCATGGCTTCCTCTGCTTTGTAAATAAATTTATCCCGAAGTTTACACGCAATACATAAATGTTTTATCGAGGCAACTTAAGGAGTCAATAATACCAATACCACCACCTCCAATCCATCCGTAATGGTAAAACCATCACTGGGTGCCTGCGTGACTTCATGGATCTATTTTCTTGAAGAAGGGCATAGCCCAAAATATTGTATATTTTGTGTTTTTGGAGGGTTTTTTGTTGCTGCTGCCCACCTCCTTTCAATTTTGGTGAGTGTTTATTGGAAATCAATACCCAACCAACATGTTGCAACATGTGGTTCAAAGAGGACATAAAGACCAGAACACAAGAACGTCACATTAGAAGAGCACTGGCACATTAGCACTGATAAGATTCTTGTGTTTGTTATTAAAGTCAGAAATTTATTAAATTTGGGCTGCTCAGGAACACATCTCCATCCAAGTATCCCAAATGACCAAAAACTTACTGTCAGCATTGAAATTGGATATTTTATCTCAAATAGTGCTCTTCTGACTATAATACAATGACTAAATTCCTCCTCTTTTTAGTATTCACGTTTCACTCGGCAACAGATTTAAAATACCAACATGAAATTTGAAATTGAAAGTTTGATACAAGAAGGGAACATCACAGTGCAGAAATTATATATATATAATATTTTTTTTTTTTTTTGCTGTTGTCAGTCTTTCCACTGGTTTGATGCAATCCTCCATCCTTTCCTATCCAGTGCTAACCTCTTAATTTCTACATACCCCTTACAGCCCACGTCCTCAATTATCTGTTTTATATATTCTAATCTCTGTCTTCCTCTACAGTTCTTACCTTCGACTGTTCCCTCCACTAACAAATTAACCAATCCAGCATGTCTCCAAATATGACCTACCAGCCTCTCTCTTCTTCCCGTAAGCTTCTTCCACAAACTTCTTTTCTCACCCATCATTTCCAAAACTCTTTCATTTGTTACTTTGTCAGTCCACTTAATTTTCAGCATTCTTCTGTGGCACCACATTTCAAATGCTTCAATTTTCTTTCTTTCCGGTATTCCTAAAGTCCAAGTTTCGCTACCGTAAAGTGCTGTGCTCCACACAAATTATATTTAAACACTGCAAAATGGAGAATGTTTGGATAGAAGTGATATTCTCAGAGTTAAAAAGTGTGAATTTTTCAAATTCTTTGAGAGCAATTTCACCACTCACCTACCTTCACCCTATTCAAATTTCTCAAGCATTTCATTTAGAAATTTCTTTCAGGCCCTGATGCCTTTGTCCAGGAGACAAAAATGTACTACACCCTTAAGCATTAAATAAAGTACCAGACTGTGGTCACTGTAATCTTTTCCCTTCCACATATTACTCATAATATCAATCAAAGTCTTGTTGCCGTTGTATACATTGTACAGTTCCGGCACTGTCTTCACCATCCCTCCTATCTTCAAACGAATCCCAACCTGCCCTTCTTTCCCCCCTCTCCAACTTCGGCATTTGATACTACACCACCATATTCAAGCAATGGTCAAACACAGGATTTGTAACTCAAATCGCTCTCGAACCCAAGCCCATCAATGAAGGATTTGACGAATTCCTACCGTGTGCCTAAAGTATCCTACCTAACTGAGTTCACTATCAAATGTTATGCCAAAATATTTACACTTATGGTTATAAGGTATTTGTAAATGATTTAGTTCTTGTCTTCGTTATTATTAGAAAATGAACCTTTATCCACGTCAACATTCTTCATAATACACAACCTTTACACTTCATACAGTACTATCCATCACATCTCCTCTCTCTCTCTCCTTTTTCCTTCTTAACAAAAACCCATCATCTATTCTCTGACCAAATCCACAGATTATAGCCCCTCATTCTTCTTCGGTAACCATAGATATTACATTAATACATTTTTTGTAACAATAAAAAAATGAATATTCTTTTCTGTTTTAATTAACACTAAATTAAATGAAAATATACCTTCATATGTTTTCCCTTATAAGGTCTTCAAAAAGCAATTCCTATTCCCACCCTATAATCATAAAAAACTTTTGTTTTTAACTGTGTTACTAAAACAGATTCTTATTGGTATTTATCTTCATCCCATTTTGACCTACCCAGCTCGATATCCTTTCCGGGTCATCTTGCAGCTGTTCAATCCTCTCCTGTCATGATGCTATTCTATAACATTATGTCACATTCGAACTATCCAACTTCTGCTTGTAATCCACAAAAACAATAATTCATTAGAATAATTAATAGCAACGGTACCAATACTCTACCCTGTGGCACTCACATTAACTCCCACCTCATTTGATACTACATTTCCTTTTTAAGAATTCATCTAAATCGTAAGTCACCTTTTCATCCACTCCAATATGGTCCCAATATACTGCCCAGTGGCATTCACATTTTATTTACACTTCATTTGATACTGCATTTCCTACGCTAACTTCTTAACTTCTACCTTTTACCAATTTCTCTAATTATCAAATTAATTTTTATCCACCCAAATAGTCTTTACATTATTTAACAACATTTTATGGTTCAATTTACTATCAAATAGTCCATTTCATCCAAAATATCTTGCCTGTAGTTCACCAACTGTTATTCACATGAATTTATTATCCTAATCCAATATTGCCATTTAGCAGACCAATTGCAAGTAAAAGTTTTCACATTGTCAATTTTCCCTCAGAGTTTAGTATCTAATGCACATAACTGTCAAATTTTCACAAATTTACTAACTTTCATCAATGCTATAAAATAAAAGGGCTGAAATAAAATTTATGGAACCACCAACATTATTTTTTTTTGCCAAAAACTGAAACAATTAGTATGGAATTATGTGCAAACTGAAGGAATACTTGTGCAATTGTGTTCACAAAAACATGCTAATGCAAGAAAACAATATCAAAAATAATTTTAACACAACTTCAACATATCAATAAAGAAATGTACAACCACTTAACCATAAGTGACAAAACCCAACAGAGAGGGAACACAGAGAATTTTGGGTATCAAAACACAAGCAGCCAGGACACGGGCCGGCTGGGAAGGGGAATCAATTGCTCACTACCGTCTTCTCATTCTGCTACTATCAACAAAACATGAGGATATGAAAACAAATTCCAAAGCAACACTGCCATTTATTACACTTTCCATCAACTTATGAGGGCATGACATGCAAATTATTTCTCTGGCACCATCAGAGTAAAGCTCAATTAATATATTATGCAAAAATTATTCCTCCATTGTAAACCATATATCTCTGAGAGGTTGCATCTCTTCAGCACAGGCCCCACTCACAGAGGTAGAATGTGTGGCAATTTGGAACGCTGTGATCAATGTATTTAGAACAGGTTACAATAGCACCCAAAGTATTATTTATTTACATGTCTGGCTTGTATATTTGTTTTCCTCCCTTTTAAAGTTATCGTGTTCAATAGAATATTTGCCTCTGAAATTTTGTGAAATGCATAATCTGCAACTACTTTTCCTAATTTGTTTTAATAACAAGAACACCTGTTGTACATCCTTACACATTCTAAAATGAATAGTTAAATTTTGAAGTGAACATTTCATAATACGACAAATATGAGTATGGCAGCTTTCAACATCATAGTGATCTATGTATTAATCACAGATGGGCATATGAACACTTTTCTTAAACATTGTAAAATCAACTAGTATGGTGAACATGGAATGACATTTAGGAAACTGTAGATTTCAACATAATTTCCAGAAGGATACTGTGGTTTTGTCCATTAATTTGTCCCAAATGAGACAATTTTTTTTTTTTTTCATACACTTAACTATAAATGGTAAAACTATCTTTTGGTATCTCAATCCACAACAGCATGGAGGAATAAAGACTAACGAGAGCCATCAGTATGGTAACTATGGTAACTTGTGTCACTGACTGAACACACCTCATTACTGTGTCACCAGATGAGAATTTCACTGGTGTATCAAGACGCCTTGCATTCTTTAAAAAGAAAAGCAGTTCTGTTGCATAATAACAAGTGATCACAATCATCACCATGTCAAGAATCGTTACAGTGCAGAACAAAATTGCAAGGCAGTAAGACACTTTATAAATCCTTCACTGCTTAAGAGCTCTAAGGAAAAAAAAGGAAAATACGAGACGTCAGATTCGTTTACATATTGGAGTAAGCAAACTTCTTCCTTCAATCTTGCCTCAATGTTTCTGGTATTTGCACAGGGCTGACATTGTTACATGCTTTTGCAAATGGATAAACTGAATCTGAAAAGTACTGTCAATGACTTCTGGTAAATACATCTAAAGCAGAAAGGGCAACAATTAAGAACACAGCCAAACACGATTACAGAATTCTGGTCACTGCCGAAGGAAAGCTGACAGTGTGGGGGAGGAGGTGGGGTGGGGGGGGCGACAAGTCGGATAACGGTTGGAAAATAGTCCATTCAGAAGATGAAAGAAGTTTATGCAAAAAGAAGAAACAGATCTGAAAGATGCACCGTCATGCACACTTACTACACCGGGGCGGGGGTCGCCCTCGCGGACGTACCTGTCAGGGGTGGTCGTCGGCCGACAGGCGGCACAGCACGGCTCCCGCGCTCTGTCGCTTCTCCGGAGGGGCCCCTCCCTCCCTACCCACCTTCCGAGACGCGTCTGCCAAATCGATGTCCTCTGAAACGAGGGGACGGGGGAGCAATGCCAGTGGTACGCTCACTTCCGGCGACTGTCGAGCCTCGGAAACAGAATACGGGGTGGCGAGATCTGACAGCTATATACTCGGTATCCGATCGCTTTTCTCTGTCATTCCGTTAGTGCCATTTATTTACAAAACACAATTAGAAAAAGAAATATATAGAAATTGTATTAGTCACTTCCAGGTTTGCAAATCACCGAGAGTGAGGCTCCACCTCAGTACACGGTATACGAAGGCAAAACCTCTGTGTACTACGTAATTACGATCCCTTCCTGGAAATACTAATAAATATCACGTAAATTGAAGTCAAATTTCAGGTGTTATTGATTTTATTAGTTTTTAAAACAACAGAACAACATTAAAATTATGATATCCAAAAGTACAGAGCGATCTTAGGATTCTTCGAGACCTTGTCAAAGTTCTGGCAGTGTTCTTTTCTTCAAATGAAAAGTAATTTATGTTCACATGCAACATGTCTTGATAATGGATCACATTAGCTGTCCTTTTCTTTATCACAAACTGTTACTCTTTGTAATATCTGAAGATTTATTTTTTGCAGGAATGTGCCCACACTTACGACATTTACAGCCTGCAAAAAGAAAAATCACATTTGACGAGAAATTTTATATGGACTTTATTGCACGCAGTTCATTTCAAGTATTCTCTCCAAGATGAAATACTATATGTGATAGCTTCCCTTTCCTCTGGTTCTTCACGGATAGTCCTTTTAGATACCAGACTAGTGTTATTAACAGGTGCCTATGCTTCTGTGGCAGGGTGTATGGACACAAAACACGGCAGGTGTAATGATGAAATTACGATGTTACAGACAACTAAGTTACCTATTGTAACACGGAAAATGGTTTAAAAAAAAATAAAATAAAATAAAAACCTTTATGTCAGTTCCTGCAAGTGCAATGAGAAGTGGCCTTATGGTCTTTTATGGATCTGGTTCTCCAAATTTCTGATCGCCGTTACAATTTATAATTCCACAGTAGCCTACTAGGTGTGTGACCTCTGATGGCCAAATACAGTGCAGAGGAATGAGCCTGGGCGTAAGCTCGAGCCTGACAGTAGGCTCGGTCTATTATTCACGTGCTGCGTCGGGACGAAGACACGCTGGTACTTGGAACAGCCACGAACTGCATCGCAGTCTTAAAATTTGTAAAATCGAAAAGTAACTGAAAAATTAATGAGTGAAGCATATATGATTTATAATTTTTATTTTCTATATGCTGCTGTATAATTTTATAAGTTTGTACAGTTTAATTTCAGAAAATTTGGAAATTAAAGACCAAGCACAAATCTATGTTAACGAAAAAGTAAAAACTGGCCGACGGCATCATATTTCAACATTTTTGTGGCGATGTTCCGGCATTCCATAAAAAGTGGAACAATCTTTCTCCTGAACATATGAATGATCTTTTGATTATTAACAGTCACTTATTGGAGTGATATCAGTTATCACTAAAGTGAATTAAATGTTGTGCAATAATAGGTACAAATCTCACAAAACCTCACATATATTTGAAAGTTCCACATTAATCATAACGCACTAATTATGGATTCGTGGTAGACTTTGTGTATGTTAATAATGATCGATAACTTGTTTATGTTATGGTTTTCGTTGCACAGTGTTCTGATCTCACGGTCTGTAACACTTCTGTTAGATATGTTTAACAAACACATTCACATTGTACTTCATGTCTAGGCAATGATTCAATTGATAGAAAATACACAGAATGTTGGTACTATTCACTGATATACTGTAAATCTGAGAATGCCCCTGCCATACATTCCTGTCCAGTTTTCTATAATGTAACATAACTGTTGTAAGGCACGGGCAAAGAAGACACTACGCGCTATTCCTGCATTACTGAGCCTTCATTTTCCCAAAGAGCTTTTGTTTGTCCACCGAGTCTTTGATTGTCCACCGAGCCTTCATTTGCCCACCGAGCCATCGTTTGACCACCATGCGCTCACAGCTCACCCGAGTAAGGAGGACTCTCTCAGCATAGTAATAAAACGAGCTAGTTTGAGCGCTAGTAGATGGCAATTTGCACGACTGTGTAGCCTACCTACAGAGACATTTATGATCTATTAGTCTTGGCAGTTTTGTCAGGGTAAGCAGTAGCCACAAAGTACTAAGAGGCTTTGGGGGTACTAACAGCTATAAATTAGAAATGACAGATATCAAATAATTTTTGTCTACTCATACACCTCCACTATACCAATGCAAACTTTGTCTTGATATGAGCAACACTTGTATTCCAGATACTTCACAAATCTCCCCCCCCCCCCCTAAAAAAAATCTTCAATTACTATGTTCTCCTGTTCTCCATCTGTACTTAGGGATAATGTTTGCTAGAGGCGCGTATTCAAATAAAAAACACACAACTGTAGTAAAATAAGGATACTGGTAGTGCATTGTGGTATGTATAAAAATCAGAACTGGAAGAATTTTTACTGTAAGTGAAGATAAGCAAAGAGTAAACATTTCATACCTTTCTTTTTTAATTATAATTTTTAGAGGTGACCAAAAATTCAGCTGAAAGACATTGTTTATCTCACAGTTTATTCATATAGACCCATCACAACTCCCTCATCCTTGCTAATTTAAAGTTTACTTTCTTCCTGCATCAGTCTTTGACTGCACACATCATTCTGATTATTATCTCTAATGCTGGGTTCTTGGAGACACTCAACTCATCTATGTTCTGGAACATTTAATATCTCTGCATATATTATATTTCACAGTGGTTGCAAAGTTTGTTGTAGCATGAGAATTTTTTCTAAAAATTTTTTAGCTTAGTAAGAGACATATTATTCATTAATTTTTAATGTAAATATTTCATGCAATGTAGTCTTCACGGGTGTACCGCCGGATAGTGTTGTGGAAACACAATATTTCGA
The DNA here is from genome assembly GCA_031002005.1 of Vandiemenella viatica. Taxonomy (NCBI): domain Eukaryota; kingdom Metazoa; phylum Arthropoda; class Insecta; order Orthoptera; family Morabidae; genus Vandiemenella; species Vandiemenella viatica. Next base: position 8,427,849 of record JARYHS010013630.1, read on the forward strand.
CGGCTGGCTCTGCCGTCTTCTTCACCTGAAGAAGACGGCAGAGCCAGCCGTCGAAATATTGTGTTTCCACAACACTATCCGGCGGTACACCCGTGAAGACTACATTGCAGTCATACGCCGGGAAAGTCTTCGTTCTTAAATATTTCATATTACACATGTTCATCTAAGAATAACCATCTTCGGAAATACAGTATGTATTCTCATACGGATCATCATTACTTTGCACAAACCCATGTGTGACAGAGGGTGCTTTGAACCAAAATTAATCTCCATCTCATACTACAAAGCCAGGTAGCAAATGTAGGCACCAGTGAAGAACCTCGTTTCCCTGTTTTAATCAGTCAGCAGGTGAAGATTTTCTCCACAGTTATAAAGAAAAGTGGGTGTTCGAATGTTTGCCAGACAATAACAGCCCAACACCCGCAAGTTGGTAAAACTTTTTTTAAGGTCTGGTAAACAATTAAATGAAAGGTGCTAAGTATCAAAAAGGAATAACAAATTACTTTTAGATGATGAATGTGAGGAATGAACATACAGAAAAAAAAAACACACACATGAAGGTCGGGCCACACTAGACTGCACCGAGCCCACACCGTCACTGCACAGACACTTTTCTTATTGTTGTCACTCACTCGAATGAAGTGAGTTCAAAGTCGCCTCATGTCGGCTGACACTCAACCGAGTGTCGGCCGTCAGACTGGTTTACTTTTTGACGGTGTGGGCCGGTGCTGGGCTGGTCGATATGGAGCAGTGTTTGGAAATTTCTGGTCCTTTACGATTAAATGATGTTTTGGTGTTACTGATTGCTTTAAAGAAGTGTCCTTTTTCTTTCAGCCTCACTTTAGGTTCAACAGACGTTTGTAAAATATAGGTAGAGTCCTTGCATGTTCGCATTAACAAATCAAAGCTTTGGCAGAGGTGAAGGTCAGTTTGAAGGCCTGTAAAAATTGCATCCGAGACCCGGACACGGATCCAGGGGCCTACCGTACCCGAATCCCACGTCGCGAGCGTCTGAATCAAAGAATTGAAAAACTGGTTTTCAATCATATAAAAGTACATTCGTGTTTTGGAATAGCAAAAATAAATTATATAGGAAAGTATTTGATACTATGTTTGAATATTTATTTTTCATTACATACAGATTTGTCTCTTGACACAGGCAGCTACGGCATATGATTGATATACTGCAAGTCCCTGGTTCAAATCCTTGTCTCAGCTGTAATTTTTATGGTTCTTAAAATTGACATTCTCCTCTGGCAAAGCTTTGATTTGTTAATACTAAGATACTAGGATGCTTCATGGTTCGAATTTTACGTTAATCTGTATTCCTCCTTTTCAAATTATGTGACAATGCTAGAGTACTGCGCGGCTGATATGAAACTCTGGGACTGGAATTTTAGATCACATGAAATTATTATTATTTATTATTTTTTGTTAAAAAAATATTGAGCGAATCGAAAGGAACCTCAACCAAAACCAACACATTAAATGTGAAGTGAGTGATGCTTGACATTTCATGTTGAGATACATGAGAATCTTTCAATCCAGTACAGTGTGACGATCAATTGTTTAAAACTTCATTTGGATACTATTTTTGTGCATAAGAGATCAAACAGTGAGGTGATAATAGGAGTCAGGGGGGGGGGGGATGTATTTTAACTAACTTTATTACTTTTGTAGATTATAAATTACGTCTGCGCAAAATAAAGTACAGTAATCTATAATAAAGTACGGGCAGTAACCATAGCTGCGATCTACAAATCACTTTTAAGGTAATTTCCTAACATTAATTCTGTGATAGAACAAAGTGTATACATCAAAGGAGACTGAAGACAGAGTAGGAACCCGTCTGTCACACGCGAGCTATGGACCAGTGTGGACGCAAAGGTGCCTAGCCGTCACTCGGCCAAGTATCGGTGTGGTCTAGTATGGCCTAACCTTGATAAAATAATTTTCGGGTCCAGTCCTTTATCACAGAGAGCATTAAAGTCTGTAAAAAGTGGTCACAAAATGAGCAGATTTCTCTGGACTTCCTCAATAATAGTTATCAATCTTTGGAAATGTGGATTCTATACAACACAACAGTATTAAAATTTCATATGCCACAGGGTAGCATATTGGGACCATCGATATCCATTATTCTAATGAATGAGTGTGTTGATGGTTTACTATCAGAAATTAGGTTGTTTGCAGATGAGAAAATGCTATATAAAGAGAACTGAACATCTGCAGGGTGATCTGGGCAGGATATCTAGTTGGGTTGGTAAACAGAGGATGAAGATAAATACAAAGAAGAGTCAGCTTATTAGAAACACAGACAAAAAAAAAACTAAAGGTTGATTACGACTACAAGGTTGGGAAAGAATTGCTTGATGAAGACTTGAAATGTAAACAACTTGGCATTAAACTTGATAACAAGCTTAACTGGGCAGGACACATTGGAAAAGGTTTCAAAATCCTTCACTAGTTGGAGAGAACGATGAGGGGTTGTACGAGTGAAGTAAAGGAATTGTGTAACAAAACTCTGATCAGACCATTGCTTGAATATGGTGGTATAGTATGGGACCAACATTTTGGGTATCAAATATAGGTGTTGGAGGGGATGCAAAGTAGGGCTGTCAGATTTGTTACTGTACAACACAATCAGTAACAGATATGATAAAGGAGCTGGAATGAGATTCATTGCAAGACAGGAGGAGGGTGAAGAGGGTCATGGGAGTGTACAAGGTGAAAGATATTGGCGGAAGAATTAGGAGAGTTGCATGGAAGAGAAAAGATGACCATCACCACAAACTTCCATTTAACTTCAGGCATAAAGGTGTGGGATTTTTTTTTCTTTTTTTTTCCTTCATAGGTAAGGAGGTCAGGGATTGGAATAAATTACCAAGAAAAATAATGGATAATTTATCAAAAAACACTAAAGCATTTAAAGCAGACATTAGTAGAGGGCAAACACAGGTGGGAAAAGGAAAAGGGGGGGGGGAAATGGGTGTGCAGGGAAATCATCACAGGAGCAAGTGCTCCATTGCAATTAAATCTAATTAAAATCATAGCATCTAATTGAGAAGACAGATACTAATCCCAGTCAACGATTTGAAAAACTTGCTTGACTCGCTAATTGCTCACAGAACAAAACCTAGTGTCCTGGTTAAACCTTACTTCAAAATCAGCCCTCTCAGAAAATGTTATATTACATTATATTTTCAAGCCATGATAAAAGTTCTATGAATGTGTACACTCAAAACATTAATGATATATGACTCTACAAACATTTTTCCAGGAAGCTTATGACTTGATGCATATGTAATATGACCAAAATTTTTTTTATCACAGCTAAATAATAAATGAAATTCCAGATTTAGTATAAACATTCACAGCAGTTCTGTAGAAAGAAACTCATCTGACTTAATCCATACTGAACATATTGTACTAGTGAACGCAAAAGTTGGTACGCTTAAATCATTTGTAAGTTTCTTCTCTAGCATCGCACCTACCAAAAGGTGTAATTGGCACAAGAATTTTAGATAGTATGAGGAAGATGGTATTGGAAGATAGGAGTGAGAGGTTAAAACAAAACTGTAGTAGGTACATACAAATCACTGAACTGTCTTCCTCCATTTTTTGAAATTATTTTGCTATAAAGCTTTCCCTCATTACTTAATAAAAGTGCTTTAAATATGACATGATGCAAAAGAATTTTAACTAAAACGCAAGTTTCAAGTGGGAAAAAAAATTACAGTCCTTAAAATTTTCTTTAACTGGAATGAAAATTCAAAAACTGGTGCAGTTTTTACTTAATGGGAAATAAAATAAGTACCTTACCAGGCACCTGTATGATGAATCACCACTAAATAGAGCATTATAAGAAATAATTGTGAGAAAGCTATGCACAAATTAGCTAATACTATTTCTAATTAAATGCCTTCCATTAACAACAGTTTTACTGATGTTTATTCAAGAGATGCATTTCACCCTATTGGTGGAGGACAAAATAAATTTGGTGAATAAACAGCAAGCTAAGCTGTTGTTAACAAATGACATTTTATTAAGAGGCACTTACAAATAAACTGTGAAAAAATGATGAACAATGAAGGTAGCTAATACCGAGTTTCATGTACTAGTAGATTAGGATTCCAGTTGTGAAGATAATATCTTAATCCACGTAGCAGCCAACTTAAATGAAAAGTCGCTATGAATACATCATTGTTATTTTCGCTGATTATTGCAAGAAATTTTTTTGAATTAGAGATTTTTCCTTCATTTGAAAATCTAATCTTAGACACACTGCATTAGCCTTCAAATATGTTATATCACCAAATCCAAGGTAGACTGCGGTAAACTTCAAAAATAAAACATTATGACAAGTGGTAATGAACTTACCAGGAAGCTTTTTCGTGCGGAAAGAAGCGTTGGTAATCATAGACTTGCTAACAGTGGTTACTGTCGTCGTAGCAGGAGAGAGCGCGACACTTATGCCCATAGGACCATCCACTGGTTGACCTGAAATTATCGAAATTGTATTATTATCCAACACGAGGAGTCGTGGCAGGATCTGCTGTATAACTAACAAGCATTCTCAATGTTCCTCAATATGTAATGCAACATACAAAAATTATAATGTACTTTAACAATAATAACCACGGGGAAAACGCTTTTAGGTAGTGAAAATAAGGAAGACTAGAGAACGCAAATCAAACACTTACCATAGAAGCGATGAACATGATAAAACATGAACACACAATGTTTCAGTGATAGCCTGATTCACGTGAGTAGACGAGATACTGGTGAAGCACTCAGATGTGCGTAGGAATAAAGTTGAATACCGAAATATATTAATATCTTTACAGCTTTATGAGTGTTGTCCTGCCTTCATCTATGGTAAGTGCTGGATTTCATTTTCTAATCCTCCTTTATTTTGATATATACTTTACATATACAAGATACATTTTTCTCATCCTAAAGGGTTCACATGACAAAAAATGAGGAGTAACAGTCAATATAAATCATTAATTACTTCCAATAACTTGTTAAGAAAATATAAACGACTGACCGACAATGTCACAGTGACGTAATGAACAAATAGCCCTAATTATTTCTTTCAAATCATACGTACATTTTTTTTTTTGTCCTTTGATCTTTTTAGGTATTAGTTTATTTTACAACATATTCAATATTTGTGGGTTTGCTGCCAGCCAATGTGGAAGATGAGCTATAGAGGGCATGCTCTGCCTTCATCCACAGGTGCTCTGTGCACGATACAACAAACAGAACTGCAATACTGTTCTCGGGTGTTCACACACTCGTGTAGCATCCCGTGCACCTCAGTCTGTCGTTTATGTTGAGCGTGACACTACATAAACGTATCAGCGACTGAGAATTGCAGTTACGACTGTCGCAGCACATCCACAACACCTGACGATGACGTCAGAACACACTGTCAAGAGTTAGACTTTCCCCAACAGCAAAACCACAAAGATAACATTTCAGTGACAAAAGAGGAAAGCATCGGATCACACAATTTATTTTAATTTGAATAATAATTAATAATGCCATATCAATATTTTTGCATTACAGGTGGTAAGATGATGGAAGTGTGAAATCTGGAAGTTGTTGAGTTTATTCTGAATTCTGATATTAGGTGACAACTTTGGGGCAATTTCATATTTCATCTCAACTAAAGTCAGCTAAAACTAGATTATTTATTCTTTTTTTTTTTCATTTTGATTTTACACTTTCAAGAGTCACAACTTTTGCCGTTCCAATCTTATTGTATACAACCATTAAGAATAAGCAAATTTTAATGTAATTTCAAAGCCTTGTACCATTACCAAATGGATTCTTTCTACAAGTCCTAAACAGACGACACCCCGCAGACTTCACTTGGCCAGAGTCCCAAATACGTGTCACACTCCCCCACTTGAGTGTGTCACTGCCCCACTGCTTCATTCACATATCTGTCCACGTAGAGCTGGCCAATTTCTAACAATGACCTATTTCAGCAACTGCCAACCCTTTTACACAAAATTTTCCATACCTTACAGCTTCAGGATGTGCGGTAAATGTATCTACTCCAACAACAATTCCTAAGAACTTGTTTAGGTTAATCCTTTAACCCTTCTCACTGATTGAGAAGGCGATTTTGCATGTGACCCCCTTTCAATTCATACCAATAAACAGAAACACCCCCCCCCCCTTTCCCCGAAACACAGGCTCCACTCATACTCCACAGTACTTGCCTGAATCAAATCTGTCAGCCTGTAACAAGTATTTCTTCTCCTGTCATTAAACGAGACTTCTTGTTATGTTCATAAAGTAGGTTCACAAACATGGACAAGATCCTAGTGCATAACAACAAACCCAACCAACCCAGTAAATCAACCACTTGTAACATAACCATGGAAATTACGGGTATATTTTTAGTGTAGATTGTGATCTGAGAGGTAGATATAACGTCTTTGGCGTTGAGCAATTGTCTAGCATGCTTTGGAACAGTCTTGTAATGTCGACGGTCGAGTAAGTAACGGCCAGCGGGAGCTAACTTGCCGGGACTGCGTGCGTGTGTGTGCCGCTTAACTGATGTTCCGAGGTATAAAACACTGTGTGGACATTGCTGAGGCATTCTGTGGACTATGAAGGTTGTTCTGAGTGAAATGATTTCATATAAACTGTGTATGGTGAACCGCTGCTGAGCTGGACCATGTCGATTGTGTAATAATTAATTACGGGGCTTGTACTAAATGTTTCTAACTTTAATTATACTCGAATCTGCATTCTTTGGTGAAGAAGATTAGTGTTTAGTGTCTGCTGGCTTGCTTAGGGATTTTGTAGTTTCAGATGAATAAATTTGAGTGAACTGTGAAAGCTAAAACGTGTGTGTATTTCTCAGTAGTTTCTTGCCTGTTTTCTGTGACTGCAATTCAATTAGTTTATCCCATTAGCAAAATCGGCAGACTGGCGACCGCACGGCAAACCGAACCTTTTAATTATAAGTGATAAGTAGTGGAGAAAAGTATTGTACATTGTGTTAATCAGTATAGCTTCACTGCTGCATCGACGAACTTTAATTAATTTAAAGCCCCAACAAACCACATATATGACGTTACACACTGGTTCTTTTCACTCAATAGACTACGTTGCAATACTTGCAACATCCACCCTGCCAATACCAAATCTGCAACTATTAAAATATTTCCCATTGTAGGGTTATGCAATGTGGGAGACCTGTAGGGTGATACATCAGCTGACATTCATGCCATGTTCTGCTTCCTATATTAGTCTCACTATGATGAATGGCCACGTGCAGACCATGCATGTACAACCTCTGGGGCACCAGTAGCAGCTAACAACATCACACACACGCCATCCGGCTCAACAGCATGGTCGTCCAACACGCGCTACTCTGGCAAACCGGCATATCTTGGCTGCCTCAACACCAGGTAGCCTCTTCTCTTCCCTCTCTGTACATCTTTCTTCATTTCCTTCTCTCTATATGTTATCATCCTAGTTTCTTCTTTCCCTCTTTCCTCTCCCCCAACCCCTCCATTTCTTCTATTTTGTAATATTAACTCTGACTTATGGTTTTTTCCCTCCACTGTACAAATATGTAAATCTAAGTGAATGCATCAGTGACTGCCTAAGTTCTGTGAAGACTCTCTGTATCTTGCCCGCTCCTAACCATCCAGTCAATTGCTTCCCACCTTAGTCACTACAGCAATGTAATCATCCCTCCTGATAAAGAAGAGCTTTGCTCAAAAATGTTATGTAATTTTACACTACAAAGCACTCTTTCCTTCCCAAGTGACAAACAAATGATTTCAAAATACCAAGTCTGAAGGTAGCCAATGTCTGACTCACCTTCATTACAGTACATAAGAACTGGAGATGATTTACTAAATGAAGTACAAGAAATTACAAGTCTGCCTACTACAATTAATATAATATATGATTATAAGGTACATTATCTTGTTAGTTACTAGAATGTCCATCATTCCTCCAACCACCACAAAAAGTAAACAAATCAAGAAATAAAAATTGTTAGTGCCTGTTGACTGTGCATTGATATTCTATTGTTTGCGATGCTGAAGCTCAGTGTTCAATATATTTTAGACCTCGATTATCAGACACACAATAAAGCTAGACTCTACTGTAATAAGGCGTTTACAGATATCTTGGTTATGATAATAGTGAAACTGAAAATGCTATTAGGAAATGAAAAATAATCCAATCAGTCTCCAAAGGACTCTAGTTCCCACCAACTCCAACATTTAAGTCTGCTGCTCAGGTCTGGGACTCACTAGTACAGCAGAGAGTGACAACCGGCGTGACTAGATTGAGTCCAGCAAAAAGCAATTCAAACTCTACCTCCCCTTCCCTACAGTCATCCTCTCTATCTGTTTAATGACATCCTCAAGTCTTCCCCATCCTCACAATCTGTCCTCATCTCCAGTCCCCACTCCAACAACATCGGCTCTGTGATAACCCGAGCCACGAGAGAACTGTCTAGCAACTAAAATACCTTTGCCCTCCGAACTGATAAGGGCTTAACTGACAGAACAAGCAATTAATAAAGCGTACTTTACAAAGATAATGCATCCTACATTTCAAATAACTTGTACGCAGAATCCAACACGTAACTGTTTCAAGGGTCATTATGGTTACTTGGATTTATATTTTTATTCAAAATCAAAAATAATTCCCAGCCTTTGAAACGTACAGATACCAGTGAGCAAGTGAAGTGTAGGAAGTGAAGGTACGCACCAGACGTGCTGAGTTGCAGGGAGTTCCTGACGGCACCGGTGGCGAGCACGACCTCGGGGTAGCCCTCGAAGCACGCCCTGGTGTGGAGGTCGTCGAGGGCCGTCTGCGCGGCCGCCGCGGCGCCGTTGAACAGCGAGAAGTACGCGCCGTGCAGGAGCTCCAGCAGGAAGTGGGGGGCCGTGGGGATGCGCGGCAGCAGCCTCGGGACCAGGCTCGAGCTGTCGGACCCGTAAGACGAGCGCTGGTGGTGGCCGGGCTTGCTGAACCCCTGCGTCACCAGCCTGTGGCACACGACGGCGGCAGGGTGTGTCACAGTGCACATCTCAGAACAGTTCAGGCACAACTGAGGTCTCTGCAAGTGACTTATTGTTATAGAGTTCCTTAATTACATTATAGATTTCAGTTTTGGCAGAGAGGTAAATTTGGAAAAAAGGTTTAGAGGTTCTGATTACTTAAATTTTGTCAGTTATTTTTTATGGTTTGAAAGAATTTTGAAACAATTTCTAAAATCTCAGTTTTTAACTGTTATTTAAAGCAAAATCTATGTTTTAAAGTACAATTTAAAAGTTGATATAAGACAGAGATTGGAATATGTGAAGCAGATAATTGAGGATGTGGGTTGTAAGGGGTATGTAGAGATGAAGAGGTTAGTGCAAGATAGGAAGGGACGGAGGATTGCATCAAACCAGTCGAAAGACTGATGACAGCAAAAAAATTTACTAAATTAATTAGTAAATTTAGTTAGAATTTGGAGTTTTATTTTTCCAAAAATCTTTGATTCGTTTCTTTTAGCAGATCTTAAGAAGTTTACAGAGTGTATAATACCACTGTTACATGCAGTGAGCTATAGTTCCTCTCTGTGTAACTATTTATACGATAGAAATATTTACAACGAGACCATTATATTTTGAGGATGATTTATTTCTTAAATTTCAGGGGCACATAGCAGACCCAAAGGGTGCTACTGTAGAGCAGAGCATCGGTTAGGTGCACCTCTCAAGCAATCTCAACAAAATGGATCTCAAAGTTGCCACATATGGTGGCTTTACTAAAATGTTTTAAAGTGTTCTAATCATTAGAAAGATGGAGTGGTAACTAGGCGATTCCTCATCCAGGACAGCTTCCAGCTGCTGGCCGGGTCTCCTGGGAACAAAAGCCTCGCCAGCGCTTCCTGTCCAACCACCATCTCTGTTCTTCAACTGTTTCCCAATTTCCTCCTCTTTCTTCCACACATTTCCCAACGCCTTTAACCCATCTGTCCCTCGGTCTTCCTCTAGGCCTCTTCCCTTTCAGCTCCATGTCCAGCATCTTCCTTGGTGACTCCTCCTCTCCCATCCTCTTTACATGCCCGTACCACGGTAACCTAGATTTTTCAATTCCCTGTTGTAGTGATTCTTCCTTTATCAACTCCTGATTCTCTCATTCCTTAGTCTCTTCTTGTTACTCCTAGTCTACTCCTCTGTAATTTCATTTCCACAGATTGTACTCTCCCTTTGTCTCTCTCCTTCATCACCCATGTTTCCAACCCATATGTTAAAATTGGCACAAAGTATGTTTTATAGATTGCCTCTTTGCTCTTTTGCGGGACATCCTTACTCCATATGAGACTATTAATACTTTTAAAAAATCCATCTGCACATCTTCCTCTTTCATCTATCTCCATCCTGCTTCCTCCATTTTCTTCAATACAGCTTCCCAATTATTTGAAACATTCACCTCTAATTAGTTGCTCTCCTCCAAGTGATATGCCTATGTCCGTCCTGCTCTTCTTTCTTGTTGTTATCACCACTTCACTTTTTCTCGCAGAGAGCTTCATACCATAAGCTGCCACTACGCTCTCCTACACATCCAGCTGATCCTGCACCTCTCTTTCATCCTCTTCCCAAACTAATAGGTCATCTGCAAATACCATTGCTTTTATTTTTCCTTCCCCAATGCTCTGCACCACCTTCTCCAATATTTCATCCATAGCTACAATAAATAAGAGGGGTGATAGGGCACTTCCTTGTTTTAGTCCTTTTTTCAAATGGAACCACCCAGTCTTATCCCTTCCCAGTTTTACCAGCTCTTTGACTGTGTTAAGCTTAGCAAGCCAACAGTACAAGTATGAATAGATTGCTTTCAAATACAAAGTTAGAGTCTATATACAGGGAAAAAATTCCACTCATGTTTTGTAAAACTGGTAATCAGCACATTATTTCTATTTTAATTATTAATACAATTTTTTAGCTAAATCAGTGCGTTGGTATAATTTTTCCTCTTGTTTCTACAACTGGAGAAGAACAAAATATGACAGTTCAAATGACAAGTCAGACATGGAATCCTACAACTTTCAATTCATCTATAAAAGAACGAATATACTTTCTGTAACCTATGACGTCTTGAAACTGTCACTGAAACGAGCTAAAACAACTGGCCGACTCTTTTATTATGGTGCAGGTATAAAGGTTCCGTGACTTTACTTCACACTGACACGAGAGCAGGGCCACGGGTCCTGCAGTTATCTGAGCTGGTCCACTTGTGTCTTCATACCCCTGACTGGAAAACCCCTGAGACAGCTTTGGCAGTGTGTGGTTTAAATGATCTCAGCAGAGGACAGATTCCTGAATTCTAAAACTCAAGGCAGAGCAATACTCTGTTACACAACCGTAACAACTGTGAAACTCATGAATGAAGAATTATATGAGGGTACAACCTAATTGTTCTCACTAGGGCTTTCCTTTTGTACCTACATCTTCATAGCCAGGGCAGATGGGATCAGTATTTTTTTTTTTTAACCTGCTTAATGTCTCTCTAACAGTGAGGTCTTTAGAGACGGGAAAGGATGGGGGGCAAGGAATGGGAAGGAATTCGACCATGGCCTTTTGAAGGAAGCATCCCGGCATTTGCCTGGTGTGATTTGGGAAACCATGGAAAACCCAAATCTGGATGCCCAGACGGGGAGTCGAACCACCGTCCTCCCGAATGCAAGGCTAGAACGCTAGCCGTTACACCACCACGCTCGGTATGGGATCAGTAACAGGCAAACTGATTACAGAATGATACAGCTCACACCCTACTTCCCACAATGTTTAAAAAGACAAATAATTACCTACACATGTGTTACGACATGATGCCACACTGCTTCCAAATGGCGAGACAGCGACAAGACTCGACTGAAGAGGAGGCCTTGCTTCCAATGGAAGAAGGCAACAGTTCCAACACCAAGTTACAAAAACTGCTCAAAGTATGTAAACGAAAGGTTCCACTGTGACCTATTTCGAGTGCATTCAAAACGTCGATGCACTGTAAGTGTTGTAAGATATAACAGTGAAGAGGCTGCTCCAACTGATACAGATTATTAGCAACTGCGGCTGGAGAAGGCAAGACGGCTTGGCCGATTCAGACACAGCACAACTCTTTACCAACCATCTTGCCGCTGGATGTTACTCTTTGATATTATTTACCTGTGGACTGTACAGACTTGGCAAACCTCTCGAAACTTTATCTAGACTAGATGTACCAACATTATGATCATGTTGCAGGCATGGATATGAACTCACTACTTTCAACAATAGCTGCTAACCTCTTTGTGGAAGCATCCAACGCAGCGGCACTGAATAACTCATGACTTGGTTGTGGTATGATACCATTTTGGTAATGAAGTGTGACAGTGAAAGCCTGTAACGAACTGTGTTCTGAAAGATAATAAAGGAATGAACAGATAATTGCATTCAAACTCGTACCATACTCTGGCATCTACACATGGCATACTTGCATCATTAAGCACCAGGAGGATGGTGAAAAGAGTGCTGGAAATGTACAAGGCATATGTTGATGATGGGGCTTGGAGAGATATTAGGCAAAGAATTAGGAATAGTGCATGGAAGAGGAAAGCTATGACCATAAGCCGGCACTTGATTTAGTGCATAAGGGAGTGGGAAAACTTTCTTTGTGGGTAAGGGTGTCAGGGATTGGAACAAATTACCAAGTAATGAATAATTTACCAAAAAATGCCGAAGGAATTCAAAATCGCAAAATTAGATGGACGAATCAACTGAAAGTTGCAACTACAGCACGTATACAAGCCATGCTGTCCATTGCAATGCAATATTATTCTGAGGAATGCTGCAAACCAATGACAGTTGAAGTTATTTGTTGATACGCAAGCAGTTGAGAACATTTTATGTATCTCCCTCGACTTTCGTTACCTCTGCCATAAATCAATGGGGCCCTTTTTCTGATGAGGACATAATTACGCTAAAGACCATTGTCCCCCAACTGTGTAAGCAATGATAGCAGTTCCGACACTCTTCTTGCAACTTCCTATAGGCTTCTCTCCAACTTTACTTTCTGTGTGTCTCTTCAATTTAAAGCACCTTAGAGATAGGCCATAAACTATGAATCTTGGTCTAGGGGTGGGGGTAGGGGTTGGCTGGGAAGCTACACTGGGCTAAATTGGGGGGGGGGAGGGGGGTTCCGAGCCAGGCCACGTAGCTTTTGATTCATATTATTTGTCACAGTTAAAATCAGGTTCAGAACACACAACAGCATGTAAATATTTATTTCCATCATTTAACTATATCTGTATGTAAGTTATGATAGTCTGGTAAGATAAAACAGCAAAAAATGTCATCTAGGATCAATAGGGAAAAAAAGGTTACATGTTACATGAGGGGGAAAGTGGGGGGGGGGGGGGTTGAGGCGAAAGCAACATTGAGTGACAGGGGAGGAGGGATTCACACAGTGTCAAAATGGAACTACGTAGTTTACGGATGCTCCCGTACTTGAAAATTTTATTTGATCCATCGCACCACAGAATCCATTTTGCTCAGCAATTTCTTATATTTTTAAAATCAATAATATAGGTAACAATGAAAGGAAAGAACTGCCACAAGGCAATATTTATATTGAAAGGACAGATAAAATATACCCAACACTCACCAAAGTTGAGGAAATTAAGGCCTGGGCAATGTCTAGTCTGCAGGATGTGTTCATATGCCAATTTCTACATACGGAGTTCGGATTTATTTATACTTTTTATTATTATTATTTTTTCAATGATTATTATTTCCTCTATATACAACATTGAGAAAGCCTCCACTTTTATAAGGCTTTTTTTAATTTACTATAATGTTCAAGTAACTTGACACGGCTTCCCACGACAGGACGAATAACGTGCACAGTAATATGACGTGGTGACACCGTGAGAGGAACATGTGAACGTGCATTAAGAATGGTGAAAGAAGATAACTGCAGAGGCTGATGCGGCAGTACGGCCAGTTGTCTGCGAGCAGACAGTAAAGCAGTGAGGAACACAAGCGCCTGTGGTAGGTGACCCAATCGCGTGCTCAACAGGGCACCTGCTGGAAAACTGGTTTCAAACAAGAGAATATGAAAGAGGCAGCAGAAATCTTAAGGAGTTCCAACAACATCAACGAAGATAGCGGCCTTTTCGTCTGCGATGCTTGGTGACTGTAGCTATATGAACATAAATATAAACAGTATCTCTGAAGAAGGCTGGAGTATAACAGCTGAAAGCTTAGATAATCCAATAAATGATGCGACATAGCCCGTGAAGTTATAAATCAAGAGAATATGACTTAATCTTTGCCAGCATTTAATAATATGTTATACTACCAAGTCTTTAGAGCTTTAATTTGAAAAAGAAAATCCTGAATGTTCATACACAATAGGATGGATAAGAAAATATAACCTAGATAGTGAGCATAGTTGACATCTGGTCTAATGATGACTGGTTTTACAATCCGAGCTTTCGGCTACCATAATAAAGCCTTCGTCTGAGATACAATGTCTGTCTGTTTGTACAGCATGGAGTGCCCAGCGTTACAGAGTAACAGGCCACTGTTGCTCATTTGACATCTGGTCAGATTCCACTCCAAGAGGTCTCATCAGAAATGTTTGACACGTATCACCTCCCAGTTACCAGACAGGATTGGGGAGGTTCAACGGGACCAGTCCTGGACACCGCATCCCAGCTGTTTTTAGGCGGTTTTCCACAATGCTGGATGGTCTCCAATTCCAGCCCCATGAAGCACACATTTCACAAGTGAAAATATCATACGGCACATAAGTAACACGAATCCTTAACAAATGACAACACTCAAACTCTCCCAATACAATAGGTTCCATCCTGCAAGCAGGCAGTTCACCGGTCTACAAGCCACTGAAGTAGGCGTACTTCACGTTTAGAGATTTGTGATGATCAGTACTCTAAGAGGTCTCATCAGAAAATTACTGATAATTGCTGACAAATAGTGATGACATGTATCACTGATTATCCATTCAGA
Organism: Vandiemenella viatica; assembly: GCA_031002005.1. Classification (NCBI taxonomy): domain Eukaryota; kingdom Metazoa; phylum Arthropoda; class Insecta; order Orthoptera; family Morabidae; genus Vandiemenella; species Vandiemenella viatica. Next base: position 8,442,896 of record JARYHS010013630.1, read on the forward strand.
CAGGTTACAGTTTTTTTTTGCAGTTAAAGTGATGTCTTCTGCAAATTTCCTAATAAGAGAAAAGTTTATAATTTACCATAAATCACAGCATTTGTATATGCTACCTCTTGCATAAATTGAAGTTGCTTAAAAACTGAAAATAATCCACGTCAATGAATGTACGAGCAATAATCATGCTTAAGTAGAATTATCAGCATCACTTTTGGTGTAGTAAGGGACACAGAAAACTCTCTACATATTACATGCGGATCTGTCTACTTTCAGATACATTTTTCGAATATCATTCAGTGACAGTTTCATTAAAACACAAATGTATATAAAGGAGAAAAGAAAGGGAAATTAACCCACCACATACCAAAGTGGACGGATGCGATGAGAGAACACTAATGCTGACAAACAAACAACACAATATTTCAGCATATGCCTTGCTCACAAATAGAAAAAACGGGCCATTAGGCTCGGAACATGTGTGCACACCGAACGTTACCTAATGACTAACCGTGTTGTGGTGAGGGGGGGGGGGACGGATAAGGAGTAGACTATCGATATCGGTATACAATGTCTGAGATAATATATTTAATATTTTGGCAGGTGATGGTAAAATGAGCAAATGTAGTAATGGTACGGTATAAACATAGCAAAAAAAAAAAAAAAAAAGGTAGTGATGGGTTAATTGGAATTTAACGGTGGTCCATGTGGGTGTCTTGTATCCAGGATATTCTGGTACGCTAGTTCCCATCTCCGGAGTTCTGCTGCAGTGGTGCTGTCAGGGAAAACTCTGACTGCTCTCACAGTGAAACAGTCGTTGAGGTTGTTGGAATCATGGCTATTGGCATGTTCTGGTACTGGAAGGTACAGGTTACGAGTATGGACTGTTTGTCTGTGGCCATTCATTCTAACAGAGAGTTGCTGTGTGGTGAGGCCTATGTAAGAACTGGTGCAAAAGCGGCAAGTTAGTTGGTATATCAAGTGAGTGGTTGAACAGGTGGCATGTCCAATAATGGGGAAAGTTTCTCCTGTGGTGGGGTTGGAATATGTAGTGGTGGGTGGAAGCATGCTGCAGGTTTTACAGCGGGGTCTATTACAAGGATAAGATCCATATGGTGCTTTTGGAGAGTCTAACGGAGGGTATTTGTGGACTAAGATGTTCTTAAGATTGGGTGGTCTGCTAAAACATGCACGAGGGACATTGGGTAGAATTTTGGGTAGGAGAGTACGCATTTCCGGAAATGAGCGAAGGAAGTCATACCCCTGTCGCAAAATATGGTTGATGGACTCGAGGCCAGGAGAGAACTGAGTGACAAAGGCAGGGCTATGGTTGGTTTTTGTAGGAGACAAGTGAGAGTGGTTACGTGGAGGGTGGTTGATCTGTTTATGTACAAGATCCCTGGGGTAACAACGGGAAATAAGGGCTTGGGATAGGTTTTGTGAGTATTGATGGAGAGAATGAGCGTCAGAGCAAATGCGAATTCCAGGGATGGCAAGGCTGTATGGGAGGGAACGTTTGGTATGGAATGGATGGCAGCTATCAAAGTGTAGATACTGCTGTAAATTAGTGGGTTTGATGTGGACTGCGGTATGAAGGACACCGTGCCTGAGCATGATGTCAACATCGAGGAATGTGATGTGTGAGCGGGAGTAAGTCCAGGTGAAATTGATGGAATTGTTGCTATTGTTAAGGGAGTGGAGGAATTCAAGGAGGGATGTTTTCGCTGTGGGTCCAGATCATAAATATGTCATCTATGTATCTGAACCACACAGTGGGTTTAAAGGGAGTGTTGTTCAGGAAACGTTCCTCCTGACGACCAAGGAATAAGTTGGCATAGGATGGGGCCATGCGGGTGCCCTTGGCGGTACCGCGGATTTGGTGATATACTACAGAATTAAAGGTAAAGAAATTTTTGGAGAGAACTATATGGGCCAAGGTTGAAATGAAGTATGTACTAGGCAGGCTATGTGGTGGTCGTAGGTCTAGGTAGTATTCTAGGGCACTGAGGCCTAGATACAAGACACCCACCTGGACTTAACCACTGTTAAATTCCAATTAACCCATCACTACCTTTTTTTTTTTTGCTATGTTTATACTGTACCATTACTACATTTGCTCATTTTACCATCACCTGCCAAAATATTAAATATATTATCTCAGACATTGTATACCGATATCGATAGTCTACTCCTTATCCGTCCCCCCCCCCCCTCACCACAACACGGTTAGTCATTAGGTAACGTTCGGTGTGCACACACGTTCCGAGCCTAATGGCCCGTTTTTTCTATTTGTGAGCAAGGCATATGCCGAAATATTGTGTTGTTTGTTTGTCAGCATTAGTGTTCTCTCATCGCATCCGTCCACTTTGGTATGTGGTGGGTTAATTTCCCTTTCTTTTCTTATTTATATCGCCTAGAAGCCGCTTCCATTTTCCTTAGTTGCATAAATGTATATAAAGGACAGTACCACTCCAGAGCCTCTTGGTGGAGGAACATTATCTATATTATAAACCTATAAAGCAAGTTGTATCTGTCTGAAGGTTTGAATAAGTATCATCCAAAAAGTAATGCACCAATTTAAATGGAGTTTCCACATTTTGGAATCCTATAGTCTAGCTTAAAACCTATGGTATATCTTACAACTCCACTTAACCAGAGAAATAACAACCCATTTGAGATTATCTTATTAAATTTTTTATCTCTCCACAACATTTGTTACTAAAACAAGGTAAAGAATTTCTACACAATTCACGATCTGCAAGTGAATAACAGCAGGCAGATGCTAGTTAGTCTTTAAGTATTAACAGCCATGCTCCATATCAGGTTTTTACCTAGTGGCGATATGAGAAATTAAGAGAAATACCAGAGTACACAACACCAAACACGCGTCTCGCAGGGTCCGTACTTACTTGGAACACGCCTTGCAGAGGTATTCGAGCGCCACTTTGCTGGCCAAGCTGAGCTGCTGGTTGTAGATGAACAGCAGCGCCGTCATCACCTTGAGCCTGTTCTGTGCGTTGAGCACCTCCACCTGCGGCTTCGGCCCCCACTGCACCGGCTTCGAGTTGCACTCCTCCCACCGTCGGAGGGCACTCTCGGTCAGTGGGGCCAGCGACATGGGCTGCCGCGGTGGCAAAATTCGGCACAGTTAGAGGATATCATTTTTTAAGTACCACTCTGAACTACAGCGAGCAGTCAGAACACCTCACAAATAACAAAATTATCTACTCCTATAAAAGTTTGTGGAAGGAGAATGAGAGGAAGAAGGTTGAAAATTACAGACAACATCAAAGAAAATGGCAACTACATGGACCTGAACAGAAAGGCAGAAGACAGGAGAGCAGCCATGTGAAAACCTGCCCCAGGGCAGAACGCTGTTCATGATAATGGAATGATTTCTAATCATAGTTAGTAATTTAAAGGACATGATTAATTCAAAATCTGACAATGTTTTCATGCACTCAAGTTAAAAAGAAATACATTAGACAAACCAAATCTTATGCCAAATTTACAGGTCAATTGTTTTTACTTACCTCGTGATAGATGGATCCTTGAGCCAGAGAAGGCAAACGGAAAGAAACTATTTTCGGCTGTCCACTTTCGTCGACCACTTCTAGGTTGTACAAACCCAACAGTAACGTTTCGACACTACGGCAACTCTGTTGGTAGAAGATAAGCAATTTAGAATTTGAATAATGGGCAAGTTATATTTTACTGTTCACAAAATAAGAGTCCCCATTTTCGGCAAAGCTTGTATTTTTGTGATAGTGTAGTGTGTATGTACTGAACATGTTGTTACATAGGTATATTTTAGTTTTTATGCACTATTTCAATAATAATTACAGCTTATATAGTAATAGAAACAGAACCTAAGCTGTTAGTGTAAATATTATAACAGTTATGGCAATGATGGAGTGGAAGAAATACCAAGAGGCAATATTTGTAATCAAAAGAGAGTTAAATTATACAAAGTTGAATGGACAAGGGCAGCAGCAACAAAAAACAGAATCCACAAACACATGGTCAGAAATATTGTGCTTCTGTGTTTGTAGGTTATTTTTTTTTTTTTTTTTTTTTTTTTTTTTTTTTTTTTTTTTTTTTTTTTTTTTTTTTGGCTGCTGACATTATCTTTTGATATTTGTTGAGTGGTGGGTATAATTTATTTTTCTTTGCCATATCGATATTGCAACAGTAATTTAGACAAGTGCCTAAAATATCTCAAAAGCTCTCAACTTCCCAGTTGGTTTTTAACTGTTTAACGTCTTTCTAACAACGTGGTCTTTTAGAGTCGGGAAAGGATGGGGGGCAAGGAATGGGAAGGAATTCGGCCATGGCCTTTTTGAAGGAAGCGTCTCGGCATTCACCTGGAGTGATTTGGGGAAACCATGGAAAACCCAAATCTGGATGCCCGGACGGGGATTCGAACCGCCGTCCTCCCGAATGCGAAGTCAGAACGCTATCCGTTACACCACCACGCTCGGTTTCCCAGTTGAGGTGCACTGGACATTTTAGATGGTTTGCTCATACAACACACTTAATTCCCTACTCTACAGTAACATACCAATCTAGGGTTTCATTTATTAAGAATATTGGTTTTTTTTTTATTGAAAGTCATTATAATGATGTTCTCGATGGTGCAACACAATTCTGTATTGAATCTGTATTAATTTCTTTCAATTTGTCCATTTTTGCACAGACCCTGGGTCTTCATTCCACCTGTTGCGCCATAGTCGTCTACCACTACTCTCTGAAAGGGCGACCTGGTAACCACTCCTGGACGAGGTCTCGGCCCAGCTGCGCTGCCACCTGTTGTGCCATCTTCAGCTACTACCGGTTCCTCAATGCGATAGTTGGGCAGACTAGCAACTATGTCTAGCCTAGGTCTCGACTACCGACAACATCCAGATTGTGTTTCGCACTGATTGGGTGGTTCCACAGCCACAAATAGACGACCCAAGCTCGACATTGCCAATGTCTGGCAGTTTTTCAGCAACCTTGCAGATTTTCGCTAGCAAGTGACCTGGTGAAGACAACAGAGGATGTAGTCTAAACGTTGTCATCGTTTGAAGAAAATATCTGGCAGAAAACCTACGAAAACTATGTTGCATTGATATACCAGGAAAATTTCCATTCACACAGACATCACAAGTGTTGTGGGAATTAGCATAGGCAACAACAGAGTGGTGTGGATTTTATGAGCATACTGTTTGTGACCATTAACCGTGATGAGCGACAGGTTTGTGTTGAGGCTTGTACCAACTACCAGAGTTTTTAAATAGCGCTCACCATGAACCAGTTACAATCAGAAAGAATGGTCACAGTTTACTTCCATCAGTGCTCCCTGAAACCAGTTTTCAATCTGAAGATTTGTTTATCAATCTTAATTAAATTATATTAGGAAGTTTCTAGAGTTACTATCAATTGAAACTGATCAAATATTAGGATGAATCCAATTGCCATACATGTAAAATTGGATGCTGATATTCACTGAAAATATATCAACTGAGATGTCCAACAGTGTTTTTCTTTGTACCTATTATTATTTAAGATTTACCTAAAATATTTAGTCAGGCGAGGAAAAATAACTACCTTCATTTACCTATCACCAGGTATGAATAGTACACAGATAATATGATCTAAAATTCTGAGTACACCATTTGAACCTGACATATAAAGACATCGAAATGGAAATTTTAACTATGAAATCCAAACTTGTTGCCTTTCAAGGAAACAGAAAAAAAATGAAGCAAAATAGATATTGCCAGTTAAATATTTTTAGAACAGTTTAACACATTCAAATAATTAGGTTATCACTTAACAGATTCAGAAGAAAAATATGCAGTTTTCAAAACACACTATCACAACAGAACACCAAAAACAATCAAGAGTTTATTCTGACTACACTCCAGAAATAAGAAAACTAAATTATGGCAAGACTAATAGTTTTTAAATGATTACACTAAAATCTCGAGGTGAGTGGTGGATCTCTGCTACTGAAGTGAGGAACCAGAGAGGAAATAACACCTGCAATCGAAATGACCAGCAGTACACAAAAAGTGGCTGCATCGTGTGAACAGAATAAAGAGGAGCAGAAAATCAAGCAAATACTCCAAAATACCTTCACAGGGAAAACCAGCTCAAAGCTGGAGGGAGCATGCAACAGGGCACCAGGACTAACACTTTTGATGAAAAATTCAGTAAACTATACTTTGCATTTCCTTTTTTTTTTTTTTTTTTTGCTGTCATCAATCTTTTGACTGGTTTGGTGCAATCCTTTTCCCTTCCTATCTTAAGCTAACCTCTTTAGCTCTACATATCCCTTACAACCCACGTCCTCAATTATCTGCTTCATATATTCTAATCTCTGTCTTCCTCTACAGATCTTATCTTCGACTATTCCCTCCACTAACAATTTAACCAATCCGGCATGTCTCTTCTTTCTGCAAGACTCTTACACAAACTTCTTTCCTCACCCATCATTTCCAAAACTCGTTCGTTTCGTACTTTGTCTGTCCACTTAATTTTCAGCATTCTTCTGTAGCACCACATTTCAAATGCTTCAATTTTCTTTCTTTCTGGTAATCCTAAAGTCAATGCTTCGCTACCATAAAGTGCTTTTATAGTGCATTTTATAGAAACTTAAAAATATTAATGTCCATGCAGTCATTTTCATCTTGTGACTAACTGAAGGTTGTGTCCGAGTATCATGATGATTGGAGTACCTAGCCAGCCAGCTGCAGAGAGAATAGTCAGCGAGACTGCTTGAAGAGCAACAGCCGTGAAGTCATCGCCACTCCTTAACTAACCTTTTTGTCGCCGTGTGCCACAGAGTTGAGATATACAAATATTAGTGTTGGCAGGAACTGCATGGTGAATCTCTGCAGGTCTGGTTGCTTTGAGCGGTACAAGTCAAAGAGCTGAGAGCAGACTGGATCCACCAACTGAAAGAGAAAAAAGAAAAAAAAAAAACTCAAGTTATTGTAAGACAAGGTTTCAGAAATAAGAAGTCCATTATCACTTTTACTTTGATAAATTAAAAAAAAAAATATAAGTTCATCTCACAATCTTCAAACAAGTAAGTTTCAATAGCAAAAAGATACCAAATCGAAATATGACTTTTGTTAATTGCAATTTTCCTTCGATTCTTGGCTGTCCAGGTGACGCCACGTGATTCGTTTAGCCGAAGTTTCGGCCATCCTTCTGTGGCCTCCTTGGCTACACGAATCACAATGCGGCATCACCCGGACAGCCGAGAATCGACTGACTCTGGCCGTGGAAGCCTACATCTACATTTGCTATTTTCCTGATTGATGCAAGCTTCAAGCTATTTGATAAGAATATTATAAGCCATGCTTTCCAATAATTTCACAGGGCAAACTACTCCCACCAAACATGTGTCAATCCGGCATCCGCACCCAATAATGTGTATGTGACAAAGCCTATTTCAATACTGTATCGACTAATCGTGAATAAAATGATTACGATTATTATTTTTAATGTATCACTACAGCACTGAAGCATGCCAGTTGTCTAACATCATCTTTTCATCTTGTTTTGTGCACCAATTAATTGTTCTCTCAAACACTGGAGCACTTGTTATTCCAAGCAAGCATCACAGATAGCTGACTGATATTTCTTACTCTTACTGTGGTATGCATCCAGTAACTTCAATACTAACATTTAGTACAACTTCATTTGTTCAGTGATTTTTTGCCTATGGCTATACACCTTGTCAAGGTCAAGGTCGTTAGAGGTGGGAAAGGAAATTCAGCCACGACCTTTTTGAAGGAACCACCTGGCTTTCGTCTGGAGCGATTTCAGCAAACCATGGAAAACCAAAATTTAGATAGCCGGACGGGGATTCAAACCCGAGTCTCCCCGAATGTGAGGCCAGAAAACTCACCCACCACCTCAGCACAATCATCATTAAATGTGATGAAATTAAAGATTCTCCCAAAGATCAACCACTTGTGCAGGTGGTGGGAAATGGGCAAAATAATAGGGGCAGTAAAACAGCTGAAGCTACAATAGGACCGACTAGCCGGTATGGGATCCAAAATGTGCTTTCAATTAGAGAAAAGGCTTTGGATAAGGACTGAATAAAAGTCAGTCAGGCCGAAATGGCAAGAGAAAAGCACAACAATAGGATTGCAAATTGAAATTTTGAACATTGGGTTGTTAGTGGGAACAGATTAAGGGCCAAATAGAAGAAGAAACTGTAATGGAGCACAACATAAACCTTATACCATTTGGGGGAATGTGGAAACTAAAGTTTATAGCATTTCAGTAATAGGATAAAAAGTCAAGTTTAATATCAAAGTAGTTTTTGAGCTAAAATTGAATCAGTATTAGCTGATGCAGCTATACTAAAAGTTTAAGACCGTCCACCACAAACATTCAGACAAATTCTGAATATAACAACAATCATTTTGATATAAGGATTATATGGGCAGAAAATTGATTTAAAGCTATAATTTAGTTTACAAAGATTTGAACGCATTAGGTATGATACTATTAAGGCCATGGCTAGGTGTGTTAAAGGATTTCATATACAACAAAGAAATAAAACTTTATTTAAATAATTAAGAGAATTTTAACTAAAATAATTTGCTCTCAATGTCTGAACAGATCTTAATACGAAATATCAGATTAAATGACCAATTTAAACGAAAAATATAATTATATAAAAATATAAGACTTTTTAATAATGATGTTAAATAAGACCAGTTCAGGCTTTAAATGAGGAGAATACAGAGAAGTAAAAGTTGCATTTAAATTCAGTCCAAAGGTTTTTTTTTTTTGCTGTCGCCAATCTTTCAACTGGTTTGATGCAATCCTCCATCCTTTCCTTTTTTGCACTAACCTTTTCATCTCAACATACCCCTTACAACCCACATCCTCAATTATCTGTTTCATATATTCTAATCTCCGTTTTCCTCTACAGTTCTTACCTTCGACTGTTCCCTCCACTAACAAGTTAACTAATACTGCATGTCTCAAAATATGACCTACCAGCCTGTCTTTTCTTTCTGTAAGCTTCATCCACAAACTTCTTTTCTCACCCATCATTTCCAAAACTCATTCATTTCTTACTTTGTCTGTCCACTTAATTTTCAGCATTCTTCTCACATTTCAAATGCTTCAATTTTCCTACTTTCTGGTATTCCTAAAGTCCATGCATCACTGCCATAAAGTGCTGTGTGCTTTAAACAGTTCTTCTTGAGTCCTAGATCAATTTTTAAAATTAAAAAATCACTCTTTTTCATGAAGAGCCGCTTTCACTACTGCCCCGCTTCAGCCACCGGTTGTAATTTTACTTCCTAAATAGCAAAATTCACTAACTTCCCTGATCACATGCGACCCAGTTTTTTATTTAACCTACTATTATTGGTATCATTTCTGTTACATTTCATCACTTTTGTCTTGATTTTTTTTTATTTATATTAAGTCCAAAATCTTCCTTCAGTATTTGGTTCATGATATTCCGTAACTTCTCAACATCCTCAACCTGTTCTGCTAATAAGACAATGTCATCAGCAAATCATAGCATACCGACTTTTCTCCTTGTATACTTATGTCACATTCAAATCTTTCTTTCACTTCCTTTATTGCTTCTTCTGCATACAAGTTGAATATTAATGGGGATAGACTACAACCTTGTCTCACATCCTTTTTAAGTGATGCGTGTTTCTCATGATTCTCTACTTTTTGTAATAGCTAATTGATTCTTATAAACATTACAGTCTTCTATCTCGGTATTTTAGACCTGACTTCTTTAAAAATTTTAACGTTTTGCCACACCTTACATTATCAAAAGTTTTTTTCTAAATCAACAAATGCCATCTTTGTTTTTCTTGATCCGCCCTTCAAGTATTATCTTAAGGACAGAATCGTTTCTCTCTTACTGCGGTTTTTCCTAAACCCAAATTGATCTTCACCTACTATCCCTTCTACTACACTTTCCATTTTTCTGTGTATTATTCTCGTCAATAATTTTGAAGCATGTGATCTTAGACTTGTGATGCAATAATTCTCACATTTGTCGGCTTGTGCTTTCTTTGGAAGTGTGAAGATGATACTTTTATTAAAACCAGTGGGCATCTCTCCTGTTTAATAACTTTTTGTTATAAGTTTGAATAATCTGGAGTGATTTTGGGAAACCGTTAGGATCTGTGATCCAAGGTTTTCGGGCAGCTTGTTCCCTAATGCCTAATGTTTCTTTACCAGATTTTATTATTTTGGTTTTTAATGCATTCCATTTGTACTCAGTTGAGCTCCTTTCAAAGTTACTTCTTAGACCCACACCTAACATTTCTGCAAACTTTTTTCTCATGATAGATTGTGTCAATTTCTTCACTTCCAGTATGTTCTGTTTATACTGCTTCCTTATTCGCTTGAATTTTAGCCTGTACTTCATAACTATCAAATTATGGTCAGAATCTATGTTTGCTCCTGGGTACGCCTTACAGTCTAGAACTTGATTCCTGAATCGCTATTTGACCATGATATAATCTAGCTGATATATGCCTGTATCCTCTGGACTTTTACAGGTGTATATCCTTCTTGATGGTTCTTAAACAGCGTGTTTGTCACAACTAGCTTACAAAATTCTAACCTGCTTCATCGCCCATTTCTTTGTCCTAAACCAAAACTTCCTATAGTATTCCCCTCTTTTCCTTTTCCAACTATCGCATTCCAATCACCCATGATTATTAGATTTTCTTCCCCCTTCACATATTTGATTAATTCTTCAATTTTCTATATTTCTTCGTCATCTTCCTGTGACATTGGCTTGTACACTTGTACTAACGTTGTTGGGGCGGACTTAGTTTCTAACCTCATCAAAATAAGCCTGTCACTAAACTGTTAACAAAATAACTCATCCATTTCCCTAATGTCTAAATGTATCGATGTCCAAAACATGAATTTAGATGTAGCAACAAAGGCTAGGAGAAAACATCATTTTGAATATTCCAAAAGGGGCTTTCTAATTACAAGGAAGGTCAAATTTTTAGTAAGAATAGTTAAATTAAAATGCAGGAATATATAAGACCTCCGGCAAGATGGATGGACCAAGGGAAGAAAGATGCAGAGGCTAAGGTAAGGGTGTCATTTGAAGAAAAGTTTTGAAGGAATAATCTTGGAATAACTCCCAGACTTGGAGGAGGATGTGCAGGATGACCCGAAAAAGTGGAAACGCATGATGATGATGAATATATAAGAACGATTTGGAATTTTAAAGTACTGGCAATAAAAGTCTCTGAGAAAAATTTATGACAAAATAAGAAAGTACTGTTACTTGGGAAGCAAAATTACAACTGATGGCCAAAGCAGGAATGATGTTAAAAGCAGAATAGCACTAGCAAAAAGAGCCTTCATGAAGAAATGAAACCTTTTGGTTTCAAATATTGATCTAAGAATTAGCAAGAACATTTTAAAACTCTATGTGTGGAGCACAGCACTTTATGGTAGCGAAACATGGACTTCAGGAATACCAGAAAGAAAGAAAATTGAAGCATTTGAAATGTGATGTTACAGAACAATGCTGAAAATGAAGTGGACTGACAAAGAAACGAACGAGTTTTGGAAATGATGGGTGAAGAAAGAAGTTTGTGGAAGAAGCTTACAAAAAGAAGAGACAGGCTGGTAGGTCATATTTTGAGACATGCTGGATTGGTAAAATTTCGAACATCTTGTCCCACCTAACATTATCAAAAGCATTTTCTAAATCAACAAACCCCATAAAAGTATCTTTGTTTTTCTTAATCTGCCCTTCAAGTATTAATCTTAAAGCCAGATTTGCTTCCCCTGTACCGCAATTTTTCCTAAACCCAAACTGATCCTCACCTACTATGTCTTCTACTATCCTTTCCATTCTTCTGTATATTATTCTGGTCAGTAATTTTGAAGCATGTGATGTTAGACTAATGGTGCGATAATTCTCACATTTGTCGGCTTGGTAGTGTGAAGATGATATTTTTATTAAAATCAGTTGGAATTTCTCCTGTTCCATAACTTATTGATATCAGATTGTATAATCTTTCGATTCCTTCTTCTCTTAGGGATTTAAGAAGTTCAGCAGGGATCTCATCAATTCCAACTGCCTTATTTGCTTTCAAGTCATTCAGAGCTCTATTAAATTCTGTCCTCAAAACAGGATCTCCTAAGTGATCAATGTTGGCATCATGTTCCTTTTCCTTTACACTAGAACTTAAGGTGATATAAATAACAAAGCATAGGGAAAATAACCCACCACTTACCAAAGTACAAGGGCAGCAACGAGTGAAAAACACGTAAGATGGATTTAAGCGTTAAGTGTTTTTCACTCATCACTGCCCCCTCATACTTTGGTAAGTGATGGGTTATTTCCCCTTTGTTATTTGTAATAACTGTTCAGCTGTCACTAGAAATTGTGTACCAAACAATATCTTCAAAGGACCAAAAGATAAATGAAAGTTTAACAACAATGGTAGGAAATACAGACCTCTGCATATCGGCCCCGTTCTTCAAGTACCGAATGAAGTGCGGCTACGACTACATGGTTATGTTCAAGTGATACCGCGAAGCTGTGAAGCTGATCTGGTTCCTGGGCTGCGCAGTCTTGCAACCACTCGCGAACAGTCTCTGCCATAAGTGTCACGTTAAACCTATAAAAGATAAATTAAATTAGCTCAAACATTCATACACATACTTACTGCAAAACATGAACAGCTTGTTTCATGAAAGTGCCATTTCACTATTCAAACAGTATTCTAAATGTGTCTGATGTTATCAGCATCATTTCTGACATCAGTAATTATTTTCTGGCAAAGCATTTAGTATTTTATACTGAATCACACCTATGAAATAATTCTGTTTGCCATCGAAGATACGTTTTGTGTAGTTTCCCTTCGTGCCTTCAAATAACCACGATGGTAATATATCAGGCTACAAAGGAGACATTATAGAATCAGCTCACAGTCAATAAGCTATGGAAATTCCCCCAGTTTAAGTAATATGGTTGGCAAGTCTCATTTTGACTGTCTTGCTGGCTAGGTCTTCCATTTCATCCAGCATAACCAGTAAGAGTTAATGAAAACTGCAGTAGACTGAAGTCCTGTAGAACAGAAATTTATGAAAAATATTATGGCTTTATGCGGGTAGAAATTACTATAGTTACTTTAAATAATAGTGACAAACTATTGTTAGGCAATTAAAATAAGGAAGGCTAGGAAAATAACCAGTTATTTGTAACTGATGAAAGTGGAAAGGCCAGGAGGATCACAAAAAACACTACTCTGGTAAAAAAACTTCAGCCATATTAGAGGTGAGTAACATGGCAAGGAGATCAGATGTGGGCACATCTGAGATCTACCACATGACTAATCTATGTTAGAAAAATAAGAGGGCGGAAGGTGTTTAGACAACTATTGATGTGGATGGAAAAGAAGTCGAAGAGAATGGAGTAAAATATTTCCATCTCAGTAAATACGAGCATATCTCGGAACGAGATATACAGTCACGGGAGATTATGAGAGGTACGTAGTTTAAAGAAAAAAAGGCCGGCCTCGGTAGCGTAGGGGCTAGAGCACTAGCTCCACGTACCGAAGGTCGCCGGTTCGAATCCGGCCGCGGGCATGGATGTTAAGTGTTGTGTGTCTGTGTGAATGTCCTGTCCGTCCTGTGGTGTCTATACATAGGAAGCATAAACGCACTGGATAAACTAAATTCACATGAAGAGATATCATACACATTGAGCTGGCTAAATGGCTTAATCGCCGAAAGCCAAAAAAAAAAAAAAAAAAAAAAAGAAAGAAAAACAATATAAAGTGTCTGCTATAGATAATATTACCGTAGATATGTCAAAGATAGGTGGCCAAGACATTTTACCAAAAATGGAAGTGTTAATTGGTTCAAGTCTGTAGACTTCCTGGGATTAGTGGAGATCGCAATTCCGTCAGGAGTTTATATCAAAATACTGCAGTGGTCAAACGCAACACTCCACTAGAAATTTTTTCCCAAGTACATTTAATGGTTTCATGCTTGTCCACCTAATTTCTGCTTCAAAATAATGGTCCAGGCTGTATTATATCGTAATTACTGCTTGAGAACAATACATCTTGCGACTGACTACAGCAGTTTTCCAACGATATTACTGAATGTTGTTTGTAGCGGAATTGCAATCTCCAGTAGACCCTACATCCTGTATTCCAGAAGACTGGAAATGTGTCATAGTAGTACTAGTTCGTAAGTGTGAGGACACAAATAGGGTTGAGAACTATAGACCTATTGGCTTGACTTCACTGGTGGGTGAGTTGATGTGACATTGTATAGTCAGTTACACTAGGAAAATCTACAAAGAAAAGAAGTGGTTTCTAAGTCAGCAGTGTTGAATTAGAAGAGGTTATTCGTGTAAGTCCCAGAAGGTTAAGTACAACTTATTTCAAATTAATATATTATGGATAATGGAAACAAAGAAACTGCTGTCGAGCACTAAAAGTAAGATACGATAGGGGAAAATAACCCATCACTTACCACAGATGAGGGCAGGGGGACGAGATGAAAACGTAAAAAAAAAACACAAATTGCACAATATTTCGGTGAGAAACCTTAGTTGTGTGAGAGGCAACACATATGGCAGGGGGAAAGATGTGCTCACATCCTGACCTGCCACATGAATTAATATATTAGGGAGGTCAAGTAGATAGCGTGGTATTAGATCTTTCTAGGTATTTTGACAGAGTTAGCCATAAAGTGGTCGTGAACGACCAAAGGTATAAACAGAGATGTATCTTGCTGCATGCAAGAATTCTTAACACTTAGGAAACAGAGTCAAAATGGCTAATGCAATATCAAGGGGCAGTGATGTGAGAACAGGTGTGCCACAGGGTATCATTCTGGGACCACTACTGTTTATTATTCTGATGAACAATTCTGCTGTTTATCTACGTTCAGAGCTTAGGCCGTCTGCAGAAGAGACAATGCTATATGATAGAATTTCATTGAGAGAGGATTGTGAGCAAATGTAAAGGGATCTGAACATGATATTATAGATAAATGCTAAGAAAAGTCAAATTAATCGGCAAACACATATGAAAAAGATTTTGTCTGATTATAATTTTTATCCAGCAGAAGGGCAATGGCTTGTCGATACCTGGGAATATCAGTTGGCAGTAAGATAAACTTAGCAGGACACGTCGTCGAGGTTGTAGATAAAGGGTTCATAGTATTGCATCTTTGGTCAGAAGTATACAGCACCCACATTATATGAAATGCTGGAGGCAGAGCAGAGCAGCTTTTTTTTTTTTTTTTTTTTGTAACAGTTTAACGTCCCTTTTTAACAACGTGGTCTTTAGAGACGGGAAAGGATGGGGGCAAGGAATTCGGCCATGGCCTTTTGAAGGAAGCATCCCGGCATTCACCTGGAGTGATTTGGGGAAACCATGGAAAACCCAAATCTGGATGCCCGGACGGGGATTCGAACCGCCGTCCTCCCGAATGCGAGGCCAGAACGCTATCCGTTAAACCACCACGCTCGGTCAGAGCAGCTAGATCTGTCTGTGGAAACTACCGAAGAATGCACTCAGTAACTGAAAAGAAAGATAGGAGTCATTACAGGAGAGAAGGTGAGTGAAGAAAAATTGTGGGCATGCAGCAGGTATATACTGGTGATGAGGTCTGGATAAATATTGCTGGTAGATTTATAAAGAACATGAGAAAGGGAAAACAGTCCATAACAATAAATCATCGATTGGTTTCCAACATACAGGAGTGAAAAAGTATTCATTTGCAGTTAGAGAGATGAGGGACTGGTACAAAATACCTAAAGAATTGTGGTAAACTTTGGCGTGTGCACACCTCCCGAATCATATGACTCGGTCCCTAGCCCACGAATAAGGTGTAAACCTGAAATACTGTACACATTTTTGTTTGTCTGATATGTGTTTTATTCATCACAGCCTTCAACTATGGCAAGTGATGAGTCATTTTCCCTAGCATTTGTTTTATCTGCTTAACGTCTCTCTAATAGCAAGGTCTTTAGAAACGGGAAAGGATGGGGGGGCAAGGAATGGGAAGGAATTCGGCCATGGCCTTTAGAAGGAAGCGTCCCGGCATTTGCCTGGAGTGATTTGGGAAACCATGGAAAACCCAAATCTGGATGCCCGGACTAACCTTTGTTATTTAAAGAATTATTATACAATATATGTCACACTGTCAGTAACAGTGGAGCAGGAAGAACTGCCATGAGATGATATTTATATGGAACAGAAAGATAAATTACACCCAACACTCACCAAAGTTGAAGGGAGGAGGGCTGAAGGAACAAAAACACTTTTTCAAGAAATGTGGCTGTGCTTGCGCAAACGTCTGTGATCAACACAGACACATGCAATATGGAACTGGCAGTCAGCGGCAGTGGGGGAATCAGAAATATTAATTGCAAGAAAGAGAACAAGATAAGGAAAAGGGGAACGCTTCTCAATCTGAACTCCGCAGGTGGGAACTGGCCTACCAGCACATTCTGGACACCAGTTACCCCCCAGGCCTCAATATCAGACAATAGCACACCCTGTATTACCCAACACTGGACAGTATAATTCATTTTTTATGTAGATACAGAACTTTTTTTAAAAAATCTTTATTTATATTTTTAGAGTTTTATTACTATTATTTCTCACCTTTTCTTATGTTTTTCTCTTTCTTACAATTAATATTTCTGTTGTTGCTTCCCCCACCACCTCCAACTGTCAGTTCCATTTTGCTTATGGCTGTGTTGTCCACATGCGCTTACGCAAGTACGGATACATATTTCTATGTTCTTGAAAAAGGGTTTTGTTTGAAATATGGTGTTTTTGTGTTATTTTTTGTTGGAGCTGCCCTTCTCCCTTCAAATTTGAGGACTATTAAGTATAATTTATCTTTCTTTTCCATATAAATGCCACACTGTGAAGGATTGCATGGTAAAAATAGGTAAGAATTGTAAATAGGTGTGTAGGAAAAATTGCCACCAGGGCATTAGCTTCATGACAATTAATAATAATAATATTAATATTATTACAGAAGAGTTTCCATAATTAAGTGAAGAAAAATATCACCACAAAGATAATCACTCTACTAGCAATTGATTCAACTGCAATTTTTGAATATATAGAATCCCAATGTTACAATATTCTGGGTAACATTATACTAGTTTGTGTAGAAGAGGTTCTGCTAACTGAACTATTCCTGGTATGAGGAGCAGTCCAGGACTTCCTTTTGCACTTGGGGTTGGAAAGTGCCCTTGAAAGGAGATAAATAAGAAATCTTGAATGATATTTGCATACAAAATGTAATGGAAAGCCAATCCATTAAAGGCTGGAATTGTTTCCCAAGTAATACCCTAAATTGAACAATGACAAAGCTTCTTGCTACTTAAGAATCACACAAGACAAGGAAAACAGCTGAACCAAATCTAGAGGGAAAACAGGGATTTAGAACCAAATTGGCCTACTGTAAATCTTATATTTTCTACAAGGATGATTTTTTAATAATGCTGCAAAAGAAAATGGTTGCTGTAAAACTTCTTAACATAGAAAAAGTTTACGATCGCATACCTCACCTCCACTTTTGGAAATTGTTAATTAATAATGGTGTACCAGAAGTTATTTTGGAAAGAGTTAAGCAACTATATCAAAATACTGATAATTGAGTTAAAGAACAAGCTAGCAGATCATGATGGTAAAAGACGAAAAGGGGAGCACAACAAGGAAGTTGTTTGTCTCCATTACTTTTCGTAAGCATTATGGATGAATTCAACAATCTGGTCAAGGACATTAATGCCGTGGTTTCTGTCGATGAAGTTATGATACGGAGGTTAAGTGAAGAACTGCAAAAATAGTTTTGATCAATGGAAATATTAATTTTGCAAGTTTAGACTTAAAATAAGCAGTCAGCACTGACTGCAAACAGTCAAATTAAAATAAACACAGCATTAAAATGAAGCCATTCAAACTTTGAATAACTTGCCACTGTTATGTCAGCTGATAATAGGCTACTTCCATAAATAAGAAACGGCATTAAAACAGCTACAGGATTCTACAGTTATGTTTCACACCACATTATGGGACAAACATTTCCCCCAAGGCAGCATAAGTATCTTTATAAACCCCCCCCCCCATAATAAACTATGGATTAAAAGCTGCCACACTGACTAAAATAGGCCCAAATTCTAACAACTGAAATAAAATTCCTGAGATCAAGTATAGGCGACCAGACGAGATAAAATCATAAGTGAACCAGTCTGAATTAAACTAGGAGTATAGCAAAGTGTTCTGGCCATCTTAGCAGAAGCGACACTTAGATGATTTGGTCACATAATGATTATGGCACCAAATAAACTACGAAAAATCAGTAATTGGAAAAAGATTAAGAGATAGCTGGATAAAGTCAGTCACAGTCCAGAGTGGGAGAATAAACTGGAAATAAGTTTTGGGAAGACAGGAGATTGTGCACAAAGCTCATTCGTTACGTCTAGTCCGCTGGAGTGGAAAACTGATAATGACGACACGAACTACACACAGATGGAAAAATTCGGGGTTTATAGGTAGGAAGACATCAGAAAAATTAAAAAACCAATTACTGGGGGGGCAATACAGAGTCTTGCTTAAATCTTTAGCATCTCAATTTCCAATGTAATATTGACCCCAACCATAATTTGGGGTAATAGTTGAAAAACATGATTGCAAGTGGAACTACTCTTAGCTGCAACAACTAATGACAATATAACATGTGGCCAGATATTTATAAATACATCAAGCAGAAAACAAAGCTTTATTCAAATTGTCACAAATTACTGTAATCGCTATTGATCCAGGAAACATACCAATATATTCTACTTGATTATACTGGACCTAGTCTTGAATTTATTTACTTTGATTCTAAGAACTAATATACTGCATTGAATACGTTGCTATAAGGTAATTTTTTGGTTTAATTCTAGCTTGCGATACTGCTACAACTTTACTGTTGGTACAGGTATAACATACACTTAAAACTATTTTTCTTCGTGCCAGTTGTAATTAAGTTGAAATGCGGCCTTGATCAGGAGAAAAATTTCATAAAATCCTTATGGATAATTCTTTTCCATATGGCGAAAAATTGTGATAGATATATTGTGATTGATTATTAAAAAAGTTTTTCTTTTGATCTATTTAGCATATCAAACAAACAGTAATTATAATTCTAAATCAGTCCATTAATTTTTTTATCATTCAATAAAGTTAGGATAAATTACCAAGAGAAATGATGAATAATTTACCAAAAATGTTGAAAGAATTTAAAGCTAAAATTTGCAGAGGGTAAAAGTAGGTGGATGCAGGAAAGGGAGAAGATGGATGTGTAGGGAAATTGCGACCGGAGCAATTTAATTAAATATATATATATAATATATAGGATTTTAGCATTTTTCCCTGTAGTGTTGCCAAGCTGCACTGTGCGCTTTATTAGATATAACACGCTGTTTGATTGCATCATAGCTGTCTAAATTCAAAATAATTTTATTTACAGGATTTTAATTTGAAAAAATTACACCTTCTCTGTGTCAATATCTTAATATTAACTGCAATGGAGCTCATATTCAGGTGCCAATTCCCATGCACCTTAATAGTATTAGTTTGTGTAATGTAGGTCATCTCTTAACACTTGCTGCAGAAGGAGATTATAAATAGCTCTGTTTGTGACAATGATAAAGCAAATGTGATCACTGTATATGCTCTCAGAATGAAAATTATTTAAATTTAAATTTGATTTACTGAAAGCACAAATTATATAGTTTTGATATATTAACATTTTTTTTTTCTTTTTGGTTAGAACAGAAAGTAATCATCCACAGGTGCTAAGAATTCTAAATTTGTCATTCTATTACCACAATAATGTTGGTAACCATAAAGTTACAGACAGTACACATTGAATTTAAACACAAATAATTAATATTGACAGTTAATAAATTAGTCACACCTTTCAACAAAACCATCCTCTAAGTGAATAATAACCGACTATAAAAGTCTGACTTAATTTTCATAAGAAATAACATATAAACATAATTCGAAGATCTTTTTCTTTTTACTCATGGAACAGGAATAGCAAAGTTTTGACTTGTATATATGGGAGTAGGTGGCTGGGACAAATTACCCGAGAAGGTAGACTGAAGGAGTTCAGTCTGTGTATATTGACAGTAGGTGTATAGCGAAAGTTCCACCACCATATGACCTTCACTGCAATTAATAATAATACTGAAGCACAAAAATACTAAGAAACCTAGTTTGTATATTACATTAATAAGATGAGCTGCCAATTAATCATATAAAAACTATGAACACTTGCTACTTGAGGACTACTATTTACAGTACACTTTCGCTCATCGCAGTGTCAGCTAAGAAACAACCCCTGAACAGGTGCTTCCCCTACAGATCCCCCAAAAAAAAGAGTGAAAACTGTAACAAAAATTTCTGATGACACTGGAAAATTACTCCCATAGATTGTCAAATGTGAAGAAAAAACAACTCATCAGCATTTTATGTAAAGGCAGGGTTCAAGTTTAATAATTTCAAAACGTTGAATGGTGTGTTTAAAAATATTAACCTTTATTTTTTGTATAAAATATACATATATTTCCAATTATGTCCTCACCTCGGTAACTCTCTGGTCAGAATATACAGTTTTATCGCTCACTACTCTCCAATTTATCCGGTACATTAAACAAACAGTGCGTCAATTGAAATTTTATCTTCACAGTATGATTCATTAAAAAAAAAAAAAAAAAAATGAGCCTAGCACATCATACTGAAGGAGAAGTACGGATGCAGCTGACAGCAAACAGTACTACTCCATACTGTGATTGACATGAATATTACAATCTGCGTTACAACTATTTTCAACATCATACAACAAAATACAACACAAGCAATTTTCCATTTCAACTCTCCCGACTTGCTCCCCCTCTACTAAAGGAGAACTGACAGCAACAGTAAAGATATTAATGATCTAATACTTTGGAGAATCTTTGCTTGCATAACAGACCCCAAAGATATATTTTATAATTTTATTTTTCATTTGGCCTTCGCGCTACGTGGCACTATACAGCCACGATATATTTATTTACTTAGCGTATGACCAAACATTCTTCAAGAGAGATACGATAAGCAATAAAATTTGTGCTATATGGAACCAATGTCTAGTGGTAAAAAAGATTACTAACAGATGTCAAAATTATAGTTCATAATAATTCAGTTGTATTCAGTAAGTTAGATATTCTTAAATAAAATGTCCACACGATGTGATGAATTGTTTGATTTTCTGTACCACGTTCATAACCAGTCCAAATATTTTACATTATTGGTGCAAATCCAAATGTAAGGGTAACAAAAGCGATGCAGATTATATCCTGCCAATTTCTGATCTAAAAACAAAGACCTTTCCCGTAAACAAAGGATTTTTAATTCTACAGTTAATAGCGAAGAATGATTCATTGCTAAGCTCGCATTATTTATTTCTGGAAAGTCTGAACCAACCAAGTAATTTCTTACCAAATGTTCAGTGAACTATAAACTTTAATGATTAAAGATGCGAACACCGAACATTATGGCATCCCGTCGCTCAACTTTATCTGTCAACTAGTACCCAAGATAAGATTCAGTTGCTAAATGTATCATCAATAAAAGTACACAACTTTCGAACAGGTATACTCTGAGGAGTTTACGGATAGTTTCCTAACAGTATCGGAGACAAGATTTCTCACTTGCATATCAAATCCTGTTTCCGTTGTACCTTTTGTAAATTACTTGATTGACACAGATTCACATGTTGAAATCTCGATTGTACTGCAGGGATTATTTGTGAAATGGTTTTAGACAGGAGGAGGATGAGGAGGGTCAAGGGAGTGTACAGGGCATATTCTGGCGATGAGGCATGGAAAGATATTGCAGTCGGTATGAAAAGTAGTGCATGGAAGGGAAAAGATGACCATGACCACAAGCTGGCACTCGATTTCAGGCACAAGGGTGTGGGAAGATTCTCTTTTTTAGGTAAGGGTGTCAGGGATTGGAATGAGTTACCAAGAGAAATGATGAATAATTTACTGAAAACATTGAAAGAATTTAAGGATAAAATTTGCAGAGGGCAAATGTAGTTGGGTACAGGATAGGGGGAAGATGGGGGTGTAGGGAAATTGTCACTGGAGCCTGTGCTCCATTGCAATTAAATTAGTACCCAGTGTTATTTCAGACTTTCAAGAAATTTGTAATGTTTGAAGAACGATTGCTCTATAATTTTGCTATCACTAGAGTTCGGAATGTACTCTGCCAAAATCAGGCGTCACTGATCTTTCATGCGTTGAATTGCTCAATTAGTGACTTGGAAGACATTAGTTCTAACTAAACGTTTTTGCATTCTCACGATGATCTGGAGAGTGCCTGTTGTGAACAATGTGAAAATCAATTGTAATCAGTAACATAGCCGAGAACTAACTGAGCTAAGAACAGTATTTAGCTTCATTTAAAATAATATAAAAAAATCTAAGCTTTCTACATTGCTCGCCTTATTTTCTCGTCTGTCAACATTAAGATTAGGCTATGCAGGGGCGGATCCAGGATTTTGGTTTTGGGGGGGGGGCTTGAGCAGACTTTGGTTTGGGGGGGGTCTTGGCTTGAATGAAATTTGGTTCAGAGGGCTTGCCTTCAGCGGATTTTGGTTTTGGAGGGGACCTTGAATCGGCCCTTAGGGTAGTCTTTATAGCCTTCTCGGGCCTCAAATCCGTAGATATATATATATATATATATAAAAAAAAAAGGTCTCCAAAATTACAGTGTCGGGGGTGGACCTAGATACTTTTTGGGGGGGGGGGCTTGAGCCCCCTAGCCCCCCCTGGATCCGCCCCTGAGGCTATGCATTAATTGTATTATTGCAAGGGTGTGGGAGAGACTATATTAGACTCTTCAAACCAAATGTCAATTTCTCCTTCACGTGGTGCACCCTGTTTGCACGGACGAGGTTCTGGCGACTGAAAGATTACCAGTTTAAGGAGTCACCCACTGCTTGCCAACGGCCTCCGAAAGGAGAGCTGAAGAGCGGGGAGTGGGTCAGGGCACCCTCTTGCACTAGGGGTTGGAATCGGCCCCTAAAGGCGGATAAATCAGAAATTATCAACAGCATGGAATGCAGAAGGCAACAGGAAATCACTGTATTAAAGACCCTAAAGTTATCCCGAGGACATGCTATCCTCTCAAATTACATATATCATGATGGCTTCTTCCTGGGTAAAATATTCTGGAGATAAAATAGTCCCCCAATAGGATCGCAGGTTGGGGCCTACTCAGGGAGGAGTCATCAGAGTGGATAGAAACAGTTTACGAGTCGGAGCGTGGAATGTTAAGAAGTCTGAATAGAGCAGGTAGGTTAGAAAACTTAAAATGGAGATGGAACGACTTAAGTTAGATGCCGTTGGGATTAGTGAGATTAAGTGGAAGGATGCACAGGATTTCTGGTCTCGGGAACACAGAATAATTAACACAATAGCTGTCAGTGGTGTTACTAGTGTATGTTTTTTTAATGAATATGAGAGTAGGGATACGGATGAGTTATTTTGATGAGATTAGTGACAGGATTATTTTGATGAGTTCAGTAACTAAGCCCCCCTATCAGCCACGTTAGTACAAGTATTTATGCCAACGTCACAGGAAATAGAGAAAATATACGCTGAAATTGAAGAATTAATCCAATATGTGAAGGGGGAAGAAATCTAATATTCATGGAGGATTGGAATGTAATGGTGGGAGAGGGAAAAGAGGGTAATACTGTAGGATCTTTGGGTCTAGGAGAAAGAAATGAGCGAGGAAGCAGGTTGTTCGAATCTTATGAAAGAAATAAACACACTATTCAAAAATCATACAAGGAGGATATACACCTGGAAACGATCCAAGGATACAGGCAGATATCAGTTGGACAATATCATGGTCAAACAGAGATTTAGGAATCACGTTCTAGTCTGTAAAGCGTGAACTGGAAGAAGCACGGCTGAATATTGCGCTTGCTGAATATTACGCTTGATCGGATCAAACGCCTCTGGTAAGCGGGGAACCTGGAAAGGGGGGGGGGGAGTTGTAAGTGTTTATACACTCAAATGTCCATTCTTCCAGTTTGAGAATACCTCATCATTTCGGGCTTGCCTCGATGCGATAGCACGCGAAGCTGATTAGATAATTACCTTCCGCTCTCACGCTTCGTTCGGTGCAGATCGTAAAAACAACAAACCGATTTACACTAAGTTGAAGCAATGGATTGTCTTTCACCCAGATTTTTTTTTTTTAATTTGCTCCTGACGAATTATTTAAAGTAGCCTCAGGAAGAAAATCAATTCCTATATTAGTATTTAAAAAGGATATAGTTCAAAGAGAATGGAATTTCATTTTGGGATTAAATGTAGTGTTTTGTTACGTGACAAATATGCAAGCATGAAAAGGATAGTGCGAAAAAAAATCAAGTCAGGTAAAATGAAAGTAGCACTGCTACGTTTTTTATCAGGCTAAGAGCGTTACAATATTTCCCAAAACTAATTGAGAATAAGGAAGTTTTGCTCGATAAATGGTAAAAAAAAATTTGCTTTAAAAACAAATCCAACAGCTTTTATCCCCCTTATATACTTAAATGTGAAAACATGCGATCATACTAGGGTTGTAAAGGAGTTCAGCTTCTGCTTCCGCAAGTGCGGAAGTTCCGCAATTCTTGGGATTCTGATTCCGAGTCTGCTTCGCATCTTATGTAACGGAACAGAAAAGTAAATAAAAATAATCGCAATTGGTGTCACCATGAAGGAAGGAAAAAGAGAGGAGGCGACTTACCTCCGAAAGTGTGAAGCCTCCTGTAAACTCTTGGATCCTATTGCGCATGCGCAAGGCCGTATTAATTTTCCAAAACATCGCGCTGTTTAAATTGTGTTTGCTACTCTGAATATTTCAATGTTTTTTATTTAGTTCAATTTAATTGAATTGCGATGGAGCACACGCTCCGATCGGAATTTCCCTACACACCTAGGGCCGGAATAAGACAGCGCGGGGCCCGTAGCAAATTGTGAAGAAGAGGCCCTTGATTTTTTGCCGCCCGGGGGAAAATTTTAGAGCTAAAAAAAAAAAAAGGTCGCCCATCTAGCCTAGGTGCGGGGCCCCCTAGGAGGCGCGAGGCCCGTAGCATTTGCTACCTCCTGCTACGTGGTTAATCAGGTACTGTACACACCTCTTTTCTCCCTTTCCTTACAATCCCAGCAGGTTTTACAAACGGTTGCACAAACAGGACTGATGGGAAAAAACCGGGAATATAATTTCACAATTAAGTCTCATTGTAATTATTGTTCTTGAAGTATTTAATATGTTTTTTTTTTTAACTGCTTAACGTCTTTTAACAGCGATGTCTTTAGAGACGGGAAAGGATAGGGGGCAAAGAATTCGGCCATGGCCTTTTGAAGGAAGCATCCCAGCATTTGCCTGGAGTGATTTGTGAAACCATGGAAAACCCAAATCTGGATGCCCGGACGGGGATTCGAACCACCGTCCTCCCGAATGCGAGGCCAGAACACTAACCATTACGAGCGGTTTTAATATGGTATCTTCAAGAGCAGGGGCCTATTATTACAGATTTACAATGCGTGTTAAAAAATTTATTGATAGCTCTCAGAAGGGTGTTCATAACAAGTTAGCCTTATTCTAAACGAGTGTTGAAAGTCTAATCTTCCAACTTTTGATGCATGGTAGCATGATAAATTCATTGACGCTACTGAAGAATTTAAAAAGAGATGACACTGCTCTTATTTAATGAATTCTAAGAATTAAGCATACAGAAATTAATATTGCTGTTAGTATGAAACACACAAGAACAGATGTATAGAATAAAATGTCTAGAACACATAATTTGTTTAATTGAATCCATGAGACTACTTGGGTTTTATTCATTGTTTACAAAATGATCCTAATTATTATTATTTTTTTTTTGTGACTATAAGGAAAAGTTCTGTTTTGGCGTACACAATTCCTATCAAACATAATTTAGCAGCTTTTTTCTTAAATTCTAATGTTTCTAGATAATACCAATTAAGGTATTTATAAATGTGGCCGCATAAGACTTCATTATAATAAATGTGAAAATTAAAAACTGGTAGATATTCTTCATTCAACACTGTTCGGTATACATCCCCCTCATTTCTTGGGAAATCAAATATGGCGACCTCCCATACGACAACACTTCAGTGGGTAATGGAGGTCCCTTCTGTCGTCTCCTCCCTTTTCTATGCTCCGTGCCTGTCACTGGGTGCTGTGCTGCTGTTTAAACTAACTTTAGTCGAGGTAACACCAACAGTAGTTCTGTGAAGGTTTCCTATTTTCTGATTGTTTCACATATTGTATAGTGTGCCTACAAGTACGTACGTATTTTTGTTGTATAAACAAAAGTGTGTCTCAAAATGAAACCAAAAACAAGTCGGATCTGGAGATTTTTCGTAGGAAAAAAAAAATTGAATCTGTGGCCAAAGGTACATTATATGAAAAAGAATGTTTTCAGGAAGGACATACCACATTTGCAGTAAAAAAAGTAATTTGAAATCTGTGCATCCAGAAGCATACTAAGAAAATTTTTTAGTATCAGTGTAGTCTGGTAGTTGAAGCAAAAACAACTTCCGTTAGAAGAAGATCCTCTGTAAGTGGTGGCAAATGAATGCTTCAGAAATTCCATGTTCATTTTGTCTCCAGCTTTTTGTCAGCTCCGCCTATCAGTTTTGATAGCGAACAATTGTTCAGCGAAACAGAAGAAAGTATATATATATATATAAAACTTGTCACTTTTAACTTTCAAATAAATATTCCATCCAATGGTTTAACCATTAAACTCCCAGTTTGAGAGTCATGTAGGATACTTTGGTGTGTACACACCTCCCGAACAACACGACTCGTTCTCTTTAACATGAAGAAGGTTTAAGACCAAAATATAGTGTATTTTTTTGTTCATGATATATGTTCTCCCGTCACTGCCTTTAACTTTGGTGAGTGATGAGTCATTTTCCCTTTCCTTGTAATTTAAATATTAGTTACAGTAATTAGAAATGTAATACTGTTATTATTACTTCCTTAAACATTAGTTACTGACCGATTAATTTAATTATTAAAATAAACATGATTTTATTTGTATTTTTCATTCATTAAACAGAAGTAAGTAGACACTAAATGAAGATTCTGTGGCACTAAGTGACATTTTCATACAACATTTTTGTAAGAATTCTGCATTGGTTTCCGCGTACCTAATGTCACTCCTGTCACGGTACATCTCTAGTTCATACACGTGAATAGTCATTACATATAATCTTATTTGTGTATATAGAGAAAAAAATATGTAAAAATTTACTTTTACATACGATTTTGACTGTCAGCTGACTCAACAAGGTCACATTTTAAAGTTCCAGTGGACCCTACATCTAAGGACGATGCAATTTTATCCCAACATCATCTACGTTAAATTCGTTCCTCCTTTTCGGCCTTTTATCCATTTGAACTTTTTTTGTCGAGAATACACACTGGTTTAGCCGAAGTGCCTTCGAAATACACTGAGGTGGCTTTTATACACGTCGTTTTTGGAGGTATGAAATTTTACCGTAGCATTCTTGCTTTCACACACGATTGTTTACTGTCTTTCAAGCTCACTAGGCAATAACTGGGGTTAAGGGCAGTCTCTGTTTAAATGTCAAAGGAATTTAGTGCATGGCTTATGGGAATACAATCTAATGATCAGCATCTCAGTTGGTTGTATACAGTGTAATGGGACACGGTTTTGGCCTTGTAGTATTGGGAAGATAAATAGTGTGAGTCGTGGCTGGAACTAACTTAGTAGCAAGTTGTGGAGAAGACGTTCAGGGATGGCTGAGTCAGATCGCCTAGGTGACAGAGAGGGTAGTATGCCTGATTTTAGGGGTTCTCACAAGACAGTGAAGTACAGAGGTCGCTGGCAGTCTCGGTGGTAAACTAATTTTAATTACTGGTTTAATATTGATCTGTTATGCGATTTTGTGAGAACTAAATAGTAAAACTAGTCATCAAAAGTGCATATAGCTATTGGAGAGTGTTCCTTGAAATATTAGAGGCAAGTTGCTGGCGTTGTATCATGTGAATGTAACAATGACCTGTGTAGCTAGTTCAATTTTGCAATCTGACGCTCAAGTAATTAGTGGCTGTCTTGGCGAGAACATTTTGGCTAGTTAAAGAACTTTAGAGTACAACATTAGTCTTTTATTCAGTGTCGAGAACCTGCACAGTGCTTGTCCGGCAGTGTGCTGAAACAGAACATTTGTATTCTCAGAGCTAAGCCTCTGGGTGGCGACCACATCGAGAACTGAGCAACTGCGAGTATTATAATACGCCAACGGGTAGCAGCCATCACGGTGAGAGTTAGTGGGATTGTTTATTGTTACAAACTTGGTAAAGTAATAGGCAAACAGTGGAAATGTTTCCAGTCCGGTTCCTTAATTATTATTATTATTTTTTTCGCCCTGAAGGACATCTTGAGTTTTTTATGTAATTCTTTAAAAGAGGCAATGAACATTTGAAAATAATTGAATAAATTATTTTCACGTTTCCATAGGTCCTCAATGTAAGGTATAAAATAGGCCCAGTTTCTTTCTCCTTTCATTGATATAATGCACCCAACCATGTAGTTTCTTTCGTCAATGGTTATATTAATTCAATAATTTGTTTACGATTTGTTATACTGAAGCAGGGGTGGCCAACGCAAATGATCTTGCGGGCCACTTTCAAAATGCATCATAACTCCACGGGTCGCATATAAAATTATATATGCCCATATTAGATTTAAGCCTAATATACTTTTTTGAAGTGAATATAATTTAATTATTCTGCGAACTCATAACCGTAAACTGAGAAATCAAACAGCCAATATCTGTCATATATTCGCAACATAATAATTTTAAAATCAAAGTAAATTTTTTTTTATAATTTCGACAGTTAATTTTTGAATATATGGATGCACAAATAATGTATTTTTTTTAAATACAGTGGCCATTAAAAATAAATATATTTTATAAAAGTCTGATAAATCTCGCGGGCCGCAAAAATGTTCAATGCGGGCATGCGGCCCGCGGTTTGGCCACCCCTGCACTAAAGCAACACACCACTTGATCACATTTAGCTCTACTGTTCTTCAAGAATTTAAAAAGATGACGTGAAATTTCCATCGACCCCCTCCCATATTTCACCTCACCCCTAAGTGCACTGACTGACACAGGCATGGGTTTGTTCTGACTGCACTGTTACTGGCAAATAATAGATACTCAAACAAATGACTACAAGTAATTGAAGAAATATTTTTTCATACGTTGGTAAAGATTAAAAGCTAAAGGCAGTTGGTTTTCGCAGCTTTCAAGTCATATTCCTGTAGGATTAATGGCGGTAGAGCTCCACATTCCTATTTGCTGACCATAAGCACTAGAGTGGACGTGCCATGGTCAGTGACAAGGTCCGGCCCTTTATCTTTAGCTTCGCGCAGCGTTTCCCCCACAGCACTCATTTCATAGCAGGCTGAGTGGGCCTGAGAGGGGGGGGGGCGGCATTCTTGATATTCAGCTTCGAGCAAAAATCCTCGGCTTTGTCGGGGATCGAACCTCGGTCGTCCGGGCCGTAGTGAGGTATTCTACCGCCTGACCCACACGGCCGTCCCTCTTCATATTTTGAATATATAATAAATGTTTACTACAATCAGAATAATGATTCAAAAATATTAAAAATACTGAACATGAAAGGAAACAAAAATATAAGCTTTCAATAGAAAAATTTGTATTTTACAAATTATAGATACATAAACAAATTATAACATACTTTTTTCCTGATAAAATTTATATGTCAAATACACAACAATTGTCCACAGTCAATAAAATATTGATTCACATATATTACAGAACGCCAAAAAAAAAAAAAAAACGATTGTACAAAGTCTGAGAAACAGAAAAAAATAAATAGTAAAAACGTTCCATTCTCTTATAACATATAATTACTTTCCTTCCATAAAATTAAACCATCCCAATCAAAACATCAACTCAATTAATCTTAAGCTAAAACATTTGATTCACTAAAGGCAAGGCATACAACTGGAAAACCTCTGGTGCTTTATATTTCACCGGCAGAGAATGGTTTTTTTCATCAAATGATAATTTCAGCTTTATATATATATAAAATACGAACAATGAACAGGAAAATGCTTTGAGGTGATAAAACTAAGGAAGAATAGGGAAGGATATGTTCATCGGCCCCAGCCACCTTCATCTGTGGTAAGTGTTGGGTCGATTACCTATACTTCCTTTATATATATAATAGTCCATCACTTCTGGATTGTGATTAATATTGTACAAAAATAAAATGTAAACACTGTGCTATTTTAAAAAATTGTCTGTAACATCATTACAAAAATTTATTATTACTGACAATGTAGCACTTAAATATATCAAAATATTTCTATAAGCACTCTTTGCTGTGAAAAAGTTGTATAAAGACATAAAGGCACTCTATGTATGAATATAAAATTAGCAAAGAATTTAGTTAGGGAAGAGAAAGGACCAACACTTATGACAATTTAAATAAAAATAAGTAAAAATAGAAAACATAGAACATGGAATCTTGAGTTGTTAACACTCCATCATCGTAACAACGTGGTCTACACCGGCAAGTAATCGGAGAGAAATGACAAAAAAATAGTGTGTGGCACTCGGGTCATACAAGCAGGAAAAATATATTATGGGTTCTTGTCCAGAATGAACTATAAGGCATTTATACATACAAAAAAGGCTAGATAACAGATCACAGAGTATGCCCAAGTTGATCTTGTTGGGTTAAAGGACGAAAAGGATAATGATGTAGTAAGTCCAGGGACAGAGAGATACAACAGAACCAAAGGTGGTAGCATATGATGATGACATGATAATACGGGAGCAGATAGAGAAGGATCTGCAAAGAGAATTACGGAAATGGTGTACTGTAATGGATAAACATGGCCTGGAGATTAGTGTAGAAAAGACCAAGATAATGAAGATAACAAGAAACACTGGCCCTTCGAAGGATGTGTTTCTCGACGGCAAGAAATTAGAATGGGTAGAATCGTTTGTGTATCTGGGAAGCAAGGTAACTATCAATGGAAAGATGGAGGAAGAAACAGGTATGAGAGTATGGAAGAGTGGAAAATTGTATCATGAGGTAAAAGATGTTATCAGGAGGTGGAACATAGGGAAGGATGCCAAAAGTCTGCTCCAAAAAGTATATTACCAGCCTATACTGATCTATGGTTCTGAAACATGGACATGGACAAAGAGAGACATTAGCAGATTGCAGGCAGCAGAGATGAGGTTTCTGAGAGAGATAAAGAATGTCACAAGAAAAAATAAAATCAGAAATAAAAACGTCAGTGAGAGACTACAAGTGGAAGCATTAGAACAGATGTTATCAAGGAAAAGACTGCAGTGACTGGGGCATGTTATGAGGATGGAGGAGGGAAGGATGCCGAAGGTAGCACTGCTGAACAGCGGGGAGGGAAGGAGACCAGTTGGGAGACCTCGGGCAAGATGGATGGACCAAGTGGAGAAAGATGCAGAGGCTAAGGGAGTTGTCATCATTCCCAGATGGAGGAAAAATTTTGGAATGACTGCCAGACTTGGAAGAGGTTGTGCAGGACGACCTGCAAAAACGGAAATGTCTAATGATGATGTCCACTATTTTAGCACTCTCTGTTCCTGCGATGTCTCCAACGTATTAATATAAGAAAATTACCAAGTTTAGCCACTTCATAAACAATTTTCCCACATTGCTCCCAATAAACTTACATCTTGCAACTACCCCACACCGGTAAAGACAAATTAAATTCATGTTCTTGATATAGTTTTCTGCAGCATAACAAACATAAATACAATATAATTTCATTCTCTCATGAAATGAGATTCCTTTGCAAAAAAACACACTGTACACCATCTATAATAAGTAGACACCCATAACGCTTGTGAAGCACTGGTTAAGAAATGCCCTGATAAAACAATCTCACTGCTTGTTTCCTTACAGTAAATCACGCTCTAAAAATTGTGTACAGCAGCTTTTCCAAACCTATGACCAGAGTGATTTTCCTTATCATAGGGAATTCTACATCTGAAACTTCACTTAATTATTAACTTCAAACAAGAGTTTGATTTCCTATGTAAGTCATAATCCAAACAAATGGTAATGTGCAAACAGTACTGACCCAAAAATGTGACTACCCTATGGTTGTTCACAGCATTACATGTAATAACAACTTCTTGTTTTAATTCCTACTTCAATACTATATGGCCATACAATTAACAGCAATTCCTTTAAACTCTGTGGGGACTGGACCTATTAATTAATACTGGCTACCCTACCATCAGTTTCAAACAGTATCCTCCACAGGAGGAACTAGAATAGCAAAAAGGGGAGTAGCCTCAAATATGCAAATTGCAGACTGCGAAGCAAATAGAATAGAAGGGAGTAGAAACCTTTGATGGGCAGGAGGCTTTACATAATTTATACAGCAAAGTACACTGGAGTAAAACATGTATGTCTTGACAAAGCCTGACAATAACTATGTGGCATATCAGGTTACATAGGGAGTGAGTGATTATAGAACAGTCGGCTGGTTCACTAAACCAGTGATCAAGAACAAAAATGGATACAAATATAATATAATATAATTATAAAAAGGTTCCAGAAATGAAGATACAGGTTCGATATGTGAAAGTGGACGGAAGGCTGAAGAGATCGATAAGAAGAGAGTATAATAGAGAACGAAGTAGCAACAGAGTAAGGAGTACACAAGTAAAGAGAAAACAACTTACTGCACAATTTTAATACCTTTCACACCCTGTACTTTACATTGACCTACTCTCACGCCCAGGTCACATACCTAGATGTGGATTTGTCCCTCTCCAATGACTACCTCACCTCCTCAATCCACACCAACCTTCAAAATTTTTTTCATTTTAACAGACGCCATCCATATCATAACAAATACTCCCTCCCTTAGTCTTGGCGTTTGAGCTGGTTGTATTCAGCAGTCAGAGTTCAAACAACAACTTCCAAGCATTGATATTCCACAACAACCCACAAGTTTTAGTTCACATATAACTGTCACATGCCACATCACAACTAGTTCAGCCTACTGACATCCTAAACTCCATAAAACCAATCATACTCCAATCCTGGTCACACAGTACTTCCCAGACATCAAATTTGTCAACCAAGTCCTTTAGCAAGGGTATGATTTCCTGCAAACTTGCCTGGGAATAAGAGTCATTCTCAAACAAATCCTCCTTGCCCCTCCCAGAACTTGCTTCAGCAGGCATCATAAGCTCTTTCCCATGCAATAGACCTCACTGCAAGATGAGCAACATACACCACATCTTCACCAACAACATCACTACAGGGAGCTTCCCCATCAAAGGAAATGCCATCTGTGAAACTTTCCATTTAATATCCCAGTAAGCTTGCAACCACTGTTCCTTCACAACTTTGACCTCCAAACCACTAGCCATAAGACTGAATGACCACTCACAGACAGTATTAAACAAGAATCCAAAATACCCAGTAGTTGTGCATGCCATCTCTGATTACAGCAATAATCTTAGTTCTTTCTTCATGATCCATGCTATTATAACCTTTTTAAACAGCAGTTCCTCTGAACTCAGAGGTTTGCCAACCAACCACTTGGTCTCAATTTAAGAAAATATCCAGTCATTGCTTTAGCTTTATCTGCTTCAATTTTCTCATTTACTTAACCCCAACTGCGTATTTTTTTTATGCATTTGAGATTTTATATTATTTTGGTATCTTCTCTTTTTGGCTGCCCAAGATTATTTCGATATTTTGCTCTGCCCCCTCTGTCCACTGTTTGAACTTACTCCTGCTATGGACCACGTTCCTTCCTCAACAGTCAACATGTGAGGAAGTTTTCTACAGCACCCACCCTCTGCAATTTTCTACTTGTTGATGAAGGGTTAAGACCCAAAATTCCAATTCCTCATGTTTGTTTTCATTACGGGTGGTTACTCCGCTCTGCTATCATCCAAGGTAAGTGGTGGTACATTTTCCTATCCTAATTTGTAATTCCATTCTTAAAGTTTTTTCATTTCAATAGAATAAAACAAACATGGGACCAAGTACCTGGACCAGTACTGATACATGGTCAAAAGAAAGACAAAATATATTTTTTTTTAAGGAACAAATAAAGTCAATTCTCTTAATTAGAAATGGCACAGAACATAAATCTTAAACACTATTCCAATTAGATTACAAAAAGATTGAGCCACTATTTTTACTGCACGACTACATAGACTTACAATACACAACCCAAAAGGCTTCTTTTAAACATAACTAAATATTCTTTGTCTGCTAAATATTTTAGAGAAAAGAAGCATCTATTTATTACCTCATGTGTTTACATGGACTGTAATAGATACTACACCTCCTCGTATTGTGAGATAAGCATTTTGTTAAGTTATTAAAATATTATTATAAGGTTCTTGGATTCGTATTCCAGTGTGCCAGGAATTTTTAAGAGTTTTAATTGACATTATGTGATATGTCATGATGTTCTATAGATTTCACATTAAACTATGGCTGTGACAAATGTGGAACGTGTAGCAAATTGAAACTGTAACCAGTTGTCATGGCCACAAATATTAACTTTAATTTACTGTATTAAAGTATTTCTCAACATTGTTGATAAATTATTGGGAAAATGGTAACAACTTATATAGAATTTGAAATTCTTAAAACAATAACCTAGG
Organism: Vandiemenella viatica; assembly: GCA_031002005.1. Lineage (NCBI taxonomy): Eukaryota > Metazoa > Arthropoda > Insecta > Orthoptera > Morabidae > Vandiemenella > Vandiemenella viatica. The sequence goes on from JARYHS010013630.1 coordinate 8,477,721, forward strand.
TGAATTTAGTTTTTTTATCATTAATAATAATAATTAATCACAATGTAGCATATACCCTAGACACATTTTCTCCACACTCTTATGTCTACAGTTTCTCTTCAAAACACATTCAGTTTGTTTTGCTTGTAAAGGGTTTACATTTGATAAATCCATTGCCCGGTGCTATTTTCACTCTGTATTGTCTGATATAATCTACTGTAACTGAATATTATTTTCCTGACTTTTATTTCAATTTCATAATCAACTCCTCCTGTTTCACATAAACCCTAATTAAATTTCACAATGTTATCAATTTCAAGGAATGGTTTAAAAAATTTCTAATGATTAAGACAAAATATTAAGTAATATTCAGATTGGTAATTTTTTCTTAATTTTAATAATAAAGTAATTTACAAATTTAGACAGAAGCTCTTTGAACATTATTCTTTTATAAATCATGGCTGCTGCTTCTGCTCGTTTCGCAGGAAGATAAGGAAATACCAAATCCCGACGAAATGTTGAAGTGTAGGTTGGAATCATTGCTTTTATTTCGCCATCTAAAACAGCCTGCTTCTCACTCACTTGTCCAATGACTCTAGTAAATACAGTGATTATATTCTTTGGTGTATTACCACTAAGTAGTTCATTCCACAATGCTCTAATAAACCACGAGCCACTAAGCTGGAAACAAAAGTATAAAATTTTGAAATAGTAAAAAAAATGAACAACATTAAACATTAGATCATTAACTTATTACAAATTTTTCATAAACACAATGGACTAATTTCATTACAAAACTTCACACAATCTTCTCGCTCTGTGAGAGGTTGGAACTAGCAAAGAAAGAACATTTAAAGCCTAAGAAAACTTAAGAACTTCGATAGTAAAAAATCGTGGTAAAGGCTGTACAAAACAATAAAATAAACTGCATCAGAAAAAAATATTACATATGGCATATAAAATGAAATTTGTAGAGGGCAAATGTAGGTGGGTGCAGGAAAGGGGGTGTTGGGTGTGTAGGGAAATTGCCACCGGAAAGTGCACTCCATTGCAATTAAATTAAATAATTTAAATATTTTAGCAGGTCTCCTCATTTATCTGTGGTGAGCGATGCCTTTATTTTTCCTATCATTCCATTTTGGTATACAGGACTTTGTTCAAAATAAGCATCTAAAATTAAAATTTTTTGTCTCCATTAAATATTCAAGGAGAATAAATCAGTAAGCAATAATTTGTTGATGACATTGTCTACTTGGGCAAAAATACTAAGAAATTGTCGAATGTCACAAAAAAAGTGTTTGGGACAAATAAACACAAATACATAACAAAGGTAAAGGTGCACAGCATGAATGTTAATACGAACAGACAGATGTAAAAAATGAACTAATTTATTCATTTACTTATTTTTATGTAGAAAGGCTATGAGTAATTTCACAAAAAAACAAGTAATTTTATGACCAAAAATAAGGAATGGGAAAAATTGCAGATGTGAATCACAACTTCTCCATCCAATGCCACTTGGAACATGCAAAACACATCAATCAAGACGAGAGAGCGACCATTTAAAAAAAAAAAAAAGATTTTTTTTTTCAAAACTGTAACAGTTTGGTGGATGTTTTCTATTGTCCCTTTATTTTTCTGTACCAAATGCGTCTTATATCCTTATTCTTCCAAAATTTTCAAAGTGGAATATAAGAACACTTCAAACTAATTAATTATTAAATATAAAATCTTTCATTTTTGGCTGTACACTGATAAAACTGTCTAATATGTTTTTCATTTTTTGAGGACAATCATAAAATATAGCAACAACAGATAATTTTATAGATAATTTGTCCATCTGATGAGGACTTTCATTATTTGTAGAGGATGTATAATTTAAAACAGATAAGTTCTTGTGATGGAATTGAGAAGAAACTCCTTATAAAAATGGCTGTTGACACGACACATCAGATGAGTCATAAAACCAACGCCAACCCCCTTTTCCCTCGTGTGGCTCAGGCATCAAGATAACTACACTGAGGAATTACTTTCAGCAAGGAAGACAACAGAAGCTGCAAGACTTTCTCTGAGTATCCCACGAGTGTGACTTTTTGATGTGAATAGAAGCCTCCTCCCCTCCCCCTTCCCAAAAAGAGAGAGTTATTTACACACAGATGAAATAAAATTCAAGATGGGTAATGGAAGAAGATCAATCCCATCATCATTATCAGCCAGTTCAAGCATGAAATGATGTGGCCTCGTAGACTTACGAATCCAGATTGATTCTTCTCCGGGTAGAACCGTCTTGGGCGATTCTCTGCCAGCCATCTCCAGAGTGTCTTCCGCTTGGTGTAGCTTTTATCTTTCCCCCCAGCAACACAGGTGGCCTACTGCCACTTCAAGGTGGTTGTCTCTTCCATGATGTCTGTGATCTATGTAAATGATATGATGTCATTGGTTCTCATCTTGTATTTTCTAGTGAAACACGGAACTGATATTTTGATAGTTCTCTGGAGTATTCCTTTTGTAAATTCATTTAGTGTCTATCATGGGAAGAATGTACTGGTCGTAAATTCTTATCTAGTTCTAAATGAATAAGACATTTGAGACTATCCTAAAGTTGATTTTTTTTATATATTAGGGGAAAAGATAGAGCTGTCCCACATTTGTTCCATAAGTGGATCTAGATAAGGATTTTTATTACAACAAATTAGTTTAAACTCTGAAGATGCTGGGAATGGAAAGTAATTTACAATTTGAAAGAAATAAAAATAGAAGACAGACAGCATTGAAGAAAGGAGTGTGACAAGATAGCCTTACTTAATAAATATGTATAGTGTAAGAGTAATGAAGAAATAAAGTTGAATTCTGGAAAGAGGGATTGTGTTAAAGGGGTAACATTAATTTAGTAAAATGAGCAAATGATTTAAAAGATTTCTCAAGTAGTCATAAAAGAAAAACAAAGATAATTTAATCATCTAGTTTTATGTTGCTGTTCCATCTTCAAGGTTTTTTTTTTTTAAAGTAACCATCACACGTTTTCTGTGGGTGTGTCCTGTCCCATTTCCCAATAATTGCATGCTGGTGTAATATTGTTTGAATTATATTACAACAAATTCTTTATCTCACCTAGCTTGATAGTTACATAATTCATAGAAAAGGATCCTTGCACATAATTTTTAATCATGGTGTGTCCTGTCTGTTCATTTGAATCCCACAACAGAAATCTTTCTTCAGGGTCAGCATTCTGCTCCTTAAATTAGTAAGGAGTTTGCCTTAATTTCATAAAATTTTACAATGGATTCAATACTTTTATTCCCCTGTAACATACTTTTAACTGTACCAAAAATGTATTGAATTTTTTAAATTTTAAAATCGATCACCAGCATCCACTTCATTGGATCATATGTGGCAAGGAACAAGAACAAGCCTCTTCCCTATCTCCTATCTCATTTCAATCTTAATATTCCTAGATGCTTTTTTTGTAGTCCCTGTTGAAGTTGGAATGATTAGCTTCTGATATAATCTTGTACAGTATTCTAGATATTTTACCCAAGTTTTTTCACTTCAGTTACTTGAACCCGGCCGTTGTCCCTTCTAGTCAGAGTGTCAGCTTCTAATCCATAGATTAAGATGGGGAGCAGATAGGTTTAATATTAATCTACTTTTGCTGCCTGATGAAAGCTTTGTGGCGAGATAGTATTATATCAGGTTAATATGCAGAAGGTTTAATAGGAGTGGATAGACAGTTACCAGATATAATGTGTTTGTGTAATATTTGGAATTAATGTAAAACATTTTTCAATATAAGAGAGTCAAAGAAATGCATTAAACTAGACTACAAAGTATCAGTTTTCATGAAGCACTGTTGAGTGCGGAAGTGCACACTGTAGAAACAGTGGAGTAACTGTTGAAAGTAGTCCGAGGTGTAGGGAGCCAGCGCGGGAGGTGGGAGCAAGCTGCCAGCGTGGCGCAGGAGTATCATGACCGCAGATTTTGCCTCCAATTGTTAAGTGTATAGCAGTGATTGAAATGCAGCATTATGTGTTATTTAAGTAATTCATACAAGAGTTTCTGGAAGAACTGAATGATCTTGTAATTAGTGGGTAGGAGTGGAGTGTATTGCATTATCAGACTGAATGAATAATGCGTGGTGAGAATCTGTAATTGTAGGAGAAGTTACAAACTGCCTTATCCATTAAGTTAATTAAACTAACTATTGGTGGTGATCAGGAAATATGTATGTGGTTTGAGAACCATTAAGACTGAACTGCAGAGTGATTCGTGTAGTGATTTCTTAATATAGACGAACCTGCAATCTGAACAATCAACTAAACTGTACCACATATCGAAGCCCGTCCGACCGCAGCCAAAGTTTATCTTGACAGCGTTTGTCCTATAACATAAGTGAAACAGAATTATAGATGTTTGAAGCAGTTTTAATCCTGTTGTTTATTTCTGGAATCAGCCAGTTATCTGCTAGTGTAACACTGCCAAGATATTTAAAGCTTGGAAAAATTTCAGTTTCATGCTGTCTTAATTTAACTCGTTTGCTTTCCCTGCCCACAATTTGGGTCTAATTCAATTTAAATCAAAACTTGTCAAATTAATCTTTCCAACTGCGATTTCACAAAATGCCCACACACTGCACGTGTGTAACATACTCCCGACAGAGGGGGGATTACACAAAAAAATAGGGGAGTGAATGGGCACAGGTGCCTCTGCCGGCCGAAAGGCAATCCAAAATGGACACCTCGGTGCTGGCCTCTGGAGATAAGTGTCGCAGCAGACAGCATGTTTAACGGTTTATCTCAGCTTCAGTGATTGATACAGGAGACATTTTGCCCAGGCCTTGTTTACATGCAAGGTACATTAACAAGCTACTGTGTTCCACAAGAAAGGAAAGCTTTTGCAGAATCTGGTAAATGAATGGAGTTTGACAATAAATATGTGTTAACATTAGTGTTGTTCTTTGCACGGTCAGACGGTGGGATTCGAGGAGAGAACTCGGTGAGGATCTACAACTGGAGAGGAGGTGGCATCTTTATTTCTGACATGAGGCGACTGGATGCAAAGAGGGGCAGCCGTGGAGATGGCCGGGCACGGCGAAGTCTCGCAGGCCCGACCCGAGGCCACTGCACCGGGCTTCGACAACACTGCACTCGTGTTCCCAACGGGAGTGAAAGATGCCTCTTGCAGCAGTCGTCATCTCACTCAGTTGTGATAACAACAACTCCAAAATCATACTCGCAGCAACAGAATTTGCTACCTACAACATAAGGCACTGCAGAAAATCATAAGTTTTGTAATTCATTGTAAGGGGACCAATAATCCCTGTAATATTTCCACTGGATAATTTAGTTCGCTGGCTGGAGACAGCTCGTAGTGCAACTCAAATTCAGCACACGATAACAGTCAGCACGGTAAGTGCTCGTGTACTGGCAGCTAACAGCAGAGGCTGTATATACAGATGGATTAAGGGCACTACGAATTCTATCACTTTCACCCAATTCTGGCAGTTCTCTAAATTCAAACTAGCAGGGGTATTGTCTGGATTTTGTGGATAGGAAGCTACAGTTCTGTATTTTGTGTCTGTTTATTGGAGTATACAATGGACCTGTAATAAATCGAAACTAGTACGAGAGTGTATCAACAGTTTTTATTTAGCAGTGCCATACCTAACCATATCAGATCAAACACTCAGGCCTATTATTCTATGCAGTTAGCTAATTCTTCTTCGTAAAAAATTATCAGGAGTCAGAGGCAAGAAGCTGATCATCTGAAGTAAGAAGAAATATCTGGAAATGAAGAAGAGGTCATTTCAGGGCAGGTTAGTCATAACAATTCCAATCGATCAATCAGTCAACAATTAATCAGCCAGACTACATTGTCAGGTGTCATCTGCAGCACTCAACACCCCCCCTTTTTTTTCCACACACACACACACACACACACACAGAGAGAGAGAGAGAGAGAGAGAGACAGAAAGAGAGAGAACTTACAAATTGGTGTCAGAAGTGGGTTTTCCAAGCACACTTAGCGACCCTACAAATTCTAGTCATCAGAAGTTGGATGAAACATCATACAATAATAGTGAAAACAACAGATTTATAAGTTAAGAAATATGTGTTGATGAAACAGTTAATTCTTGTTATATTAATGAGGCATTAGGTTTGAGCAGGCAGTGAAAACATAGTTTGTCTTTACCATAAGGGTTATTATTATTAATAATTTAATTGCACACCAGTGGCAATTCCCTTAGTCATCTAATTTCCACTTTTATTTTTTATATTATCTTATATAATTTGATATCAAGGAAAAAGGAAATGGCTTTTAGGCAATATAAATAACAAAGGCTGTCCAGCCAGTCATGTGGTAAACTTTAGTGTGTGCACACCTCCCGAACCATATTACTCTGTCCCTAGCACATGATAAGGTGTAAAACCGAAATATTGTATATACTAGACGATCCGTGCGAAAATTTCGCGAATAAAATACGACGAATAGTGAGGTTGAATGCTTGTAATATAATGAATAGTTGAACCGTAGTTTTGTAGCAAATATTTTTTTTTAGTGTAATAGGTACACAGCAAAATACTCACAACATATTATGAAACAGTTAGGAAAATTTAAAACACACTTTATTTATGACAAACTGTCACTGACCTTGGTAGAATAAAACCAACCTTAACAAACTGCACACAACATATCAACATCTCTGTGATATTTGTTGCTGAGCGAATAAAATGATTACATTGGAATTGTATAGCAAAACGACAGTGTTTCCGTAAAAGAAAAAAATATATACGAAAAACTACTTATTGAAAAAATAAAAAAAAAAAAAGTTTTTTGACTTCTCTGTGATATCCGCTGCTGAAATCTGGGGACTTGGCTCTGAACAGTCTCATACGCGCTACCACTTTTAGCACCAAATTCTGAACATTTTTTTCTTAATTTATGATTTTACCTAGCTGGAGACCTAAATTTTTAAAACGATATGTCATTTACCGATTTCAGCTAGGTATCGAAGAAGATAAATGGCATATAATAAAAACAAAAATTTAAAAAATCAACACGTTCTATAACTAATATTGATACTTTTGCCCTTTAAGGGTCGAATTACAAAAAAAATTCTTTTATAAAATATGGTGAGACCAAAGCAGCCACCTTGGTCTTTAAAATGATAGCTCATTTATCGATTTCGGTTAGTTATCAAGCAAAGTAAAAAAAAAAAAAAAAAAAAAAAAAAAAAAAAAAATTTGAAAAATGATGTTATTTTTGCACTTTAAGGGTGTAATTTGGAGAAAGTTTTTTTCTTAAAATATGATGTGACGATAGTGGGTAATTTAATATTTAAATCGATACGTCATTTATTGATTTTGATTAGATATTAAGGGAAATAAATAGATCATGACAGAAAAATGCGTTGTAAAAATATTAATACTTTTGCCCTCTAAGGTTAGAATTTTTAAAAATCCCTTTCTTAGAATATAATGTTACCACGGCGGAGACCTTAGTCTTTAATATGATATCTCATTTATCTATATCGGTTAGATATTAAGGGAGATAAATCACTCGTGACACAAAAATGCGTTATTGAAAAATTTATACTTTTTCCCTTTAAGGGTTGTATTCCAAAAACATTCTTTCTTAAAATATTATGTCACAAAGCTGAGACATTACTCCTCATAATCCTACTTCATTTATCGATTTTGGTTAGATATCCAGGGAGATAAATGGCTCGAGATACAAAAAACGCATTTTAGAAAAATCGACATTTTTGCCCTTTAATGGTCGAAAAACGAAAAACAAAAAATTCTTTTCTTGAATTATTATGTTACCACGGCGGAGACCTCGATCTTTAATATTATACCTCATTTATCTATATCGGTTAGATATTAAGAGAGATAAATCGCTTGTGACACAATAACGCATTGCAAAAATATTGATACTTTTGCCCTTTAAGGGTCGAATTCCGAAAAATATCTGTCTTAATATATGACGTCACTAAAGCGGAGATCTTAATCTTTAAATTGATACTACATTAAACGATTTCATATATGTATCCAGGGAGATAAATGACTCGTAACACAGAAAACAGCATTTTAGAAAGATTGACATTTTTGCCCTTTAAGGGTCGAATTCCAAAAACTTCATTTCTTAAAATATGATGTGACCAAAGTGGAGACCATAAGCTTTAAAATGACACCTCATTCATTGATTTTGGTTAAGTATGAAAGAAGATACAGGCTTGTGACAAAAAAATACCTTATAGAAATAATATATATGATGATTTTTGTGTGTCTTATATGTGTTTGACCCACTGCAGCCTTCAACATTGGTGAGTGATGAGTAATTTTCCCTATCCTTTGTCACTTATTTAATTCAAGTGTTAAATTCTTCCCCCATCTAATTTGTGAGTTACGAATTTTAATTTTAAATTCCTTCAACATTTTTGGTAAATTATACATCACTTCACTTCATAATTTGTTCCAATCCCTGACACCTTTACCCTCAAAAGAAAAGTTATTTGCAGGAAAGAAATTAATCACAAGGAAACAGAAATCTATAACCAGTGAAAAATTAATTTGAACAATACCAATGTAAAATAATAAACAATTAAATCATTAAAAATTATTAAATAAATATTATAATATTCTGAACTTTGCAGTCAAAATCTACCACCATTCATGTGGCTGGCTTGCCTGCAGGCGCTCGTGCAATCACAGCCGTATGCTTTATTTTCTATTTTCCTGAGAAGAGCATTGCCCAAAACGTTTTTTTTTTTTTATAGTATTTATGAGCAGTCTGATAGCTCATTGCAGGAATTTTTAAGAGTTGCATTTGATCATATGAGCTAGTTCCATGATTCAGATTCCATGTTAAACTGTAGGTCTCAGAAGAAAGAAACTATCTGTCCTACCTCTGACAAAATACTTAGTATCCTTTGGGAGGATCCAACCAACTTTCAGATTGTGGACTAAGTTAGTTTTTATAGTATTTATGGTCATTCCTCCTTCCATAATTTTTGGAAATGATGAAAATTAGCATAGTTAGGCATATATTTAAGAAAGGTAAAATAATTTCATGTACCAAAGTGGCATTATTAAACCATTCCAATTTGGTTTTCAGAAAGGAATATCCAGTTTTACTTTTGTCACTCATTTTGCATATTAAGTTTTAGGGAAAATAAACAAAAAGTTGCTGGTTTATTTCTACATTCCTCTAAAGCATTAGGCAGTGATGGTAACCACATTCTGCATGGAAAATTAGAAAATTACCTAACAAACTATTGTCATTTTACCTCCAAAATACACCACAGTACACAAAAATATATTTTAGAAATGGGGAATCAGTAATTAAAGTAAAATAACAATTGAGTGTTGCTAAGTGTGACTATCGTCAGAGAATTGTACTTGTTCCTGTCCTATTTGTTCTGTATATAAATAATATTGCTAAACCTAATAAAAGTAGAACTGTTATATATGTAGATGACACTGTGGCAATTTGTTGGGATTGCAATGATTCTAAAATGATTTATCCAATTATTTTGACATACATGGATTAATCTGTAATAAAAGTAAAATATGGTTAGTATAATTTTAACTTAAAAATCTTAATATAGATAAGAAAGGTAACTAGTGAATGAAACATTTACGAAATAATTGAACACAAATTCCTAGGAATATATGTTAATAACTTCTTAACTTGGAATGTATGCGTAGACTTGGTTTGTAAAAAAATAGGAAGAGTATTTTTTTAGTCAACCAGTTATTTAAACTTTTACATAGCAGTGTTCTGGAAATTGCATACTATGAAATAATTTTTCCATATATTCTGTATGCTAATGAGGTTTGGGTATCTTGTTGCCATATGTAAATAAATGGATTGTTACTACTGCAAAAAAGGTGTATTATAATAATATACAATCTGGATAGGAATGCATCAAGTAGAGAAATATTTAGACAGGAAAATATTCTTATTGTATTTTCACTATAATTAAATAGGGTATTATTACTGATTCAATAGTGAAATTCATGAATATGACACTCTAATCAAATCTAATTTACATATGAAAAGATATAATACTAAGGCAACAAATGAGAATCCCTATGAAATTGGAGCAAGGTTATATAACAAGCTTCCACCTCATTTAAATGGAGTAAAACATTATTTATGCAATAAGGTTTTATACAACCTTGATGCATTATTAATTGTATATGAATGCACTTTGTTTTGAAATGTATCTATTGTATTTGTACTGTAATTTAAATTATATGACCACTAGGTTCTCACTTTGCTAGGAACTTGTTATCACAAGTATATTGGCAATAAAACCTATTCAGTACTTTCGGTATTTAGTTTTCATATAATATCACCTCACAGCATTTCTTCTTGCTGTATTGTTGCTGAAATTTGAAATCAATTATGAAGTACGACAATCTTTGAAGTTTCAGGCAACTTCACATTTTTTACTTTTATAAACTTTTTTATGCACAACTTTTCCTAAATTTTTTGTACCTTATCACGGAATGCAGCATATCCTGGTACAGTTGACCAAAACACAACCATATCACCGACTTCAGGTGCCGTCTTTGATAGTACTGGACCGTCAGTAGCTAAATTATCACAAGGTAGAGCTGTAATGAAGACAGGCACAAGATTGTCACTTGCCGATTACCTCTGAAGTAAAATATTTCTGAATCTGCACTGAAACTTTTGTGCTAACTAAAATAACGCATGAAACAACTTTTCTTAAAAGGCTCGTAGTTGCAATATAAAAGAAACAAAGTTTCAACTGCAGGGTAGGCTGTCCCTTACCTTGTTGTCTCTGGACACCTTGGCAAGCTTGTATTATTATGATCTTTGGTTTGCTAAATAACTGTGGGCAAAGAGTTCCATGCAGCTTATTCTCAAGTTGATAAACATCTATAGGTACACTGTTGCTACCATAAATTGCATCTAAAACAAAACAAAAAATTTTGGTAAACAATAACAATTAAAATAAGGATCTAGTCCCATAAATAATGACGAGGACCACAGTTCACTACTGGATTTAAAAATACAGCTAAAACAGTTTTATACTTAACTGTTAAAGAATAGCAGGACTATTATTAGGGGAAAATTTTTAATTTTCCACCTATTTGCTTCTTAAATGCTAATATGGAAAGAAAACATGCTGTAGAACATAAGATGAATGAGGACTGGTGTAACAAAAAACACTAAACAATCATGGGTTTTTAACTGCAGTAAGTAATGAGTCTACTCAATATTTCCTTCAAATATTAATATTTCCTCATGTTCTTTTTGCTTTATCATTTCTGAGATACTAATCCAAATTATATAGGAAGAAATTTTCACTAAAAAACACACTGTAGAGTAACTGGTAGATTATAGTTGCAAGTCTACCACACAGCACAACTCACAAGCAGGCTGCTATAGAAGAAATATTAGTGAAAATAATATAAAACACTTCATAGATACCTTAAACAATGAAAACTGGTTAGAAGTATATAATGCGCAGGGTGTTAATGCGAAATTTGATTCCTTTCTGAATATATTTCTAACACTTTTTGAAGGTAGTTTCAAAAAAAGGAAAATTCTCAACACTCCAAACAATGAACTGGGCATGGGATGGATAACAAAGGGTATTAGAATCTCTAGTAAAACAAAGAGGGACCTTTATTTAAAAATGAGAGAATCAGATAACTATGCGCTGAAAGTTCACTATAAACTTTATTCTAAAATACTAAGAAATGTAATAAGGAAGGCCAAGAACAAGTACATATCGGCGAAAATAGAAAATTCAGACAATAAAATGAGAACAATATGGAATATAATAAAGACTGAAACAGGAAAAACTGTAAATCACTCTAAAGACATAAAAATAGAACAAAATGGACATGTGTATAGCGAAGTAGGGGATGTTTGTGAAATATTTAACAAACATTTTACGTCAGTAGTAGATAAATTAGGCATAGAAAAGCAATCCCCACATAGTGCTCTAAGGCTTCCTGAGACTGCTTTCCCAAATAGCTTTGTGGAGATGAAATTGCCACCAGTAACAGTCTCAGAAATAAATAAACTAATTAAACAATTAAAACCTAAAAATTATTCCAGCTATGACAATATTTCAAGTAAATTACTGAAAAGATGTTCAGACTGTATCAGTCATGTACTTGCTCACATTTGTAATGAATCCTTAATACAAGGTGTTTTTCCCGATAGACTAAAATATGCTGTTGTAAAACCATTATTTAAAAAAGGAGACGTAACATGTGTAGTCAACTATCGTCCCATTTCATTACTTTCAACATTCTCAAAGGTTTTTGAAAAAGTCATGTATAGTAGAGTAATAAAACATGTTACACACTATAATATCCTAACTAATTCACAATTTGGGTTCAAAAAAGGATCATCCATAGAAATGGCTATATATTCATTTTTAAATAACACATTTGAGGAACTGAATAATAAAATGAATCCTGTAGGAATATTTTGTGATCTTGCAAAAGCATTTGACTGTGTAAATCATGAATTACTTTTGAAAAAAATGGAATACTATGGTATTTTTGGGACCGCAGGTAAATGGTTTAAATCATACATTGAAAGCCGAATGCAAAAAGTTTCAATTTTTGATTCTAAAATAAGTAAAGATGCTTCATCAGACTGGGAGAAAATAAAACATGGAATTCCACAAGGCTCTGTCTTAGGTCCCCTCCTCTTTCTGTTATACATCAATGACCTTCCTGGAAATTTATCCGACAAAGTTAAGAGTTATTAATATATTTTTCTCGAGCTTCCAGCCGTGTTAATATGTCATATTTGCGGGACGTTTCGAAGGCGTCCATCTCTGCCTTCATTTTCAACCCGATGTCAATGTTTAACTGTTTGTTTATTCAGCCGCTGCTACGGAAACGGTGGAAGACAAAAACCAACACAAGGCGATTACGTCATCCGCTCTTCTGCTCGAGACCGACGCGAAACTGTTTCAGCATTTTAATCGCCGGGTTCCAGGCCGCACTGAGTTGATAACCAGTGTCCCTGTTGACTAATAAATCAGTTAATCTAATTTCCACAGCCTCTGTAATAACGCTGGCCCAAAAATCTTTGACCCGGGCTAAAATGGTTGTTTTTTCAAATTCAAAAGTGTGACCCTCTTGCACACTATGTTCGGCCACCGCAGATTTTTCTTCTTGCCCAAGACGAACATTTCTGGCGTGCTCTACACATCGCTGAACAATGCATCACTGTGTCTGTCCAATGTAGCCGCGGCCACATTCACATGGTATATAATATACACCAGGGGTTCGTAAACCTAGGTCATCTTTAACGCTGCCGACCAAGTTACTAATTTTAGTGGGTGGTCTATAAATTGTCTTGACTCCGTGTTGTGATAGCAGTCTACCTATTTTGAAACTTAGGGCACCCACAAACGGCAGAAACGCAAGGCCCTTGGTATCAATCTGATCTCTCCGTCGATTTTCCTTCTGTTTAAACGCACGAGTAATCTGTCCCTGATTATAACCATTATTTAAAAACGTTTTCCGGAGATAGTCCAATTCACCAGCCAGGCTATGTTTGTCACAGCGGCTGAATAAACAAACAGTTAAACATTGACATCAGGTTGAAAATGAAGGCAGAGATGGACGCCTTCGAAACGTCCCGCAAATATGACATATTAACACGGCTGGAAGCTCGAGAAAAATATATTAATATTCAACGCCGTGAAAAATTACGATCCTACAAAGTTAAGAGTGTTTTATTTGCAGATGACACTAACCTGACTGTGCGTAAAACACCAAACAGTACTATAGAATTTAATGTAAATGAAGTACTTAGAGTAGTAGCAAATTGGTTTAAGGCAAATTCATTAAAATTAAATTTTGAAAAAACACATTATATTAGGTTTAAAACAAAAAACTATGCACAGCCAGATATATGTTTAAACTATAAAAACAACAAAATCTTAGAAACAGAGAGTATAAAATTTCTTGGTATTAAAATAGATCAGAAACTCTGTTGGCATGATCATATCACTACACTACTGGCAAAGTTAAGTAGTGCCACCTTCGCAATACGAACACTTTCTCTAACAGCAGATCTAGAATTAATGAAACAGGTGTACTCCTCATATTTTCATTCAGTAATGTCACATGGCATAATTTTTTGGGGAAACTCTTCACAAAGTAAAAAAGTTTTCATAGCACAGAAAAGAGCTATTAGGTTTCTGTGTAGGGTAAAACCAAGAACTTCTTGCAGACAACTCTTTAAGAAACTCAATATTCTTACAATGTATTCTCAGTATATATATTCTCTCATGAGCTTTGTCATAGAAAATTTTAACCTGTTTACACCTAATTCACAGGTACACAGTTTCAATACAAGAAACAGAAATAACTTGCATAAAACACAAACATCTCTGTCATTAGTACAAAGAGGAGTTAATTATTCTGGGATACATCTGTTTAATAAACTACCTAATCGTATAAAACAGCTTTCAGATAATAAAGATGTATTCAAACAAAAACTTAGAGATTATCTTATTGGCAACTCCTTCTACTCCATTCAAGAATTTGAAGAAAATAATTAATTGTACTCATTATGACGTTAGCAAAACTCAGTTGCAAAAATGTATGTTTATTATTATTTCTTGTATTTGTAAAATATGTATATATATATATATATTTACTATGATATGACTCATATTATGTGTATATGTATCAACAATGACATGTTTCACATCCCAGAGGTACTTCCTCAGCAGGGATCCATGGAACAAGATTGATAAATAAATAAATAAATAAATAAATATGAGTCAGACTGTTAATTTTCAAATAGCATATCTTCCAACTGCCAAGGGGTTTATAGTTTCATCAAGGTACTTGATTCGATTCCTTAAGTCTAAGAGTGATAAGTTTGTTCATAAATGACAAAACTACTAAATGGAGAATTTTTTTCCTTATGGTTTTACGCCTTGTCGATGTCGAGGTCATTAGAGGCAGGATGGGACTGGGGACAAGGAATGGGAAGGAATATGGCTGTGGCCTTTTGAAGGAAGCGTCCCGGCATTCACCTGGAGTGATTTGGGGAAACCATGGAAATCCCAAATTCGGACGCCCGGACGGGGATTCGAACCGCTGTCCTCCCAAACGTGAGGGCAGAGCGTTAACCACTCACCCACCACGCTTGGTAACAAAGAAAGTATTACACTCGGACTTATCTTTGAAGCGACAGATCCATTTCCCACCATAACATGTTCAATGTCACAACCCAACATGTCAATTTTTCATCTGTTCTGTTCGTTTGTCACTCAATTATCATCGTTTTATGATTTACTCTGACAAATGCCTTGCAGAGATTCAGTGCTACACTATCCACTTGTCCTCCCTCATCTGTTTAATCCAAAATATCCCAGTCACGGGAATATGTTCTCCTAAACCCACGGTGCTGATTTCCAAACCATCTTCTTTCCTCACAAACATTTTTGGTGTGGCTGCATTTAAAGTTATCCGTCAACTTATTGATGATCACTGAAGTTAAATTAATCTCTCTTTAATTTTCAATCCTATTTGCCTACTTTCCTCTATGGACTGGCACTACTATGGAACTTCTCCAGTCGCGTAGACAGGAAGTCTCCAGACTCATTTATTATTTTAAGGTATGGTGCGATGACATAACCCCTAATCTTTAATACATTTGTAGAAATATTATTCATACCGGCCACTTTGTACTTAGTTCCCTCATAATATCATCAGTATTTATTTCTTATTTACCAGTCTGCTAATATTTATTACTGCAACTATCATATTTCCTTTCCCATTGTCAAGTTTCCTTAATAATCCTGTTAACCAGTTGCTACATGTCCCCGAATTTTTCTTATCCTCAGCAGCTTCTTCCCCATCCTTATTAATAATTTTCTGAATATCTTCTCTTTCCTCAGTTTTCTGACTCTTTCACAGAAATTTCTAGATGAGTCATATAGTGGCCACCTACAGCAAATAATAATATTTATAAAAAAATCTTTCAATTCCATCTTTGTAGCTGCTAAATCCTTGCTTAATCATTTAGCTATTCCCTATTGCCTTGCATTTTTCTAACACTATTGTGTTCTATGTAAGATTAAAGTATTTCATGGCATTGTAACTATTGTTCTCTTCTTGTTAACATCGTAAGTATTCTCACCTACTACAGCATGTATGTTCCAAGTTTTATTTTTTGTTTTGGAATAAACATTTTGCCTACCATACTTATTATATACTCAAACCACTCCAACTTTGACTCCACTATATTTGTGCTTTTCTTCCATATATTAAATCTTTCCCAGAATATCTCTTCAGTTCTGAAATGTGCCTTAGTATTACTCTTTTACTGAATTCCCTTCTGTCCATCAAACCTGCTTCACGACCCCATATTCCTCTTGTAATGTGACACATCAGAGACTTTATTAAATAGATATCCAACATTTTGGTCCCCTAGCATTATGCCTTGCCACTCTCATAAAGCTTTCTTCCCTCACTATTTGCAATTCTTTGTTCCCTCGTGTTATTAATTTCATTTACCTCCTAGTCCACACGGGTAAATTTAAGTTCCCACCAATGGGGTCCATCCTACACTGAGATGTCGCTATACTTTTTGATAAAAATAAATTATATTCATGACAAAAGTAAATGGGCAAACTTAACTCATTCAATTGAGGAAGCTGTAGTGGTTCGATATCTTTTTTCCTTGTGGCTCAATATTGATGTCATTTGATGTGTGAAAGAACTGAAGCCAAGGAATATGAAGGAATATGGTCTTGGCCTTTTGAAGAAACCCTCTCAGCATTCACTTGGGAGTTATTTCTGAAAATACAGAAATCTAGATGGAAGGTTCAAACCTGTGTCCTCCCAAATGTGAAGCCAAAGTGTTAGTGCTCACCTGTGTTGTTAAGAAAGGATTTTTCTGGCCTTGAACTGTATATATATTATGAACAGTGTAAGAAATCCATGTGTTTTTCGATAAGCTTCCACAAAAATGTCATTGTTATTTTTACTATAAATTCATTCCAAACTGATTCATGAAACATTAAAGTTTACTTCAATAACATTTTCAATTTCCTTTTGCATTAAATTCACTAATTACTTCTTCTATTTTTAACGACCTGCTGTAATTAAATTCCCTTCGTTCTAATTTTCCTCCATTATTCCAAACATGTTCCTCCTCTCTTCCTTTGTCACGTGTCTTGCTAACCTAAACACTTACTAAGACATCACATTAAAAATTACAGTAACATATTTCATGGGAGGCAAGCCCATTGCCTCACAACAGCCTGGCAGACATACTTGAAATACTAATTTAATACCAGCTGTATTTGTGAAATAGATTGCCACTTAAAGATTCCCAATTCCATAATTACAGCTGTTGCTACCTATACACAGAGAAATATATATCAAGCTGAACAATTTAGCAATTGATAATGCTAAAAGAGATAAGAAGTTTTAGTTAATTGAAGTTTTTTTTTTTGGCAAACACTCTGCAACACTATCTTATAAACGAACCGCTTTCATCATGAGCATTATTCTTTATACTAAATGATGGTTTACCCCAAGGATCTGTTTTAGCACCCCTTCTATTCAATTTGTATACTCATGATTTACCGGAAACATCTTCAAGAAAATTTACTTACGCTGATGACATTTCAGGCGAAACACCAACGCTTGAAATCAAGAAAACCACCATGGCGCACAGCAATCAACCTCACAGAGTCCTCTTTCAACACCAATAAGCTGTGGAAAACTCAGTGGGAGCAGTCATCAGTAGCCAATAAAAATCTAGTTGAGGACCCCTCAGTAAGGTTACAAGGTTTCGAACTCCCTAGGCGGCAGTGGAGAATCATCAACCGAATTCGAACAGGACAAGGCAGATGCGCCTACTTATTATACAAATGGGGCTGGGTAGATTCTGCAAATTGTGACTGTGGAGCCGCCTTACAGACAATAAATCACATCGTTTCTGACTGTCCTCTTCGGGCCTACAAGGGAACAATGGCGGAAATCCATGATGCGTCGATCAGTGCAGTTGACTGGACTAAAACATTAGATCTCGAGATATGAATTTGTACAAGCTTGTCATATGTATATTTCCTATTGTGTATCTCATAAATAATCATACGATAAATAAATAAATGAGCATTATTGGACTCTTCACTAAATATACTGATTCTATAGTTAGCAGTCAGGCATACAACAGTCCGTATTCATTAAACACAAGGTCGGAAACCAGTTGCAACAGGCGAAACACTGGAATGCAGAAATGAGAAAAATCAGACACAAGTCCCAAAGCTACATACTTCTGCTAGTCAAACGAGTTGAAGTATTCATCTTTGGGTCATGGCACTGATTTTAACTAGACTTGCACATAATAGTTCGCGAAGGAGAGCGCTCAGTTTCGTTCGCAGCTCTCTCGCGAACTAGTTCGCTCTTTTAGTTTGTTAGTTAGTGTCTTGAGATCAGAGAAACAGATCGGGCTACCGCTACTGCACGTGCTATTTTGTTTGCTATGTCAGTTTTATTAGGACATAATCATTTATTTTTTTGTCGTTTCTAAATGTAATTTAATATAACCTTCTTAAAAAAAGTTATTGCTTAATAATAGCCCTTTCAAATTACATTAGCATGATCAGTTGCCGCCGATAAACCAAAGTGCTCATTGTCCTTTACACAAATGGGTAAATTGGATAACTGTGCTGTTTTTACTATTTACTTTACATGCATTCGTAGAATATTAATTTTTAAAATGGATTTATTTATTAGTTCATGGAAGAAACATTACTTATAAAAGGCGCTAATGATCCAGGGTGGGATTAAGACAGCGCGGGGCCCGTAGCAAATGTGAAGAAGAGGCCCTACGCCGTCCGGGGAAATTGTAGAGCTAAAAAAAGGTCGCCCATGTAGCCTGACAGGGAGGCTCCAAAGACACCTAGGCGCAGGGCCTTCCTAGGAGGCGCGGCCCCCCTGCCCCCCCAGATGGCGCGAGGCCCGTAGCATTTGCTACCTCCTGCTACGTGGTTGATCCGGTACTGTAATGACCCTGCCGTCGATGCGCCCTTAAACCCCAACAACAACACAACATTATTTATAAAATGTTATAAATGCGTTTATTTTGATGAATTAAAATACACGTTTATAAGTAATTGGCATTTTTATTTAAATAATGTTTTGGAAATCATGAACAAAATATAATTCTACTATTGGCCACAAGTACTATATGACAGAAACAATATTACCTATATTATTAAGAAAAGTAACATTAATACTTCCAATGTGATACCTAACAATTAGACATATAAAAATGAATGAGAAAGTGATAGCAATAACGAAAGTGCGTAAATTTCCAGTGAATTGGAAGTCATTGAGCCATTATTTTATTAGTGAAGGAGAGGATAATGCAACACACATTCACAATTTTTTGACGACGAATGAAACTGACACAAAAGTTAAAATCTTTTTGAATTTTGCAAGTCATTTCTTAACATAACTTTCACAAAGCTGTTAACCAACAGACTGAGATAAGTATTATACTATGTCAGCTTTAAAATCAGCACTAGAAAAATGTAAAAGATAGTGTTTCTATGGTTAAGAAAACAAGAAAAAGCTTTTAGAAGCCAAATTCTCCACTGAAAGTGATAATATAATATAATATAAAAAATAATGCTCTAGTATTCGTTGATAAATGTCTGGAGTATCTTAGTAAATAGTTAGATTTTAATGAAAGCAATTGGCTATACAAAATCAAAAAATTAAATTCAAAACACAGGGTTTCATAAAGCATATGACAATTTTACTGTAGACAAAAAAAAAAAAAAAAATAAAAAAAAAAAAAAAAAATATGCAAGAAGTGCAAAAAATAAAGCTTAAAAAATGAAATAGTAAAAACATACTACCTTTTATCCTTTTCTACTCTTTCATAAAATATTATATTTTTGAAGTGTACTATATATTTATAGGTTATTCTTATTTAAAGAAATACTACCATCAAACAAAAAAATGTTGGAAACCCTAGCGGCGAATGGTGCTAGTTCGTGGCCGGGAGCGCTCAGTTTAGTTCGCGACCAGCAGCGCTCAGTTTAGTTCGCGATCGGTAGCGCTCTGTTTAGTTCGCGACTGGCAGCGCTCACTTTAGTTCGTAAACTAGGTCGCTCCCTTATGGAATTCCAGAAAGACAGCTCGCTTTGCTAGCGCTAATGCAAGCGTTCTCTTCTTTGTTATGGTAGTTGTAGTTATCGATGGTTGAGTTTTAATTGTTAATGGGATCAAAGTGTATTTTATTTTCACATTCCATGTTAAATTTCCATTTGTGACTTCTGCAATAATTATTAATGTTGAACATTTTATTTTTATCTTCTTTTTATATCTGTGTCTTCGGTGAGATGTGTTCACAGGGAACTGTGTTTCCTTTTAGATAATAAACTAAAACAAAAGTTGGTCTTTGGGAAAGGATCGAACGAACTAACGAACTAAGCAGCGAGAGATCTGGGAAATAGTTCGCATAGTTCGCCTGTGGGAGCACTCTTCTGAACTAGTTCATTCGCGAACTACACAAGACTAATTTTAACCCATCTAATGCATCTTAAACACTGCGCTGCCCTAACTTCACCACACAAAATGACGTGACATGACCTTGTGCCACTAAATTTTAAACGCAGACTGACCAGACTTTCCAGGGTCTATTTATATGCACTCCCAACTAAGCATTGCCTCACGACCAGGTGAAAACAATTAAACGCTATGATCCTTGACGTCATCACATCACCAAACTCAACTAAATAAAACAAATCATTTCAGAAACTTTTCTTTAGAATAATTGTACTACATCCCTAGATATATTACATAATACCAATAAAATGAGTAATCACCATTTTTCACACCTCACGTTGAAACATTTTAAATTCAAAACTTGGAGTGAACATCATTCTGACATACTGCTGCCTTCTTCTACATATTATCCAACATAATTTACCCAATGGACATCACATTCTCCAAAATGGCTACAATCTTCCACCAAAATTCAGTTATCTTAGAAATGATGCAAATGCATAACTAGAAAATGCTAGATCTGTTAAGGGTTACAACTGATCTGAGATACATTACTAATAAGTAACTGCAGACTCTATGACCACTTCCATATTGAAACTGAGGATTTTTGTTTGAAGCGGATTACATTAAACCCCCAATCCACCCAGCCACTCATCATACCATCAAATGAGTACTGGTAACAAACTCCTAGCTAATATATCAAGGTCATGCCACTGGTCTAATAACACATGCCAAGGCCTCAGTAACAGAATACACAGCTGCCAATACAGGAAAATTACTTTACATTTCTTGAAACTAAATCTTTAATCATTTCAACGACAGTAATAAGAAGTCTTTGTCTGTGAAAGACAGTTACTATTAATGGAATTTTGTAATCAACTCAGTTCATTTCCTGTGTTAATTCTTACATAATAGAGAGATTCCTGTATAGCATAGCCGGATTATGAATAAGTGTGAGGAGAAAAATGGAAAACAATAAATGAATCCTCAAATTAAGTAGTATTCTGAACTGGTCTGTAATAGCTGCCTTCACAAACATAATCATTCACGTGAGAACTGCCCCGTCATCCACTCATCACAAATTCAATAACTCCAAGGAGGTTACCATGCCTTAATGAGTATAACATTTAAGAACTCTAGAAAGCTTTAAACAAAAACAATAATAACCATAGTCACAAAAAATTAATGTTTGCAGAGGTATTTTATTAATACTGGAAAATTTCAAGTTAGCAGTAAAATCAGTAGTTTCATTCTTTATTATTACATTATATTAAAAGAACTCCAAGGAACTTACTTCGTTTGCCATGAGATAATAAGCACAGTACAAAGCTCGAATGCTCCTTTTTGATGTGTTCTTTAACACACTGTCTTATCAAGTCGTCAATCTGTATATGGGTGAGGTTCTCCTCCACCAAAATACTGAAACCCAGACTTGTAAACGCTTCACAGAGGCGGTCTCTGTCAACGTCTGTGCCAATTCGTTCCTCTAGGGGATCCTCAGGAAGAACATGCTGGAAAAAATGAAACACGATTCCTATGTTTTAATCAACAAGTTCAATGGAAATAACATTAGTCTACTAAATTCAAATAGTGTGGCTCTTATAATGTGCATAGATTCCAGTGTTCTTATTTCAATAACTGTTTACTGGAAAGAAACCAGTTATTAAACAGAGTTCTCCAAAAAATGGAACCAACGAGATATTCATTACACCTGGTTCCCATACTCAGCCAACCAAAGCAGTGTTTTCTATAAGACAACATAATCTAATAATAAGAAAAGAGATTTTACGATGATTTCATTTGTTGCTTTCCAATCCATTAGCAATCTTGAAGCATTATTAGGAGACTATATATTTGAGACAATGTCAACTCAATAATTCATGTTGTTTGGATAAAAATAACATTTTTCAATGACATAATGGAAATTTAATTTCCTTTTGTATGTTTTATAACATAATTTAAACTAACACAAAATGCATTTATAATCTTGAGTATAGTATAAAGCAACTAATTAATATCACATTATTCATTAACATTAATAAGTATTCATTAACATTAATAAGTATTTGTTTGAAAAGGAAAGATAATATAGCACTTACTAATGTAGGAAAAGAAAAAAAAACAATCGGGCACATTCCTCGGCATCCACAGTCAACACTGTATGATCATTAGTTTTAAGCAGATGTGGTCGCAGTGACAAAAACAATATCACTGGTATAACGTATCAGAACTGATACAAACACTGCGTTTATCCATGTACATTAAAATTTGAAAAATTCAAGTCTACTAGATATATTTTTTGAACATTGTAATTATGGCGTGGTAACCATTGTCAATATCCTAATATTTCTTTATTACCTTCAGCTTCTGTGTCTTCACAAGACCATCCTTAGTATCTACCTGTATCTTCAAGTGTCTTACCATAGCTTAGACTTGGCTTTAATATTAAATTGTATTAATTATCATCAATTTTGAACAGAGCTGGTAGAAGAACTTTCCGATTAAAAAATCTGAGAACCTGACAACTACTGAGCTATTCAGAGCGTCAACGAACAGAGACATGACAGCCAAGATGGTTGCCGACATCCAGAATGGATAGGGACCAGAAGAAGAATTGTCACCAGAAAGTTCGCCTAGTGAAATAAACCTATTTTTTCACAACACTTCCAATATTATCTAAAAAAGACTGAATTTTTCCCGTAGTTAAACATGTATAGTTGTTTGCAGGCTATAATGACTCACTGGGTAATGAATATGGGGTCAGGGTTATTTTTAGAGGAAGTGATTCCTTATTAGAAGAGTTTTTTTTTGTTGCTTCAAGCTTTATTCCTCACTGACATTGAGGTCATTGGAGGGGGGAATGAACTGCAGGTAAAGGGATATAGTCATAATCTTTTGAAGGAACTGTCTTGGCTTTCGCCTGGAGTGACAGGGAAAACTATGCAAAACGAGGAATTGAGCCTATGTCCTTCCGAATGCAAGACAGTGGTTTGCCGCTCACCCGGCACGCATAGGAAAAGATGTGTCTGCCACAGATGGCAAAGCTGTAATGAAGGTAACATTCGGTGTGAAATGAAAGACAAATATAAAATTGCAGGTATCGTGTAAATGCGTAGACTTGATGTGAACAGAGGTACAAGGATCACCTTGTAAGATTTCTAATGGCTGTTGGTCGTTTTTCTCAGCCACGAGGGAACACATTTCTTGTTTGTGTTAATCTCACTCTTTAAACTGTGCCCAACTTTAAGAGAGAATGCAGTTTTTTTCTTTGTACTCGAACAAAAAAGTTATTTTAATACAGACCTCGTGATTTAAACCACAAACTACAATATCAGTATCTGAGCAATGCAAATTCATTGTGGACAGTGAGTGTGGAACAAAATTTATATATTTAATTATTTCTCTGTCTCTACAATATTCACTTGAACAACGGTGTAATTGTTTAAAATGCTCAACTAATATTTGCAGTGGAACCAAATATTATTTGTGAATGTAACAAATCTTGCTAAACTTACTCATAAGCTATAATTAAACTAAGGAAAAAGGAAACTGCTTTAGGCAATATAATTACAAGAAAAGGGAAAATGACTCATCACTCACCAAAGTTGAAGGCAGCGACGAGAGAAGAACATATATCACGAACACACAAATAAACTCAATATTTTGGTTATTAAACCTTATTCTCCATCATGCATCATTGCAATTATATTATTCATAAGCTAATGATATTACTAAAAAACCAATTAATTTCAGGTTTTCGGTTTCCATCCAGATTTCAAATACATTTTCTAACAATGACAGAATGTCCATCTAGCTTTATGCTGAGAATTCAAAAGACATTTATAAAATTATGAATGAATAAATTATTAACATTGTTTTACAATGTTAATTTGTGAGACTATTGCTGTTATGCTATAACCTTTCCATAAGGAAATGTAGTCATATGTCTCCCCTACTCACATGAATACAGTTTTATAAGTGAAGATTTGTAGTATATATGGTATGTCTGTAAAGCCTATTTTGTCACTGCCCTTCATTGTTTTTCTTTCTTAATCCTTCCTTATTCTCACCACCTAAAAGCATTCTCACCCTCATTAATATTGTCATTATGTTAAAATTTCATTTAAAATCATTCTTTTATTTTGGAATACAATTAAAAATATTTATACTATTTTAAAAAGTAATTTAACAACAGTTTACACTTCTGCACTGGCATTTAGCTATTGTGCTGCGATTAAATTTTTCCAATACTTGTGGTGCCTCTTACTGCAAACATTAAGTCCTCTGTTGACCTGGTCTGAAGACATACTGCTCCTCCACTTTCAACCACTCTCTTAACAAACATTTTCACAGAATGACACAACACAGTGGTTCGACTGTAATTCTGAGATTTACGTTTCTCTCTCTTCTTGAAGATCAGAACACTAACATTCTCTTCCAGCCTCCTGAAACAACTTTCTCTTTGTACACTCATCTCTGGACTCCGTGCACAGCCACTGTATTCCTACAACACCTGCCGCTCTTAACATGTCCACCCCCAGTATTTTGCCATCCTTCTTTTTGTTTATGGCTTTACACCTTGTCAACACTGAGGTCATTAGAGGTAGGTAAGGACTGGGGACAAGAAGGGAAAGGAAGAACGAAGGCTTTCGTTACGTATCGACGATATGAAGTCTTCACGGGTCCTCCTCTGTGTGGTGTTGAAGAAAAACAACAACAGTTGTTGGTTTTCTTCAACACCACACGGAGGAGGACCCGCCAAGACTTCATATCAATGGAAAGGAACACAGCTGTGGCCCAGTATTCCTCTGCAGTGATTTCGGGAAACCGTGGAAAACTGAAATCTGGATGGCCGGACGGGGTACAGAGATTTAAACCCGCACCATCCTTTTTTTTTTTTTTTTTAACTGCTTAACATCTCCTATAACAACTAGGTCTTTAGAGACGGGAAAGGATGGGGGGGCAAGGAATGGGAAGGAATTCGGCCATGGCCTTTTGAAGGAAGCATCCCGGCATTCACCTGGAGTGATCTGGGGAAACTATGGAAAACCCAAATCTGGATGCCCGGACGGGGATTCGAACCGCACCCTCCTGACTGCGAGGCCTGAGCATTACTGCACTCCTGCCATGTTTGATTTCATTTTCATTACTACATCTTACAACTACTCCTAATCTCAGGTCTTTCATTCTCTCTTCACATTTTTCAAGTTCTGTTAAAAATGTTAATTTGTCAAACTTTACTGTCTGTCCAACACTTACTTAATTAATCATCAAAATATTCCTTTCACGACTTCTTCAGCTCATCAATTACCTCCATTATAATTCCGCTATAATTCTTTCATATACATTTCTGTATTTTTATTTATTTTTGACAGTTGTATATACAGCACTTTTCTATTCCATTCACTGCATTTCTCCAATGTTTCTTTCCATTTTCCAATCACATCTTCTTTTCTTGGTGTATTATTTATTTGTCTTTCTTCATATATTTGTAACATTTACTGGCTTTTTTCACTTCTAACACTGAAACATTCTCTAAAAGCTTTGTTCTTATATAGTACTGGTTCATCACGTGTTATATTCCACCATGATGCTTGATCTCTCTGTCATTTATACCTCTACCAGTGGAGGAATATTCAGTTCCTTGGTCATACTGTGTAAGCTTTCCAGCAAATTATGGATTTTGATTATTAGAAAAGTCCCTTACTCGACACACACATATTCATTGATCAAATAAAAGGTTCTTTATGCCGCGGCCGCCAGGTTTAGGTATTGCCGTTCGTCGGGTTACTAAATGATAAGCTCACATACTTTAGAATGGACAGATATACCAAACTTTATTGAGTTGATAAACTTACGCTTTCACACCGACGGAAAATACCACCACCAAATCAATATTTAAATAAGGAATCAGACTCCTTTTCCGAGAATTGTAGACTCGTGGGACAAGAGGAATTAAATTGCACAAACTCCCACACTCTCCACAGTACTCATAACACGTCCGCAGTCACTTGAGATCGCTGAACTCCATGCAAAACCGTTAATATAACACATTACTAGTTTCCACGTTACACTCCGCCAAATCTTCTCGTCTTTTCACAATTTCTATAATTGCGACCGAAATGTTCCCGCGTTGACAACTAAACTTGACGGCGTTCAACGATACACACACCAAAGATAGCTCCACACTGGCTTATTACGCCGGCCACAGATACTCTTGCATGGCTCTGACGTATGTTATGTTACACCTGGTATCAAAAAATGGTTTAAAATTGGCATTTTTGATGGTCAACTGTGTCTATTTTCCAGTAAAAAAAAAAATGGAAACAATTTGACAAACTGTAAACTTGAAAACCCAAACACAGGGTAGAACTTTTTAAAAATCTTTTTACCCCCTTTTACTTCTATGTAACCACTCTATCAAACCATTGTACGAAAGTTTAGATCTGATATTCACTTTCAGGTCCACAAAATACATAATTTGATGTCGCAAAACTATTCCATTTAAGTGCTAAAGGCCTGTGAAAGACAGTGGAATGTTGGCAATAATATTCTGTTTTATCTAATATGGACACATTTATGCCAATTTCAACTTTACAGCTAGTTATTTTGGGGGTTTGTAATGCTTAAACGTACTTTGGGGTTATGCAACATTCGCATTAACTTGATCGAATTGCCTGTATAACTGATACCTATTCTCTAAGATGCTGTAGTTCTTTAAACCGGTCGCCAAGCTATTAGTTTACCCTGTAATAGCTAACAGGTTATACATAAATGAAAGAAAGTAACTGTGGTTACAAATTTGAAATATATTCTGAAAGTTTGCTGAAGTTAACACTGGTATCAGATTACACTATTGAAACTATGAAATCACATAAGATACAGGTTATCCTTCAAGGCACAACACTGATGACACATTCACTCTTGCAAACATACTTTCTATTTGCAACCCCAAAATTAGAGTGAGCTTCACGACAGTTCTCAAACACTGCTTCTGTTGACTTCTTAAACTAACGTAAAAAAATTCTTTCACTGAGTTTAACTTAAAGTTTCCTTAAAGTGAATGAGTAAGTCCACGAACTTGTTCCAAGGTGAGATAGTTGAACTTTCAGTAGTTACATTTCGAAATTTACCCTCACAGAGCAACGCATACTGCTTCTTCAAATCTACCTGCTTAAAAATTGTTTGGAAACTATTCCACACTGCTTCAAAAACTATTCAACACTGCTCATGGCGGGCTGCACGCATTAGCTTTTTATAGCCTAGGCTTATCTATTGCTAATTCGCCGTGGAACACTAGTGTATTCCTGCGGAGAAACACAATTCTTTAGTGAATTAGAAAAAGCCCCCCCCACTCCTGTGGAACACTAATTTTATTCGGATTTTCCCAAAATTTTACTATGTTATAGTTTAATTTATTCCGAATCTTTTTGGTCATGACATTTTTTCTCATAATTATTCTTGTTTAAGAGCTATTAATTTCTAAAATTCACACATGGTGATGCTATCATATGTCAACACTAAAACTTCGTTTTTCTTACTTTAAACATCAAGTTACCTCTGAACTGTTATATGTTTGTTGTTAACTGAATTTTTCTCTTTCGTCTAAGCATACTTTTATCTTTCTAGCTCTTTTTTTCTAAAAATATAGAATTATTTTGATTTGAAAAATCTCTTTATATAAATTTTAAAAGCACGCAAAAACCACCTTAAAGTGAGTGTCATTCTCCGCTTTCTTAGTGGAAATGAATGCAACAAAATTCATCATGACTGAAAAAAACATTATTTGAGTATTATGTCTTTTACAAAAATGTTTTAGAATTGATTTAAAAAGTAATTTCTTGTTAAGAAAATTATTATCAAAGTTCTTTACTATATATGAAATTTACTCCCTTCTTAATGGTTTTAGCCAGATAATGGACATATAACAAGGTTGTTGTCTTAATTCATTTCCTCCCTCAATCTTTTCTGGATTTGACATTGCTTAACATTCGGTTGGTCATCTTGTTTAAGGATTGCAATCCCGCAGTGTTTTCAATCCCGCGGGATCCGCGCGGGATTTGCGCCAATCCCGCGGGATCCGTGCGGGATTGGTACAAACAGTTTTTTAACGCATATATTTAAAACATAGTTACTCAAAACGTTAATAAATTGAATAACAATTAAATTAATAAATAATTTTTAATGTTAAATGATAAAAATTAACAGTTATTTAATCTAAACTAATTTTTAAATAAATAATAAAAATGGAAAATATTGAATCTCAGGTCATATTATGTGCCTTACAATGCATCACATAAGTTTAAAAATATGGTTTGCTTAATGGCCAAGTTACCAGAGATTTTTTTTTCAAATTCTAAATAAACGTTCCATAACACCGAGAAAAGCATTCCATTTCACAAAGTGAAGTAAATATACTCTGTAAAGTGTAGATTTGGCTCAAAACAAGATCTCATAACTTTTTTTCACTGCACAAGCATGAGACTTGGCCTTTTTTTTGCGTGATTCATTATTATATCTCCTGATTCCTTGATTGATGTTACAGTTGATTCAATGTTATTAAAAGAAACTACTCACCAACACGTAAACTGTCAAGTATTTCAGATTTACTTATGTAGCGTAACTACGTTTTTAGAGTGTATTATTTTTTGGTAAAAAAGGAGACTTTCTCGGCGAATGATTGCAGTGAAATCCTCATAGGTTGTATCTCCGGATTTCATTGCAAACACCCGAAATTACATGCGTGAGGAAGACGGCGGAGGCAGCCGTCGAAGTATGGTGTTCCTACAACACAATTCGTCGATACACCCGTGAAAATTTCATTATAACTTTTTTTTACCTTTAGTCGAAATAATAACAAGGAGAAGAGGGATTAATTGAAAGCATGAGCGGCACATGTAAGCAGTTGGCTTCTGTCAAAGAAACGCATTGAGGCAGCGGCCAAAACAACAATAAGTCAAAGGATATACAATTTCCTTTTAATAGCTGTTAAATAAATAGGTACGCAATCATTAAAATTACGATAACATTAGTTTCATATCAACGAATAATCAAATTTTCAGCCGCAAATTAGGAAATTGTCACAATTACTTTATCTGAAAATACAGAAAATGGGAATAAAGAAACTGTGAATAAAAAGCTGTAACCGTGTAGTTCAGATAATGTGTGCGACACTTAAAAAATAATTATATAGTTAGAAAATCGTACTAAATACGCACCATAACTGAAATTACAGAAATGTGTCCTCGAAACAAACGTAAGTTCTGATGAATACGTAAAAGTGTATTTATTTACTTACGAATGACGAAGGTTGACAAAAACAAACGCTTGTTCACACGAGTCAAATGCCAACTGGAAGGGTACAGGCAAACAGTGCAGTACATCCGATAGAGACCGAGAGGGGCAGCGAGTCACGCAGACTAACACACGAGTCCGCCGGATTTTGCGGATTCGCTTAATTTTGTGCGGGATCCGCCAGACTGTCTAATGATGCGGGATCCCGCGGGATGTTTGACGGCGGCAGTTTCGTATTTGTCGAGACAACTGACCAGCGGACTGGCACAGTAGACTGCTGCACTATCGAATTTACAGGCTCGTTGCCGGAATCTTTCGAAGGGCCTCGCCATTCCTCACGCCTCGTGGATTGCGACAGTGGGGAAAAGGTGGGGCAGATGTAGTGCCCGCTTCAGTGCTCTGTTCTGAGCACTTGCAACATCCCCAGGTGGCAACCCCAGACGGGGCAAGCAAACTCAATTACCAGCCTAATCAAGGAGCAGTAAATGGCAACTTGTAGACTTGTAGATGTGGTGCCAATGAGCTTCCCCAGGTAAGTATCGGGTAAAGAAGAATTAAAGACAAGTAAGAAGCGTATGAAAACTAACAAAACATATGCAAACAAAAATGAATACAGCTGAATTTTACAGGCTACATGAAGGAAACTCCTCCGCAAAGTTGGAGGGAGAAAGTCTTAAAAAATTAATAGGCTGTTCTCCAAATGAAGTAAAAATATGGAATCATCAGTAAAACTTTGTGACTGCATATTTTTATAACTATTTTAATTTTAATTTTGGCTAGTAAAGTTATGGCAGTTCATTTATAGTGCCTCCTAAACAGAATATTGGATCAAGCAGTGTGTTCCATCTCCCCTACTACACGCCACACATCAGACGTGTAACAAGCACGAGGCTATTAGTGAGCCTAACAAAATGAAATCAAACACATAAAAGGCTACCCAGACCTACGAGTGCAGCACTGCCATCCTATTACAGTTAGTGTTGGGTGGAAGGAAGTACTGGTTCTGTATAGGCGGAACTTGCAAGTCAGGTCACCAAGTCCCTGTCTCCGTACGTTTTACGCTCACCTGTAAACTGGGATCATCATCACGGTAAAAATTTTTTTGGTTGATTATCACACAGAGACCCACGCTCTTAGGGTTCATTGGGTAGCGAAAGCTGTCGTCAGTAGAAGACACAGACATCTTCTCCACACTAACTCTGTTCTTCAACAAGGAGTCCAAACTTTTCCCACTTTCACTTTGATCCAATGCAGGGAAATTACTGTCGACTCTACGCCCGGCTGTCGCTATAAGTTCGAGTCTGTCTGCCACGTCAGTGGCACCTACACTCTTCAGACATTGCAAGAGCAAAGACACGTTCCAGGAATTCCGGTCTTTTCCCATCTTCAGGAACCTGTCAACAGATGCAATTAAATCAGGAAACACTGACAACTTATGAACTATTATTAATAATAATATTAATTTAATTGTGATGGAGCTAATGCTCCAGTGGTAATTCCCTGTCAACTAATTACCCCCTTTTTTAGTTATCTTACATAATTTGAGTGTTAAATTCCTCCCCCATCTACTTTTGTGATTTTCTAATTTTAATTTTAAATTCTTTCAGTATTTCTCGTAAATTATTCACCACTTCACTTGATAATTTGTTCCAATCCCTGACATCCTTAACACAAAAGAAAATTTTTCCACTCCCTTATGCATGAAATTGAATGCTTGTTTGTGGTCATGTCCATCACTCTCCTTCTGTTCACTATTCCCAATCCTTCGACCAATATCCCCCTAAGCCCCATCACGAACATATGCCTTGCACATTCTCAACACTCTTCACCGTGCTCTTTCCAACGACTGCCAATCCAGATCCTTTATCCTATTAGTAACTGACTGGGTCCTGCAAAAATTCACATAAATAAGTCTTACTGCTTTTCTTTGCACACTCTCCAACTTGTAAGCTTTCTGGCGAATTGTGTTTTTGATTATTAGAAAAGTCGCTTACTCGACACACACATATCCATTGATCAAATAAAAGGTTCTATATGCCACGGCCGCCAGGTTTAGGTATTACCGTTCGTCGGGTTACTAAATGATAAGCTCACATACTTTAGAATGGCCAGATGTACCAAACTTTATTGAGTTCATAAACTTATGCTTTCACACCGACGGAAAATACCACCACCAAATCAATATTTAAATAAGGAATCAGACTCCTTTTCCGAGAATTGCAGACTCGTGGGACAAGAGGAATTAAATTGCACAAACTCCCACACTCTCCACAGTACTCATAACATGTCCACAGTCACTTGAGATCGCTGCACTCATGCAAAACCGTTAATATAACACATTACTAGTTTCCACGTTACACTCCGCCAAATCTTCTCGTCTTTTCACAATTTCTATAATTACGACCGAAATGTTCCCGCGTCGACACCTAAACTTGACGACGGTTAATGATGCACACACCAAAGTTAGCCCCACACTGGCTTACTACGCTGGCCACAGATACTCTTGCATGGCTCTGACGTATGTTATGTTACAAACTCTTGTATTTGATACCAAAAATGTGGGTCCCAAACTATACCACCACATTCAACCAATGGTCTGACCAAAGTTTTGTAACCCAATTCCCTAACGTCTCTGGAACATCCTCTTATCACCCTCTGCAGTAAATGAAGGATATTTTAACCTTTTCCTAACACCTGCCCAATGTGCTCTGCCAAGTTGAGTTTATCAAATGTTGTTCCAAGATATTTACAATTCAAGTCTTCAACAAGCAATTTTGATTCTCACCCTATAATCATAAACTATGATCCAAATTATACGAGCACTTACATGTGAAACGGCATTAATCCACAAAATTAAATGACATCAGTGTTATCCATCTGTTGTACATACATGAAATTATGTTGCTCATATTGGCTAATAACTGATTTTAAAACAATGTTTTATGGGAACAAAAACTGTCACTACTAGATGTTAAGGAAGGCTGCAGTTACAGCAGTTGAAAGTGATACAAAGGTTGCAACTTGATAAAAACGTATGCAGGTCTGCACAATGCCAATTACTTTAACCAAAATTTTTCAAAAGTAGTATATTAATTGTTATTGAATTTTATTTTCAAATCTTTTAACATTAACAAAAAATTAAAGAAATTCAAAGATTTTAATCACATCCATTAAATCTTTAAACTTCATGTGCATATGCATATTTTCAATGTTTCAGATCAAAATAAGATTGTATAACATTAGTTTAGTTTCTTAAACAGTTCAAGGTAGTATTGGAGAGAAGTTTGATGTAATGTTTTATCATTATTCTACATAAATATGAACTGAAAGTTAATCATTAACTGCATCATTCCTAAAACCATTTTGTCCCCATAAAATTAACATAATTAATCAAGTTATTGATTTTTGTTGGAGTATAGGTGTCTTGGTGACTGAAAACCTGTATCTTCAAAAAGTTTTCCTACCAACAGAGAAGAGCTGTAAAAGTAACGAGAAATTCTGTACCCGTATTTATTCATTACTAAACCAATCAGTATCGATTACTTTCGAATCGTTACTCATTACTTTACACAATCAAACACTAGCATGAAGCATTGCATCGAGTCGCGTCACATATGGGATGATTTCATTCGTACTTGGTAAAATTTAAAGTAAATTGTTTATTTAGTAAAATAAATTTAAGTCATTTGGATAAAACTTAAAAGTAAAGTACTTAGCACACGGATCTTACGGAAAACCTCTGAATGTACACTTGATTTACTGTAATGAATATTATATATGAAAGAATAATCTAATTTCAAAAGAAACTGTTTGCTTACAAAAAAAATACCCAACCTTTGACCTGACTGTGACATATCTAGTGACAATAACTAATGGCGTTTATTTTTCAAAGTAGCCTACTCAAAACCCTACATACAAGCCTGATATAATAACGGGGCATGTATTTAACAAATATTATAATCTCATCAAAGTATTTTGTTTTTAAATAGGAGGTTCACCACTGTCGTGCTTTACTGTTTTCTTTTATATTCAACATCAAAGCCAGTATGGCATTGATCACATCGATCCTGCAGTAATTAAAATTAATTGATTGCTATATCACATTATTTCTGATACAACTGAACACTAGTATGGAGCATCACATGAATGACTTCGTTAATACTTTGTAAAGATCAAGTAAATTGTTCGTACATTTGATTTACTGCTCTGAATATTCCATACTTCAGAATAATTCCTAATATCACAATTGCAGCACATTTAAATCAACTAATTTCAAAAAAATATCTGCTAATTCAATTGCTGGGTGAACCGTTTCAGATCCCTCATGACGCACGATACGTTGTGTTCATTCAGTTATCGAATTAAACTGACATCTATACCACAAATGCGAGTAACGAAATGAATTTGTGAGTAATGATTCAGAAATTCGAGTCAGGCGACAAACCCGTTACTCAGTAACGGATACATTTTGTTCGCTACAACTCTACAACAGTGCATGCTTGCTAGTTACACTATATGGTTGACTCATGTGTGGACTAATCAGAACTTGCTATCTCCAAGTAAGTATTGCATTAAAGTATTCAAAGAATACATAATGACATTGACACCACTGAAAAACATGAGTTGAAATGAATGTCTTACGCCCGCATTAAATGCCATATTTTATGACAAGGTTTATAATGAATATTATGATATTATAATAACAGACAAACCTTAAAGACATCATCTGCAAGATTGCCATCTCCATGAGCTCAGGGTCAAAGGGCCAAAAATCTGTATCAGGGAACTTCTTGGCTATGTTTTCCTTCATCAAGTCCAACACTCTGGATGCCTGACTTACGTCAAGTGATTCACAAACAATGTACAAAATCTTCCTGGCAAGAGTCACATACACGGAAGTGTTGGGATTGTGAGGTGAAAACCTGTGCACAAACAAAATGTCTCAGACACAGTGTGAAATATTGTGATTTTTGCGTTTCTGGAGCGTTTTTTGTTGCTGCTGCAATCCTTCCTTCTGCTTCAGTGAGTAGTTGGTATAATTTACCTTTTCTTTCCTTCTAAACAACAACCTAGAAAAATATAAATACATTATCATTTCTGGTGAGTGGTAGTTTATATTAAGTGAAAGAATAAGACGGGAAGGTAAAATTAAGACTAGGTGTTATCTCAAGCTGAAACCAGTTGGTTATCTGGAGCCCGGTTGGCAGTGGTGGGCTAGGCTCCTTCTGAGTTCAGAGGAGCTACTGCTGTTTAAAGGACTTTGACACCACGGATGGCAAAGCAAGAATTAAAACTATGGATATCATCAGATGTGGCATTAGTAGTCAAGAAGTAATCGGGATTCTAAGCGAATGCTGTGTGAATTTGTTTGAACACCACACCTCAATGGAATTAATTTTTAAAAGATTTCTTGTATTAATTAAGCATTTGTTCACATTTACAAAATGTTAGCTGTAAGTTGTGCAAAAATGTTAGTAGGTGTTTAGCGAGTGAGGCAAACACAAATTATCTCATATTTTTCTCGTCACTACTTATAGCAAAAATGACTTGGAATAAAGTTTTAGACCACCATTCATCCAATCAATAATATCGGAGATGTTAGGAACTGTTTGGTGGGAAAGATAAATTGACTGTCAGGTGAGAAGTGATGGGGAGATTGCTGGTTGCACTTCATGTCATTTGAGTTTTCTCTGTATCTTTCTAATATCATACTTCTTTACTTTAAGGGTTTGAAAACATGCTGCTTTCAAAACGCAAACAGGTCCTGTATATGATGTAATTATGTTCACTATTGATGTAGTACTGTTGTACCGAGCTTGGTGGTGTAACGGTTAGCGTTCTAGCCTCACATTCGGGAGGACGGCGGTTCGAATCCCCGTCCGGGCATACAGATTTGGGTTTTCCGTGGTTTCCCAAATCACTCCAGGCAAATGCCGGGATGCTTCCTTCAAAATGCATTGGCCGAATTCCTTCCCATTCCTTGCCCCTCATCCTTTCCCGCCTCTAAAGATCTCGCTGTTAAGAGACGTTAAGCAGTTAACTAAAAAACAAGTACTGTTACAAGTACAAAATATATTTGAAAGCAAGACTACATACTAAATGTGCTTTCACAACATTATTTAAGAAAAGGTCACACAGTTCATGTGGATAATCAGTTTTTCAATGACACACTATTCAGCTTCTCCACAGAAAAGCTGAAGACTGATGCCAACCCAAAGAGAGAGAGAGAATTGCCTTTCCTTTAATTTAACAATATGTTAGTAATGTAGTCAATCACTGGAAGGGAGTTTCCACTAGGCATATTGCAGAATTTCTTGTAGTAGCCAAATGTTCTTGAAGTAAGGAACTTGTTCCAAAGTCTGAACATATAATAGATTAAAAATGTTCAATGGGCATAGATAAGGTTGATACAGTTACAGGCATGGTCAACTCAAAATGCAAAGGTCTGAAATGAAAACAAATACTTATTCCAGTAGGTAAATGTTTGTATATCGAATGCTTTCTGTCTATATAAGCAATGACACAATGATAAAATTAGGTAGCTGACAAACATTTTCCCCTGAAATTGATGAAGGAACTATTGCAAAAATTGCAACAAAACACTATTCATCATTAAAACAGAGCATGTGATAGTAAACACCTACCACTCACATATAAACATTTTTCCACAAATTATACAATTTAAAAAAAAAAAAAAAAGAAGGCAAATTGCATCATTTGTAACACTAGTACTAAAAAACTGAAACTAGATACTGGTGAATGTATTGTATGTCTCCACCCGCGTTAAAATTTCTTATTAGAAGTTATATTATTACTTTTTTTTAGTTGCGATGTATTTACTATTATGTATTAATACATATTAATAATTATAGATGATCAAGTGGTTTGAAATATAAAATCTTCTTCTTCTTAACCTTATGCCACTTCAACGAGGCTGCACTGACTGTATCAGACGTCTGGGAGCATCTGACCAATCGAAGAGAGTACTGCTCCCAGGTACTTGAATTCAGACAGAGTTCACCGATGTCGATATTAACAGACCCGTCACCTGGAACTCCACACTCCGTGTACCCGTTCTTCTATACATTAAGTCGCGTGCCATATTTATCGAGGAAAGCTTTTCATCGTTGTATTTGTCGTTCCAATTCTTGTCGAGACTCACTGGCGACCATGATATAATCAGCATAGAGCAAAGTCCAGGAGTCTGGAGTGAGCAGTTCTGCAGCAATGGTGTCGAGACACAGGGTAAACGGGAGTGGGGACAAAGCTGTTCCCTGATGAACACCAACTCTGATTGGAAAAAAAGAGTCAGAATTTCCTACAACACGTCGAACATACCTGGTGACATTACGAATAGCAGCCGGATCCATTTAATGTATACCTCTGGTACCCCATGCTGTCTCAGTGAGTACTAGATTAGTTCTTGAGTACTCTATCACAGGCCTTTTCAGGATCTATAAAAGCTATGTATAGTGGCTTTTTTTTCTTTTCAAGGCACTTTTCCATAAAAAGACGTGTGCCACGAATAGTGTCAATTGTCCCTATGCTTTTCATGAAACCACACTGATTTGGGGCAATCTTAACTATTCTTCGAAGGCGTGCATCCACAATGCACTCAAAAATCTTCATATTATAGCAAAGTAGGCGAATCAGTCGATAGTTGGAGCTGTCTAGAACATCACGCTTTCCTTTCCAAAGGGGTTTTGTAACACTATGACCTTGTTAAAAAGATCTGCCAGAAAACTGAGCTGACTGTGATCCTATCATCTTCTATACCTCCAATGGAATATCATCGGGCCCAGTTGCCTTTTCAATTTCTTCAACAGGCCACACGTAGGATCTGCAGGTGGCGTTGGTGGATGTGGAAATTCTTCGTTGCTGATATTTTCAAAGTGCCTTTTCCACCGACTGAGGATCTCAGTTGGTTTCTGTAACAATATTTGGTTTTCATCCTTAATGCTCATAACATGCCCAACATCTCGAGTGAAACGGTGACGACTCTTCACTAGCCGGTAGATGTTTTTTGCTCCTCTGGGGTATTTTGCTCATTGTACGTGTTCCTACAATAGTCTCCTTTTTCATTTCTCACTTCCTCTTCAGCCACTGACTTCAGTCGTCAAAATTTCTTGGTGATCTTGCACCTGATCAATTCACCACCACACTTCTTTGTTGATGAAATGACATCAAGGTTTCGTTGTTGTGCCCATGATGTTTGGTGACTGTAATTTAATTTAATTGCAATGGAGCACACACTCCGGTGGCAATTTCCCTAAATGCCCATCCTACCCTTTTCCTAAACCTACCTACATTTGCCCTCTACAAATATTAACTTCAAATTCTTTCAACATTTTTGGTAAATAATTCATCACTTCCCTTGGTAACTTATTCCAATCCCTGACACCCTTACCTAAAAAAGAGAATCTTCCCACACCCTTGTGCCTGAAATCGAGCGCCAGCTTGTGGTCACTGACATCTTTTCCCTTCCACGCACTACATTACACCAATATCTTTCCATGCCTCATCACCAGTATATGCCTTGTACAATCCCATGAACCTCTTCACCCTCCTCCTGTCTTGCAATGAATCCCATTCCAGTTTTTTTTTTTTTTTTCATATCTGTTACTAATTCCATTCTGCCATAATTTCGAGAAACAAATCTAGCAGCCCTTTTTTGTACCCTCTCCAACTCCTGTATTTGATATTCAAAATGTGGGTCCCATACTACACTACCATATTCGAGCAATGGTCTGGCCAAAGTTTTGTAACCCAATTCCTTTACTTCTCTTGTACATCCCTTCATCAATCTCTCCAACAAGTGCAAGGACTTTGAAATCTTTTCCTACCACCTGTCCAATGTGTCCTGCCCAGTTAAGTTTCTTATGAAATGTAATACCAAGATATTTACATTTCAAGTCCTCAGCAAGAAATTCTTTCCCCATCTTATAATCATAATTAATTTTTATTATTATTTGTGTATCTAATAAGCGGACTCTTCTTTGCATTTATATTCAATACATGTTTACCAACCCAACTAAATGTCTTATCCAGATCCTCCTGCAACTGTTTACTGTTTTCTACTGTTTTGATCCTTTTATATGTCATCTGCAAACAATCAAATAGCAGACAGTAAACAATCAACACAATTATTTATTAGAATAATGGTCCCAATACACTATCATGCGGGACTCCCATTTCTACTTCCACTGTTTTCTACCTTTTAAAACATTTTTACCCAGAAAATAACATTCTCATCCACTCCGATAGTTTTTAACTTATTTACTACCATTTTATGGCTCACTCTGTCAAAAGCCTTTAACAGATCTAGTGCTACACTATCAATTTTACTTCCTTTGTCCATTTCATTTGAAATATATTGCATATATCCCAACAACTGAGATTTGCATGAATATTCTTGCCTAAACCATGTTGCCTACTTGAAAACCACTTACGTTACTCACATATATTTCTGATGTGATTGCATAACAATCTTTCCATTAATTTACCTACCACTGATGTCAAACTGATTGGCCTATAATTTTCGACTCTATTTCTCACCCCTCCTTTATGTACTGGTACTACTATTGCACTTTTCCAGTCCTGTAGTAAGCAGGAAGTATCCAGACTCAATTTAAATAATATTTCAAGACAAGGTACGATGTCACATCCGGCTATCTTTAATTGTCTACACCAGCCCCTTTGCGTTTTTTCAGCTTTCTTAATTCCCTCAAGATTTTCTCAGGATGTATTTCAAATCTTTTGGTATTTTCATTTCTAATTGTTTTTTAAGCATGGTGTCAATGTTCTGGAATTTTTAGGAAGACAATAGATGTTTTCAGCTAGATGTGATGCTGCTTTAATTTCACCATTTAATTTGCTCAGACATTAAGTTTCTCTTGTAGAGTTTGAAGGAAATCTTGAAACTGGGGAGAAGCGGATAATGTTGGTGCCCGATGGTATAACTTTTGCATCAGTTACAAATTTAAGGTCACCCTTTGAATTAACCAATAATTAAGCAATCTGTTTATTCCTTCCACAGATGCTAAAGGTAATGAGGTGTGATGGAATGTTATATATTTAAACAAGCAATTCTTATAACGATTTGGATGAAATTTCATATTTAGATAAAGTTTTGTTTTTGTTGTTTAAGAGGTATTCCTGTGATAAATGGTGTTAAGTCACGGCCTTTTTTAGGGTAAATAAAATAGATTTATTAAGATGTCTAAAGGAAATTAATGTCTCTGATGATCATAATTTGTTGAAATTAAAAATTCCAACTGATATACCAGTATGTAATAATAAAATAAACAATTCAAAGTCATTGCGTCAAAGTGTTCAGACCAGTATTTTCCACCAAAATATAAGAGGAATATTTAGTAAAACTGATGACATTACCTTAGCCTAGAAGAGATTCAAAATTCCAGAAATTTTAATGTAGACGTTTTGTGTATATCTGAGCATCATTTGTCTGATACAGGAATATCTCAGCTGTCCATCCCAAATTATAAATTAAGCTCTCATTTCTGCAGATGTAAAATGGAGAAAGGGGGAGTTGCCATTTTTGTTAAAAATAATATTGAATGCAGTAGTGTAGTTGTAAGTAAGTATTGTATAGAACAACACTTTGAATGTTGTGTTACTAAACTAGAATATGATAAGGAAGAGCTGATAGTGATAGCAATTTACAGGGCCCCCTCAGGTAATTTCAGACTGTTTTTATCTAGTTTAGAGTCTTTGCTACTAAGTTTTACAAATAGCAAACTAATAGTATTATGTGGAGATTTCAATGTTGACTTTCTGAATCACAGCAATGATAGATTAGATATGGAAGCCTTGATGTTGTCTTTTAACTTAACAGCACTTGTAAATTTTCTTACAAGAATACAAAATAATAGCAGGACTGCAATTGATAATTTTTTTATGGATATTTCTCAGTGCAGTAATTACAGCATACTTCCAGTAATAAATGGTATCTCAGATCATGATGCCCAGCTATTATGTATCGAGTCCAGGAACACTGTTAAACAGATAAAGAAAAGCTGGGTTTATAGAAGAAATATTAGTGAAAATAATATAAAACACTTCATAGATACCTTAACAATGAAAACTGGTTAGAAGTATATAATGCGCAGGGTGTTAATGCGAAATTTGATTTGTTTCTGAATATATTTCTAACACTTTTTATTAGAATCTCGTAAAACAAAGAGGGACCTTTATTTAAAAATGAGAGAATCAGATAACTATGCGCTGAAAGTTCACTATAAACTTTATTCTAAAATACTAAGAAATGTAATAAGGAAGGCCAAGAACAGGTACATATCGGCGAAAATAGAAAATTCAGACAATAAAATGAGAACAATATGGAATATAATAAAGACTGAAACAGGAAAAACTGTAAATCACTCTAAAGACATAAAAATAGAACAAAATGGATATGTATAGCGAAGTAGGGGAAGTTTGTGAAATATTTAACAAACATTTTACGTCAGTAGTAGATAAATTAGGCATAGAAAAGCAATCCCCACATAGTGCTCTAAGGCTTCTTGAGACTGCTTTCCCAAATAGCTTTGTGGAGATGAAATTGCCACCAGTAACAGTCTCAAAAAAATAAACTCATTAAACAATTAAAACCTAAAAATTCTTCCAGCTATGACAATATTTCAAGTAAATTACTGAAAAGATGTTCAGACTGTATCAGTCATGTACTTGCTCACATTTGTAATGAATCCTTAATACAAGGTGTTTTTCCCGATAGACTAAAATATGCTGTTGTAAAACCATTATTTAAAAAAGGAGAGTAACATGTGTAGACAACTATCGTCCCATTTCATTACTTTCAACATTCTCAAAGGTTTTTGAAAAAGTCATGTATAGTAGAGTAATAAAACATGTTACACACTATAATATCCTAACTAATTCACAATTTGGGTTCAAAAAAGGATCATCCATAGAAATGGCTATATATTCATTTTTAAATAACACATTTGAGGAACTGAATAATAAAATGAATCCTGTAGGAATATTTTGTGATCTTGCAAAAGCATTTGACTGTGTAAATCATGAATTACTTTTGAAAAAAATGGAATACTATGGTATTTTTGGGACCGCAGGTAAATGGTTTAAATCATACATTGAAAGCCG
This sequence comes from Vandiemenella viatica, assembly GCA_031002005.1. Taxonomy (NCBI): domain Eukaryota; kingdom Metazoa; phylum Arthropoda; class Insecta; order Orthoptera; family Morabidae; genus Vandiemenella; species Vandiemenella viatica. Next base: position 8,519,690 of record JARYHS010013630.1, read on the forward strand.
AATGCAAAAAGTTTCAATTTTTGATTCTAAAATAAGTAAAGATGCTTCATCAGACTGGGAGAAAATAAAACATGGAATTCCACAAGGCTCTGTCTTAGGTCCCTCCTCTTTCTGTTATACATCAATGACCTTCCTGGAAATTTATCCGACAAAGTTAAGAGTGTTTTATTTGCAGATGACACTAACCTGACTGTGCGTAAAACACCAAACAGTACTATAGAATTTAATGTAAATGAAGTACTTAGAGTAGTAATAAATTGGTTTAAGGCAAATTCATTAAAATTAAATTTTGAAAAAACACACATTATATTAGGTTTAAAACAAAAACTATGCACAGCCAGATATATGTATAAACTATAAAAAAAACAATCTTAGAAACAGAGAGTATAAAATTTCTTGGTATTAAAATAGATCAGAAACTCTGTTGGCATGATCATATCACTACACTACTGGCAAAGTTAAGTAGTGCCACCTTCGCAATACGAACACTTTCTCTAACAGCAGATCTAGAATTAATGAAACAGGTGTACTCCTCATATTTTCATTCAGTAATGTCATAAGGCATAATTTTTTGGGGAAACTCTTCACAAAGTAAAAAAGTTTTCATAGCACAGAATAAAGCTATTAGGTTTCTGTGTAGGGTAAAACCAAGAACTTCTTGCAGACAACTCTTTAAGAAACTCAATTTTCTTACAATGTATTCTCAGCATATATATTCTCTCATGAGCTTTGTCATAGAAAATTTTAACCTGTTTACACCTAATTCACAGGTACACAGTTTCAATACAAGAAACAGAAATAACTTGCATAAAACACAAACATCTCTGTCATTAGTACAAAGGAGTTAATTATTCTGGGATACATCTGTTTAATAAACTACCTAATCGTATAAAACAGCTTGTAATATACTCAATATTAAAGTAGAAATATAATAGTTAAAAGATATTTAGATGTAGCCTGTGCATTGCCTACGCTGTGTTGGCCACACGTGTTGGACAGCCAAGCGGGCAGACGCGTTGGGGTGCAACGGTCATTTGGAATCAATAGACCGTATAGGAAGGCGCCCTGCAGATAGGGTCAGATGCAGAGCATGGTCTGTTGGGGATAAATAGACCTTATAGGAAGGCGCGCTACCGTCGGGGTCAGATGGAAAAGGTATCATGTAAATAAGAGTTTGTGTCACCCATTGGTTTTGTTTACAACCACACTGGTCGACCAGGCGTGCTGCTGTTCATGGTTAAATAGATTCAGCCGAGTGACACGAGGTTAATTGTTTTGACCTAGTATAAAGGATCACGGAGACCACAGGGGGGGGGGCCAGTACCATCAAGTTGCTACGTAGAGCTGTACTGTTTGCATCGCTGTACTGCTGCGTATTATTGCTGCCGTAGTTGACCAGCGGATCTGACTTGGGGAAGCAGTAACTTTCTCTCCCGCACCTAGCATTACCTAACAACCTATTTCAAACTGTCTGTAGACAGTTTGAAGTTATTAAACTCCAATGTTCTGGAATTGACTTTGTCATTTCTAGCGTGAGTTTGCCTGCCTACTTTCCATCCAAAATCGTTTGGCGAGAGCCGCTCCTTGCCTCAGTATCGAACCCGTGTCCCCAATATTTCAGGTTGTGGCCAAAAGTTAATCTGGGATAGGACAAGCTTTCAGATAATAAAGATGTATTCAAACAAAATCTTAGAGATTATCTTATTGGAAACTCCTTCTACACCATTCAAGAATTTGAAGAAAATAATTAATTGTACTCATTATGACGTTTGCAAAACTCAGTTGCAAAATGTATGTTTATTATTAATTCTTGTATTTGTAAAATATGTATATATATATATATATGGCCGCTTTTGCACCAGTTCTTACATAGGCCTCACCACACAGCAACTCTCTGTTAGAATGAATGGCCACAGACAAACAGTCCATACTCGTAACCTGTACCTTCCAGTACTAGAACATGCCAATAGCCATGATTCCAACAACCTCAACGACTGTTTCACTGTGAGAGCAGTCAGAGTTTTCCCTGACAGCACCACTGCAGCAGAACTCCGGAGATGGGAACTAGCGTACCAGAATATCCTGGATACAAGACACCCACCTGGACTTAACCACCGTTAAATTCCAATTAACCCATCACTACCTTTTTTTTTTTTTTGCCATATTTATACTGTACCATTACTACATTTTCTCATTTTACCATCGCCTGCCAAAATATTAAATATATTATCTCAGACATTTTATACCGATATCGATAGTATACTCCTTATCCGTCCCCCCCCCTCCCCCCCGCTCCCACCACCACAACACGGTTAGTCATTAGGTAACGTTCGGTGTGCACACACGTTCCGAGCCTAATGGCCCGTTTTTTCTATTTGTGAGCAAGGCATACGCCGAAATATTGTGTACGTAGTTTGTTTGTCAGCATTAGTGTTCTCTCATCGCATCCGTCCACTTTGGTATGTGGTGGGTTAATTTCCCTTTCTTTTCTTATTTATATATATATTTAAAATAAGATAGGATAGGGAAAATAAACAGTTACCCGTCACTTACCACAGATGAAGGCAGGAGGGCGAGACACGTAAAAACACAAAAACAAAAGAATTACACAATATTTCGACTTAAGTCTTATTCATGTAGGAGGCGAGACATATGGCAGGGGGAAAGATGTGGTCACATCCGAGCCCGCCACATGAATGAAGCACAGGCGGAAAATGCGTGGTAGTGGAAGAAGGGGGGGGGGGGGAAATAGGCTTGACCAGCGATAAAAGTGAAACAAATCAATATAATCTCTGTGCAGCTTAGTTCAAAAAGTTATAATTGAAAATAAAGGGAGATAGAAGAATTTAAAAAATATATATATATACAAAAAAAAAAAAAAAAAAAAAAAATAAATAAATAAATAAAAATAAATAATAATAAATAAATAAATAACCGACTGTAAAATGAAATGGCAAGTGACAGGTTTAACGTAGGTTTAGGCCAGGGGTGTGTCTGGTGTCAAGGATATGTTGATAGGCTAGTTCCCATCTGCGGAGTTCTGAAGGGGTGGTGGTATTTGGAAAAACTCTAATAGCTCTGACTGTGAAACAGGTGTTGAGGTTGTTTGAATTATGGAAGTTCGCATGAATTGCCACGGGATGGTCTGGGTTGGAAGTATAAACTGTTTGCCTGTGGCCATTCATTCTGTAGGAAAGTTGTAGAGGTGGTGAGACCAATGTAAGAGGCAGAGCAGTGGATGCAGGTGAGTTGGTAAATAAGGTGAGTGGTAGCACATGTGGCATGTCCCAATTATAGGGAAAGATTCGCCTGTGACAGGATTAGAGTAAGTAGTGGTGGCAGGGTGCATGCTGCAAGTTTTACAGCGGGGTCTGTTACACGGGAAAGATCCCTGTGGAGGTCTAGAGGAGTTGGCAGGTAAATACTTGTGGACCAAGATGTTGTACAGATTGGGCGGTCTGCTGAAGCAAGTGCGGGGAGCAGTGGGTAGGATTTTGGGAAGGAGGAGACGCATTTCAGGGAAGGAACGTAAGAAATCACGGCGGAGTATCTGGTTGACAGATTCCAGGCCAGGAAAGAACTGGGTGACAAGTGTTGGACCACGGTCAGCTTTAGGAGGTGCAGAACGAGGGTTGTGGGTGATGGCACGGGAAATTTGTTTTTCCACCAGATCATGGGGGTATTGGCGGGAAACAAGGGCTTGGGATAGTTTTTGGGAGTAACATCGATTCATGATCAGAACAGATGCGTCTGCCATGGATTGCAAGGCTGTATGGGAGGGAACGTTTAATGTGGAAGGGGTGACAACTGTCAAAGTGTAGGTATTGTTGTAAATTGGTCGGTTTAATATGTACTGAGGTATGGAGGGTCCCCTGTCGTAGGGTGATATCTACGTCAAGGAAGGTGATACAGGTGTGGGAATATGACCATGATCTGGTGGAAAAACAAATTTCCCGTGCCATGACCCACAACCCTCGTTCTGCACCTCCTAAAGCTGACCGTGGTCCAACACTTGTCACCCAGTTCTTTCCTGGCCTGGAATCTGTCAACCAGATACTCCGCCGTGATTTCTTACGTTCCTTCCCTGAAATGCGTCTCCTCCTTCCCAAAATCCTACCCACTGCTCCCCGCACTTGCTTCAGCAGACCGCCCAATCTGTACAACATCTTGGTCCACAAGTATTTACCTGCCAACTCCTCTAGACCTCCACAGGGATCTTTCCCGTGTAACAGACCCCGCTGTAAAACTTGCAACATGCACCCTGCCACCACTACTTACTCTAATCCTGTCACAAGCGAATCTTTCCCTATAATTGGACATGCCACATGTGCTACCACTCACCTTATTTACCAACTCACCTGCATCCACTGCACTGCATCTTACATTGGTCTCACCACTCAACAACTTTCCTACAGAATGAATGGCCACAGGCAAACAGTTTATACTTCCAACCCAGACCATCCCGTGGCAATTCATGCGAACTTCCATAATTCAAACAACCTCAACACCTGTTTCACAGTCAGAGCTATTAGAGTTTTTCCAAATACCACCACCCCTTCAGAACTCCGCAGATGGGAACTAGCCTATCAACATATCCTTGACACCAGACACACCCCTGGCCTAAACCTACGTTAAACCTGTCACTTGCCATTTCATTTTACAGTCGGTTATTTATTTATTTATTATTATTATTTATTTTTATTTATTTTATTTTTTTTTTATTTTTTTTTTTTTTTGTATATATATATATTTTTTAAATTCTTCTATCTCCCTTTATTTTCAATTATAACTTTTTGAACTAAGCTGCACAGAGATTATATTGATTTGTTTCACTTTTATCGCTGGTCAAGCCTATTTACCCCCCCCCCCCCTTCTTCCACTACCACGCATTTTCCGCCTGTGCTTCATTCATGTGGCGGGCTCGGATGTGACCACATCTTTCCCCCTGCCATATGTCTCGCCTCCTACATGAATAAGACTTAAGTCGAAATATTGTGTAATTCTTTTGTTTTTGTGTTTTTACGTGTCTCGCCCTCCTGCCTTCATCTGTGGTAAGTGACGGGTAACTGTTTATTTTCCCTATCCTATCTTATTTTCAGTGCCTCGCGGCAGTTTCTTTGTTTCCTTTATCCAATTATATATATATTTACTATGATATGACTCATATTATGGGTATATGTATCAACAATGACATGTTTCACATCCCAGAGGTACTTCCTCATCAGGGATCCATGGAACAAGATTGATTGATAAATAAATAAATAATAAATAAATAACATTATCGAAATAGTGTTTTACCTGCAAAAATGTGATTTTACAAAAAATTAGAAATTCTTGTATTTGGTATACCAGAAACTCATAGACATTTCAGGTACCAGTAAGCTGGGCTGAGGTTAGTTCTCTTTGATTACAGCAAGCATTTCTTATAACTTTAAACACTAGCTGACCCATGCCTGTAGTATTGTGGTCAGTTACCGGATGGTAATATAATAATGTGGAAATAAGTAGATGCAAGTGTTTATTAATGGAAGGTATTTTATTTTGAAGAGTAGTAATAAATATAACTTTTGCTGTAAACACTCGTTATCATTAAATATTACATGTTAAATTGTAAAACATTTAAAAAGTAGATGTTTAAAAAATATTGGCTTTGTCAATCTTTACAAAAATTCGTTGAAAACAATATTAATAGTTATAAAGTGATCATCGTTGACTTTGTGACCATACGTGTCTTTAACACAAAAATAAATATTAATGAATCTACAAACTCGTGAAAAAGCTGCATACAGGTGTTCTGATAAATACAATCCTGCATTTTGAAGCATCTGACCTTGTGCTTTATTAACGTTCATAACGAAGATTGTTCTTTTGTGAATTGTTTTCTTATCATTTGGAAAGGCATGTGAGGTTACTGCGAGGTATGAAAATAGTTTTATCGGAGTGAATGAATTTAGCACTGCTGATGTTCTTGTCTAAGTGAATTACCACAAATCTTGCACCATTAATTAATCCTTGATTAGCATTAAGATTTTTATTTAACATAATAATAGTATTTTTCTTCAAAGCAATTTATGAGGTGGCAAACCAGATGATCTTTGAAATGACTCTAGCAATTTGGATAAAATTTCTTAAGTGGATAACGATTTGCTTTTCAAGTTTGTAACACGATTTTACAACAACAAAAACAGCAATTCTCGTATCTGGTTTCTCGGAAACGGCTCTAACCTCATCTCGTAGAAGTTTCAGGCACCAGTAAGCCTACTGATCCTAGTGATGTTAGTTAAGCTTCTCTTTGGTTAGAACAGGAACTGTGAACCTTAAAATGCCTAGGAAGCCTTCAAGCCTTTTGTTTTAACCAAACTTTATTGAAAATCTTGTATATTGAATTTAAATTGAAAGATGCCGAGTGAAGATCGGTCACCCATGTTCTAAATGGTTGGATTACGATTCTTATTTACATAGTCATTAGGTAACGTTCGTTGTGCACACACGTTCCGAGCCTAATGGCCCGTTTTTCTATTTGTGAGCAAGGCAGATGCCGAAATATTGTGTAGTTGTTTGTCAGCATTAGTGTTCTCTCATCGCATCCGTCCACTTTGGTATGTGGTGGGTTAATTTCCCTTTCTTTTCTTATTTATTTACATAAAACGTATTGTGCTTGTGTTGTTTGAGAATGGGGGTGGGGGTTGGAGGGAATAATTTAAATTTAGGGCAGTTATGTCCCCTGTGAACAATCAAGATTCTTAGCTAGTTGCTATTACTTTATAAGTGTTTTTATTTGTAATTTCTGTTTCTCCTCTTCCCATTGTTATTTAATCTGTCAAGTAAAGATCAACTTGAGTCCATCTTTCTTATCTCAGCTCATACGCATCAGCTCCCTAAACATGGAGCAGTGGTATTATCTATACAATCTGCACTGCACTGTACAAATCATACTGGATAAGAAAATGTTTAATTATTAGCGATACAATCTGCCTTGCACAAATCATATCACATATGAAAATGTTCACATACTATCCATACAATCTGCACTACAAAAGCATACTGCATGTGAAAATGGTTACGAATTTTTTTTTTAAATTACTTAACGTCTCTTAACAGCAAGGTGTTTAGAGACGGGAAAGGACGGGGGCAAGGAACGGGAAGGAATTCGGCCATGACCTTTTGAAGGAAGCATCCTGGCATTTGCCTGGAGTGATTTTGGAAACCATGGAAAACCCAAATCTGGATGCCCGGACTGGGATTCGAACCAGCGCCCTCCCGAAACAACAGAAGTACAGGGATACAGAGATGCTACAGAGGTGAAGGTGATAGCATATGCTGATGACATAATAATATAGGAGGAGACGGAACAGGATCTGTACAGAGAATTATGGAAATGGTGGACTGCAATGGGTAAACACGGTCTGGAGATTAGTGTGGAAAAGACCAAAATAATGAAGATAACAAGAAACACTGGCCCTTCGAAGGACGTGTTGCTCGATGGCAAGAGATTACAATGGGTAGAATCGTTTGAGTATCTGGGAAGTAAGGTAACTATCAATGGAAAGATGGAGGAAGAAATAGGTCAGAGAGTAAGGAAGAGTGGACAATTGTATCATCAGATAAAGGATGTAATATGGAGGTGTAACATAGGGAAGGAAGCTAAAATTCTGCTCTATAAAGTATATTACCAGTCCATACTGACCTATGGCTCCGAAAACTGGACTTGGACGAAAAGAGATATTAGCAGATTGCAGGCGGCAGAGTTGAGGTTTTTGAGACGGATGGAGAATGTCACGAGGAAAGATAAAATAAGAAATGAAAACATTAGGGAGGGACTACAAGTAGAAGCATTAGAAGAAACAGGTTAACAAGGAATAGACTGCAGTGACTGGGGCATGTTATGAGGATGAAGGAGGGGAGGATGCCGAAAGTAGCACTGCTGAACAGCGGGAAGGGAAGGAGACCAGTTGGAAGACCTCGGGCAAGATGGACGGACCAAGTGAAGAAAGATGCAGAGGCTAAGGGAGTCGTTTGGAGAAAAGTGATGGAGGAGAAATCTTGGAATAACTGCCAGACTCGGAAGAGGATGTGCAGGACAACCTGCAAGAGTGAAAATGTCTAATGATGATGATATTGACAACTATTATGTTTTATTTCCCAACAAATCCATCAATAATTAGTTCAAAACTTGTTATTCATTTGTAACCTTACTTACATTTAAACAAATTACATTCAGAGTCCAATAAATCATTTGAAAGTATATCTGATTATAGCTGGTTACTACTAGTGATTTGCTCAAGACCCTCTGATCATTGTTCACACCACATTGTTAGACACGTGAAATATCTCTAATTCCCATTTAATACGGGCACCAAAGCAATAGAAGTAGCTACCATTTCATGATAATATACTTTGATCATATAATTATTTCTTACCGACACGGAAATGCTTGGTTTTTTATTGTATTTTCTATGGATAAATACAAAATAGATGAAAATGCATGTAAAACATACATACGAAAACTTAGTATTACCTCAATTCAGCATCACTTTTCGAAACCCCGAACTTCTTAATAAGGCTGTAGTTCTGGATTATGCTTAGAGCCTCGAGTAGTTTTAACTGCCAGTGAGGATTATTTTTATCCTCTGCCGCAGCCCAGTCTGACACGAGCCCAATGCTGTATGGTGATAATCGGGCTGCCTGTAAAAACAAGTTTTGAGACATTATGGCAGTAAAAATTAAATGAACTCTTTGTGTGATAAGGAATGATGACAGGTTGTAATTTATTAATCAGTGACTGCTGTGACTTGGACACTTCCACAAGGTTTCAGGTTTAGTCTCAATATATTACAAGTACGATGTGCCAACAAACAAGTGGTATACATTTTTGTGGTGATATATATCAAATCAATCCTTATTACCATATCATCACGGTGCAATTTCATATCAGAAACAACCCTTAAAATAATTGGCTGGTATTGGTCTGACGATTACAGCTGAATTCTACAAGATAAAAAGTAACATACATGATTGAAAGATTATACAGTAATACCCCGCTTTACGCGACCCCGTTATGCGCGGTTTCGCTTTAACGCGAATTTCAAATTTCGCGTTAAAATGCCTCGTATTACGCGAATTGCTTACTTAAGAATTATGTCCATAATGTAGTCATTGGCTTCTCTTTGGTCGCGGTAATCCCCTCTTTCTCTGACCATTCTGATCAGAAGAATTGAGGATTCTCCGTCCTACGACTTTGTTCTATGGGAATTCCCTAGTTTGTTTCGTTATTTCCATTTGTTTATCTCGGCTGGCAGTCGTGTTTTAACGTTTGGTGGAGATACATAATTTAACACTACGTTAAAAATGCCGCCTACGAAGAAAAAAGAGCGTAAAAGCGTAACTTTGGAATTGAAGATGAAGGTGAAAAGAAGAACGGAAAATGGAGGAAAAGCAACAATTTTTGGCAGAGATTTTGGTCTGTCAGAATCGACTGTGAGAACGATTTTTAAAAATCGGGAAAAAAATTAAACTTTCCAGCGAAAGTTCAACACCTATAAGTGCAACAAAACTTCTCGTTCGAGATCTTCTATCCTAGAAAGAATGGAGAAGTTGCTAGCAGTCTGGATCGAAGATTTAATTAAGAAGAACACACCACTGACTCAAGATATCATATGCACACAAGCAAAATCTTTGTATGAGATGTTAAAGACAGAAGAAGGTGACTTCCACTCCGACATTTGCTGCCAGCAGAGGCTGGTTTCATCGGTTCAAGCAGTGCTCCAATCTTCACAATATCCAGATAACAGGTGAGGCCGCCAGTGCGGACACTCAAGCTGCAATTGAGTTTCCAGACAAGTTTCAAGATTTCGTAGCACGAGAAAAAAATTCCTGTTTGTCTCATCTTCAATGATGATGAGACCGGGCTTTAGTGAGAAAAATATGCCATCTTGAACATTCATTTCTAAAGAAGAACGTCAAGTCAGCGGTTTCAAAGCTGCGAAAGATCGATTAACACTTCTGCTGGTGGTAATGCCACTGGTGATTTCAAACTGAAACCTTTACTGGTTTACCATTCAGAAACACATCGTGCAATGCGAGGTACAGACGAGATAAGCCTACCAGTCGTGGGCGGTCCAACAGAAAGGCGCGAGTTACACGGGAAGTTTTTTAAGATTGGTATTCTAATAGTTTTTTCCAGTCAGTAAAATCCTACTGTGACAGAAATGGGCTTGAACGTAAAGTTATATTACTCTTAGACAATGCCCCAGGACATCCAACCTCACTTGATACGCCGAGAGACTTAAAAGTGTACGTGATTTTCCTTCCACCAAACACTACGTCAATATTACAACCTATGGACCAGGGAGCAATAGCAAACTTCAAAGCTTATTACCATCGCCGCACTTTTAGCCAACTAATTCATGAAACAGCCGGGGAAGGAAGACAGTCTATGCGAGAGCGGTGGAAGTCATACAACATCCTGAAGGATATTCACAACATAGACGAGTCTTGGAAAGAAGTTAAAAGGAGTTGTATGAACAGGGTGTGGCGTAATCTTTGGCCAGATGTAGTGGAAGCACCTAGAAGAATTGTCCAAATGCACAGACAAGTGCTTGAAGACATTGCTGCAATGATTGAGTGGTCTGAACTTGAAGATGTCGCGGTAGAAGATCTTGAAGAACTTGTAACAACTCACGACGAACCTCTCAGCAATGAAGATCTGATCGAGTTACAGAATAATGCCATAAACGATGAGGAAGGACAAGTAGAAGCGAGAATTTTATCTTCAAGCGGAATACAAAATGTTCGTTCAAAAATTTATTCAGATTTGGACATATTGCATAGCATAGATAGTTATGATGACCGTGTTTGGACCATGTGTCAAACAATTAAAAACAGCGTTGGGTGAACGTATTTTACAAGAACGTAAAAGAAATGCTACCCAAAAGACAATAGATGTATTTTTCCGTTAAAAAAAAAAAAAAAAAAAAAAAAAAAAAAAAAAAAAAAAAATGTAATACTGCATAAAGTGTTCTTAGAATTAAAGAGATTGATTCCAATGATTTGTATTTTTTTGCATTAACTTTTGACTCTGTTTAATCGTAAACCCCGATATACGCGAATTTCACTTAACGCGATTTTTTGCAGAACGTATCCCTCGCGTAAAGCGGGTATTACTGTACTGTTCAATCATTATCCAACATAGCAAGAATTCGCAGTTACATACATGTGATCTTTCATAACAATGTGAGGTTGAGTGATGTTTAATGGTATTAGGTTTGCCACTGTTGCAAAAACATGATGTTTCAGTGGCGCACTTTTCTATCTTCAAGTCACGCGGGCTGCTTTGACAAAACTTGAAGAGAGCAAAACATGCTATCAAAATGTCTCCTTTTATAACAGTTTCTTTTTCCTGCAGTCAGTTTCTCAACTGAGTCATTATAATCCTCTTGCTATATTGAGCTAGCTTCTCGACATAACCATTACAATCAACATGATTTCTTGTCTGAGTAAAATAGCAGCACCCACGCAGCAGCAGGAAGTCGAGATTGTGGTTCCAAGCTACCGAGTGCTGGGTTTGGGAGGATTATTTTTTATAGCTTTACACTTTGTTGATGTTGAGGTCATTAGAGGTGGAAAAGGACTGGGAAGGAATTTGGCCGTGCCCTTTTTAAGGAACCGTCCCAGCATTCACCTGGAGTGATGGAAAACCCAAATCTGGATGTCTGGCCGGGGATTGAACCCAGATCCTCGTGAATGCGAGGCCAGAGCGTTAAGCGCTCACTCACCACGCTTGGTGGGTTGGGGAGGATGGTGAATCAGTCCACTGTGGGATGATGACAGATATACTTGATAGAGTGTAGCCACAATGGTTAAGTTTTGCTGAGCGGGAAAAATTTATGGATTATTGAAGTCCGGTATGCCAACCTGTTTTCAGAATGATAAGAAGACTGAAGTGAAAGGATAACAGTATTATCAACAGTATCCAGTGAGTGAAAGACAGGTAATTACTACAAGAGAGCAGGAAATGTTAACAAGTTGTCAGCCGGTACTTTGAAACTTTGTGTAGTTTCATTATGCTTGTATTTCAGACCATGCTTTTAAGGACCTATGTTATAATCTTTAAAGACTGTTCTACAAAACTAGAACCCCTCCTCCACGTGGTGGGAGATGGGCAACGGCAAAAAGTAGGGGATTGCCTGTGGGGGTGACGTACAGTGGGGACCTAGTGTGCCCGGGACCGATACGGTAGCTGTGAAGGCCCTACAGGAACCCTAAAAAATGGCGGCCGACGGGCTGGTGGAGCAACGACAGGCCTAGCTAGCCAGTAGTGGATAGAGCTTGCTTGCAAAACAAAAACATGCCTCAGAAAGGGCGGAGCAAAGAACAGTTGACATGGCTACGGAAACAGTTTAAGATATGGATCTTTGAATATAGGACATTCACTGGGAAAGTGGAGGAAATTGTGGACATGATGGAGAGAAGGAAGTTCAATATCTTGGGTTGGGTGAGACAAAGTGGAAAGGAAAGGGGAGGAGAGAACTTAGAAATGGTTTCCAACTGTATTGGAATGGAAATGAGGAAGGGAGAATAAATGGAGTAGGGGTAGTTGTGAGGGAGCGGCTGAAAGAGGAAGTGGAAGAAATTAATGACAGAATGATGTAGGTTAAGATAGCAGTAAAAGGGAGAAACATGGATGTATTTCAAGTATACGCCCCACAAGTAGTCTGTCCAATTCAAGAGAAGGAGGAGTTTGAGCAGAAGTTGCAGAGAGACAGTTAAATGGGCAACATATTATAAGTATGGGAGACCTAAATGTCCATGTAGGCACAGAAAGACAGGGGTATGACGAAGTAATAGCGACAGAAGGATGGGTGGCAGAAATCAAGAAGGGGAAGGCTGCTGGACCTCTGCAAAAGAAATGGATTGAAAATAGGAAATTCCTGGTGCAAAAACCAAGAGAGCCACAAGGTAACATGGTGCAGTAGCGACTGGCAGAGGAAGTCAGTTGTGGACTACTTTATATTTAATGGTGGATTGAAGAAGAGTGTGGCAGATGTGAAGGTAACACTGTTGGAGTAATGAAGCTAAGGATTGTGACAGAGAGGAGAAAACCGGAAGACAGGACAGGAGAATAAGAGTATGGAAGTTGAAAGAGAAGAGCAATGAAGAGGAATACCAGAGAATAATAAGGAGTAAGATACCAATAGCGGAAATGGGGACAGTGGAAGAGGAGTGGGAATATTTTAAAACAACGTTAGTCCAAGCAGCAGAAACAGTGTGTGGAAGGACTGGTAACACAAAAGGTGGAAAGAAACAGCATGGTGGAATGATAGAGTTAAACAAGCAGTGGAACTCAAGAACAGGGCCTTTAGGGAATGGTTCAAGCAGAGGACACAGGAGACAAGGGATGACTACGTGAAGAAAAAGAAGGAGGCCAAAAAAATAGTAAGAGGAAAGGAGGAAGTGGCTGGAGAAGTGGACCAACATGATGGAAGAAGATAGCAAAGGAAATAAGAAAGTATTATATGGAATGGTAAAAAGGAAGAGGAAGGAGAGGATAGAAAATGCTGGATGAAGATGGAAACGAAATAAACAACTCAGAAAAACTAAAAAGGATGTGGAAGGAGTATTTTGAAGCCTTACTGAACCCAAATTGGTCACAGGATGATACAGTTGTTCAGGAGAAGAGGAAAATAGCAATGTAGGAGAGAAAGAGAAGGATCTAACTTGGGAAGAAGTGGAAACAGCTCTGGGTAAGATGAAGGGTGGAAAGGCACCAGGCATCGATGAAGTGAGCGTGGAAATGATAAGGGCAGCGGGAGTAGTAGGAAAGCAGTGGCTATACCGTGTGATGAGAAAGGTATGGAATCAGGGCACAACTCCTGAAGACTGGAAAAAAGGAATAATTGTACCTATATTCAAAAAAGGGAGCAGGAAGGAGTTTAAAAACTATAGAGGTATTACACTGATGTGCCACTGTGCCAAAGTGTATGAGAAGATAATTGAAAAAAGAATACGTGACAGGGTGGAAAAAGGGCTAAGGGAAGAGCAGTATGGCTTCAGATCAGGGAGATCGACGGTAGATTTGATATTTGCATGAGACAGCTGCAGGAAAAACATTATGAGTATGGAAAGGATCTACTGTTGGTATTCCTCGATATCGAGAAAGCATATGATTGTGTACACAGGAGTAAGGTATGGAAGGCCTTGGAGAAGAGAGGAGTTCCCAAAGAAACCATCAAGAGAGTGACGGAACTGTACCAAGGAAGTGTGAGCTATGTGAAAATAGGGGAAGGAAGATCAGATTGGCTGGAACAAAGGAATGGACTAAAACAAGGAAGTGCCCTATCACCACTACTCTTCATTGTAATCATGGATGAAATAATGCAGAAGGTGGCAGCGAGGATGGGAGAGGAAAACATGAAGGTGATGGCTTTTGCGGATGATCTGGGGAGAAGAAGAGGAAGTGCAGCGGCAGTTGGATGTATGGACAGACAGTGTGGAGGAATATGGCCTGAAATTTAATGTAAAGAAATGTGAGTACATGGTAACAACCAGGAAAAAGAATAGAGTAGCCCAAGGAATTGTGATGGTAGGGGAACAACTAAAGAAGGTAAACAGGTTCAAGTACTTGGGGAGTGTATTAGAGGAATGTGGAGGAAATGATGGCGAGATAAGTGAAAGAGGAAGACAAGCAGAGGCGTTCCTAAGGAGCATTAGAAGCCTGATATGGAATAAAGAGGTGCCACAGAGAAGCAAGAGAGTAATCTATCATACGTACTATGTGCCTATCTTAACTTATGCTGCTGAAACGTGGACAATGAAAAAGCGGGACATCAGCAGAGTACAAGCAAGTGAAATGAAGTTTTTAAGAGGTAGAATGGGAGTCACTAAAATGGACAGAATAAGAATGAAGTGATTAGACGCACCATGAAAGAGGAACCCCTACAGGAAAGGGTAGAGAGGACCAGACTGAGATGGTATGGACATCAAGAGAATGGGGCTCAGAGAATCCCGAAAAATCCATGAAATTAAGATGCAGGTAAACGACCCAGAGGAAGACCAAGAGATGGATGGCTGAAAGGAGTGGAGGAGGGTGTACGGAAGAGAGGAGAGGACTGGAACAAAGTGGTGACAGAGAGGTGGTGGGAGAAAGAAGGAAATGGAGAGGCTTGTGCACGAAGCAGACCCGGCCAGAGGCTGGAAACTGTTGAGGAGGATGATGATGATAATTCGGTCAATTGCCAAAAGTAATTGTTACCTTGAAATACTGGTAAATAAACATATGATTATTGTCTTAATTAAATGTTATTAGTCATATCACCCTGGTTACTGGCCTGGCAGTCATATAAATGAATTATTTAATAGTAGAACCATTTATTTTGAAGTTAATACCTATGTTCCACCAACAGAAGAAGTAGTTTTTTTTTTTTTACTTATGCCTTTACACCTCATCAACATCAACGTCACTAGAGGTGGGATAGGACTGGGGACAAGGAACTAGAAGGAATTCAACCATGGCCTTTTGAAGGAAGCATTACAGCATTTGCCTGGAGTGATTTGGGGAAACCATGGAAAACCCAAATCTGGATGCCCGGACAGGGATTCGAACCCGCGTTCTCCCAAATGCGAGGCCAGAACGTTAAACGTTCACCCACCACGCTCGGTCAAAATAACTCATCACTCACCAAAGCTGAAGGCTGCGATGAGTGAAAAACATATAAGACAAACAAAAACATACACAATATTTTGGTTTAACACATTATTCATGTGATAGGGAATGAATCACGGTTTGGGAGTAGTGCACACGCTGAAGTTTATAACGTGAGTCATGTGGTAATCTTCAGTGTGTGCATATTTCCTGAATCATATGGCTCCTTCCCTATCACATGAATAATGTGTTAAACTGAAATATTGTATATGTTTTTGTTTGTCATATATTTTTTCACTCATCACAGCCTTCAGCTTTGGTGAGTGATGAGTTACTTATCCTCCTATCCTTTGCTATTTATATTGCCTAAAATCCATTACCATTTTACTTATTATCATTAAAGTTTAGTTCATGGATCTGTTTGGAGGAAGTTGCTGATTAGATGACTTTACAGATCCATTTTGGTCCTGTTCTGGAGTGATCTAGAAAAACAGCTTCTGCTAAAATCTTACCATACTTGCTTTACGAGATATTTAACCTTTCCTACCGGCTATTGGAAATAACGGGAAATTTATAATTTCAATTATATATTTGTATAAAGGTACTTGAAATTAAACACAAATATTTTTTTTTCAAAATTTTTTGGAACCCTAAGTGCTAATAACAAAGCCAGTACTTATAAGTACATCAGGGACTTTGTGTATCACAGGATGTACAGAA
>JARYHS010013630.1:8537049-8626867 GCA_031002005.1 Vandiemenella viatica
AAATTGCAACAAAACACTATTCATCATTTAAAACAGAGCATGGATAGTAAACACCTACACTCACATATAACATTTTTCCACAAATTATACAATTTAAAAGTAAAATAAAAAAAAGAAGGCAAATTGCATCATTTGTAACACTAGTACTAAAAAACTGAAACTAGATACTGGTGAATGTATTGTATGTCTCCACCCGCGTTAAAATTTCTTATTAGAAGTTATATTATTACTTTTTTTTAGTTGCGATGTATTTACTATTATGTATTAATACATATTAATAATTATAGATGATCAAGTGGTTTGAAATATAAATCTTCTTCTTCTTAACCTTATGCCACTTCAACGAGGCTGCACTGACTGTATCAGACTCTGGGAGCATCTGACCAATCGAAGAGAGAGTACTGCTCCCAGGTACTTGAATTCAGACAGAGTTCACCGATGTCGATATTAACAGACCCGTCACCTGGAACTCCACACTCCGTGTACCCGTTCTTCTATACATTAAGTCGCGTGCCATATTTATCGAGGAAAGCTTTTCATCGTTGATTTGTCGTTCCAATTCTTGTCGAGACTCACTGGCGACCATGATATAATCAGCATAGAGCAAAGTCCAGGAGTCTGGAGTGAGCAGTTTCTGCAGCAATGGTGTCGAGACACAGGGTAAAACGGGAGTGGGGACAAAGCTGTTCCTGATGAACACCAACTCTGATTGGAAAAAAGAGTCAGAATTTCCTACAAACACGTCGAACATACCTGGTGACATTACGAATGCAGCCGGATCCATTTAATGTATACCTCTGGTACCCCATGCTGTCTCAGTGAGTACTAGATTAGTTCTTGAGTACTCTATCACAGGCCTTTTCAGGATCTATAAAAGCTATGTATAGTGGCTTTTTTTTCTTTCAAGGCACTTTTCCATAAAAGACGTGTGCCACGAATAGTGTCAATTGTCCCTCTGCTTTTCATGAAACCACACTGATTTGGGGCAATCTTAACTATTCTTCGAAGGCGTGCATCCACAATGCACTCAAAAATCTTCATATTATAGCAAAGTAGGCGAATCAGTCGATAGTTGGAGCTGTCTAGAACATCACGCTTTCCTTTCCAAAGGGTTTTGTAACACTATGACCTTGTTAAAAAGATCTGCCAGAAAACTGAGCTGACTGTGATCCTATCATCTTCTATACCTCCAATGGAATATCATCGGGCCCAGTTGCCTTTTCAATTCTTCAACAGGCCACACGTAGGATCTGCAGGTGGCGTTGGTGGATGTGGAAATTCTTCGTTGCTGATATTTTCAAAGTGCCTTTTCCACCGACTGAGGATCTCAGTTGGTTTCTGTAACAATATTTGGTTTTCATCCTTAATGCTCATAACATGCCCAACATCTCGAGTGAAACGGTGACGACTCTTCACTAGCCGTAGATGTTTTTTGCTCCTCTGGGGTATTTTGCTCATTGTACGTGTTCCTACAATAGTCTCCTTTTTCATTTCTCACTTCCTCTTCAGCCACTGACTTCAGTCGTCAAAATTTCTTGGTGATCTTGCACCTGATCAATTCACCACCACACTTCTTTGTTGATGAAATGACATCAAGGTTTCGTTGTTGTGCCCATGATGTTTGGTGCCTGTAATTTAATTTAATTGCAATGGAGCACACACTCCGGTGGCAATTTCCCTAAATGCCCATCCTACCCTTTTCCTAAACCTACCTATACATTTGCCCCTACAAATATTAACTTCAAATTCTTTCAACATTTTGGTAAATAATTCATCACTTCCCTTGGTAACTTATTCCAATCCTGACACCCTTACCTAAAAAAGAGAATCTTCCCACACCCTTGTGCCTGAAATCGAGCGCCAGCTTGTGGTCACTGACATCTTTCCCTTCCACGCACTACATTACACCAATATCTTTCCAGCCTCATCACAGTATATGCCTTGTACAATCCCATGAACCTCTTCACCCTCCTCCTGTCTTGCAATGAATCCCATTCCAGTTTTTTTTTTTTTTTCATATCTGTTACTAATTCCATTCTGCATAATTCGAGAAACAAATCTAGCAGCCCTTTTTTGTACCCTCTCCAACTCCTGTATTTGATATTCAAAATGTGGGGTCCCATACACACTACCATATTCGAGCAATGGTCTGGCCAAGTTTTGTAACCCAATTCCTTTACTCTCTTGTACATCCCTTCATCAATCTCTCCAACAAGTGCAAGGACTTTGAAATCTTTTCCTACCACCTGTCCAATGTGTCCTGCCCAGTTAAGTTCTTATGAAATGTAATACCAAGATATTTACATTTCAAGTCCTCAGCAAGAAATTCTTTCCCCATCTTATAATCATAATTAATTTTTATTATTATTTGTGTATCTAATAAGCGGACTCTTCTTTGCATTTATATTCAATACATGTTTACCAACCAACTAAATGTCTTATCCAGATCCTCCTGCAACTGTTTACTGTTTTCTACTGTTTTGATCCTTTTATATGTCATCTGCAAACAATCAAATAGCAGACAGTAAACAATCAACACAATTATTTATTAGAATAATGGTCCCAATACACTATCATGCGGGACTCCCATTTCTACTTCCACTGTTTTCTACCTTTTAAACATTTTTACCCAAGAAATAACATTCTCATCCACTCCGATAGTTTTTAACTTATTTACTACCATTTTATGGCTCACTCTGTCAAAAGCCTTTAACAGATCTAGTGCTACACTATCAATTTTACTTCCTTTGTCCATTCATTTGAAATATATTGCATATATCCCAACAACTGAGATTTGCATGAATATTCTTGCCTAAACCATTGGATAATCTATTTTTGGAAAGCACGTATAAATAGTGACTTCCCGCAGGGAACGTAACCGTGATTAATTAATTGGTGAGCGATTTCTCTCCACTCCGCCGACCACAGCACCCGAAATTCGGCAGCAGCGATTCGGCCAGTAATAGCGCAAAAAACAGAGATCCACTCACCTTATGATTGTAGCGTCGATTTGCATGTTCATGCTATAACATGACACCAGCTATTTTAGCAAGATGCAACCAGGATGCACCGAAATCTGAGTTGTAAACACTCTTTACTCCGAAACTTGGCATAACTCGCCGACAGTCAAATAAATAGCTTAATTCGCTATGATGAGTACGCGACTTAATCGTCGCGGACGTGAGCGTAACAACAATAGTCACTCATAAAAAAAAAAGCACATATATAATTTCCTTGTGGAACAAGGCACGCAAATATTGCATAGGCCAGTGGATCTGAATTACGCCACTGACCTTTATTCCGCCGCGAACATAGATGCCCGCGGCCGACGGAAAGAAAAATAAGAAATCGCTCAACCATGCTCCCCCCCTTGAAAGTTCTTAGGACTTTCAAAAAATAAAAATAATTTTCCCTCACATTATGGGATATTCTAAGTTGTGACATAAAAATTAAAGTAACTTTACTGATTTAAAGCAATAATGAAGATAGGGGTTGAGAGTAGGATTGACGAAAGATTAAATTAAAAGGCTATTAATAAATTTGATACATTAAAAGAATGAAAAAAAAATATTATTGTGTTGGTATGGGATAAAGTTTAACCACTGGACGCTTGAAAGTGCCGAATCGTGTCTTCACCATCGCCACCCGAGTGACATTGTCTGAACCAGGATAAGTTTTAATAATCACCCCTAAGGGCCAGTTCAAAGGGGGAGAATCATCTGCCCCACGATTACAACTGTACCCACTTGAACAGGGTTATCCGGTGTCGACCATTTATGTCTAACTTGCAGGGTGTGCAAATATTCAAGTCGCCATTTTTTCCAGAATGACTGGACCATCTGATCTAACAACTTCTTACGTTGGTTTAGATTCGAACAAGACATGTCAGCGGCCGGTAAGTACTGTAGTGGAGTTGACATCAAAAAATGTGCAGGAGTAATAACTTCTGGGTATGGATCCGACGACACTACATTTAAAGGTCGCGAATTCATAACGCATTCAATCTGAACTAGAACCGTTTGCAGTTCTTCATAAGTGAGAAGTTGATTTCCAATCACTCTAAATAAATGGGTCTTCAAACTCTTTATATTAGACTCCCACAATGCTCCGAAATGCGGAGCACGCGGAGGATCATTTTCCACTCGATACGGCGACTACTTAATTCAGGTTTTAGAGCTTTGTTCAACTCTTCTAACTGAGCCTTGGCACCTACAAAATTAGTACCATTGTCTGAATATAGACAAGAAACAGGTCCTCGTCTTGCAATAAAGCGCTTGAATGCGGCTAAGTATGTATCAGACGTTAAGTCTGAGACCACTCTATGTGTATAGCCTTAGTGACTAGGCACACAAAAAGACAAATGTACGCCTTTTGAGAGTGTTGACCACGGCGTCGTGTAAGGGTTATAGGAATCGGACCTGCGTAATCTACTCCAGTATGAACGAAAGCCTTAGCTTCCTGTATGCGACAGGGAGGCAAATCTGCCATCTTAGGAGTAGGATGAGTAGGGTTAACTCTAAAACAAAAATTACATTTACGTACCATGGACCGAACAACAATCCTCGCAGCTAAAATCCAGTAGCGCTGCCGCAAAATCGATATTAACAGACCAGCCCCTGCATGACAATTCAAAACATGGTAATGTCTGATAATAAGATGCACAACATGGTCATGCTTGGGAAGTAGCGCTGGATGTTTAGCTTCGAAGGGTAAGTCCGACTTAGACAGTCGTCCACCAATTCGTAAAATACCTTCTTCATCAAGAAATACTGACAAATTCCGCAGCTTCTTCGAAGGCAAGTTATTTTTTAGAAGAGCAATATCTACTGCAAAGTGCACATCTTGTACCGCACGAATTATTGCCCTTTCAGCAAAGAACAAATTCTTTACCCCACCAGAAGGGGTAATCTTCTTTATAAATCTAAAAATGTAAATCACAACTCTCAATAATTTGTCCCAAGAAGACACGCGCTGAGATAAACCATACAGCACGGAAGGTTCAGGTTGAGTGGTAGTAATGGTGAAAACATTCGTCTTGTGTTCCGGTAATTCCTTACAATCACCCGGAGAAAACGTTTTAATGGGCCACTCAGAAGTGGGACGATGCATCCAAGCGGTCCATTCCACCACAAGCTATGAGAAACTAATTGTGACGGTAACATACCTCGAGAGAGGCAGTCACTTGGATTTTCGATTCCCGCAACATGAAAGAAGTTTGCGGAGCAAGGTTCTCTTGACATTGAGCGACCCTATTACTCACAAAAACAGACCAACGATGCGGGGAAGAATGAATCCAGGACAAAGCTACCGTAGAGTCTGAAAAGGCATAGGTGCCTACTATATGGACTCGATCTCGATAGGTTTCATTAACTAATTTAACTAATTTCGACATCAGAAGCGCGGCGCATAACTCGAGACGCGCAAGTGTCGTTATTTTGGTAGGTGAAACCTTGGACTTAGCACATAATAGTCGAACAGATATGCCAGACGCATCAGTAGTATGTAAATATATAACAGAACCATAACCGTTCATACTTGCGTCACAAAAGGCAACAATATTGGCCTTGCAGTCCTTTGATGCACCTACATGACGAGGGATTTCCATAGTGGAAAGAAGAGTAATTCTCTCGGGCGGGGTATCATCCCAATCAATTTTACTTAGCCACAGTTCTTTAATTAACAACTTGGCTAACAAAATAACCGGAGCAACCAGACCCAAAACATCAAACAAACGAGCCACTACAGATAATATGTTCCGCTTCGTGCACTTTTCGCAACTTGGGTCGTGGTGAAGTAGAAAACGTCGTCTGAAGGTTTCCATGATAGCCCCAGAACCTTAGCTGACGTCACTACGTTTCCTTCTGAAAAGTTTACTGGGCTTCGATGAGAATCAGGAAGACTATCGAGTAACCCAGAAGAATTGCTGGACCATTTTACTAAATCAAAAGTTCCAGACTTCAATAATGAGATTAGTTCTCGGGATAAACGAAAAGCTGTTTCCTCATCAGGAACAGAATGAACCAAATCGTCCATATACATTTTAGTCTCGACGACTTCAGAGGCTTCAGGAAACTGAGAACTCGCTTCAGCCGCCAGCTGTCGCAAAGTGCGCATAGCTAGAAAAGGACTCGATTTTAACCCAAAAGGAATACGGTTAAAATGAAATGTCCGAACTATTTCGCTATCATCAAAACGAAATAATATTCGCAAAAATCTGCGATGGTCATTAACAACACCAATCTGCAAATACATTTGCTTGATATCCGCTGTAATAGCAATCGGGAATAACCGAAAGTTTAATAAAAGCAAGAATAAATCGGCCTGTAAATTAGGACCGGTATGCAAAATGTCATTTAATGACAAACCAGTATGAGTTTTAGCACTTGCATCAAGTACAATGCGAGGCATGGGTTTATCAGGGCGGATGACTGCATGATGGGGAATATAATACCCGTCATCGCTAACCTCTGATTCACGAACTTCTGTTAAGTAACCATTTGTAATATATTCCTCAATAACTTTATTATAGCTCTCTCGGAGTGTGGGACATAGTTTAAATTTCCTTTCGAGCGCCATAAATCGGCGTAAAGCATTGAAACGAGAATTGCCAAGCTCATTAGGATCTGAAAGGAACGGTAAAGCCACAGTATATCTACCTTCACTGTTCCTACTCACAGATAAGTATATAAATTCTCACACTCTGTATTCTCAGGGCTTAGGAATTTTTTGTGAGATATCTCCTCTAATTCCCAAAATTTTTGCACCAATTCATTGAGTGCTAGAGCAGTAAAAGATGTGGGTGAGTATGAATACTAGAATATTCTCCCATCAACACATAACCGAAGGCGGTCAGTAAAGCAGGTGGTGCCATAGTACCTGATTCAACTCTATCTCCGAAATAAATATACGGAAAAAGCTGAGCACCCAACACAAGATCAATTTTACCCGGAATATTCCATGTTAAATCAGCTAAAGGTAGGTTGTCCAAATATGACATGTCACACTTTTCTATAAAATGAGAAGGTAATTGGTCTGTAATAGAATCAACAACTAGAGCTTGAATGTTATATTTGTTACTTTTAAATACACGGGATTGTACTTCGATATTCACATAACCATAAATCGGTCGCGAACTCGAACCTATACCCTTCACATAGGAATTATTTAATGGAATTATCTGTAGGTTCAATGACTTACAACAATCGATGGTAATTAAATGATTTTGTGATCCATTATCAATTAGACACCTAATTACTTGATAATTATTATCAGTGGACTTGGCATACACTTGAGCTGTGGAAAGTAATATATGAAAATTAGTCTTTACACTAACGCTCAAGGAAAGCGGAGATTCATTATGTGAAGCCTTATTTATATGAGCCGATGATGCGACCACTGGACCAGAACAGTTGGTGTCGACATCAATAGGCAAGTTTTGGCGCGGTCTGTTCTCTACACTGTTGTCGGAAATGGCTTGCAACGCGCAATTCTCACTCGTATTGAGACGAGTGGAATGAGTCTGCGTATTTTTCCTATCAAAATGTAAGAGAGTATGGTGTCGTTTCTTGCATAACTTACAAACAGACGACGATTTGCAGTTGGAAACAGTGTGAGAAATTCCCAGGCAGTTCACACAGCCTCTTTTTGATTTTACAAATTCATATCTATTCTGTGGCGAACCCAAAGATTTGAAGTGGGAGCAATTATAGAGTAATGTATGATCTATTTGCTTGCAATAAACACAGGATCCAGAGATAAGCTTAGTTGCCATATTGTCTCTGACTATTGCGTTATCTTCTTTAGAAAACAAATGCTTTGGAAGTACGCCCGCGCGTCACATTTCTGGTCAGTCGCCTTGTTCATGTTATCTGAAGCGCGAGAATATAATCCCGAACTTGCACTGTTCATATTGCTTGAATGTTTAGAAATTTTAACCTGATATTTCACGAATGAAGTTAATTCGTTGTAAGTGGGCATTTCTTTATCGCGTACTGACATTTCAAAGGCTTGTACAATTTGAGCATCGATCTTACGCAATGCACATTAAAATAAAATAAAATCTGTAATATCATGGATGCCTAATTGTTTCAAAGCTGCAACTGCTGCTGAATATTTCTCTATAAATGTATCCAAGCTGTTTGGATTATTGTTGCTAGGCTTTATATCCAAAATGATATTTAAATAGTGAGTACCTAACAATCGCTTATCTTGGTACCTTTTAACCAGATTTTCCCACATTATTTGGTATGTTTCTGCTGTAGGTACAATACCCGCCATTATCTTCAATGCATTATCTGTTAGCTTGTTTACAAGATATTGCACACGCTGTGAGTTAGTTAACTGGTCGTTATCATGAATATTAGCTTTGAAAGATTCATAAAATACTGGCCATTTCTCCATACTACCATCAAAGCTAGGAATATCTATAGAAGGTAATTTAATGTGTTCACGGTCACTCGCACGCGATGACAATGTAACGGTAGAGGCACCAATTTTGTTGCGAGTTCGTTTAATACGCGTGTACAAATCCTCAAATGCAGCTAATGGGGTATAATCAGGTGTATATTCAGGATCTTTAGTCAAATGTAAATCATTAATCTGATCTATCATAGATTCAAACTTGATCTGAAGGTCATCAATTGTATCAGAATCAGTCATAAAACTTTCATTGGTCCGGGAATCAAACGAAGAGATGTTCATAGAAATCTTATACAATTTATTAACTCTCTCAAAAATCATATCCGACTTTGAAGTTAATAACGCTAGCTTCCGTTTGAATTCTACAGAATCAACATTTGTCCCGAAAGCCATATTGTAAAATATGATTGAAGTATAGCGTAACTGGCTTATACAAACATTATATTAATCAAACTGATTGTGTCATATCCGACACCAGGAGGACCAAAAAATAGGTGATGGATAATCTATTTTGGGAAAGCCACGTATAAATAGTGACTTCCCGCAGGGAATGTAACCGTGGTTAATTAATTGGTGAGCGATTTCTCTCCACTCCCGCCGACCACAGGCACCCGAAATTCGGCAGCAGCGATTCGGTCAGTAATAGCGCAAAAAAAACAGAGATCCACTCACCTTGTGATTGTAGCGTCGATTTGCATGTTCATGCTATAACGTGACACCAGCTATTATTTCCAGCAAGATGCAACCAGGATGCACCGAAATCTGTGCTGTAAAACACTCTTTCCTCCGAAACTTGGCATAACTCGCCGACAGTCAAATAGGTAGCTTAATTCGCTACGATGATTTGTACGCAAACTTAACCGTCGCGGACGTGAGCGTAACAACAATAGTCACTCATAAAAAAAAGAAAAGACACACATATATAATTTCCTTGTGGAACAAGGCACGCAAATATTGCATAGGCCAGTGGATGTCTGAATTACGCCAGCTGACCTTTATTCCACCGCGAACATAGATGCCCGCGGCCGACGGAAAGAAAAATAAGAAATCGCTCAACCAACCATGTTGCCTACTTGAAAACCACTAACGTTACTCACATATATTTCTGATGTGATTGCATAACAATCTTTCCATTAATTTACCTACCACTGATGTCAAACTGATTGGCCTATAATTTTCGACTCCTTTATGTACCGGTACTACTATTGCACTTTTCCAGTCCTGTAGTAAGCAGGAAGTATCCAGACTCAATTTAAATAATATTTCAAGACAAGGTACGATGTCACATCCGGCTATCTTTAATTGTCTACACCAGCCCCTTTGCGTTTTTTTCAGCTTTCTTATTTCCTTCATGATTTTCTCAGGATATATTTCAAATCTTTTGGTATTTTCATTTCTAATTGTGTTTTTAAGCATGGTGTCAATGTTCTGGAATTTTTAGGAAGACAATAGATGTTTTCAGCTTGATGTGATGCTGCTTTAATTTCACCATTTAATTTGCTCAGACATTAAGTTTCTCTTGTAGAGTTTGAAGGAAATCTTGAAACTGGGGAGAAGCGGATAATGTTGGTGCCCGATGGTATAACTTTTGCATCAGTTACAAATTTAAGGTCACCCCTTCGAATTAACCAATAATTAAGCAATCTGTGTATTCCTTCCACAGATGCTAAAGGTAATGAGGTGTGATGGAATGTTATATATTTAAACAAGCAATTCTTATAACGATTTGGATGAAATTTCATATTTAGATAAAGTTTTGTTTTTTAACATTATCTAAATAGTGTTTTACCTGCAAAAATGTGATTTTACAAAAAATTAGAAATTCTTGTATTTGGTATCCCAGAAACCCATAGACATTTCAGGTACCAGTAAGCTGGGCTGAGGTTAGTTCTCTTTGATTACAGCAAGCATTTCTTATAACTTTAAACAAATAATTTTTGTACACTAGCTGACCCATGCCTGTAGTATTGTGGTCAGTTACCGGATGGTAATATAATAATGTGGAAATAAGTAGATGCAAGTGTTTATTAATGGAAGGTATTTTATTTTGAAGAGTAGTAATAAATATAACTTTTACTGTAAACACTCGTTATCATTAAATATTACATGTTAAACTGTAAAACATTTAAAAAGTAGATGTTAAAAAAATATTGGCTTTGTCAATCTTTACAAAAATTCGTTGAAAACAATATTAATAGTTATAAAGTGATCATCGTTGACTTTGTGACCATATGTGTCTTTAACACAAAAATAAATATTAATGAATCTACAAACTCGTGAAAAAGCTGCATACAGGTGTTCTGATAAATACAATCCTGCATTTTGAAGCATCTGACCTTGTGCTTTATTAACGTTCATAACGAAGATTGTTCTTTTGTGAATTGTTTTCTTATCATTTGGAAAGGCACGTTTGATCAGAAGACGTGAGGTTACTGCGAGGTATGAGCATAGTTTTTATCGGAGTGAATGAATTTAGCACTGATGATGTTCTCGTCTAAGTGAATTACCACAAATCTTGCACCATTAATTAACCCCTGATTAGCATTAAGATTTTTATTTAACATAATAATAGCATTTTTCTTTAAAAGCAATTTATGAGGTGGCAAACCAGACGATCTTGGAAATGACTCTAGCAATTTGGATAAAATTTCATAAGTGGATAACGATTTGCTTTTCGAGTTTGTAACACGATTTTACAACAACAAAAACAGCAGTTCTCGTATTTGGTTTCTCGGAAACGGCTCTGATCTTGTCTCGTAGAAGTTTCAGGCACCAGTAAGCCTACTGATCCTAGTGATGTTAGTTAAGCTTCTCTTTGGTTAGAACAGGAACTGTGAACCTTAAAATGCCTAGGAAGCCTTCAAGCCTTTTGTTTTAACCAAACTTTATTGAAAATCTTGTATATTGAACTTAAATTGAAAGATGCCGAGTGAAGATCGGTCACCCGTGTTCTAAACGGTTGGATTACGATTCTTATTTACGTAGTCATTAGGTAACGTTCGTTGTGCACTCACGTTCCGAGCCTAATGGCCCGTTTTTCTATTTGTGAGCAAGGCAGATGCCGAAATATTGTGTAGTTGTTTGTCAGCATTAGTGTTCTCTCATCGCATCCGTCCACTTTGGTATGTGGTGGGTTAATTTCCCTTTCTTTTCTTATTTATTTACATAAAATGTATTGTGCTTGTGTTGTTTGAGAATGGGGGTGGGGGTTGGAGGGAATAATTTAAATTTAGGGCAGTTATGTCCCCTGTGAACAATCAACATTCTTAGCTAGTTGCTATTACTTTATAAGTGTTTTTATTTGTAATTTCTGTTTCTCCTCTTCCCATTGTTATTTAATCTGTCAAGTAAAGATCAACTTGAGTCCATCTTGCTTATCTCAGCTCATACGCATCAGCTCCCTAAACATGGAGCAGTGGTATTATCTATACAATCTGCACTGCACTGTACAAATCATACTGGATAAGAAAATGTTTAATTATTAGCGATACAATCTGCCTTGCACAAATCATATCACATATGAAAATGTTCACATACTATCCATACAATCTGCACTACAAAAGCATACTGCATGTGAAAATGGTTACCAATTTTTTTTTTTTTTAAATTGCTTAACGTCTCTTAACAGCAAGGTGTTTAGAGACGGGAAAGGACGGGGGCAAGGAACGGGAAGGAATTTGGCCATGGCCTTTTGAAGGAAGCATCCCAGCATTCACCTGGAGTGATTTGGGGAAACCATGGAAAACCCAAGTCTGGATGCCCAGACGAGGATTCGAACCGCAGTCTGTTTACTTATTATCCATACAATGTACCCTGCACAAATCACATTGGAGATGAAAATGTTTACTTTATTTTTCCAGCTTACTTCATTGCCTTATATTTTAGAGAACCTTTAAATATATTTTTCAATGTATAAGGAAACATACATTCAGTATAAATGTATTGTTTAAGTATTTGCCCGGCCATATGGCCTTCGTTGGGGACAGACTGCTAGCAAGAAGAGGTAACCATGCAGAGAAATCAGGAACTCCAGGTGGTCTGCATTCAAGGCACGTGGAAAACAATAAATTGAGACATAGTGTGAGAAAATGCAAAAAAGCAAGGTTGAACATCTATAACCTGCAATTCACAAATACTGTGGGTGGCAGAGGGTGCTAAGCACAAATCCTAATTCTGTGCATTCCAATCCTGAACAGAATGAGGAAAGAAAGAATACATAAAAGCATCAGTGTGGCATCACATTTCTCTAATCTTACACCTCCTGTCATTGCGACCTAAATAGGTAGCCGAAAGATGTATTTCATTGCACACGTAAATTAATTGGTTTTTTTTTTTTTAACTGCTTAACGTCTCTTAACAGCGAGGTCTTTAGAGACGGGCGTAAATAAAGATTTTTGTATATCTTCCAATAAATTCAAATGAAAACGACGTCATCTGTCTGCCAAACATTCCCAGCCCAATCTGTGTAACACAATTGACCACCAATGAGCAATGAATTGTTAATTCAAAGTCTCCTACAATGCTGCTGATGAAAAGTTTACAACTGAAAATTTCTAAATTGTTCCATAGTCATATTTTTTGTGTTTCTACAATCTCATAAATTCGTGTATCTTTCTGTCTTTTCTTGTGCTTGTCCAGCCCTCTTGCGCTCATCAGTGGTAAGCGATGGGTTATTTTTCCTATCCTGTCTTAGTCTTATTTTCTTTATTTATATTGACAACAGATTTTTTTAAACTGCTTAACGTCTCTTAACAGCAAGGTCTTTAGAGTAGGGAAAGGATGGGAGGCAAAGAATGGGAAGGAATTCGGCCATGGCCTTTTGAAGGAAGCATCCCAGCATTTGCCTGGAGTGATTTTGGAAACCACGGAAAACCCAAATCTGGATGCCCGGACGGGGGATTCGAACCGGCGCCCTCCCGAAACAACAGAAGTACAGGGATACAGAGATGCTACAGAGGTGAAGGTGATAGCGTATGCCGATGACATAATAATATAGGAGGAGACGGAACAGGATCTGTACAGAGAATTATGGAAATGTGGACTGCAATGGGTAAACACGGTCTGGAGATTAGTGTCGAAAAGACCAAAATAATGAAGATAACAAGAAACACTGGCCCTTCGAAGGACGTGTTGCTCGATGGCAAGAGATTACAATGGGTAGAATCGTTTTTAGTATCTGGGAAGCAAGGTAACTATCAATGGAAAGATGGAGGAAGAAATAGGTCAGAGAGTAAGGAAGAGTGGACAATTGTATCATCACATAAAGGATGTAATCTAGGGGTGTAACATAGGGAAGGAAGCTAAAATTCTGCTCTATAAAGTATATTACCAGTCCATACTGACCTATGGCTCCGAAAACTGGACTTGGACGAAAAGAGATATTAGCAGATTGCACACGGCAGAGTTGAGGTTTTTGAGACGGATGGAGAATGTCACGAGGAAAGATAAAATAAGAAATGAAAACATCGGGGAGAGACTACAAGTAGAAGCATTAGAAGAAACATGTTAACAAGGAATAGACTGCAGTGGCTGGGGCATGTTATGAGGATGGAGGAGGGGAGGATGCCGAAAGTAGCACTGCTGAACAGCGGGGAGGGAAGGAGACCAGTTGGAAGATCTCGGGCAAGATGGATCGACCAAGTGAAGAAACATGCAGAGGCTATGGGAGTCGTTTGGAGAAAGTGATGGAGGAAAAATCTTGTAATAACTGCCAGACTCGGAAGAGGATGTGCAGGACGACCTGCAAGAGTGGAAATGTCTAATGATGATGATATTGACAACTATTATGTTTTATTTCCCAACAAATCCATCAATAATTAGTTCAAAACTTATTATTCATTTGTAACCTTACTTACATTTAAACAAATTACATTCAGAGTCCAATAAATCGTTTGAAAGTATATTTGATTATAGCTGGTTGCTACTAGTGATTTGCTCAAGACCCTGTAATCATTGTTCACACCACATTGTTAGACCCGTGAAATATCTCTAGTTCCCATTTAATACGGGCACCAAAGCAATAGAAGTAGCTACCATTTCATGATAATATACTTTGATCATATAATTATTTCTTACCGACACGGAAATACTTGGTTTTTATTGTATTTTCTGTGGATAAATACAAAATAGATGAAAATGCATGTAAAACATACATACGAAAACTTAGTATACCTCAATTCAGCATCACTTTTCGAAACCCCGAACTTCTTAATAAGGCTGTAGTTCTGGATTATGCTTAGAGCCTCGAGTAGTTTTAACTGCCAGTGAGGATTATTTTTATCCTCTGCCGCAGCCCAGTCTGACACGAGCCCAATGCTGTATGGTGATAATCGGGCTGCCTGTAAAAACAAGTTTAGAGACATTATGGCAGTAAAAATTAAATGAACTCTTTGTGTGATAAGGAATGATGACAGGTTGTAATTTATTAATCAGTGACTGCTGTGACTTGGACACTTCCACAAGGTTTCAGGTTTAGTCTCAATATATTACAAGTACGATGTGCCAACAAACAAATGGTATACATTTTTGTGGTGATATATATCAAATCAATCCTTATTACCATATCATCACGGTGCAATTGCATATCAGAAACAACCCTTAAAATAATTGGCTGGTATTGGTCTGACGATTACAGCTGAATTCTACAAGATAAAAAGTAACATACATGATTGAAAGATTATACTGTACAATCATTATCCAACATAGCAAGAATTCGCAGTTACATACATGTGATCTTTCATAACAATGTGAGGTTGAGTGATGTTTAATGGTATTAGGTTTGCCACTGTTGCAAAAACATGATGTTTCAGTGGCGTACTTTTCTATCTTCAAGTCACGCGGGCTGCTTTGACAAAACTTGAAGAGAGCAAAACATGCTATCAAAATGTCTCCTTTTATAACAGTTTCTTTTTCCTGCAGTCAGTTTCTCAACTGAGTCATTATAATCC
The DNA here is from genome assembly GCA_031002005.1 of Vandiemenella viatica. Classification (NCBI taxonomy): domain Eukaryota; kingdom Metazoa; phylum Arthropoda; class Insecta; order Orthoptera; family Morabidae; genus Vandiemenella; species Vandiemenella viatica. The sequence goes on from JARYHS010013630.1 coordinate 8,552,415, forward strand.
TCTTGCTATATTGAGCTAGCTTCGACATAACCATTACAATCAACATGATTTCTTGTCTGAGTAAAATAGCAGCACCCACGCAGCAGCAGGAAGTCGAGATTGTGGTTCAAAGCTACCGCGTGCTGGGTTGGGGAGGATTATTCTTTATGGCTTTACACTTTGTTGATGTTGAGGTCATTAGAGGTGGAAAAGGACCGGGAAGGAATTTGGCCATGCCCTTTTTAAGGAACCGTCCCAGCATTCACCTGGAGTGATGGAAAACCCAAATCTGGATGTCTGGCCGGGGATTTGAACCCAGATCCTCGTGAATGCGAGGCCAGAGCGTTAAGCGCTCACTCACCACGCTTGGTGGGTTGGGGATGATGGTGAATCAGTCCACTGTGGGATGATGACAGATATACTTGATAGAGTGTAGCCACAATGGTTAAGTTTTGCTGAGCGGGAAAAATTTATGGATTATTGAAGTCCGGTATGCCAACCTGTTTTCAGAATGATAAGAAGACTGAAGTGAAAGGATAACAGTATTATCAACAGTATCCAGTGAGTGAAAGATAGGTAATTACTACAAGAGAGCAGGAAATGTTAACAAGTTGTCAGCCGGTACTTTGAAACTTTGTGTAGTTTTATTATGCTTGTATTTCAGACCATGCTTTTAAGGATCTATGTTATAATCTTTAAAGACTGTTCTACAAAACTAGAACCCCTCTTCCACGTGGTGGGAGATGGGCAACGGCATAAAGTAGGGGATTGCCTGTGGGGGTGAGGTACAGTGGGGACCTAGTGTGCCCTGGGACTGATACGGTAGCTGTAAAGGCCCTGCAAGAACCCTGAAAAATGGCGGCCGACGGGGCTCTGGTGAAGCAACGACAGGCCTAGCTAGCCAGTAGTGGATAGAGCTTGCTTGCAAAACAAAAACATGCCTCAGAAAGGGGGAGCAAAGAACAGTTGACATGGCTACGGAAACAGTTTAAGATTTGGATCTTTGAATATACGGACATTCACTGGGAAAGTGGAGGAAATTGTGGACATGATGGAGAGAAGGAAGTTCAATATCTTGGGGTTGGGTGAGACAAAGTGGAAAGGAAAGGGGAGGAGAGAACTTAGAAATGGTTTCCAACTGTATTGGAATGGAAATGAGGAAGGGAGAATAAATGGAGTAGGGGTAGTTGTGAGGGAGCGGCTGAAAGAGGAAGTGGAAGAAATTAATGACAGAATGATGTAGGTTAAGATAGCAGTAAAAGGGAGAAACATGGATGTACTTCAAGTATATGCCCCACAAGTAGTCTGTCCAATTCAAGAGAAGGAGGAGTTTGAGCAGAAGTTGCAGAGACAGTTAAATGGGCAACATATTTTAAGTATGGGAGACCTAAATGTCCATGTAGGCACAGAAAGACAGGGGTATGACGAAGTAATAGCGACAGAAGGATGGGGTGGCAGAAATGAAGAAGGGACCTGCTGGACCTCTGCAAAAGAAATGGATTGAAAATAGGAAATTCCTGGTGCAAAAACCAAGAGAGCCACAAGGTAACCTGGTGCAGTAGCGACTGGCAGAGGAAGTCAGTTGTGGACTACTTTATATTTAATGGTGAATTGAAGAAGAGTGTGGCAGATGTGAAGGTAATACTGTTGGAGTAATGGAGCTAAGGATTGTGACAGAGAGGAGAAAACCGGGAAGACAGGACAGGAGAATAAAGTATGGAAGTTGAAAGAGAAGAGTAATGAAGAGGAATACCAGAGAATAATGAGGAGTAAGATACCAATAGCAGAAATGGGGACAGTGGAAGAGGAGTGGGAATATTTTAAAACAACATTAGTGCAAGCAGCAGAAACAGTGTGTGGAAGGACTGGTAACACAAAAGGTGGAAAGAAACAGCATAGTGGAATGATAAAGTAAAACAAGCAGTGGAACTCAAGAATACTTTAGGGAATGGTTCAAGCAGAGGGCACAGGAGACAAGTGATGATTAAGTGAAGAGAAAGAAGGAGGCCAGAAAAGTAGTAGTGGAGGAAAGGAGAAAGTGGCTGGAGAAATGGACCAATATGACAGAAGAAGATAGCAAAGGAAATACGAAAGTATCATATGGAACGGTAAAAAGGAAGAGGAAGGAGCGGATAGAAAATGTTGGATAAGGATGGAAAGGAAATAAATGGATCAGAAAGACTAAAAAGGATGTGGATGGAGTGTTTTGAAGCCTTACTGAACCAAGATTGGTCACAGGATGATACAATTGTTCAGGAGAAGTAGGAAAATAACAGCCATGTAGGAGAGAAAGAGAAGGATCTAACTTGGGAAGAAGTGGAAACAGCTCTGGATAAGATGAAAGGGCAGAAAGGCACCAGGCATTGATGAAGTGTGTGTGGAAATGATAAGGGCATCAGGAGTAGTAGGAAAGCAGTGGCTATACTGTGTGATGAGAAAGGTATGGAATCAGGGCACAACTCCTGAAGACTGGAAAAAAGGTATAATTCTACCCATATTCAAAAATGGGAGCAGGAAGGAGTTTAAAAACTATAGAGGTATTACACTGATGTGCCACTGTGCCAAAGTATATGCGAAGATCATTGAAAAAAGGATACGTGACAGGGTGGAAAAAGGGCTAAGGGAAGAGCAGTATGGCTTCAGATCAGGGAGATCGACGGTAGACCTGATCCCACCACCTCTCTGTCACCACCTCATTCTAGCCCTCTCCTCTCTTCCGTACACACTCCTCCACGACTTAATGTAGAGGATGAAGGGCATTACAGATGTTACTGGTTACTTACAAGAAGTTTAAGATACTGTTCGTAGGTCAGATTGTATTACAAATATAGCTTGACAATAGTTTAATTTGTTTGAAAATTTGATCAGGAAGTTCTATTAGGATTGTTGTTTCAAGTCATGATTAATTTGTATTTTGATGACAGCGTATCTTAAATCTTATTCCTCTACCAAGCACTATACGGAGGGAAAAAAAATTCATATCATATATTAAGGAAGGCTAGTGAAGTTCAACGCAACACTTTGCAATATCTGACACAGCTTACTAAAAACTTAACTAAGGTTTGGTGGGCATTATTTGGATAAATCCATCCCATCACTGTAATAAAAGTTCTCCCCCATAGGAGACAGCCACAATTGGAGTAGCACTGCCTGCTAATCGTCTTTTCTAGGCAAATGAAATGGGAAAGAAATATAAATAAAGCCAACACTCACCAAGGTTTTGAAGAGAGGAGGGCTGCAACAACGGAAAACACTGCACGTCGGGCGGGCACGCTTATCAGCTACGTCAGATGTTCCTACTTTCACGAATAAGGGCATTGCCTGAAATATTGTTTTTTTTTTGTGTTCGTGTGGTGTTTTTTAGTTATTTTCGGTTGCTGCAGCTCTTCAAAACTTAGGTGGGTGTCAGGTTTATTTATCTTTCCTTTCCATATTAATATTGCCTCAAGCCATTTTTCCTATCCCATCTTACCAAGATTTATACCATCATAAATTTTCAAAAGACACCAGAAAAGCATTTCTGCACATTCTCACAACACTTACGTTGCGCACATAGAAATTCCCAGCAGCGAGGTAAAAACACATCCAAATATTGGGAAATGTAAAAAAATATGAAGAGACATGACAAAGATTTCAACATTTTCTGTCTAATGCTGTGCAACATTTAACAACTAAACTGTGTAGGCTTAAGATCTATATTAAGATCAAATAATAATTGCACAAATGGATCTCTATATAATACATGAAAATACAAGTTCTTAAGACTCTGGTTGGCAAATTAAACTACAGATAGATCTTCTTTTTTTTGGGGGGGGGGAGGTTAGGGCACGTCAATGATGTGGTAATTAGCATCCATACAGATAGAGAAAGGAGAAATCAATAACCAAAAATGACTGCACAAGGCAAAGAGTGACACAGACGAAGATATTACTACGAACCAGTACACAAAAGGTTATTTTGCTGACAAAGAGTTTAGTTATGCTGTGTGCCTCTTTGTTCCTGTGTTTCTGCAGTGTTCTGAATTCATCTGTAACTTTTCTGTATCAGCAATTCTTTCTTACCCTGAGTCTTTGCAGAGCAAGTTCTTCACTTTCATAGAGCAAGAAGACAAGTGCTACCCTCTCATAGAAGGATAAATTTTGTTCCATAGACTCAACAACCTCTGGTGTCATATCTCTGGCAGCAACCAAGAAGTCAGCACTGTATCCTGAATCAGAAGGGTGAAATGTCTTCAGCTGCTTTTCTCGGTCATCGGACAGCCGTGGTTTTTCAACCTAAATCAAATTGTACACAGATAATTTTATAATCAGAGAAGATTTGATAACAGTGATAATAAGCTGGTAAGTGATGGATGTTACTTTCCCTACCATTTCTTAAACTCAATGAAGCTGTAACTTACATCTGTAACTGCCATAGATCAAAACAAAACTAGAACACTAGCTTTGTAATAACCACAAATGCAAAACAGGTCCAGACTATATTCCAACAATTAAAATGATAATTTAAATAAAAACAGTAATTCCTAAATATAACTCAAAACACTGCTATATGAAAACCAAAATATGGTAGCAAATGTAGCAAGCAAATAATTTCATCCATGATCTTATTTTTAAGCTTACTTATAAAATACTAGCGGCCCGGTACGTGCTTCGCTACGTATAAAGTGAAATAATAAAAAAATTTAATTGGAACATCAAATTCATTTATTCAAACAAAAAATATTTTATTAATTGCTAGCTATTTAAAAACAATCCAAAACATTTGGATAAACAATATTTTTTGTTTTTCCATTTTGAGCATGAATAAACAAACGGCTGGGGGTACCGACTCTGGAACAGGCAATATAAAGTTGGCCATGTGAAAAACATGATTCCTCCAAATTCACACCACAAACGTGAAGTGTTTGCCCTTGGGCCTTGTTGATGGATATCGCAAATGATAAACGCACAGGATATTGTAATCGTTTGAACTCAAATGGCATATCAGTTGGAATCATAGGGATACGCGGTATCAAACAAACTTCTCCTTTTGATTTACCAGTTAAGATCAAATTTGGCAATAACTTTTTCAATGCCAATCTGGTGCCATTACACAGTTTTGGTGGATTAATATTTCGCAATAATATAATCAAAGAACCAACTTTCAGATTCAAGCAATGCGGTGGCATACCAGCCGGTTCCAATGAATTTAAAAATTCAATTGGATAATTCATTGCCTCATCTTGATTCATAACACTGTCAATTGATTTATATGTCGTGACTACACCTGGCAGTTTCGCTTGAATTTGAAAATTAATGGCATTGATATGAATGTTCTTCGGTGCTAAAATGGCTCGTTCTCTCAACCAATCATGATTTCTGTAATTCTGAAGAATATTCAGAACAACACATTCAATCAATTCATCTATAGATTGCGCAATTGTACAAAAATTGTTCGGTACAGCGATAAATCCGTTGGTACTGTCGATTTGTATTTTGCCATCACCAATTTCTAACAATTGTTTTGAAAACTCATGGGCAGCTGGATCATTTTGTAGGTGAATACGCATATTAATGTTCAGTGTCAATTTTTGTACATATCTCCAAAGAACTGATGACTTAAAACATGCATTTATTTTATCAGCAGGAGTTGATCGAGGAATGACAGGCAATGTTTGACGAAAATCCCCTAACAGTAATATCAGAGCACCACCAAAAAGTTGTTGATTGCCACGTAAATCTTGCATTGTTCGATTAAACGCTTCTAGTGATTTTTTATTCGCCATTGGACACTCATCCCATAAAATAATTGATGTTAATCGCAGAAGTTTTGCCATAGCAGAATTTCTAGAAATATTGCAAGTTGGGGTTTCAATCACCTGTACATTCAATGGCAATTTTAATGCAGAGTGTGCGGTCCGACCACCTTCTAATAATGTAGCAGCAATTCCCGAAGATGCAAGTGCCAATGCAATTTTCTTTTCCGATCGAATAGTCGCTAAAATCAATGATATAACGAACGTTTTGCCTGTACCACCAGGTGCATCCAAGAAATATAATCCACCTGTATTATTGGAAACGGCTTGCATGATTGTGTCATATACATATTTTTGCTGAATATTCAATTTGGTTATATTCGATTGTACAAATAAACTCAAATCATTAAAATTGAATTCCTGCTCACGTTGCAATTCACGATCAAACAAATCATGCATCTCACGATTTGATGCGGTCAATTGTACTAATGCTTTATTTGCAATCGTTAGACACATATCTTCAATTATTATCAAAGCTTCGTTGTACATTTCCAAGGTAATCAACAAATCAGGATTTCTTGCATGATGACGCATACGAATTAAAATATCTTCTGCCATATAATGTTTATATTTGTTCCATAATTCAAGTGGATTTGATGGCATACATGTTGATAATATAATGGCAAATAGCATTCGTATTTGTTGTGGATGAGCTGAAGTAGATGCATCATGAAGTGTTGAGTCCCAATGTGCATCATCCTCCAACAAATGCAAGAGTTGACATGCTTCACGATATGTTTGACACAAATGACCGTTGACTGTTCTCAATTCTTGAAATGATTTTGAGCCATTGACGTTAACTAATAACAATCGTAAATAAAAACACTCAGCATTGTTTGGATGTACTGTACTGTAATATTCTCCAAATTGCATTTGTTTGGAAAATGCCTGGGTGCCCATCGACTGCTGTTCTTTGTTTACGTCTTTGAAATTTTTTCGAAGACACATTCCATGTGTAATACTGAGGCACTTCAGAATATAACAAATTTATCGCAAATGTATCAGTTTTGCATAATTTGAAAAAAAGCGGTCAACGTAGTCGCTGGTGGTTGTGCTGCTCTTTCCAATACATTTGCTTCATTAAAATAAACACGTTAGCCATTCTCAAGATGCACAGCCAAGTGAACAACCACAGGATGTCTTTCGTGCATTGGAAACGACATAATCCTCCAGACAGCTTCATTACTACTAATATAGCGCCCCATTTGATACTGAGTAATTTCATCATTTCTATTATCACCAGCAACACCGAAAACAGCCATATCGCTCCCTTTATTTACATACTTACAAATATATTTAATGGATTCGACTGAATTACAATACTCCACATTTATATGAGCATTGAATATTTTCGATAATAATGGACAATACGGAACCACCCAACGATTATCAACTTCAACGTCCTGGTTACGCATTCTAATGGTTGCAGTTTTGCCATTATCATTAGTTGATCTACGTCGATACAACGGATATCCGTCATTGCCCGTTATTGTGTCTGAAGTCAATTGCCTTGGGTATCGTTTCGAACACTTTCCATCAATCATACATGGCGAATTCATATTTAGTTCACCGCACGGACCATGTATCATATTTTTAACGACAACGTGAAATAACTCAGGATCAACAGTTTCATCAGGAATTTAAGCTGATATAACGTTATCGATTTGATCCGGAGTTATTTTATGTACCAGCCAAATTAATATATGTGCGTGAGGCAATCCCCTTTTTTGCCATTTGATGGAATACATATGACAACGCACCTCTCCAAATACACATAATTTCACAATTAAATCCATAAGTGCTTTCAATTTTTGCCGAGAAACACGTGCTGTAATGTCATGACGATCAGTTGTCGACTGTCCTTCAAATAAATTGTTTTTGATGTCATCCCACTGCGGATTACACGTAAATGTAATGAACAGATCCGGTCGACCATATTTTCGTACATAACACATTGCGTCTTGTGCATATTCGTTCATATGCCGTGGGCTACCAATATACGAAGATGGCAATATAGTTAAACGTCCGATGTCATTAACATTAGCATCATTCGCTATCGCATCTTCAAAATGAATATATTCTTCGGATCTTAATTTTGATTGGTTGAAACGAATAAAATTAAGACGTTCAGTTTCTATTTTGGCATACATATCAACGATGTACTGATGATATAGTTTACCACATCTCAAGATATAATTTTGTTCTTGTGGACGAACCATCAATCCATACGAATAAAAATTCATGGGACTAACTTTTTTAGTACATGTAGACCTGAAAATAAGTGCAAAATGTGACTTTAGAAAATTATACAAATGAAATGTCAACACACTGAAAATAGGTCAATTATATGCCTGTTCGTGGATCAATCATTGGTATATTGATATGGTAACCATCGTCACCTTTCCAATGCAATATTGGTATTGTAATGCATCGTAACTACGATGAAGTTCCGAAACACGTTGAAATTGCTCATTTCTGCGATGAAGTACAATATCACGGAATTGAAACTGATCACCAAGAATTACAATTGCAACCTCATCAATTGTGCATTGAATCGCCTTGCATGCTCTCCAAAAGGTGTTCTATCAGCCCTTATTATGATTTTGTGATTATCAGATGGCATACGATCGAGAGCAATTTTAAACAATTGAACTAATGCGTTATGCTGATGGAAAAGCCTTTGTAGCTCACGAATAATTTTTCGTCTTGTATTCGAAACAATTGCACAACGTTGATCCAATTCACGATTTTCATCACCAATAAAATAAATTTGCAAAAATTGATGATCAGCGTCGGGGTTTGGCAATAACGAACCAGCTTGATGATAAATCTGGCCCTGAATCTGTAACATGTATGCAATTTTAGGTAGATGTTGGATCAGAATTTTTAAAACTATCGAATAGTTTATGATTCAGATTGATATAAACATGGGACAATCCTGTTGAAGTATTTACCTTAAACGTCCGGCATGAAATTATCCCTAATAATTTTAGTAGCATCAAAAGAAGTTATTTGAAATGCCGAATTGTATTGTTGAATATGACTCAAAAAGTGCTTCGATGTTTGAGACGTCCCAAAAATAGATGAATACAATGGTTCAGGTGGAGTTTCTAATGCTGGCAATCTCACTTTGCCATTAGCACAACACAGGCCGGGCGTTTCACCTGGAAAGTTAGCCGCATCACAATGTGGACATATTGCGTCCATCATTCCAATGTATCCGTACATACTATAATCAATCTGACTGTTGTAATTAAAAGCAGCACGCATCATTTCAGCCAAAATAGCACGACGTATTCGTGATCGCCGCGCAAGATTCAGTACAGGTACAGGGGTCAACAGATCTATTTCGTGCATTGCGTTCACGCTTGCGATGCATTAGCTTGTGAGCGTTCATCTGCAGTCTGTGATCGTCTTAGTAGTGCCACATCATTTGCATTACGACGTTCGCCGACCTATATTTGCTCTTCTGGATCGTGGCATTGTTTCTTCATATAAAAAAGAATAAATCAAATTAAAAACAAATTGCCACATTAATAGTGGTGTATCAGTATTTATATATGTGCGTATATGTGTGTATGGAAATATATATGACTGCATACGTCAATGTATATAAAAATGTAATTAAATAATTCATTTTTAAATCGACGTGCTTCCATCTGTTACAAAAGAATAAAACACCCGTATGCACACAATATGTTTACATACATGTAATTCAATTCAACAGTTCAAAACTTACCATTTGTGTAAATGCGTTTGACAATTTAATTCAAATAAAGCCTGTAAACGATATGAAACACCGACGGCTCGATAAAAAACTGAGAAAAGTACACGCACACATATACATAGTACATTTGAACAATTCAAGACTCACCGTTTGTATGAATGCACTCAACAATATGTTTAAAAATATAAACACAAAGCAATAATTATCGCTGAAAATTTGCTTTCATCGAAGCATGTCCAAAATGAAATGACTGCATGAATGACATACCAACATGCTTGCCTGTCAACACTGAAAAAAGTTTCAATTTGACATCAAAATCCCCATTAACAAAATGATTCGCCATTGTTGTTGTAGGTGTAGGTGTAGGTAAAAAGCAGCAGACTTGTAGGAAAAACTGTGTAGTTAAGTCTGGTAGGCAGGGATTGGGGGAAAAAGAAAGTCTTGCTGCTAGGTAGTAGCCATGGACGAGGTGTTGGGCCATTGGTACAGGAAAAATTAGGATCAGGTTTCCAGGTCATGAGTTTCTTCAAACCTAGTGCTAGTCTTGGTCAGGTAGTAGAAGATATAGGTTCTTTGTGTAAGGATTTCACAGATGAGGATCATGTAGTGATAGTGGGAGGAGTGGGAAATAGTTTGGGCAGGAATGATAGGTATAGCATCAGAGATGACCTGGAGAAAATAGCAGAAGCAACGTGCCACACTCGGGTCAGTGTGATGTCGGTCTTGAGACGCTATGATCGGCCACAGATGAACTCTGCTGTGAGGCGAGTGAATCTGGAACTGAATGGTATCTCATGTCTGATATTGGCTCTGGCATGGGCTTGGTACCTGTAGATGCTATTGATAGGTTGGATGGCCTACACCTCAATAGTAGAGGGAAGGGGGTTCTTTCTGATCTCATAGCAAAACAATTAATTGGGGCCACAAATTCACATGAAAAGATATCTGTTGTTAATGGTGTTAGGGCAGCTCCTTTTTTAGATTAGGATCATGTATTAGGCAGAGATTTTTAAGAGAAATTAGTTTAAACAATAATGAGTTTTCAGATACCGAAACTAAAAATTGTGTAGGGATTAATTTACTACATCAGAATATCAGAGGGTTACAAATAAAGTGGATGAATTGCTAGTCCACATAAATGAATTAAATGATATCAGTAGAATTGATGTTTTATGCTTGTCTGAACACCATATAACTGCAGGAATAGGTATGTCATATGTAAGTGATTTTAATTTAGCTTCTCATTATTGTAGAACGAACTTGGAGAAAGGAGGAGTTGTCACTTATGTTAGAAATGGTTATAGTTTTGAGGATATAAGTATTAGCAAATATTGTGTACCAACATTTTGAAGCCTGTGCTACACAGCTAAGATTCAATAATGAAATTTTCATAATAGTAACAGTATATAGAGCACCATCGGGAAACTTTTCTCTTTTTATGAACCAGTTTGAACTCTTATTAACATTTTTAAGCAGAAAAGAAGTCAACATAGTAGTATGTGGTGATTTTAATGTAGATTTTCTAAATAACTTACCCTGTAAAGTCATGTTAGAATCATTAGTCAGTTCATTCAATTTAACTCAGGTAGTTAATTTTCCAACTAGAATAATGAATAATAGTCACTCAGCTATAGACAATGTTTTCCTAGATACCTCAAAATTCAGTCATACCATCAAGCCATCCATCAATGGACTTTCGGATCACGATGCCCAGTTATTAACCATCAACACGTCAATAGGAACTAGCACTAAGAGTAATGTCTTTAAACTTCAGCGTGTAATAAATGATGAGTCAGTTACTTGTTTTAGAAAGTGCCTGAATGCCACAAACTGGGAACAGGTATACAGTGCTCAAGGTATGGATGAAAAATACAACATTTTTAGTGACATTGTATTAAATTTCTTTGAAAGTTGCTTCCCCTTGAAAAAGTGTCATGCTTCTCAAAAAGAACAAAAGCCTTGGATAACTATTGGCATTAGAACATCATGCATTAATAAAAGGAAGTTGTATATTGCCTCTAGGAACAGTGAGAATGCTAATGTTAAAACACATTACAAACAGTACTGCAAAATACTGAAAAAGGGTTATTAAAGAAATCTAAAAGTATGTACTACAAACATAAAATTCATGATTCTGAAAATAAAATTAAAACAATATGGGACATTGTAAAAAAGGAAACAGGAAAGAGTAATCAAACAAGTAATGATATTTTTGTCAAAGAAAATTCAGTAGAATCTAATTTCTCAATTGCTGATAATTTTAATAAACATTTTTTATCTGTTGCTGATAAGTTGACTGCTAATAGCTCAGTGACACACAGTATGGATTTTGTCAAAAAAGGCTTCCAAGAAAAATTTAACTCTATGTCTATAAAATTAGCTACTCTAGAAGAAATAAGAAAAATTATCAAATCCCTTAAGAGCAAATACTCAAGTGGTTATGATGGGATTTCCAGCAGATTAATTAAATTGTGCTCCACAGAATTAAGTAATATACTAAGTTATCTATTCAATATATCTCTACTTGAGGGGACTTTTCCAGAAAGGCTTAAGTATGCTGTAGTTAAACCACTCTATAAAAAGGGAGATAAGGCAGCCGTATCGAATTACCGACCAATTTCATTACTAACAGCCTTCTCCAAAGTTTTTGAGAAAGCAATGTACAATAGAGTTTATGAACATCTAAAAAATAATAATATTCTAACTAAATCACAATTTGGTTTTCAAAAGGGTCATTCAACAGAACAAGCTATATTTGCATTCACTGACAATATTTTAGAAGGAATAAATGATAAATTAATTCCTGTGGGAATTTTTTGTGACTTATCTAAAGCATTTGACTGTGTAGATCATAAAATTCTGATACAGAAACTTAAGTATTATGGTATAGATGGCATTGTTAATAAATGGCTAAGTTCTTACCTTCTAAATAGAAAACAGAAAGTGTCAATGGAGAATTTTAAGGCTGCCTTAAGAGGTCCACTGTTTTCTGAGTGGAAATTAATCAGATGTGGAGTACCTCAGGGTTCTATATTGGGGCCACTATTGTTTTTAATATATATAAATGATCTACCCTGTGTTTCATCTAAAAACTCAAAATTTGTCCAATTTGCAGATGACACAAACATAGGAATTAAAAACACTCCAGATTTATCTACAGAATATATTTCAAATTATGTATTTGAACTGATTAATAAATGGTTTACAGCTAATGGCTTGTCTTTAAACTTTGATAAAACTCAGTATATGCAATTCAGTACATGACACAGAGTAACACCTGACATAGACATAAAATTTGCAGGCCAGTCCATTCAAGAGGTAGATAGTGTGAAATTTCTAGGTTTGTGTATTGATCATAATTTAAATTGGAAAGTACATGTTTCTGACTTACTAAAGCGATTGGGAGCAGCCACGTTTGCAATTCGTACAATTTCAGCTTTAGGTGATCTCCGTATGAGGCAGCTAGTTTATTTTGCTTATTTTCACTCCTTATTGTCATATGGAATAATATTCTGGGGCAATTCTACCATAGAGATAAAGTGTTCAGAGCCAAAAGCGTGTAATAAGAATAATGTGTGGGGTTAGCAATAGAACTTCATGTAGAGAGCTGTTCAAGAAGTTAGGGATTTTAACATTAGCATCTGAATATATATACACATTAATGTCCTTTGTAGTCACAAATTATACTTTGTTTGAAACAAATAGTAAAATACACAATTACGGCACTAGAAGTAAAAATGATCTTCACAAGACTTACAAGTCATTGTCATTTGTTCAAAAAGGGGTCCAATATTCAGGGATAAATATCTTCAATATGCTCCCAACACATATTAAATGTCTAGTAGATGATAAGAATAAATTCAGGAAAAAATTGAAAGAATTTTTAATTGACAACTCCTTCTACTCTGTCGAAGAATTTATTTCTAAGGTCTCTTAAAAATAACTGCCAGTATCTTGTGTAAATATAGTTCAAATAATTAATTTACTATGTATGGTATGACTGTACATCTCCTGGTGTATGTATTTAGTTTCTTACATAATTGTTTACGGTACCATATATGTTATGACTGTACATCTTGTGGTGTATGTATTATTATTATTATTATTTTATTAATGATGCAACTAAGGAAAATGGAAGCGGCTTCTAGGCGATATAAATAAGAAAAGAAAGGGAAATTAACCCACCACATACCAAAGTGGACGGATGCGATGAGAGAACACTAATGCTGACAAACAAACAACACAATATTTCGGCATATGCCTTGCTCACAAATAGAAAAAAACGGGCCATTAGGCTCGGAACGTGTGTGCACACCGAACGTTACCTAATGACTCAATGAGTCATTAGGTATAGGTAACGTTCGGTGTGCACACACGTTCCGAGCCTAATGGCCCGTTTTTTCTATTTGTGAGCAAGGCATATGCCGAAATATTGTGTTGTTTGTTTGTTAGCATTAGTGTTCTCTCATCGCATCCGTCCACTTTGGTATGTGGTGGGTTAATTTCCCTTTCTTTTCTTATTTATTATTATTATTATTATTTTTTAAATGTACCATATAACCTATGACTGTACATCTTCTGGTGTATGTATTATTTTGTAATGGAAGTGTTTAATGTACCATGTATACTATGACTGTACATCTAGTGGTGTACTTATTATTTTGTTATGCAACTGTTTATCTGTAAATTGACAACTTTCCACATCCCACAGAGCCAATCTCTTATATTGGGATCAATGGAAAATGAATGTATTGTATTGTATTGTATTGAATTCATTTGTTACAAAAAATGTGATAAATGAAGAACCGCTCAACCGATTTTGTGCAAACTTCACATAAACCATCTACTAAATAGTCGGAACAAAGCCTAAACATTTGGTTTGGATAGGTGAGCCCGTTCTTGAGTTATAAAATTACAACGAAAAGTGGCATTGATTTTTATATATATAGATTTAAATAAAAAAGAAAACAATCAATAAAGAAGGATGACAGGAGATTACAATACTACAACCAACGAGGATATGAATTTTCTGTATTTAACTTTATTACTCTGTCATAACACACAGAATTTCTTAACATAACTTCAGTACACTGTTAAATAAGTAGAATATGTATTTTTGATACCCTTAGCATGAAACTGGTCAGGAATGTCTAAAGTGCCCGGATTAGTATTCCAAAAAATGTGTCATCAGCAGACTTCCACTAAGACCTCCACAATCAACTTGGATAAAAGAGCAAAATGGGTAACCACAAAAATTTTACGAGTAAATACAAGAACGTATAACATTGTGGTACTTTATTTAGGGGCCATATTATGCAGTTTTATAGTGTGGCGCAATGAACTGGGAAGTTTGAACGGGAACTGATGCTTAGTGGAAGAACTACTCATTGTAGAGGCATTAGACTGGGTTGCACCACAGTCAGATGTTATAAGTAGGGGTGGGTAAGAAAAAGTGTGGCTTTCCACCACCAGAATGTGAGGGGATACACATGTTCCGTGCCCTGGGACAGGATGTAAGCTATCTGTTAAAATTTGTAACTACGTAACAAAATTTTATTCCCAGAACCACGAGTTAGACTGAATACTAGTACTGCATTTCATTTTCTAAAATTAGTTTCTATGATAATTCAAGATAGGAATCAGGTTTTTGTAGCTGCCAAGATAGTATTTTCTGTTACATTAGTTTTCGGCATTCGCCTGGAATGAGATTTTAAAAGTTAATATTTAAAGTATTTATTTTCGGATTAAGTATTAAAGTTAGGAAATTTTGCATATTAACGAAAGTTAACGTTTACTTCAAGATCTAGCTATTTTTAAATTTCAGAAAGATTGAATTATTTTTAAAGATCAAATTTCATGACGAAACTTTTTCTGACATGCGATTTGATATCTGATCAGCCTCCCAGGATCTATCCATGTGAATGAGGAAAAGAGCTTGTTCCCATGGTTCGTGAGAATGCAGTCACCAGGAATCTTCAAGAAGCGGGGAGCGCGATGATATAGACGAGTGCGTTCCGTTAGTCGGCCTCAGTCTGCCAGGAACCACGAACTCAATAACATGTAGCTCAGTCGTACAGAAGCAGTCGGCGCAACTCCACGTTAGGTTCAGTCAGCTAGGAACAGTGCGAGTGACAAGATGTAGTCTCTAGCAGTTAGCTTTTAAAAACTTAGGCTCGCTAACATGCAGCGTAGATCACTCAGTTTTATTATAATGTGTAGTTGAAATTAGTATTTCGCCAAGAGGGGCCTCGAGATTGTTTTAATTTACTAAAAGGTGGAACAATGGGAGCATGTGATTTACTTTTATTAGATTTCCAACTAAAGGTTTGAACTTTGAACTATGGGGTGTGGTCTGGCTCAAACAGTTAATCTTTTTTTTTTTATCTGCTTAATGTCTCTCTAACAGCGAGGTCTTTAGAGACGGGAAAGGATGGGGGGCAAGGAATTCGGCCATCGCCTTTTGAAGGAAGCATCCCAGCATTTGCCTGGAGTGATTTGGGAAACCATGGAAAACCCAAATCTGGATGCCTGGACGGGGATTCGAACTGTCGTCCTCCCGAATGCGAGGCCAGAACGCTAACCGTTACACCACCACGCTCGGTGAACAGTTAATCGAACTTGCAAACATTTCTTTGGTAAAATTGTCTGATTGCCTGTACAGTTTTCTGACTGTAAAATTTTGGAGAATATAGTTATCTAACAAGAAAGGACTAGTGAACATCATTTGAGCTTATACCTTTCCGTAGCTTTTGGTTAAATAAGCTATGTGGCGACCAGGTCATTATATTGAAGTCAGAACTGTAACATCCTAGGCTACGCACGGTCAGAGCTAAGATAAGTGTTGCTCCACCCCAAGCATAAGCTTTCTGTCTTACAAGGAGTGATAAAACCTGCAATCCTTCAGCTGGAGTGAAACATTGTTGTTTGATAATTGAAATCCGTTCAATGTTTATTGGGGAGTAAGTGGTTTGGCAGAGTGGTGGATTGAGAGTCGCAAGTCCCTGAGGTGGTTTAGTAAGAGATCAGAATAACTATCTGCAGACCCACAGATTAACTTCAATGTTTTGGTTTCGAATGGGCGGCGACTCGTACAAACTCCCGGACTAGAAGCGATTGAGCCAAGGTGTTTCAATATTAAATTTGTATAAGTTTCTCAACCAGTGAAATAGATTTGTATTGAGAAATGTTGTTTCAGTTAAGTGCGATGTGCCAAGATGTGCAATAGGCTGACATGGTGTCGAGAATTCTTACAGACGAATAAAAATAAATGAGAATAAATTTGAAGGGAACAATACTGATTTGAAAACGCTTCTGTAACTTACAGCCAATAATTTTACGAACCTTAGTGTTGAAACAGTATATGATATAAAATTTCAAATGTGGTGTAAATTATTTTGGAACTTTGTGGCAGTGGGAATCTTCTGACAATTTGTCTTTAAATTTACATATTGGTCGGTGGCTTGTTTGATTGAAAAGATAGTTTGAAATAAAGTCTTAGACTATTATAAACTTATTTTTTTTTGTCACCATAGAAACCTTTACTATTTCTGTGATGGTAAACTGAATTGCAGAAGGCTGAAGTTCTTACTGAAGTATTTGTTGCATCACCGCCGCCGATATAATTTAAGAATACACCACTGTCTGAAGGTATTTCTACATCTACATCTATACTCTGCAAATCACAAATACTGTGTGTGGCAGAGGGTGCTACGCACCAATCCTAATTCAGTGCATTCCAATCCCGAACAGAATGAGGAAAGAAGGAATACATAAACGTAGCAATATGGCATCTTATTTCTCGAATCTTATCCCTCCTGTCATTGCGACCTAAATAGGTTGGTGGAAGAAGTATTTCGTTGCACTCGTAAATTAAAGATTTTTGCATATAGCCCAACAAATTCAAACGAAAATGACATCGTTTGTCCGCCAAATAATCCCAGCCCAACACACGTATCAGCTCTGTGACACCTATGTAAGGACTGTAATTAGTGGTCACGAATCGAGCGGCTCTCCTCTGTACTTTCTCTAACGTGTCAATCAATCCCTTGCGATACGGATCCCAAATTCCACAACAGTATTCCAAATATGGACACACTAGTGTTTTGCACGCTATTTCCTTTGTATGAGCATTACAACTTCTCAAAATACGACCTATGAATAGTAGTTTAGAATTAGCTTTGTCTATGAAGGAAGTATTTGAATGCGGCCTGAAGATTTGGGGGAGTGGACTATTGCAGTCAGTGTAATAGTATATGATCTTACAAACACTATGAATACTTATGCAAAAACTTACAAAATTCAATTATAATCATTTGAAGTATCGTGTTAGATGAACTTTTTACACACGGATATTACCCATAAAACAGTTTCAAAAGACTTCAGAAAACACAGTGAAATATATTTTTTAAGAATATTAGTAACACTAAAAATGCTTTGTTGATGGGTCCACCGGTCTTACTGGAGGTCGTGACGAGGGTGATGCCTGGTGTCCAGACAGAAGTGGCAGGGAAAGATCTGACAACTATCATTGTGATACAGTTGTTGAGAATGTCAGGATTTTGGAAATTGACTAACATGGGAAGTCAATCGTTGTTTTATTATTATTGGCGAATTCTCCCAATAAATGGAGGACGGTAAGCAAATGACCAAACCAAGTTTTCTTCGAGTTTTTCTTATTGCTCCAATAGGCTTTCATTCTTTCCGAGAAAGCTTGTTTGCGTTCTTCTGACCACTTTGGTCTGTATTGTTTTTGTTGCTCAGTTATAACTTCCCATTCGTCTACTTTGTGTCTGAAAGCATCTCTTTCTAGGATGTCTGTTTCTCCTATGCTTGCACTTTTAAGGTCCTTCCAAATTTCATTCAGCCAAGGTGTTGGATTTTTAAGTGAACTTACATAATCTATTATCTTTTTTGTCAATCGACTTTCTGGCAATCTCTTAAGGTGACCAAAGAATTTCATTCGCCTTTTATTGATGTCAATTTCGATGTTTGCAAACTTTTCTGTTGTTTTGATTGATTGTAGTCTGTAACCATCTTTAGTGAGTCTTGCTCCTAGAATTTTTCTATTGATTTTTCTCTCTACTTTTTTAATTTCTTCAAGGTCATGTTTTCTGTTAAGTGTTAATGTTTCACTTGCATAGAGGACTGTTGGTTTAATGACTGTGTTGTAATGCCGAATTTTCGTCTGTATTGACATAGATATTTTGTTGTAGAGATTTTGGACTAACCCTAATGCTTTTTTTACTTTTCGGAGGCGATTTTGCTGTGAGATTTTCTCAAGGCGTGTCGGTTCGATGAATTCTCCGAGGTATTTAAAGTATGGGACCCTGCTGATTTTACCGTATTTTGTTCTCAAACTTGCTATTTCTGTCTTTGAATTCAGTTTTCTCGAATGAGATTTGCAATACTACTTTTTCTGCGCATTCTTTGAGCATCTCATTTTGTTTGATGGCAGTCTCTTCATCTTCTGCTAGTATTGCCAAATCATTTGCAAAAGCAAGGTATGGTATATAGAGGTATTTGGGAACGCCAAGTGAAATTGGTTTCCAACACTTACATTTCTTAAGTTCTTTCTCCCACTCTTCCATAACCTTGTCTAGAACGACATTGAACAGAAGAGGAGAGAGCCCATCGCCTTGTCTCACACCTGTTTGAATGTCAAAGGGTTCTGAAATTTCTCCCATGAATTTTACTTTAGATTTAGTGCCAGTTAATGTTTGTTTTACGAGTTTTCGTGTTTTTGGATCTAGTCCCCTTTCTTCTAAAATTTGGAGTAGTGAAGGCCTGTCTATTGAGTCGTATGCCTTTTTTAAATCAACAAAAGTGCATACTAGGGATTTTTGTCTTAGGACTCACATTTTGATTATAGTTTTGAGGTTGAAAATTTGTTCAGGGCATGACCTGTTTGGTCTGAATCCTGCTTGATACTCAGCTAATTTAGGTTCTAACTGCTCTTGTGCTCTCTTCAAAATACAGGCTGAAAGAATTTTGTGCGTGACTGGTAGGAGGGAGGTCCCTCTATAGTTGTTTACATCTGATTTGTTACCTTTTTTATGTAGTGGGTAGATGAGAGCAATCTTCCAATCATCTGGGATTCTTTCTGTTTGCTAAATGTTTTGGATTACTTGTGTAATTTCTTTGAGTGAATTTGGACCTAAATTTTTTAAGAGTTCGGCTACAATTCCATCTTTTCCTGATGTTTTGTTATTTTTAAGGTTCTTTATATGTCCATAAATTTCTTCTTGTGTTGGTGGTGATGAGTTCTTATTGTTATTTCAGATTGTATTTTCGGAAACCTCTTTTTGGGTTGCGGACAATTTAGGAGCTGTGAAAAATAAGTGGCCAGCTCTAGGCAGTTTTCTTTATTTGTCAGGGCAAGTTTACCATTTCGCTTTCTAAAACATAAATTCTGCGGTGAGTACCCTTTTATTTGGTTCCCGAAGGTCTTGTAGAAATAATGTGTATTGTAATTTTTGAAGTTATCTTCGATTGTCTGTAGTTGCTCATTGAAATATTTTCGTTTGTTTTGTCTTAAAATCTTAGATGTTTGTTTGCGAACTTCGAGAAATTTCTTGTGTGTTTCTTCAGATTTGTTGCAATTGTAATTTTGAAATGCCTTTTTTTTCTTTCTTCTAGTGCAATCTCACATTCTTGATTCCACCAAGGGTGTTTTGGTTTTTTGTGAAGAGGTATCAGTTCTTTCGCGGTTTTTATTATTTTAGTCCGTAATTTCTACCAGTCTTCTGCAGGTTCTTCTTGCCATTTTTCTTTGATTTTGGAATCATTGGCTCTGTACAGATCAAATTTTGGAATCACTGGTGGTTTTCTGTTATTATTATTATTATATTAGCTTTAAATATTGTCGTTGTTGATATCATTAGAGGCAAGAAAGAAGTGGGTGCAAGGAACGACAAGGATTTTGAAGAAATCATCCCAGCATATGTGTGGAATGATTTTGAGAAGCTGCGTAAAAATTAAATTTGCACAGCCGGACGGACGGGGCTGAAACTGTTTGCCTGTGGCCAGTTATTCTGATGGATATTTGATCAGTGGTGAAACCTACTCAAGACATGGTGCACCGGGTGAGTTGGTGTAATGCTGTACAAGTGGCACGTCCAATAGTGGGGAAAGATTCCCCTGTGGTAGTACTGGAATAGACTCTAATGGCTGGATGTGTTGCAGTGAGATCCAATGCGCAGGAAATATCCCAACAGTGGTGTCGAAGGATCAGGAGAAGAATTGTGGTCGTCCCCCAAAATGCTCATTCTAACTCCAAAATCATTACCACTGTCTTCCTGCGTGCGTGCGTGTCAGTAGGTCTCTGAAACTGAAGATCTCTCTGGCCTACTACTATTATTGTGTATCCCCATTTCTGGTGATAGTATTTTCTGACAGTTATCGATGTCTGCTTCATAATGTCCCCACATTCAACCAAAATGGCTAATTATTAGTTTAAATAACAAAGAAAAGGGAAAATGACTCATCACTCACCAAAGCTGAAGGCGAGTGAAAAATGTGATGAACAAAAACATATACAACAATACAGTTTTGCACCTAATTCATGAGACAGGGAATAAGCCATATGGTTCAGAAGGTGTGCACACGCCAAAGTTTATCACACAACTAACTGGGCAGCAGAAGCCACGGCGGGGGAGGAGGTGGTGGTGAACTGTAAGGAAGTGAACTATCCGTATGTTGGGAAAGCTGAAATATATACAATGAAGGGAAAGAAATGCCATGAGGCAATATTTACATGGAAAAGAAAGGGAAAATACACCCAACACTAGGGAGGAGGGCAACAGTGACACAAAACAACACACAACCAAAGAAAAAACAATATTTCGGGTGAAAAGCCCTCCTCCCTTCAACATTGGCGAGTGTTGGGTGTATTTTACCTTTCTTTTCCATGTTTATATATATATATATTTATTTGCAGAAGGTGATAAAATTTATGTAACAAAATGGTACGGAATGTTAAGGCAAACAATAAATAAATAAATTTAGAAGAAATTTGTTAAAATTATTAATTTTTTAATGATAAATGAAAAAACTAATAATAATGAGTGATGGGCCATAGCGTAGAATTTTTTTATCAGTGGTTAAAGCCAGGAGGTTGTCTAGTATTCACGATATTTTGGTATTCAATTTCCCATCTCTGAAGTTTTGATGAGGTACTGGTTCCGGGGAAAACTCTGATTGCTCCCACAATGAAGCAGTCATTGAGGTTCTTAGAACTGTGGTAATTGGCATGTTCTGGTATTGGAAGGTATAAATTGTGGCTGTGGTCTGTTAGTCTCTGGCCATTCATCCTGACTGAGAGTTGCTGTGTGGTGAGGCCTGTATTGGAACTAGTGCCAGTGGTGGCAAGTTGGCTGATATATGATGTGTGTTGTGGAGCACGTGGCATGCCCAATGATGGGAAGGTTTTTCCTAGAAATTCCAACTGATTTTAATAAAAAATATCATCTTCACACTTCCAAAGAAAGCACAAGCCGACAAATGTGAGAATTATCGCACTATTAGTCTAACATCACATGCTTCAAAATTACTGACCAGAATAATATACAGAAGGATGGAAAGGGTAGTAGAAGAGATAGTAGGTGAAGATCAGTTTGGGTTTAGGAAAAATCGCGGTGCAAGGGAAGCAATTCTGTCTTTAAGATTAATACTTGAAGGGCGGATCAAGAAAAACAAAGATACTTTTATGGCATTTGTTGATTTAAAAAAAGCTTTTGATAATGTTAGGTGGGACAAGATGTTCAGAATTTTAAAGAGGTCAGGTCTAAAGTATCGAGATAAAAGAATACTCTATAAACTATATAAGAATCAATTGGCTACAATGAAGTAGAGAATCACGAAAGACATGTTTTAGATAAAAAGGGTGTGAGACAAGGATGTAGTCTATCCCCGTCAATATTCAACTTGTATGTAGAAGAAGCAATGAAAAAAAAATCAAAGAAAAATTTCCATGAGGCATAAGTTTTCAGGGAGAAAAAAATCAGTATGCTATGATTTGCTCATGACATTGTCTTGTTAGCAGAGAATGCTCAGGATATTGAGAAGTTACTGAATGGCATGAACAAAATACTGAAGGAAGATTTTGGACTGAATATAAATCAAAGCAAGACAAAAGTGATGAAATGTAGCAGAAATGATACCAATCACAGTAGATTAAATATAAAAATAGGATCAATGCAATAGAAGTAAGTGAGTTCTGTTACTTGGGAAGCAAAATTAAAACCGATGGCTGAAGCAAGAATGATGTTAAAAGCAGAATAGCACTAGCAAAAAGAGCCTTTATGAAAAAGAGAAACCTTTTAGTTTCAAATATTGATCTAGGAATTAGAAAGAACTTTTTAAAACTCTATGTATGGAGCACAGCACTTTACAATAGCGAAACACGGACTTTAGGAATACCGGAAAGAAAGAAAATTGAAGCATTTGAAATGTGGTGCTACAGAAGAATGCTGAAAATTAGGTGGAAAGACAAAGTAAGAAATGAACGAGTTTTGGAAATGATGGGTGAGGAAAGAAGTTTATGGAAGAAGCTTACAGAAAGAAGAGACAGGTCATATTTTGAGACATGCTGGATTGGTTAATTTGTTAGTGGAGGTAACAGTGGAAGGTAAGAACTGTAGAGGAAGACAGAGATTAGAATATATGAAGCAGATAATTGAGGACGCGAGTTGTAAGGGGTATGTAGACATGAAGAGGTTAGCACAGAATAGGAAGTGACGGAGGATTGCATTAAACCAGTCGAAAGACTGACGACAGCAAAAAAAAAGGGGGTAGGAATATGTTGTAATAGTGGATGAATGCTGCAGGTTTTGCAGTGAGGTCTATTGCATGGAGAAGATCCATATGGTATTTCTTGAGAGTCTGACCGAGGATATTTGTGGACCAAGATGTTTTTGAGGTTAGGTGGTCTGCTGAACATATATGGGGGACAGTTGGCAGAATTTTTGGTAGAAGAATGTGCATTTCTGGAAAGGAGCGAAGGATGTTGTGCCCCTGTTTAAGATTTGATTGATGGACACGAGGCCAGGAGAGAACTGGGTGATACAGACAGGGCTATGGTTGGATTTTGGAGGTGTGTGATCCCACGGGAGATTTGTACAAGATCTTCTGGATAACAGCGGGAAATAAGGACTTGTGATAGGTTCTAGGAGTACTGGGAGAGGGATTCAGCATCAGAACATATACGTCTGCCATGGATAACAAGGCTGTAGGGAGAGAGTATTTGGTATGGAATGGGTGGCAACTGTCAAAATGTAGATATTGCTACAAATTTGCGGTTTTGATGTGGACCGAGGTGTGAAGGGCACCCTGCCTGAGTGTGATGTCCACATCGAGGAATGTGATGCGTTTGCAGGAGCAGGTCCAGCGGAAATTAATGGAATGGTTATTGTTAGGGGAATGGAGAAATTCTAGCTGTTGGTTTTCACTGTAGGTACACAGTGGGTTTAGAGGGGATGTGGTTCAGAAAACGTTCCTCTTGATCAGTGGTTCCCAATTTTTTTAGCCACAGAACCCTAATTGATCATACATTTTTTGGCGGATCCCCATATTTATTAGCATAAACTGAAAAACCAGTCTGGCATCGGTAAGTCGTCACAAACTGAAGCAGAACCACGATAGCCTTCTCACGGCGCCGTTATGACTCTTTTCAACGAACATTTTATTTAATTCTCGGACGGAACACGGAAGCCTTGTGGACCACCATTTGGGAACCACAGCTCTAGACGACCATGGGATAGGTTGGCATAGGATGGGGATGTGCGGGTGCCCGTAGCAGTGTCAAAGATCTGATTATATACTCTGGAATTAAAGATGATGAAGTTTTTGGAGAGAATTAGGTGAGGCAAGAATGAAATGAAGTATGTACTTGGACGGCTGTGTGGGGCAGTAACGGATTAACCACGTAGCAAGAGTTAGCAAATGCTACGGGCCCACAGCGACTATATATCGTAAACTTTCATAAGTAAAGCAAATCGAGGGCCTCTTTTTCAAAGCTGCTACAGGCCCCATGCTGTTTTAATTCAGCTCTGGTGTGGGGGTCGCAGAGCTAACATATTGATTTCTGTGGCACACAAATCTGATGTCTTTGCTCCAAGTCTCATCTCTTCATTTGAATAACATTACAAAGCACGCAGATATCAGAGGACTCAAATGCTTATGCACAGACTGTACATTTGACATGTTCATTGATCAGCAGCCAGAAAAAAAGAGCAGAAATGGAAAATAAGAGCCAATGGTAATCAAACTTACATGAACAGACAGGTGCCTAAAACTGTAGGATTGCTAATATTCTTACCTTTCCTTGATCTTCAACCAGAAATTCACTGTCACTGCAGTCTGAAACATCTTCATCAGTGACCATTTCAGCAATCGCAAATGCTTGCTGCATTACTCTTGCAATTTCATCACCGTTGATACTTGTATTACTGTCCATCTTTATGCTGAAAAATAACAGAAAGCTCATTAATGTATGCTGTTCCATCAGATTTGTGTTGTGTTTACACGTCACAAAGTTTCAAGAGCGCAGAAAAGTCAAATAGCTTGACATCTTAGATTTTCCTGACAATCCACTGGAAACTGTAAAATCTGACAAGTTCTAAATCTTCAGTTTTTTAATAAGACTGTAGTGAGAAACTTTGATGGTCTTTTACAGCAAATTATAGTAAGAAAATAGTAATGTGGAAAGGAAAGATACAACAGACCCATCAGTTACCAAAGTTAAATGAAGGAGGGATGTAGTGACAGATAAACCAACACAAACACAAGACACCCCTATAATAATAATATATTCGTGATGGAATGCACACTTGAGTGGCAATTCCCCTACACACCCCTAATTCTTCTTTCCCCATCCCACCTACTTCTGTCCTCTACTTATTTGAAATTTGAATTCTTTCAGTGTTTTTGATAAATTATTCATCATTACTCTTGACATCCCTGACACCATTCCCTATGAAAGAAAATTTTCCTACTCCTTTGTCTGAAACTGAGTGCCAGCTTGTGGTCATGGACATGTTTAGCCTTCCATGCACCCCTTTAATTCTCTCGCCAATACACGCCTTGTACACTCCCATGACCCTCTTCACCCCCCTCCTGTCTTCCAATGAATGCCATTCTAACTCCTTTATCATATTAGTTACTGACAAATCTACATCTACATCTATACTCTGCAATTCACAATTACTGTGGGTGGCAGAGGATGCATTCCAATCCCGAACAGAACGAGGAAAGAAAGAATACATAAATGTATCAGTATGGCATCTTATTTCTCAAATCTTATCCCTCCTGTCATTGCGACCTAAATAGGTTGGTCGAAGAAGTATTTCGTTGCACTCGTAAATTAAAGATTTTTGCATTCAAATGAAAACGACGTCATCTGTCCACCAAACAATCCCGGCCCAACCCGCGTATCAGCTCTGTGACACTTACATAAGGACTGTAACTAGAAGTCACGAATCGAGCGGCTCTCCTCTGTACTTTCTCCAACATGTCAATCAATCCCTTGCGATACGGATCCCAAATTCCACAACAATATTCCAAATGCGGACACACTAGTGTTTTGTAAGCTATTTCCTTTGTATGAGCATTACAACTTCTCAAAATATGACCTATAAAATGTAGTTTAGAATTAGCTTTGCCTACAACAGAAGTTATGTGCAAGTCCCATTTCATGCTGCTTTGTACTGTTAAGCCTAGGTATTTCAGGGAATCTATCGTGTCAACAACTGAATTGTTAACTTTGTACTCGTGAGCAAATGGTGTCTTTTTATTAATTATTTGCATTGCCTTGCACTTTTTGCAGTTAAGTGTAAGCTGCCATTTACGGCACCATTCCGAAATAACATCCAGATAACGCTGAATTTCTAAGCAATCGTCAGAGCACCTCACTTCCCTATAAATAAGTGCATCATCAGCAAAAAATCGCATCCTGCAATTAACATTGTCACTGAGATCATTTATAAAAATTAAGAAAAGAAGTGGTACTATTACACTTCCTTGAGGAATGCCAGAAGTAACATTTAGCTTAGAAGAGGCTTCCCCGTCAACAACGACATACTGTGACCGATCAGTTAGAAAATCGCGTATCCATTCGCAAATCTGATCAGATATACTGTACGCTTGAATCTTCGCCAAAAGCCAGTTGTGTGGTACAGAGTCAAAAGCTTTCTGAAAATCCAAGAAAACGGCATCAACTTGTGATCCTGCATCAATAACCTTTATTACATCATGCGAAAATAGAGCCAGTTGCGTTTCACACGATCGGTTCTTCCGAAATCTGTGTTGGTTTACTGTAAGTAACTCGTTTTCGCCTAGAAACTTCATAACGTAAGAGCATATGACATGCTCCAGAATTCTACTGCAAACAGATGTTGGAGATATGGGTCGATAATTCCTAGGATCTCCCCAGTCTCCTTTCTTGAAAACGGGAATCACCTGCGCTATTTTCCAGTCAGAAGGTACTTTTCTTTCTTCTAAAGATTTACGAAATATATCTGACAGAAATGGTTCTATTTCTTCTGCGTATTCCGAAAATACTCTTACTGGTATACCATTGGGACCTGGCGCCATCCTCCACTTCAGGAGCTTTAATTGCTTATGATACCTACACTATCAATTTGAAGTGGATCCATCTCAAATTCTACAAGCCATGCAAAAGAAGGAATGTTTTCCATGTTTTCGTCAGTGAAAGAATTTTTAAATTCGGTGTTAAATATGGTAGCCTTGTCACGGCTGTCATCAACTTCGCAACCATCTTGTACTGGCATATTTTTGTCACTACCACTAACTTTTTTTTTACATACGACCAAAATTTCTTTGGGTTTTTGTTGAGGCTCTTGGAAAGAGTTGCATCTAAAGTCATTAAAGGCCTCGCGCATAGCATTCTTAACATGTCCTCTTGTCTCGGCTAATTTTTCTAAATCACTCCTATACATCGTCCTTCTTGAGCATGCATGTATCTTCCGTTGCTTTTTAAGTAACCTTTTGACTTCACGTGTATACCATGGGGGATCGTTCCCATCCCTGACTGTCCTTTACGGTATATGTAAGTCCATACCTTCCCTGACTATATTTATGAATCGAAGCCCCAGCTCTCCAACCGAGCCTCTTTCTTCTTTAAAGGTAATGTATTTATCCCTCAAAAACGTTCTTAAACTCTCCTTTGCAGCCTTTTTGAACCTGTAAATGACCCTTTCTTCTTTCTTTTTGTGCGCGGCTATTAATTTTACTGTAGCAATTACTGCTTTATGATCACTTATTCCCACGGTGGTAAAAATGTCCGTGAATAATTCAGGCCTATTCATAACGAGAATATCTAAAATGTTTTCGTTATCATTGTGGCACCGCGTTAGTTCAGTGACGAGCTGCTCAAGATTAAGATCTGAGAAAAGGTCAAGAATAATTTCACAGGATATTTTATCCCTGCCACCAGTAACGTGGAAGTAATTAGTCCAGTCATTATACGGAAAGTTGAATTTACCTCCTAGTATTATTGCATGATCCGGAAATTGATGAGCCATATTACTTACGTTAGTTCTTAAGGCCTCAGCAATAGCTACATCTGCATCTGGTGGACGATATTACAAGTTTTGTCCTAGCTACAGTCAGTCTAATCCATAGGATTTCACAGACCATATCAATATTTATTTCGTTAGATGACAGGTGTTTACTAACAGCTATAAATACACCACTCCCATTAGAATTCAACCTATCCTTACGGAAAACATTCATGCTATTGTTAAAAATTTCTGCTGAACTTATATCCGGTTTTAACCAGTACAATATCTGCTTCTGTGCTGCTAATAATGCTTTCAAGCTGAGGCTGCTTATTACAAACACTTCTACAGTTAATAACGAGTACTTTTAACAGTTGAGACTGATTTATGCTACTCCTAACATATGGTGCCGAATTTGATTGGGTTGCCCTTCTCTAAACCCCTTCCAACTCCCATATTTGATATCCAAAATGTATGTCCAATACTACACCACCATATTTCAGCAGCGGTCTGACCAAAGTTTTGTAACCCAATTCCCTTAATTCTCTGGCACATCCTTTCACCACTCTTTCCTACAGGTGAAGGATTTTAAAAACTTTTCTACTACCTGTCCACTGCGTCCAGCTCAGTTAAGTTTGTTATTTAATTGCGATGGAGCACTCGCTCCGGTGGAAATTCCCTTAGTCATTTATTTACCCCCTTTCATTTTATTTCTTTGATTACCTTATATAATCTTACTGTCCCCCATCTACTTTTGTGACTTACAAATTTTAATTTTAAATTTATTCAGTGTTTTTGGTAAATCATGCATCACTTCACTTGGTAATTTGTTCCAATCACTGACTCCCTTACCAACAAAAGAAAAATTTTCCATGCCCTTGTAAATTAAATCAAGTTCCAGCTAGTGGTAATGGTCATCATTCCCATTCTATGCAGAATTCCTAATTCTTGGACCAGTATCGATCCAAGCCCCATCACCAACATATGCGTTGTAACTTCTAAGCACATTCTTCACCCTCCTATCCTCAAGTGACTCCCAATCCAGCTCCTTTATCATATCAGTTAATGACTAGGTCCTGCGACAATGTCCACAAACAAATCTAGCTGCTCTTCTTTGCACACACCTTCCAACTCCTGTATTTGATACCCAAACAGTGGGTCCAAAACTGCAACACCATATTCAACCAATGGTCTGGCCAAAGTTTTGTAATGCAATTCCCTAACTTCTCTGGTACATCCTCTCATCACCCTCTTCAGTAAATGAAGGATTTTGTAACCTTTACATACCACCTTCATATTGTGCTCAGCCCAGCTGAGTTTATTATCAGATGTTATGTCAAGATATTTATACTTCAAGCCTTCAATAAGCAATTCTGACCCCACCCTCTAATCATAAACAACCTTCAGTTTTTGTATCTGTGTATGTAATAAGCTGACTCCAATTGGCATTTACCTTTATTCCATGGTGACCTACCCATTTAGATATTCTATCCTCTTCACGCTGCAGCTGTTTAGTCTTCACCTGTTTTGATCCTATTGTATACCATTATATCATCTGCACACAACCTAGACTCTGACCGTAACCCATCAACGCAGTCATGCATTAGAATAATGAACAGCAATGGTCCCAATACACTACCCTGTGGCACTCTCATATTTACTTCCACCTCTTTTAATCATGTATTTTCTACTCTAACACTTTGCTTTCTGGGTTTTAAGAATTCCTCTACTCAGCAAGTAACTTTTTCATCCAATCCAACAATTTTCAGTTTATTTAAAACCATTTTATGGTTCACACTGTAACAAGCCTAAAGATCTAGTGCAATACTATCAAGTTGGCCTCCCTTGCCCAAATCATCCAAAATATCTTGCATATAGACTACCATCAGAGATTCATATGAATATCCTTGCCTAAAGCCACGATGTCCACCTGAAAACCAGTCCCCCCCGCAGACATTTCTGATACTGTGGCTAGTCAAGGCGACTTAGGACCTGCACGAGTTCCACCCTGCACCTCCTTCCCCATGCTCCTCAGGTCACACTCTATACTATAACTACTGGTCACACCTCCCATTATCACTTGTCTATCATCCTTAGTGAAATCCCCAAATTTTATACCAAGGTGTTTATATGTTGAATCTTCAATAAGCAATTCTTTCCTCACTCTCTAATCGTAATCAACTTTTAGTTTTTTATCTGTGTACCTAATTAGCAGGTTCTTCTTTGCATTTATCTGCATCCCATGTTGACCTATTCAGCTAGATATCCTGTCAAGATCACCCTGCAATTGTTTACAGTCTTCTACCATTTTGATCCTTTTATACAGCATTATGTCACCTGAAACAATCTAACTTCTGATAGTAAACTATCAACAAAATCATTAATTACAGTAACAAATAGCAATGGTTCCAATAAACTACCCCATGGATCTATGATGTTCACTTCCACTTCTTTTGATACTCCATTTCCTACCACAACTTTTTGCTTTCTACCTTTAAAGAATTCTTCTACCCAGCAAATCACTTTTTCATCAACTCCAATAGTTTTTACATTATTTAGCACCATTTTATGGCTCACTCTGTCAAAAGCCTATGAAAGATCTAGTGCTAAACTATCAATTAGACCTCCCCTGTCCCCATCCAAAATATCTTGCTTATAGCCTACTAACTGGGATTCACATGAATGTCCTTGTCTAACCAACTTAAAAACCACTTATGATTCTCACAGAAATTTCTGATGATGTTGCATATCAATCCATTAATTTACCTAGCACTGATCCCAAACTGATTGGCCTGTAGTTTTCGACCTTATTTGTCCTCCCTCCTTTAAGACTGGTGCTACAACTGCACATTTCCAGTCATCTGGTAAGCAGCAATTGGGTATAGTGCCTATTCACGATCGCAGAGGGTGAAACACCTGGCTCGGTTCTCAAGAGCCCCTGTGATTAGCCCAGCCACAAAAATGGGTGCCTGTTTTGACAGTTAAAGGTAGTGGGACGTGGTGTTCTCCTTCCCTTCTCACCTCACATCACCTCCAGCAAGCCAACAAATTTGAACAAAATACCTCTGTACAAATATCAACCCTCTAACACTCATAAACCACCCCATGGCTCCTTCCCTTGTAATATGTCTTCTTGTAAAACGTATGAGATACATTCAACCCCCTTCCCCCTTTTACACCAGCTAGTGGAAACCTATCACTGGCAAAACCTGCCCCAGTACTGAATATGGCACTTGTACCACATCCTAGCTCACATACCAGCTCCCCAGCTTCACCTGCCAAAGTTCTTACATTGACCTCGCCACAAGCCAGTTATACATCAGGATAAATGTTCACAGGCAAATGGTTTATTACTAACATCCAAACCATCCTATCACTGCCCACGCCAGGTCTCACAACGGAAACCACAATCCAATATGAACCTATCAGACATTTGCACCTTCTCCCAAGACACAGTCTCAGATCATATTTTTCTTCCTATTCACAGCCTCACCCTGATAAATGCACCACTATAGTGCACGCCACATACGAAGGTGGGTGTCGCAGACAGAGAGAAAAATAGGAAAGACATACAATATCCAACATTGCCACATTAAATTACTCGCTGTACAGTTCTAAGTCTAATATCACACGCTTCAGCAGATCCCTCCTGAGCTTTGGCAACTTTGCAGATTGGCCCTCTGGCATCTGTTTTGTGCTTAAAATGCTTATATACTTTAAAAACTTGCTCTCTGCTTTGACTATGCGCGCCTTCCATTGTTTAGAATAGGAATTATTGCAATGCTCGCTGATTTACGACCGTCTACTTCACAAAAACATCGCATTCGACACTCGTGTTACCACGACGGGCTCTGGATTGTTAATGAATCCGATTGGCTACTGGCAGAACGATGACGTACATGCGCATAACCTCGCTAAGCTGGGCCGCTCATGTTCCTGGAGCGCACTATTGTTTATTCATTTAATTTCATTTTAATTCATTTATATTGCACACATTTTTATGACAGTTTTTCACTACTTACATATTTTTTATTATTACAAATGATAATAGACTTTTCTTACTTAACATTTCTGACAATATTGTTTTCATCACTCCCCTCCCCTCACTTCCACTTTGAACACTCATAAACGACCATTCGTGTGGCTGGGTTGACCACAGGTGCTATGTGAGCCGATCCATGTACCTCCTATTCCACAATTACAAGCAAGGCTGTGCCAAACTATTACTCTTTTGCGTGTTTATGCAGTCTTTTTTTTTGTAAGCACCAAACCCATATTTCTACTTCAAATTCTTTCAAAAAATTTAGCACCACATTTAAAAATGTATTCCAGTCTCTTATCTACAAATGAAAAACTTTCCACTATCTTTTGCCTTAATTTAATAGGTATTTGATGCTGATGGAAACTTCCTTCTTTTCAAATACACACTGAGGGCTGATTGCCAATGAATGCTTTATGCCAAAGCTGACCAACCAACTTTGGAGATGGGCCACAATTTCAGTTTTAAGTTGGGGTGTGCAGGCCACAATTTCAATTCTAAGATAGCCTGTCTGCCACATAATACATACATACATATAGTAACAATAGATATTTAAATATAACAAAGATATACGTAACAATTGAAGGAAAGAACTGCCGTGAGGCAATATCTATATGGAAAGGACAGATAAAATGCACCAAACACTCACCAAAGCCGAAGGGAGGAGGGCAACAGCAACACAAAACAACACACGAACACAGAAAATACAATATTTCGGGTTAAAACCCTTTTTCAAGTTAACATAAGCACATTGCTGAGCTTGCGTAAGCCCTACCTTTTTTATTTAATTTATGGCTGGGCTTGTGCAAGTTCAGCCATGTAATTTTGTTAACTTGAAAAAGGGTTTTAAAGCTTCCTTCATCTTTCTACAGCAAACTTGCAACATAAAATTATTTAGGAGCTCGATTGGCAAATAGAGAATTTCAGTAAGGAAAATAAAAGAGTAGGCTGTAACATTTTTTTTTTTTTTTTTTTTTTAGGAATTCTATGTCACTAAACAGTTAATAAGGATGCCACTACCTCTTTGAAATTCTTCTACCCAGGAAGAAACATCTTTAATGATCTGAACAGTTTTCACCTTCTTTATTGTTCTATGCCTCACTCTGTTAAATGGCTCAAAGAGATCCAGTGCAATACTATTAACATGACCTACACAGCCTATTCAGCTAATAGACCACTGAGATTCGTGAGAATAAATTACTCTAAATCCACGGGCAGATTTTGCACTTTCTCGTGTCACAAACAGTTCTGATGTCACTGAATCGAGCTGTCTCTGTCAAAGCACGTACCCCCAAGATGAAACACTGGTCTCAAGTTCTCAGCTGTTAGTCTCCCTTCCATTAATAACCTATAATATTATGACACAGTTACAGACTTCTGGTATGCAGGAAGCCTCCTGATACAATCTAAATAATATTTATAGGTACAGTGCCATACGATCTCCATACATCCGTCATAATATTACAATAATTTTTTTAACCTATCTAGCTCTATCATAATATCCTCAAGCTTTAGTTCTAATTCCCTCTACTAGTATGCTCATTCATACTTATATGGAAGTTCCTGCATCGATAATTTCCCTACTATTTGTGCACAATATTTCTACTTATCAAGCGACATAATATTTCTGCCTTTTCCATGTCTTTGTTAATTTCTCCTCCATGCTTAGGGGCCATCTGTAAATTACATCACACAAACTTTATCTCCGCCCTCCTTATCACACAATGTCACACTTTATGGAACACCCCCTCTCTCCCTCCCCCTCAATCCCTTCACACATTTTGCAATCTTAAATAGCACTTGCAACGTGACATCACAAAGATTATGACCCCGTTCCTACCCTAATAAAGCCATGTCACTCACTGTGCCCCGCACCCCCTCCAAAATGCAGTAAGTGACTTCACTTATGGCTGGGTACTTATCTGAGTGCCATCAGTTTCATCATAAAACACAGTAATTTATTGTGGCATCATTCTGTGTCCCCGCTTTAGCCACAATAGTCATCATTAATTTATCCAGCAACCTATCTATTACATTACACAGTTTCTTTATTTCTTGTTTTGGACTCTTAATCTCTGAATTAGTGCCAGGTTCTCTTTATTACACTAGTACTCTCCTTCAACCTACTGATTTTTTTTTTCTGAAATATTTCTTCAATTCTTGTAATTATACGAGGACCGTTCAATAAGTCCTTAAAAGAAAGTAAACAAATATATAGTTTCGTGCAGATTTTTTTTTTATTTCTTGACATAATCTCCTTTTAGTTCTGAAAATTTTACAAACACTCCTTTAAATTCTGCATGCCTCCAAAAAATTAGGATTTTGGAAGTTCTGCAAAATAGGTAACAGTTTAGGTGACAACCTCCTCATTCAATGTGAACTGTTGTCCACAAAGTTGAAAGTAAAAAAGTCATTGGGGGCCAAATCTGAT
Source organism: Vandiemenella viatica (assembly GCA_031002005.1). Taxonomy (NCBI): domain Eukaryota; kingdom Metazoa; phylum Arthropoda; class Insecta; order Orthoptera; family Morabidae; genus Vandiemenella; species Vandiemenella viatica. Next base: position 8,586,897 of record JARYHS010013630.1, read on the forward strand.
GAATACGATGGGTGTTGTAATAATTCGAACTTAAATTCTGTAATTTTTGCCATTGAAACTGTGCAGGTATGCACCAGTGCATTGTCCTGACTGAAGATCTTTTTCAAATGAGAACTTTTTCTATAGATTTCTTCACCCAACCAGTGCAATAATTAAACATAGTAAGCTCCAGTTATTGCTTGTCCTTTTTTAAAGTAATCAATGTAGATGATTCTGCGTGCATTCCAAAAAAAACCGTGGCCGTCACCTTGTTGGCCAACTTCACCGTCTTCACAGTCTGTTCACCATCGAAAACCCAAGAGTCAACTACACGACATACATGGTATCCATCTTGCAGAAAAACATTTTCACACTTAATTTTTTGTGCAAATACAGTGTACCTTGAAATATGCCTGTGGCATCTACTACTTCACACACTTTGATTCGTTGATCACCTAAAACCATATTGTGCATTTTGTCACAAAGCGGTAATTGCGACTATTAAATTAATGACCAAGCGAAAAAGGGGAAATGGACGGATTGTATACAGATTCAGTAAGGCCTCGAAGGAGTGTTTTAGAACCTACCTGAGGAATAATTACCATAACTTTAAGTTAACAAAGGACACTGTTGAAGAGATGTGGCATCAATTTATACATATAGTCAGGGAAGGTATGGAAGTACATATACCGAAGCGGAAAATAAATGGGGAGAATGATCCACCGTGGTACACATGCGAAGTCAAAAGATTACTCAAAAACAAAGGAGGATACACGCACGCTACAGAAGGAAGAGGTCTCGCAGTGATTTAGAAATCTTGGCTGAGTTAAGAGGACGTGTGAAGAATGTGATGCGTGAGGCGTTCAACGATTTTCATTCAAACACTCTCTCTAAGAGTCTCGCAGAAAACCCAAAGAAATTTTGGTCGTATGTTCGAAAAGTCAGTTGTACCAACAGCAATATTCCAGCACTAGTTCGTGAAGGGTCCGAGGTTAATGAAAGCCGCGATAAAGCTAACGTACTAAATACTGTATTCAAAAATTCATTTACTGACGAAAATAAGGATAGCATTCCCGTTTTCCCACGTCATGTCGAGTTGGAGATGGAATCATTACGAATAGATACTGCAGGTATCATAAAGCAATTAGAGCTCCTGAAGTGGGGGAAAGCACCGGGCCCGGATGGAATTCCAGTAAGAGTATTTTCAGAGTATGCGGCGGAAATCGGGTCATTTCTGTCTGATATAATCAGTAAATCCCTAGAAGAGTGAAAAGTACCTTCAGACTGGAAAATAGCGCGCAAGTAACTCCGATTTTCAAGAAAGGTGATCGAAGCGATCCTAGAAACTACCGTCCCATATCTATAACATCTGTTTGTAGTAGAGTTATGGAGCATATTATATCCTCGAACATTATGAATTTTCTAGATGAAAATAATTTGCTTACAACAAATCAACACGGATTTCGGAAGAAAAGATCATGTGAAACATAGCTGGCCCTATTTACACACGACGTAATGAAAGTTATTGATGCTGGTTCACAAGTAGATGCAATTTTTTTTAGATTTTCAGAAAGCCTTTGACTCTGTGCCACACAACCGCCTTTTAGCGAAGCTACGAGCGTATGGTATATCGGATCAGCTTTGTGAATGGATAAAGGATTTTCTAACTGGTCGATCGCAGTATGTCGTTGTTGAAGGAGAAAGTTCTTCTAATCTAGATGTTACATCAGGTGTACCTCAAGGAAGTGTAATAGGACCACTTCTTTTCTTAATTTTTATAAACGATCTCGGAGACAAAGTGAAAAGCATTTTTAGATTGTTTGCGGATGATGCGGTTATTTATAGTGAAGTAAGGAATTTGGTCGATTGTTTAGAAATTCAGCGAGATCTGGATGTTATTTTGGCATGGTGCGCTGAGTGGCAACTCACACTAAATTGTAAAAAGTGTAACACAATGAGCATAACTAACAAAAAGAATCCGATTGTTCAGAAATACGAGGTAAACAGCTCAGTTATTGATATGGTTGATTCTATGAAATATTTGGGAGGAACATGAAATGGGACTTACATATTAATACGTTAGTAGGTAGAGCTAATTCTAGGCTGCGGTTCCTAGGTCGAATCTTGAAAAATTGTAATGAATAAACAAAGGAGATAGCGTACAAATCTCTTGTGCATCCACATTTGGACTACTGTTGTGCTATCTGGGATCCGTTTTGTAAGGGGTTGATTGAAAGTATAGAGAAAGTACAGAGAAGAGCCGCTCGATTCGTGACCGCTTGCTACAGTCCTTATGAAAGCGTTACAGAACTGATTAGTAGACTAGGCTGGGAGTCTCTGGTAGATAGACGACGCACGTTTCGTATAAACTTATTGGTAAACATGCGTACTCCCACTTTCACTTACGAGTGTAGTGAAATACTTCTTCCACCAACCTATTTGGGTTGGAATGACAGGAAAGATAAAATTAGAGAAATAAGGTGCCACACTGATTCTTATATGAATTCTTTTTTCCCTCGTACCATTAGGGATTGGAATGCACAACAAAGAGATTAGATTTGGTGCTGAGCACCCTCTGCCACCCACAGTTTTGTGAATTGTAGAGTATATGTATATATGTTTCGGAAGTAGTCACTTCTACTGGACAAGCCAAACGTTGTTCACCTTGTTTGGATGTGCAGTCACATTTAAACTCATTTATCCAACTGTAAACAGTTTCAAATCCAGGAGTAGACAAACCATGAACTTCATCCAACTCAGCTATGCTCTCTTTCATTTTAAGCCTTTTAAAATAAAAGAGTTTTGTCACCACTCAAAACTATAGAAACAAGAGGCGTACGGTACACCAAATATTTGGGAGATGGTGACAGTAAGGCATACAACAATGTGGCAAACTCTAATCCAGATGGAGATGCCATTGTTAACTAAACAGAATGTCTGGGTCATGTTCAAAAATGTTTGGGAAAAAGGCCGAGAAAACTAACTGTTGACATGAGAGATAAAAAATTAGAAGATGGAAAATTCTTGACGGGACAGAGTCGGTTAACTAAAACTGAAATAGAAAACTTGCAGGTATACTATGGACAGGCAATTAGAAGAAATAAAGAAAATATGGAGGCAATGGAGAGAGTTGTTGGGTCATATTCTTCCATAAGTCCTATATTGATGACAAGCCATGTCACAGATTGTGTCCATTAGGTGAAAATTCTTGTTGCAAATACAATAGGGCTCAGACAACTGGAGAATCTTATTCTTACCAGAATTCTCTTCCTGCTGCTGTTATTAAAGCAATTAAACCTATTTTTAGAGACTTAGCTCATCCTGACCCTCTAAGAAAAGTCTGGATGGGCAGACACAGAACCCAAATGAATGTTTCAACAGCATAATTTGTAACCACCTTCCTAAAACTGTATTTGGAGGCATGCTTACAATAAAAGTAGGGGCTCGCGATGCTGTTACTGTGGTAATATTGGGAAGTGTTGGATTCTGAAAAAGCTGGGAATTAATCCAAGGGAAAATATGATCAATGGGCTGCAATATTGTGATAAGCTGAGGATAGCCGATGCAGACAGGTCTGCATCTAATACGGCCAAAAAAGCAAGACAGACATCCAGGAAGGTGAAAAAAAAAGCTGGAAGATCTGATAGAGGCCATTATATGCAACAGGACAGTTCTAATTAACTGTAAGCAATAAATTTCAAAAGATTTTCTTTAAAGTCAATTTCCCGTAAAATAAAATTTTCAGTACATAATGCCCCATTATATCAGAAACTATCAAAGATAATTGAATGAAATTTTCAGCGACTCTGCATAACATAAAAAGCTACCTCTGGTACTACAAGCATTAATATTCGCGTATTATGATGTTCATAAAAAAAAAAATCTGCTGAAAAATTTAATATTAATAAATTTTAAAAAATATTTCTTAAAAACTATAAAATGTATAAAGTAGATATTAGTATAGTTGACTTTACTAGCATCATGTAACATTCAGTAAAAATATTAGGGTCCTGCATCAAATAGTTTTTTCACAAATGGGTCAAATACTTGCTTAAATTAACATGGCGTAGATAGTCAGGGGGTGGTCCCCTTAAAGAAATTTCAGCCATATAGCCTCATTCAGAGCAACCTGCCAATGTGCATAACAATTTTTCACAGTTGGGGTTGTCACTGAATAAATATTAGACCTATCTTACAATTTGGAGATGGAAGCATGTAAGTGTACCTAACTAGTATCCAAACTAAGGACACGAATGAAACAAAATTTTGTATGTTTGCCAAGACTGTTGATATCTATGTGTAATAGAAATCTGAGGCATGAACAGGGTCACATTTAGGCATAGGCTATGTAGGCTGTAGCATAGGGGCCCGCAGCACATACAAAAATAAAAATATATTAGTCACTGTCACCTTGTTGACATGTGTGTGTGTGAATATTCAATAGTCTTTTGTTTATCTTTCTCTATTGTATGATTTGGTGATGTTAATTATCTATTATCATTTGATTTATCTTAATAAACAGGCCTACTGTTTTATATTGTTACTAAAACTTTTGAGTTTGTTATTCTGCAAGCTTTGCTGAGGGTGTTTGGTAAACAACACCACTTAAATAGACAGCACCTTATCTAGTGGTCATCACTTGAAAAATTGAACGTGCAAGCGTCACTTGATAACGTTGTTCACTTCAGTCTCGTAAATGATACAGAAAGACCTTACAAACTTTCGATTCTTCAGTAATTCGTATATTTTTACTATCATTACATATTCAATATTTTGCACTAAAAGGTTTATTAATTTAATAATAAGAGTATATATATATATATATATGGGCCCACACCACAGTTATAGCCTAGAGGCCTCCAGACCCTAAATGCAGCCCTGTGTACGAAGCATCAATAAGTCAGAAGGGGTCTATTGGAGATCGCGATTCCGCTACAACAACATTAAATAATATTGTTGTAATACTGCTGTTGTCAGTCGCAAAACGTCTTATTTTCAAGTGGCAATTTAATTGTAATACAACCTGGACCATTATATTCAACCAGAAATTAGGTTGTAATACAGCCTGGACCAGCATGAAATCGTTAAATGTACTTCGGAAAGAATTTCTAGCGGAGTCTTGCGTTTGAACACTGCAGTATTACGATGCCAACTCCAGGCAGAATCACGATCTCCAGTAAGCCCGTTAGAAGAAACTGAAGTATAAAAATTGTCCACATTGCTACAAGGAAAGGGGTTCTGTGTGCCACCTTATTTTTTGTTTTGGGCAAACAATTCTTCCGCTCTTACTATATAAGTGAAATGTTCCATCTTATTTTCTACTGTACTGGTGCCCCTCTTCCACACACAAAACCTCTCTACAAAATACCTCCTCAATTCTGAAACAATTGCCTTGTTATAACTATACCTATAACTTGATTTCCTGAACTTCCTTATCTCCCTAACAACTCTCTCTGACCAAGAGTGATGGGTGAGTGGTGATGTTTTGGCTTCGCGTTCAGGAGGTCGTGGGTCCAAATCCCCATCTGGGCATTGAGATTTGGGTTTTCCATGGTTTCCCCAAATCACTACAGGTGAATGCAGGGATGCTTCCTTCATAAGGCTATGGCCAAATTCCTTCCCGTTACCTGTCCCCACTCCTATCCCGCCTCTGACCTCAACACTGACAATGCATGAAACCATAAAAAAAACCTCTCATAATTTTCACCATGCTTTATTAAGAAAACATCCAGCATTTTGCGACTCTTGTGTTTTGTTCTATCCCTCCAGTAAATCTTCTTCCCTGAATAAAATTTTTCAGATCTCTGCTCCCTTGTGTTTTTAATCACATTCCACTTCTAGTATATTTAGACCACCACCTATTATGACCAGTGGCATAGCTAGGTCAACAAGGGCCCCGGTGCAAAAATGTATTTTGGGCCCTCAGGCCAGATGGGCGACCTTTTTTTTTTTTTGCTTCGTGTTTCTCGTAGGGGCCTGAGAAACACTTGGGGGCCCCCTGAGTGTAGGGTCCCCGGTGCACTACACTGCCTAGCCCCATAGTAGCTACGCCCCTGATTATGACCACTTTGTTCCCACCTGTGAACTTTAAATTTGAAATCATTTTTGCTCCCGTAGTTTCAATTTGTTCATTCAACCTTCCATTTCAATAAACAGCTATTACTATTTTCCCATCTATGCCCAAACAACCATATCGCCAGGAATTAACGTTCACCAACTGAAATGTAATAATACTAATCAGTGTAAATATTCCTCCATCAGATCCTCCTCTATCACTATGGTGCTATGCTAAGTAATTCTTAGAAAAAATCTCATTTCCAATAACTTTTTCCATTAACCAATACTAAAATCACTGCAACTGGTTGATGTATCTCCAATAAGCTACAAAACACTAAAACATTATTCATTATACTCACACAATTCACTAATAAATACCTGATATCTGGTTTTGTAAATTCTCATTTTATTGATATCCTTACTTACATCACATTCCTTTTTAATCCCTTTATAAAGTATATTTTTTGGTTGTTTTCGACTTGGCGATACCGGTTTTAATCCTATATGATTCTTTCCTAGAAAATTATATCCTGTGTACACTGATACAAGCCTGAATGGAATTATTGGGTGACTTCTTGTAAACAGATTATGGGTCTACTGGAGATCGCGATTCCGCTACAACAACATATAGTAATATCGTTGGAATACTGATGTAGTCAGTCGCAAGACGTATTATTATCAAGCAGTAATTCCATTGTAATACAGCCTGGACCATTATTTTCGAGCACAGATTAGGTTGTAGTACAGCCTGGACCAGTATGAAACCGTTAAATGTACTTAGGGAAGAATTTATAGTGGAGTCTTGCGTTTGACTACTGCAGTATTGTGATGAAAACTCCTGGTGGAATCGCGATCTCCAGTAATCCCCAGATTATAACCTGAAAATGCATCAATTACGCAATCAATGAAAAACATACATCTTTGTAGTTGTACGATGTGCTGATAAAAATAAAACGTCTATTCTTTTAACAGCAATAAACTCATTTCTGGACACGTTCACATCAAAAACCTCTGAACTGTTTTTTTTTTTAGTTACAACAATCGGCAGTTCTATCATTACCGTGGCGCCAAAATCTGATGATGAATTCTTGCAGAACTCGACGAAATAAATCGAAAATAAAGACTAAAATTTTTTGATATCTCGCTTGGTTTTCGAGATATAGCATGTTAAAAATCAGCCATAGGTATAGTTCCTTCTGCTTTTGATGTTTTTTCTTCTGGTCCAGGCCGTATTTCAACCTAACAACAATCGCTAGGAAGAACATAAAACACCTATAGTGCATTTCCACCATGTAGATATGGTGGTTTTGGTGAACTTTTTTTTTTTTTTGTCCAGGCCGGATCTCACCCAAACCTCATCACTTTTGAGATACAATATCTCGAGAACTAAGCGAGATATCAAAAAACGTTATTCTTTATTTTCCATTTGTCTCATCGAGTTACGTAAGAATTCATCATCAAATTTGGCTATAGCGAAATTTTTCTTCTGGTCCAGGCCGTATTTCAACCTAACTACGTCAATTTTGAGATACGATATCTCGAGAACCAAGCGAGATATCAAAAAATTTTATTCTTTATTTTCGATTTGTTTTGTCGAGTTCTATAAGAATCAATCATCATATTGTGGCGCCACGGTAATGATAGAATCCCCCAACAATCTTCTACAATGAATTGTAGTTTGTTTGCGGCACCCTCAAAGTTGAATATCACAATCACACCAGTTTTTTCAGTCATTTATTTGTAAAGATCAATATAAAAAGTTCACTGTATTCCATCAAAGTTTCAAAAATACCTTTGTTAGATACCCGTAAATCCGTGCAGGAAATTGGAAACTATTAACTAAACAGACATAGAATAGTTCTGAAAATACTCACATAGCACAGGTGTATTTTTCTTTCGTTTATTGCATGTAACTGGTTTTTAAGTCAAAATCAGCGCACACAAGTCACTATTACAAACAACTAAAGTTCGTAAATTCACACACCGGAAATGGACTTTATAAATAAAAAGACTCGTTTGTATCGCAACCTGTATTTTAAAATGTTTTAACTGTTACTTGCACTAACTGAAAATGCATGTCATTGTCATAAGTACATAAAATAGCAATTACGCTTGAGATAACTTCCTCCTGACATGCATCAAAACAGCAACCACCGATCACATATCACAGCCATGGAGGCCTCCATGATCACAGCAACCACCTGTATTACAATAACTACACCATAGATGCAACACATAAACAGATGTTTGTCCATGATATACGTCAGTCACTAGGGGATTTACCTGCAAATAAAAAGCGCAAAAATGAATCATGTAAAATGACGTCATGGCTAAAAGAGGCTAAAGATTAAAACCCAGCGCTCTTAAAGCAAGTCAACGGATGAGCCAAGTAATAGAAGCGAAACATAACATTTGTAAACACCCAGTTTCCAATCAATTTCAAACCTATAATTTGATTACCCTGGTGTACGATGGAGACAAATATTGATTTACTGTAAATTTGTATATTTTTTAATGAACGAGTGATGATTTTTTTTGGATGGAAATTATATAAGTGAATTTTAATTTGATTAAAGGTTGTTAAGTGTCTAAAATATTAATTGAAAGACTGGAATTATGAATGTTGTGTATATCAAAGAGTTTATATAAGATTTTAGAATATTTAGAATTATTTAATTCAGTGAGTTTGAATGATCAAATGGGTATACATGCAGAATAGGTGTGATTAGAAGGCTGTGACTTCACAGGGTATAGTTCCTACCTGCCGCCTTAAGACAGCGCCACCAGCGCACACGGGAAAAGATACTTGTAGGAGCCCGCGCATTTGAAATACAGATTCAAGAATACCAACTATTTAATAACTGAACCATTTATTTCAAATGTGTAAAATCTTACAGGGCTTTCCACCGAGGTAGCGCGTCAATGTAGGGTGACGTTTCGAAGCTGCCTCAGGCTCCATCTTCTGGCGAAATGTCGGATTCTTGGAAGCGTCCAAGCTTAAAAGGCCTTTGTTTGCCAGGTGACGTAAGTCACATGCGTCGTGTCCAATCGAGGCCTTTTAAGCTTTCAAGAATGCTTTCATTTCGCCGGAAGATAGAGCCTGAGGCAGACTACGAAACGTCGCCCTACATTGACGCGCTACCTCGGTGGAAAGTCCTAGAAGATTTTACGCAACTGACTCACCGAGAAAGCTTACATTCGTTCATCATTTATTTCAAAGTTAATACCTACATTCCACCAACACTAAACATGGAAGTAGCTTGTCTTACTCCAGAGTTCGTATCATACATTTCAAAAACTTTAATTTTCCTCCCTTCTGGAATTCTCAAAGTCACTTCCATACCGTATCTTCATCACAAACAGCTTCAAAAACTTCTTTCTGAGATGCAAGTCCATTTGAGACTAAAAGTTTTTTTTTTCTGGGATTTTCTCTTCACTAACAAAATTATAATATTATATACGGCAGCAAACATAAGAAGATTGAAGCCCACCAATATATATGTTTTTGTTTGTCACATATGTTTTTCACTCATCACAGCTTTCAACTTTGGTGAGTGATGAGCTATTTTCCCTGCCCTTTGTTGTTTATATTGCCTAAAAGATGTTTCCTTTTTCCTCAGTATCATTAAACACCTGGTAAAGCAGGTATGGTAAGATCTTCACAGTAGCTGCTTTTCTAGATCACTCCAGAATTAGGTGGTTTTGCAAAGTAAGCTAATCAGCAACTCCTTGTATACACTTTAATACAGACCCCAGCACCAAACTTTATAAAGTCATGATTATCAAACAAAAGCGAATGTTAGAATATAGTTCCACTGACAACAAGGTGGTGTACTTCTTAATAAGACTAAATTGTACTATAAAGTTGAGTAAATTTAGTAACCTTATATCAGTGTGTCAGCCGGATTAGAGCATAACAGTTGCTCTGTACTTTGACCATTAGTGTGGCCTAAGAATAGATTGTCATTCAGTCATCAACCAGCTGATAACTTCAGTCAGTAAAGGTAGGTTTTCAATAATGTTCACTGTAGACCTACAATGTAAATTTCAAACAATGTATTCTTCAAATTTAGTACAACAATACACTAACCAGTTTACAGCATTGGGCTTAAAAAAAAAAAAAAAAAAAAATTTGGAGGTACTGTATAAACCTTGATGCAAGCATCTCTGATGAATCCCTAACTGTATTCAGCTACATCGCGAGTATGACCACTTGTGCGCTATCGGTTGAACATAATCTAATATGGATGCCTAGCCTCGCATCATTCCAGCCTAACTTACTGACTGTCCACCACACGTAGCACCAAATCGGCTGTAGGCTGAGCGTGACCTCTCTACACGAGTGCTTTCGAAAGACTGCTCCCACCATTATTTTTGAGGTCTATTTATAGAGGGTCTAGGGGATTTCGCAACATCTCCAGGAATTGTTTGATCGTTTAACCTTATTTTTCCTCTGATCTACCTGAAATTTTTGTGGAAGGTAGCCCATTCCCTAAATGTTAAAATTAATCCTGATAAAAATTTCTCTAGCTTTAGTAGTTTAGCTGTAAAAATATATTAAAATGGTAAACCCTAAATTTTCACTCATCTGTTCAGTGTGTAAGTTACAGTTTTGATTCTGAGTTTAAAATGATCTACTAATTCTTCCCGATCTTTTGGTGTATCATATTTCTTTCTTACTTTTTTTTATCTAAGTGTAATCCAAAACTTCAAATTTCTATTCTCAATATCTTCCAAAGTGATGATGCTACAGAGATAAAATCTGCTTTAAATGTTTCTACATACAATTTTCTATATGATAGTGATGATATCCAACCGCCAAAACTGCTATTTAGTTGCCTTCATACAGTTTCCAAAATGCCTTTTAAATCTATTTTTCCGAATCTTCTAATTTCTGGTCTCCATTACCTCGCAATTGCCATAAATTTTACTTTTCATATTCTGGGCAAAGTACCAAATGGATTATTACAAAAAGTTGCTCATTATGATCAGAAAAATTTCTACTTTCTTTTAAATACACTCCCCCTTCTTCATCTGGATGAATGCTCCTATGTGAAAATTAAATTTTTTCTCCCAAAATAATCATTTTCTATTATCTTGGTTCTCCGGGAGAAAGAAATGAGCGAGGAAGCAGGTTGTTAGAATTTTGTGAAAGATATAAGCTAATAGTGGCAAACACACTGTTTAAGAACCATGAAAGCAGGATATACATCATATACACCTGGAAACGCCCTGGAGACACAGGCAGATACCAGCTAGATTATATCATGGTCAAACAGAGATTCAAGAATCAAGTTCTAGACTGTAAAGCGTACTCAGGAACAGACAGGCCCGCCGTAAGCGGGCGTGCAAGGCGTGCATCGCACGCGGGCGGCACATCGAGGGGAGCGGCAAAACGAGTGATCGAGACAGTCGCCGCCCGCGACAGTTGCCACTCCATTGTCGCCGCGACGAAATTTACAGCATATTATGTAGCGGGGCGACCTTTTTTTTTTTTTTCTTCTTTTTGCTCAACAGCTGTTTCGGGCGGCCGGCGACACTCGGTATGGCAACAATGGGGGCGGCAAATAATGTTCGAAGGGGCGGAAATTTCCTAGATCCACCACTGGCTGTAGTTAGACAGGGGGCGGCATAATCGGTATAGCACGCGGGCGCTGAAACAGCTAGCGGCGGGCCTGGGAACAGACATAGACTCTGACCATAATTTGATAGTAATGAAGTGCAGGCTCAAATTCAAGCGTATAAGGAGGCAGTATAAGCAGAACAGACTGGAAGTGAATAAACTGAAACAATCTAGCATGACAGAAAAATTTGCAGAAATGGTTGACGTAGGTCTAAGAAGTATCTCTGAAAGGAGTTCAACCGAGGACGAGTGGAACACATTAAAGACCGAAATAATCAAAGCTGGTAAAGAAACATTAGGCCTTAGGTAACAAGCTGCCCGAAAACTTTGGATCACAGAAGAAATTTTGGAGCTGATGGATCAGAGGAGAAGGTACAAAAATGCTCAAGATGAAGCAGGAAGAGAACAATACAGGCAATTTAGAAATCAAATAAACACGAAATGCAAAAAAGCAAAAGAAAAATGGCTAGAAGAAAAGTGTGAAGAAATAGAAAAGGAAATGGTCGTAGGTAAAGTAGATGTTGTATATAGAAAGATAAAACAGAATTTTGGAGAAATGAAGAAAAGAGGTATGAACATTAAAGCTGCCGATGGGAAACCTCTTTTAAGCTCAGAAGAAAGAGCTAATCGATGGAAGGAATACATTGAGAAACTGTATGATGAGGACTACTTGAACAATAGTGTAATGGAAAAGGAAGGCGATGTCGACATTGATGACTTAGGAGATCCTGTCTTGAGAACGGAATTTAATAAAGCTCTGAATGATTTGAAAGCAAATAAGGCACTTGGAATTGATGAGATCCCTGCAGAACTTCTTAAATCCTTAGGAGAAGAAGGAATCGAAAGATTATTCAAGCTGATATCAAAAAGTTATGAAACAGGAGAAATTCCAAGTGATTTTAATAAAAATATCATCTTCACACTTCCAAAGAAAGCACAAGATCACAAATGTGAGAATTATCACACCATTAGTCTAACATCACATGCTTCAAAATTACTGACCAGAATAATATACAGAAGAATAGAAAGGGTAGCAGAAGAGATAGTAGGTGAAGATCAATTTGGGTTTAGGAAAAATCGTGGTACTAGGGAAGCAATTCTGTCTTTAAGTTTAATACTTGAAGGGCGAATCAAGAAAAACAAAAATACTTTTATGGCGTTTGTTGATTTAGAAAAAGCTTTGATAATGTTAAGTGGAGCAAGATGTTCAAAATTTTAAAGAAGTCAGGTCTAAAGTATCGAGATGGAAGAATATTCTATAAACTATATAAGAATCAAGTGGCTATAATAAAAGTAGAGAATCACGAGAGACATGCATCAGTTAAAAAGGGTGTGAGACAAGGTTGTAGTCTATCCCCGTTAATATTCAACTTGTATGTAGAAGAAGCAATAAAGAAAGTCAAAGAAAAATTTTCATGCGGCATAAGTGTTCAGGGAGAAAAAATCAGTATGCTACGATTTGCTGATGACATTGTCTTGTTAGCAGAAAGGACTGAGGAAATTGAGAAGTTACTGAATGGCATGAACACAATACTGAAGGAAGATTTTGGCCTGAATATAAATCAAAGCAAGACAAAAGTTATGAAATGTAGCAGAAATTATACCAACACTAGTAGATTAAATATAAAAATAGGATCGGATGCAATAGGAGAAGTAAGTGAATTTTGTTACTTGGGAAGTAAAATTACAAGCGATGGTCGAGGCAAGAATGATGTTAAAAGCAGAATAGTACTAGCAAAAAGAGCCTTCATGAAAAAAAGAAACCTTTTAGTTTCAAATACTGATCTAAGGATTAGAAAGAACTTTTTAAAACTGTATGTGTGGAGCACAGCACTTTATGGTAGAGAAACATGGACTTTAGTAATACCAGAAAGAAAGAAAATTGAAGCATTTGAAATGTGGTGCTACAGAAGAATGCTGAAAATTAAGTGGACAGACAAAGTAAGAAATGAACGAGTTTTGGAAATGATGGGTTAAGAAAGAAGTTTGTGGAAGAAGCTTACAGAAAGAAGAGGCAGGCTGGTAGCTCATATTTTGAGACATGCTGGATTAGTTAATTTGTTAGTGGAGGGAACAGTCGAAGGAAAGAACTGTAGAGGAAGACAGAGATTAGAATATATGAAGCAGATTATTGAGGATGTGGGTTGTAAGGGGTATGTAGAGATGAAGATGTTAGCACAGGATAGGAAGAGATGGAGGACTGCATCAAACCAGTCGAAAGACTGATGACAGCAAAAAAAAAAAAAAAAAAAAAAAAGATGGTATGAGGGTCAATTTGTCGGATTTTATCTGTTACACCTCGATCACTCCCATCATCTTGCATTGATGTTGCCCCCGACATTCCCATTTCCAAGGGCGGGCCTTTAAACCATCCTAAACCTGCTCTTCTAGGTCTAATGGAACTTCCCTGCCCAAGTTCTATGGTTTAAATCCCCATTTCGCACATGCTTACTTCATGTTCGGTTCGATATTTCGCCACGCGTCCCTGCGTCTTTTAGAAGGTGATTTTCCTTTCTTATTCTTAGTATTAGTTTGTATCTCCATAATCGGTCCTGCCGATTGCTCTTTGCACCAACATTTGATATGTTAGGCAATCTTTGCCTTTCTTCCTATAGGTCTTACCTCTTCTCGCGCAGGGAACGAACACAGCAGGCGCTTCTTTTTGGTACAATTTTTTCTTTTATGACCTGTCCCCTCACATTAACTGCAAGAGGAGTCGACCTGTTGACAATGCTAGATAATGTGCCCAAGGTCCTAACATTTTAGACACCTCGGCACTACGACGTAATCTTTAGTTGTTATTGATGAAAATCCCACATATGTGGGTGGGGGGGGGGGGGGGCAGTTAAAAAGTTTCCGGGAATTTCATTGTAACTATTTATTAACAAAAGGCAATTACACATTTACCTAATTTCCTTCAAAGAAGGCTCCTTCTGAACACACAGACTTGCTCCAACACTCCTGCCGTTGCTGGAAACAACGATAAAAATCCTGTTTTGGTATCTTCCGAAGCACAGCCATCGCTTTGGTTCAGATGTGGCAAAACTGTTACCTTTGAGGCCCATTTTCATCTTGGGAAAGAGCCAGAAATCCGATGACGCTAAATCCGGTGAGTAGGGAGACTAGTGGAGGACTGGAATGTTCTTTTCTGCAAGCCACGTCTGCACAACAATTGACGTGTGGGAGGGAGCATTGCCGTGATGCAGTGGCCATTTGTCGGGACGTCCTCTGATTTCTGGCCCCACAATAACCGGCGGCTGCGTAGCGCAAATACAAATCCGTTGTATCCGGAAAACCGATTCTCAAAATATCGGACTGCTTCGGCCGCGGGCGCGCAAAATACTGCTCTTCTTATTCCGCGGTGAGGCCCAAGACGCCTCGGCAAGTACTCTTGAGTTTCCATATATCAGTGACACTATGAGACCGACATACGACAACTGGTTGTCGTGGCCTAACACAGTATAACAACCCCACAGTACACCTAAGGTGAGTTGAACTAACCTAAACTGAACTTACTCTGGCCTACTATAACAAACCATTTAACATTCTGCATTAACCTGTCTTTAACATAAGTTCTGCCTACCTATTGATGGTTGTAGTTGCTATGGTGATTTTGGCGTTTGTAAACATACTGTCAACACCTTTGATCGATAACATTGGGCTGTATGATTCAAAGATCTATTGGTATTATACTTTACACACCTTCATGATTGTAAGGTGATGTGTGTGATGGGAGTTCTACAGGTTTATCTGAAGACTGTCATGACTGCAGAAACATACAATTTCTGCCCAAATTGTATACATTTCTGTAGGTCTCTGCGGTAATCAGTGGCATAGCTAGGTCAACAAGGGCCCCGGTGCAAAAAAATTATTTTGGGCCCTCAGGCCAGATGGGCCCTTAGTGAGGGGCTTCCTGTGTCTCAGGGGCCCCCTTAGACGACGGTAGAGCTAAAAAAAAAGGTCGCCAGTTTGCCGTGAAGGCTCGTGGGCCCTCTAAACTGCACTTGGAGGCCCCCTGAGCGTAGGGGCCCCGGTGCACTGCACCGCCTAGACACACAGTAGCTACGCCCCTGGCGGTAATGCATGTACATTATATGACTGGTACTGTGATACAAAAACATGCAATTGCTAGGCCAACAGTATTCATTCACGGCGGAAAGTGACATAATTTTGAACCAATTTTTGCTATATTTGGCCAGTATTCATGAATTTTTATCTATTTTTACACTTTCTTAAATTAAATTCATCGAAAGTGGCTCATACTAACTTATATCTAAGACAATTTATGTCTCATCTGGTGTTGAGTCCATTATGTTTCGGCCTTGTGAAGGGTCGTGCTATTAACATACTGTTTAGTGAAATTTGTGATGTTGTAATCTTCTGCATGCTCTGTTTAGTTCAGCTTCAATACTTTAATGGGACTTTCGACAGATATATCTGATGTACTGCTTGAGTTTTCCGATGTCTTATAGGGCCGTGAAAAGAATGAGTTTCATTTACCGCATCATACAGTGATTTTTCTATTTTGGTGGAAGCATTCAATACACATCATATGGCATGGTGCATGCAACTGTAATTGACATTTTTTGCACACCTTCTAACCATGTAAACCGATGACATCTTTCGTAAAGAGAAATTATATAAGTAATTTACCTATTTTCATGATCTTTTACTTATTTTAATAAAGTTTCTGGAATTTATAGTATTTTCATGCTGTGCAATTTTTTCGCAAATTTCACGTCGCCTTTCCCCTCTGTACATGCTTGATACACGAGTCTATTTCTCCGACTATTGTCTGTATGTTTCTGCATATATCCATGACTGCAAAAATCTTGTGTGTGTGTGTGTGTGTGTGTGTGTGAGAGAGAGAGAGAGAGAGAGAGAGAGAGAGAGACAGAGCCATCGTCTTTAATTGCAGACTGCCTTCCGTGTAACTGTGTTAATGTCAGTTTCTGTGTGTTGTTTCACCTCGTTTGGTAATAACTCTAAGCGCTATGTATAGTTGTTACCCTGTGCACTTCCTCTGACGTGTCTATCATGATGGTAACGTTATGAGCGTGTTAACTCTGTAGGTTATTGTTATGAAAAAAAAAAGGAACAACTTACTACGCAAACTAGTTGGACCACAGTGGGGCAGTCAACCACAAACCATACGTACATCGGCAATGGCCCTTTGTTACTCTGTTGCAGAATATGCATGGCCCAATTTGGTGCTCATCATCTCATACTAGGCAGGTGGATGTAGCCCTCAATAACACCTGTAGACTAGTGACAGGTTGCTTAAAGCCTACCCCAGTTGATAGGCTTTACCAGCTTTCGGGCATTGCTCCACCCAGTATCCGGAGAGAAGTGGCTGCGAACAAGGAGAGGACCAAAGTAGAACGGGAAAGCGCTCATCCACTGCACGGCCATACACCACCAGCCCAGAGACTCAAATCCAGGAAAAGCATCCTGAGAACATCACGGGAACTAATTGAAAAGGCAAGAGTACAGTTGTGGAAAATGAAGGTTCCTAACATCTCGGGACCACTGACAGTTGCAGAGCGCTTGCCACCTGGTTATGCAGAGGACTGGAACGTCTGGCAGTCCTTAAATCGATTGCGAACAGGAGCACTAATAACCCCGATATTGACGCGCCCTAAATCCCGAACCCCCAGCGAACAGGAGTGGGCAGGTCAAAGCAAAACCTAGTGAGATGGGGTTATACTGATGCTACGAGTATTAAGTGCGAATGTGGTGAAGACCAATCTATGAATCATTTGCTCGAGTGCCCTATGTGCCCATCATCCTGCAATCACGAAGACCTGTTTCAAGCAGCATACAATCCAATTGAGGTTGCGAAGTACTGGGCTAAGTGTGTTTAAGGTTGTTGATTTGCACAATGTATTTAACTGTGTATTTTTATGTTTGTGATACGAGAATAATAGTAATAATCTGGCAGAAGTTATCAAACTGCCCAGATGGCCCTAAAAGCTCATTATATGTTTTTTCCATAAATTCTCGGCAATCAAAAATAATGGATACAGATATTACAATGCCGTTAAAACAATAATTACTATACAATTCTAATTATAAAACAATACATACATAAAGGTATATAGTAATCATAATTCCATGAATGAAATTATAATAATTACTTGATACTGTTTCTATGGATTTTTAACATCCAACGATTTTCTTTGCCGTCTTTGTCGTTTTTTTTATTATTATTATTTTTAATAAAAATAGGTTAGGCTTAAAGTTATGGCCGACACAACCTAGACGTTGTAACACATTAACTCAGTATAAATGAATAAATATATTAACAAATATATATATATATATATATATACTTTTGGGTTTAGTTAATTTGTATTGAGGCTGGACAATACACGAGTTCATAGTTATATTCAGTTCTGAGCAGCTATAAATTGATTGCAGATTCGGTATAGACACAGTCGCCACTGGCAAATTGCCCGAAATAAGTCATTCAACGTCGCCCCAGGCATACAAATGAAACATCCTTCCTGGAATACAGTTAACACTTATTTATTACGTAAAAGTTCACAAAACACCGTGTAAACCACCAGATGTATAATTCTAATCGGACCTCGTGGATCTGAAGATTGCCAGGTTCGATTAAGCAGTGAACAAGACTATTTATACTCGTCAAACCTGCCACACATGTGACGGCACCACACTTCACTGTTCACAGTTCCTACTCATTACAGCTTTGCACTGACTCTGTAATTAAGTCTGTAGTCACGCTTTATAAAGTTCCTGTAGCTAACTTACAGTTCACTCACTCATAGCACATTTATCTATTACCACGCGCGCTTACACATCGCCATAGTCTTTCGCCATCTTGTCTCCTACTTACTAAGATATTCCGCACTGCGGCAAGAATCGATGTATCGATTGTATCGTTACAACGTCTGTCATTCTTGCTTCTCCAAAACATACAAGCACACAAGCAAGCGTGTGGATGACGATGTTTGGCTCCCCAAAATCAACCAAGCTTTTGTAGAGGCTTGGAGTTTGCGGCAAGTGCCAGGCGTGTGGCCCCGGGGTAATATGGAGGGAACAGGGCTAGTTCAGGAACCCCACTATCTCAGCTGAGGGGGTCAGCAAGCCCCTGCCAGAGCTAAACAGAAAATAAAGGTCCCCCATCTGGCGTGAGGGCCCCAATATGTTTAACTAGCTACAATACTGGCAGGGAAGTATGAATATGCTTAGGCCAAAAGCTTTAGCAAGTATGAAAGAACTGGATGGAAGATGTAATAGGTTGTCATTTAATTTCAAGGATTTTGAGTAATAGGAAAAGTATATTATAAAGGTTGTAGTGTTTGAATTGCTGAAAGTTATAAAAATAAAACAAAGTGGAGGCAATTTGTAGCAATAGCACCTTTCATTACGATATTAGTTACCATAATATTTACTTTCATTTGTATCCTGAACTACATCACTGCACAATTGAGAATTAATTTCGTCTCTTTTCAATACTTACTATTACGTTATTTGAAAAACCGTTATTTTTACTACTTTTGTCACATTCAAGTTCAACTACTATTAGCAAAACACTAATTTCGTTACATAAATTTGTAAGACTGTCAGCATCATTTTACATTACCTCACTTTCATTACATTTTCAGATGCTACAACATTGTCTTTATACAGAGCTACTGACTCAACAATCTCCTCTTTATTATCATTAGCATTGTTTATTTCTGTAGTCATTGCATTGTCATTTTGAGAATTATATGCATTACTTACTACATCCATACTTGAAAGCACATCATTAACCAGGACCACAGTCATCATCATTTTTATAGCACCAAAATTACCCACATTTTGCGTGTCAAATACAGGACCTAAAGAGCCTACAAATAAGAGCAGCTAGATTTGCTTGTGCAAATTTTCGCAGGATCCAGTCAGTAACTGATAAGATAGAGGGGCTGGATCAGGAGTCACTGGAGGAAAGGAGGAGGGTGAAGAGAGTTCTGGGAAAATACTGGATGTATGTTGGTGACGGGGCTTGGAAGGATATTGGAATACTGCATGGAAGGGGAAAGGCGATCATGACTACAAGGGGAAAATTTTCTTTTGTTGGTAAAGGTGTCAGGGATTGGAACAAATTACCAAGTGAAGTGATGAATAATTTACCAAAAACGCGGAGGGAACTTAAAATTAAAATTTGTAAATCGCAAAAGTAGATGCGGACGAATTTAACACTTAAAACATATAAGATAAAAGAAAAATGTAGTTAAATGACTACGGGAATTGCCATCGAAATTAAAATTAATAATAATAATATTATGATTATTGCTTTCTGTAACAGTGAGAAGGACGAATTAAAAAATTCATCTTTCTGGTTTTCTTTGCGTCTGGCTATAAATAAGAGTACTGTTATTTCAGAAGCAAGTAAGTAAGAAAAAACGACCAACACTTTTTGGAAAAATATTAAGAATTTTACAAGAGTCTGTTAAACAATAAATTTATTTCAAAAACTTAATAAATTTATTAAGTGGTGTTCTATAAAATTTATACATAAGTCAAAATCCATCAATAATCCAAAAAGTAAGGAACATTTTATTTGAGTTTGTCTATTTGCGAAGGACCTACGGTCGTTAGGGATCTGGATTAGATGAATTCTCTTCTTGCTTCGCCTGGTTCGTTTCTGAAACACAAATGTGGGAAAAGGATTTTTTTCTTTTACTGAATAGCAACAAACTTAAAGGTACAGAATTATTATTATTTATGACAGCCAAGTTAATCATTCAGTATTACCATTTGTGCTTAGAATGTATTCTGTTTGTTACATGTTTATATGTGTAGGCTATTAAATCATGCAAACAACGTGTTTTCACTGTTATTTAAACTTTCTGACAACACAACTAGAAACAGACTCCATAGGCAATACACAAGTACTCCGAACTAAGTCCACAGATGATATGTAAGTACTCTCAATCTCCAACAATATATGCGTGAAATTTTCAGTGACTGAGGTGAAAAATGCGAACTGCCCGAGAAATAGCATAGATCAGTGTTTCTCAACGTGAGGACCAAAAAAATAGCAAAAATATTTCGACAGACCACTAATTTATACGGGCCTAATTTTTTAGCTATGTGTATATTATAAATGTTTCGGACGTATTTTATTGTATAACATTATAAATCTAAAAATTCTTACAAAATCAGATAAAAAATTGGAAGTATACTATTAAAACCATATTAGTTGTGGCCTCTTATTACTTATTAACAAAATAATATAATATTTAATTTATGTTCTGCCTGCGGACCACAGGTTCAGAATCGCTCGTGTAGATCATTCGGGAAGCCAGCTAAAAACGCAACGTCTACACCACCCTGCGGCATCTCGGTTAAAACGAGACTGTCAACTCCATTGCTTACCTTACCTCTTCGTTTGGTCCATCTCTCAAGCACGAACACCACTCTGTATAGTTGATCTCGTATTATACGGCTAACAATTTTTAACTCAGTTTATAAAACGAATTGTTGTTTGCGGTGAGTTTGGCGAGTGTGGAGGGTAGGCTTCACGGAGTAGCTGTCTCCTGTATTCGTATTTACATCACAGTTACCTCCACCACTTGTAAGGAAACATTGTTACCTTACACACTGAGCAGATGTTTTGTTTTAATATTTTCGCTGTAATGCTTTCCATGGTTTTTTTCTCTTTTGTATTTAAATCTTTATGAGATGTAATACAAATCGGTTTGTTAATATATCTGAAATAAGGTATTTGGTTTAAGCTGGCAAGTGAGTCAGAGTATCTTTGGACAGTTGGAAGCAAGATGGTGGGGTTATCTTTGGGAGCGTGCACAAACCATGTAGCTCCATTTTGGCCTCCTGTGAACCCCCCCCCCCTCCGCCCCCCACGTAGCCATACCATGGCTTTTACCTCTACCCCCCCCCCCCCTTTCACGTAGCACGTAGCTTTTTTCCCTTTTGATTCCAGAAGACATTTCCTGCTGTTTTCTCTTTCTTGTCAGACTATTGTAAATGACATACGGAGATAATTAACTGAGGGAAATAAATATTCACATGTTGTTGTGAGGTCTGTTTCTCATTTTAACTGTGAAAAATGTTATCAAAAAAGAAAGCTACGTGGTCTGGCTCAGAAGCCTCCCTCCCCCCATGTAGCCCAGCGTAGCCTTCCAGCCAACCACCCCCCCCCCCCCTGGACAGAGCCACATAGTTTGTGCACGGTCCCTTTGGGGAAGTATCCGCTAGATCAGCGGTCGGCAACGCGCGGCCCGCGGGCTGCATGCGGCCCGTGAGCTCTCTATTTGCGGCCCGTGTCCGTCTTATAAAAATCATTTTGAAAGCCCATATTATAACATAATAAAACATAAATGCATGAAAGAGTGAACGCGATCTAACAGCGCAGCGAATGAACTACGCGAACAGAGCAGGACAAGTGCGAGCGGGAACGATTCACCCACTCTCTCCTATGATTCAAACAGTAGGTCAGCGTTGACAATAATCTTCCCTCGCTCGCCCGCCGTCCGTCAGCGCTGTCTGTGTCATTAAGTGAAACAAGATATTTCATGTGTGCACGCCGCCGCCGCGGCCCTGTACCTACGATTTAGTTACTGTTCTGTGACCTACGAGTACCTACTATTTTGTTTACAGTTCGATAAGTGTGAGATATTGATAGTTCATACAATTACATAGAGAAATTAAGTGACATGTTTTCAACACGGATTTTATTCTTACAGCGTGTATTTTGCATTGTTGGTTATAAGTTTTACTGATGGCTACAAAAAAGAGGAAGTTAATTGAAGATTTGGACGCTAATTTATGCGAAAAACTTCGAGAAAAAGCACAACAATTTGACTGGTTCTCCTTAGCTACCGATGAAAGTAAAGATGTTTCAGATACTGCCAAGCTTCTAATATTTGTTCGTGGAATTGATAAGTACTTCAACGTGTGTGAGAAACTTTTAGACTTATGTTGTTTGAAGGAAACGAATACGGGGGATGATTTGTTTTGTCACTTAGAACAGGCAATGACGTCAATGCAATTAGCGTGGGAAAAATTGTTAAGCCTAACAACTGACGGAGTTAGAAACAAGCGTTGGCAAAACAAGGGCCTGGTGGGTGGAATTAAAACAAAATTGGCAGAGATAGAATGTGAAATCCCGTTATTTTTTCGTTGCATTATCCACCAAGAAGCGTAATGTTCCAAAGTTGTTTCAAGGAGACAAGTAATGGACATCGTAATATCCACTGTAAACTATATCAGATGTAATTCCAAGAGTTTCTATCCGAAATGGAAGCAGATCATCAAGATGTCCTTTATTATTCAGAAGTAAGATGGTTAAGTAGAGGTGCAGTACTGAAAAGAGTTTTCGATCTCAGAAAAGAAATCAACACTTTTATGAATCAGAAAGGTAAATCTGTTCAAGAGCTAACAGACCCTCAGTGATTAATAGATCTTGGATTTTTGACAGATCTAACACATGAATTAAATACGCTGAATGTCAAGCTTCAAGGGAAAAACAAACTAATATCTGATATGCATACAGACGTAAAGGCGTTCCAAACTAAAAACCGGCTCTTCATAAAACATATTGATGAATAAAAAATTAGATCACTTCCCGAATTGTTTAAAGGCTGTCGAGGAAGCTGGCATTGATTTTAATTGGGATAGTGAGAAAAAGAAAGACATTTTAATGGAGTTACAAGGTCAATTCAGTAACAGATTTGATGATTTCGAGAAGGTTTCAAACAAATTGAAGATTTTTGTTAACCCTTTTTAATGCGATGTTGAGGATATACCCAGTAATTTACAAATGAATGTGATTAAACTTCAATCCAATGAGAGTCTCAAAAACGCCTTTTTACAAGATGAAAGATTTGGTCAAATTTTATGGTAGCTTGCCGTCTGATTTTGTCGAATTGATAAAGTTTGCTCAGCAGTTTATTTCAATTTTTGGAAGCACTTATTTATGCGAGAAAACTTTTTCAGTCGTCAGTTATCGAAAAACTAAATACGCTTCTCGTCTCACAGATGAGAATTTGAGAGATATATTACGTATTTCAACTTCTAACATGAAAACTGACATACAAAAAATAGCCAGTAAAATGCAACCTCAAACATCACACTGAATTTAGTATGTAAGATCATTTTTGTAACTTTTCTTCATTTGTATTAATAAAATTTGAAAAACCGAGTTTCCGCATTTTTACTTTGTATGTGAGGCCCCGCCTTTACTTTGCTTTGCCACCTTCTGGCCCTTGCCTGCTAAAAGGTTGCCGACCGCTGCGCTAGATGAATAAATGGCAGGCCGAGGTTCGAGTCTATTGTTATAGAGACTGTATAGTTTACAAAGTGGATTAAAAAGGACGTGTATAGGATAGCAGTTACCAAAAAGTCATTGTATGAACAGTATAAAAGATATGTAAGAAGTACACAATAAAAATATATGAATATAAATACGAGTGACGTATTTTGGTTTGTTTAGAGTCCGATTAGACCGATTAGAGCCTTGCCCTGGGTTTTTGCTACTCAAATCCAATTCTTTGGAATTGCAGACTGAGTTAGCCAAATTAAATGACAAGAAGGTCGGTATATCTCGATATAAGAGAGATAAGTAAAACCGAAACAATAATCTTTGTTGCTTGTTCATCACTTGTTCTTCCTCTTGGATCTTTATTTTATGTATGTTACTTGATATTATACTATCCCCCACTTTCCTAACATGCCAATACCAGTAACAATACTGCATTTTGTTCTTCCACTGTGCCGCTAACCTTCGCGTTCCTTACCCTGCCCATTCTGCTTCTGTGAAATTTAATTTCTTCTTTGCCGTCCCGGTTTCAGCAGCATAAGTGAGAGGTAGAACTCAGTACGCCCAATAAATTACTCAAATTGTTTAAGCTCAGTGGTGAAAGCTTGTACTCTCAAGGTTTAGGGTTTCCTGTTTCAATGCCGGTGTGTTCAGAAACTTTTAAGAGTTCTGTTTGATCGTGAGCTGCGCTAGGACATCCGCATTAAACTATACCTCCACCCACGACTGAGCCGAAAAACTTTCTCCCTCCCTCGGATAGCTTCATCAGTCTTTCCTTCCCTCCACAACACTTCCACAGGATTCAAACCTATTCTCCTTCTTTCTGTTTATGACCACAGCTGATGTATTGTGTCTGACTGCCACATGGCGTTTTGACGCTACCTCTGATGTGTTTGATCAAGTAATGGAAATGCACCTTCACCAGCCACTCACTGACCTGACGCTAATAATGATTATGAAGCAAATGCAGGAAGCAGGAGAAGAAAATAAAATAAGTCAACGATAAGGCTGGCTAAGTGAACGCAAGTAAAATAAGACAAAGGTGAGGAAAATTTGAGTAAACATTTTGTGCAAGCACAAGAAGAGCTACGAGATGTAATGAAACTGTAATTTTGTACAATCAAAGAAAGGCTGAAAGCAAATACAGAAGTGCGTACGAGCACACAAAAAGGAAAGAGTTAAAAATTAAAGAAGAGGATTAAAGTGAAGATATTCCTCGTGCAGAGAAAGTAGATGAAGTGTGGAATTACACAAACGGAAGATAGTGTTTCAGCGGAAGATTCAGTAGTCAGAAAACGGAGAGGAGTGTGAATGATGATAGGAAATAGAGTAGTGTGGAAAAAGAAAAGCAGGAAGAGTTAAGAGGGTAGCGAAGAAGACGAAATTAGGTGTTTGTCTGAAAAGCAGGAAGGAAGAAAAACGACAATGGGAATTTGATAGAGTCCAAGAAAAGCGAAAAAGAAACTAAATGAGGAAGGACAACGTGAAACACAATTACACACTGTAATTGATGTCTACGATTTTGAAGATGAGAAGAATGGGGTAGGGAGGGAAGCAAAGATGGATGTCTGCGCCGATCTTTATAACAAGTAAGCAAAATCAAAGAAGAAATATTGAGGATGAAGGAATGAGTGTAAAAAATGAGATGGTATGTATAACGGACTCACAATAAAAATGATGCTAAACTCGTAATAGTAGAATGAGGAAAAGAGAACGGAGGACATTACAAATCGGGAATGACTGATGATGACATTCGGATTATCGCTGGTTAAATATTAGATAAAAACAAAGTTAGAAGAAAAATTGGAAGCAGACCTGAAAAACTGGAAGAAGAGAAAGCAGCAGAGTAAGAGGGGAAAAGAGAGTTCCTTTAGATGTGTGAAGCTTTGAAAGGCTCATGTTGATCTGTGGAGGCATAAGAATATTGTACACACATGACATGAAGGAAAGATGTGACAGATGCATTAATCTTACTCCGTTTGAACTTGATAAGTTGGTGCTTGCTAATTTTTTTTTAATTTGTGGGATATTTCTCAAGTGATTGCAATTTTGTGCAAATGTTTAAAGAGTTTTTTTTTTTTCAGAGTTCTATATCAATGGAAATTTTATTTTCTAACTTAATACCTTTCCTTCTAAAAAATGTTAGGATCTGTGTTTGGATGTAATGAACGGTTGATTTTAATGTTCTTATTGTATTTATATTTCATACGTAATATGGCTTAAAACTGAATGATTTTCTTGTGAAAAGGTGAGTTAAACTATTTACCTGAAAGTTGAAAATATACGATTGTGGTAAGAGCAAAGGGCGTAAACTTGCTTAGTGTTCAGAATGAAGGATAAAATTAAGTATAATGTGACCTCTTAAACTGTTTCTGTTTTATCATTTCTGATCATCCGGTATTGGAAAAACATTTTCTGATGAAAATGATTTACCTCCTCCCGAGTGGGGGGCATATGTGAGGTTAATTAATCTATTAGTATAATAGACAAGCTGTAGCGTGTAGCACCTACGTCATGTCACGCGGTGACGTCAAGCTATGACGTTGCGATACGACGTCACGCTTTACGATATTATTTGTGGGAGTGCGCGTTATTTAATATCATTTTCAATCTACAGTGAATAAATTAACTCACAGAACACTGAAATAAAAGTATGTATTGCGTTAAAATCGATATATCAATCAAGATGCTTATATTTACGTAATATTCTTTTGATATATTGAAGTATTCCTTAAATTCTTTGTCCATAGATATTGTAAGATAAAAGCTTTGTATTTCGAGCATCAGTGCTGCTAAATGTTTGGTTAGAGTATAACTAGCATGGATTAGAATTACAAGTTTCATTTGACGTTAACGCAGAGGGCATGAATAATTTAGTTTTTTTCAAAATTTAAACTGTGTCCTATTACTGAAATTATTTGTGTTTAAATTGGCATATTATCAGTTTTTTTACTGAAACATTACATGGTTCAAATGAAAGAAGTTGCAAATTCTTCATGATATATACGGCCTAAACAACAATGAAATATTACATGGCATAGCTTAAGTTGTTATAGCATCCTTCCTTCTTGCTGGAGTCATTATTTCAGCAGATGTAAGCTTTCTTAGCCGTTAAAATATCGATCTTCATCATAGGTAGCTATTAAGAAAGAAATGTGTCAGAACCTGTGAAGATTTGGGATCAAGTTTATATCGCGATGCATGGAATGTATTAAATTGCGTGTGATTGAAGCTTTGCTTTTCTATCAGAAATTTTAGCGGATATTATGGTTAAGCTGAAATGCAACCTGGACCAAGATGACAACTGAAGCTTTTTGCTACAGCACAATGAACAATAAATTACAATGAGCTTTATTTTGTAACAATTCTGATTAGTTAAGCAACTGCAGAGAAATATCCACGTTATTTAATAACATTTCTAGGCATCCACGAATAAATTAACTGACTGAGCATACTTATTAGTTGCTTATATTTATTTAATATTAGTTTATGTAGAAGTATTCGTTGATATCACATATATGTAAGTTAATTTTTGCAATGTTAGCGGCAGTTTTGATAGATTGTTATTAGAATTGGCACTTGAAGTTACAGCAGAGGGCATGCGTTTTTTTTTTTGTAATTTTTTTTCTGTTACTTAATTCATCACTTCGTTCTAACGAAAGTATTGTTAACATTTTTCGGTTGCGGAGCGTCTTACGTTTCAGAATTTTAATGTAATTCATGGCGACGTTTCGGAAAAAAGGAGGATGCAAATGTGAAGAAGATGCCATTATAACGAAGCAATTGATAAAAATTTCAACAGGGCAGTACCAGTTTCCGGCCGGTGGAAAATATCACCTTCCACCCATTAAAACTAATATTACGTTGGAATGACGTAAGCTGTTAAGATTTATTTTTAATTTACTTTGGTTTTACTGATGCCTTATTTCAGCCGCATGTAACTGTGTCAGCTATTCAAATGTGTTAGTATAATTCTGAATAACGAATATAAAAAATTAAGATTGAAGAACCGTTATAGATTTTTTATTTGGTTTATTTCGCGATGCAATGTGACCATTGAAATGTGATAAGTATATGTATTAATATGCGTGTAAAGTAAGTATTGTTTCTCTGGCGGCATGTTTAGCACATGGAGGAAGGAAATATTTCCTCCATGGTTTAGCGTAGTACTGTACGTGGTTATGGGATTCTACGATAACCGTGAAGCCGCAATTTGTTGATGGATTCTTATGTAACTCGACGAAAAAAACTGAAAGTAGAGAATAAAATGTTTTGATATCTTACTTAATTCTCGAGATAATGTATCTCAAAATTGACTTGGTTAGGTTGAAATGCGACCTGGAACAGAAGAAAAATTTCGACATTGCCAAATTTGATGATGATATCGTATGTAACTCGAAGAGACAAATCGAAAACAAATAATACATTTTCTTTCCATATCTCGCTTAGTTCTCGAGATATTGTATCTCAAAATTTAGGTGGTTTGGGGTGAAATCTGGCCTGGACCAGAAAAAACAAATTACCAAAACCGCTATATCTACACGGTGGAAATGCACTATATGTGTTTTATTTTCTTCCTGGTGGTTGTTGTTAGGTTGAAATACGTCATGGACCAGAGGAAACTTCACCAAAATCACAGTTATAATTGATTTTCAACATGCTATATCTCGAAAACCAAGAAAGATATCAAAAAATTTTTATTCTTTATTTTCGATTTATTTCGTCGAGTTCTACAAGAATGCATCATCAGATTGTGGCACCACGGTAATGATTAAACTGCCTGTTGTTAGACTGAAATGCAACCTGGACCAGGATAGCAACAGAAACATTTTGTTATTGCGCAAGGCAATAGGAATTATATTATGATTTATTTTTGTGTTTATTTAAGCGATTGCTAAGAAATGATTTGCCAGAATACTGAAGTTGTTATGATTTAATTTAGTATCATTCCATTCCACTGTGGTCATTATTTCAACTGTAGGCTATGTAATTTATGTCATCCGTTAACACATCGATCTTCATCGCATTATTAGCGAAGATTGTGGTTTGACTGAAATGCGACCTGCATCAAGTTGACGACTGAAACGTTTTGCTACATCACAAGGGATGAGAAAATTACAGCACATTGGGCTTTATTTCAAAACAATTCTGTTTAGGTAAGCAACTAAAAAGAAATTAATTGTCAGAATACTCCAAACCCGTCAGTTTTGACGGGCTTTGTGGCTAGTTGTATTTATCTAGTACGCTTGAGTTTTCTGCCGGACGTTTCAGCAGCTACCTCCGCCGACCTCCTCAGGTGAGTGTTGACTCACCGGCGAGCTGCTTGAGCAGCTGGGCGCGCTCCGCCTGCAGCGTGCGGCACAGCTTCTCCAGCTGCTCGGTGCGGCGCCGCGACTTGCCCGCCTCCTGGCGCAGCTCCTCGCTCTCCTTGTTGATCTGCTGCAGCGCCTCGTGGCTCTTTTCCCACCTTCCCTTCCACGACGCCGTCTCCTTCTCCAGCTGCGCTATCTTCTTCGTCATCTGTAAACACCACAGCACCACTCTGTCAGGAAAACTCCACATCTCACATCAACGAAAACAAAAACCGTCCAACGCACTCACGGTTCAGGACTCCAATCGTGTATCAATGTAGCATATTTCAATAATTTTGTTAGTTAATATTCTAGTGCGGTACAAGCCAGCCTATGGAGCTGCAGGCCTGGACAGGCGCGGACCATCAGCTAGCTGATTCCCTCATACAAGGCCACAGAGCCAGCAGCTTTCACCGTGTTCTGGAACCTCCTAGAACACGTCTACAACCTGCCAATTAGAACTCTGCACTCACACCGCGTACTACAAGCCAGCCAATAGTAAACAGTCACCCCAATATGGTGATCCAGTACAGATATGCGTTCTGTACTCGTCCTCTTTGCAGTTTATTCTTGAAGATAACACAGTAAACTTGCCACTCTTTGATGAAATGATTTAAGGCAGTATTAGAAAAATTCACCACCATATCCACCCTTCGTATGCTCACGGGGGAGGCTTATACCGAACCTCCCATTATTTTATCCAGCCATCGTGAGGATAGCTATGACATATCACCTAGTTGTATCACTCCACTTTTTTTTTTTGTAGAAATCAGGAATAGCCTGTTAATCTCATCTCTCAAGTCATTTTCAAATATGTCAAGTCATTAGTTAGAGTGATTTTAAGCCCATACTCGCAGACGCCAACTGGTAGAACCAAATGTTGACGGTGAGGATGCTGGAGGAATTCACGTGCAAAACTGGATAAGTGGCTCAGCTTTTTGCCACACGACATCAAATTCGATAACTAATCGTTTCTGTTATTGTAATAAACTTTTTTCTGAAAACTCAGCAACAAGTGATTCTTAATCAGAATTTATTAGACATTTCGTAAAATCGTCCAACAAAATGTATACATAAGTAAAACACGGTGTAAATTGAAACAAATAACAGTGAGTCTGAAAAAAATTCATAGTAATTATTTTCGAAACATATGTATGGATACATGAAATTCTCTACTGAATGATAGGAGTAAACTTTTTAATCTGTTAAAGTATCAAATTTGTTAAAATTTAGTTACTTTGTCAAATCCATAAACTCCAGAAATATCGCCATATTTATCCCACACGTTTTGTGGGCTATATGTTCCTGTAAAGTATGAAAGACATTTATTGCCAGTATGGGGTGTAAGGGTTTGGAAGAGACTATACTTGCCTTTTCCAACCAAATGTCAACCTCTCCTTCACGTGGTGCACTCTGTTTGCACGGACGAGGCTCTGGCGACTGAAAGATTCCCGGTATAAGGAGTCACTCAAACTATTTTCGCAAATAAAGAGGTGAATGATATTTTTTGTTTTCCCCTTACGCTTGCATATATCGTGAAATAAATAGCAAAAATCACACATTTTGACAGTCGGGGGATTGGCAGGTTCTATTTGATATGCATGAAGTTTATCTAAAAAAGTGTTTCAGTCCTCTGTAATTCACCTCCCTCCGACTTTTTCAATTTTTTAAGTTAAAGGGTTCGGAGGTTATGAGAATGTCAGTCAGACCGACAGCCGGAGAAACAAGTGAATCCGTCAGAGTTTCGTCTTTGACTTTGGAGGCTTGGGACCCTAGAACAGTATGGCAGCTGACCAGTTAAACAAAAGCTGACTTCAGAAACACAACGCACCTACTGTCGGCAGCGATGCGTTGTGAGCTACAGCCTTTACTATCGATAACAATTTCGTGACGCAAAATACTAACTTTAGTTGACATACGTACGCTACACTTATATTTCAGGGTTTACTTTTAGACAGTAATAGGGGGAGACTCGAGCACGTGACACTGGGGCAGGGACGACGTGTCTGAGTTCAGAGACTACGTCTACTGCGGGACAAAATTAAGACTTAAGGGACAGACTAATTCGCGAATGTGCATCCATAATAAACCAAGCTCTCTGGATAAACAAATTTGACTCCAAACAACAACAACGGACCTTCCTTAGTTGGTGGGTGACTCGCTGGAGTCACTGAACTACATGCGTGTGAGAGAGGCCACGTGTAAGTAACTTATAGCAAGAAATGAATATCAAATACTAGTAATGTTTTGCGTATAGAGATTTTCCCGGCGTATAAATTTAGTAATTTCTTTCTTTGTCTTCGCGAGTACGTTGGCCTTCATTCCACATGTTGCGCCACAGTTGTCTTCCAGATTGACATTCCGTGGAACTCCACAGTTAAACATCTAGCAGTAAGCAAACAGCTAACTTGGAACAGACACATTGAGAACCTTCAGAAGAATGTCCTAATCAGGTTACAGGAACTGTACCCACTACTTACCACGACAACTTCACTGGCTGGGACCACGGAGAGACTATTTACTGCAGTCTGGTACGTGCTCTGCTTGAGTACGCGTGCCCAATGTGGGGGTACACGGCAAGACGAATATTGCCAGACTACAAACTTTACAGAACTGAGCCCTTCGAAGAGCTCTCCACGTAACAAAAAGCTTCCCAACTAAGGATCTGCACGTTGCCGCAGGAATACCACTACTGCAAGGTAAGATATGCCAGCTGACCGCATTCTTCTACAGGACAGCCGAAAAATCACAGAACCCTCTGGTAGCGCCACTGGGCACGTGCGACATCTGCTTCGACAGTCACACAAGACCACTCTCAATTTCTGAAGAACAGTAAAGAACTACAGCAGCTCCAGAGAAGACATACCAGAAGAAAAGTGACGAATGTATATGAAGTTTGAAGGAAATATCTTCGGACATCAATCTTCACCATAACATGCCTTAAACGACGAAAACGTGGACCGACGACGACATCCAGATTGTGCTGCGCGCTGATTGGGCGGTTCCACAACCAGCTCGACATTGCTGATGTCCTCCAGTTTCGCAGTGTTCTAGCAGATTCTCCTTAGCAAGAGACCTGATGAAGACAACAAACGACGTTGTCGAAACGTTGTAATCGTTTACAGAAAATATCCGGCTACAAACCCGTGAAAACTATGTAGCACTACTACTGTTAGTGCTTGGTCGTTTACGTGTCCAGCCATCCAGCACGCATTAGCAGCACGACCCTGGTTGGCAGAGACAAGATATCAGGCTCTAGCCGAGAGTGGTGGTGATTTAGCTGCTGGCGCCAAGTGCCCGCTTCGCCATTATTTGCCCGTTCGTTTGGGCTGTGGTATTGAAGGTTGTTGTCTCTCTACATTTCCTTCTCATCGTTTATGATAGTTCACTTCTTTTCTATTGGTGCGTCGTCTAGCTGGCTATTTTATTGGATCAGTGACAGTGAACGTTTATGGAAATCAATTTCTGTTGTATATGTACCTAGATTACTGATGAGTGGGTTGTTGTTTTTGTGTGCGGATCTGTAGAAGGTGGCTGCGCTTTCTTGAAACCTTTGCTGAATTGTTTGGAGACCTGTTACTTCATGGAGGTCATGTGTTGGGAATCGTGATGGCAGATGTAGGGCCCCTTTGAGGGCTCTGTTTTGTATGACCTGGAGTTTATGGATATTTTTCCTTGAAGCATACCTCCACGCCGGGCATGCATATTCAATGAATGGTCTTATTAAGCCGTAGTAAATTTTTACTCCAGTCGCTGGCGCCAAAGTGCCGTCTAGAGCCAAGTGCCAGGGCAACTCTTAAGTACATACACGGGGCTCATGCGGGATCAGCGGTTGATCTCAGCTGCGGTAGTTCGATTTGGTTATATCTTACTCCGCCGCAGATGCCACCTGCAGTGTATTCCCCGACAACAATGCAGAAAACACATGAGTCGCTTTGAATTGTTCACCTGAAGTGACTCCGTCATTAGTTTTACGTATATAGCAGACTAACGATCTCTAAAACAACGGTCTTTCCAAGGAACCATCACGGTATTCGCCTGGAGTGACGCGCTACTCACCCGCTCCATGTCCTGCTTGAAGCGCCCGAAGACGTCGGTGCTGCGGGACAGCGCCGACTGGAAGTCCTCGAACTTGTCGGCGTAGAGCGCGAGCTGCGCTCGCAGGTTCGACTCTGTCTGCTCCATGCCCTCCATGCGCGCCCGCAGGTGCAGCTGCTCCTGGAACGCGCGCCCAACAAGCCTACTGGCTCAAAAGGTATCAACTCGAGCAAAGATCAAATGCATAAGAACGGAGTTTATCTCGCCGGTGAGAATTTATAAAATGCTATCGGATAACCAGTCGAATGTTATCACACTATATTTAGGCGATCACACTTCATCATAAGATGGCGACGGTGATTGTGATCGCCTAAATATCATGTGATAACACTTCGTTAACCCGGCTGGTTACCCGATAGCATTTCATAAATTCTTGCGATGTTTTTCTAAAATAATCCATTTTCCCCAAATTTTATAGTTTTTCCAGTTTTCATTAAGTTTTTAAATTTTAGTGCTTTTCGCCAAATTTATTCATTTTTCAATAAAATGCATTATTTACGGCAATTTTTTGATATGTGTGCTTTATTCAATGGAACAAAATTAAGAGTATGGTGATTGGGAAAGGAAGGAAAATAATAAATATTAAGTTAGGAAGAGCTGATATCAGGCAAGTAAGATCGTTCAGATATCTTGGGAGTATGATCACCGAAGATTTGAGGTGCCATCAGGAGATAAAATCTCGCATTGCCGTAGCAAAGGAAGCATTTAATAGGAAAAGGAGGATACTAACTGGAAAAATAGACAAAACACTCAGGAAAAGTCTCGGCAGATGTTTTGTATGGAGTGTGGCTCTTTATGGGTCGGAGACATGGACACTGAGACGAGAAGATGAAAAGCGGTTAGAAGCATTTGAGATGTGGATGAGGAGGAGGATGGAGAGGATAAACTGGGTGGATAAAATAAGTAATGTTGAAGTGCTGGACAGGGTAAGTGAAAGCAGAAAAATTCTCCAAGCAATAAAAGAGAGAAAGAAAAACTGGATTGGACACTTGTTGAGAGGGGAGTGCCTGATAAAAGACACCTTGGAAGGTCTAGTCTGTGGGAGGAGAATAAGAGGAAGAAGGAGGTACAAAATTATAGACAACATCAAGGAAGACGGCAACTACATGGACCTTAAGAGAAAGGCAGAAGATAGAAGAGCATGGAGAGCAGCCAAGTGAAAACCTGCCCGAGGGCAGAAAACTGACGATGATGTGTTTTATTTATAAAACGGTGCAACTTTTATGTTAGTTCACAATTTCCGGGCGTACTCAGTCTAATTGCTGGTGCATGCCACGCAATTTTTTTATTTTTCGATATTTGCGCTGTATTTATAAAACGGCGCAACTTTTATGCAGTGGCGTAGCTAGGTCAACAAGGGCCCCGGTGCAAAAAATCTATTTTGGGCCCTGAGGCCAGATGGGCGATCTTTTTTTCTGCTTTGTGTTGCTGGTAGGGTCTCCCTGAGGTGAGGCTGGGGGCCCCTGAGTTGTGCTTGCAGGCCCCCTGAGCAGTGGTTGGGGCCCCTGAGCAGTAAGGGCCCATAGTTAGGGGCTTCCTGTGACTCATCAGGGGCCCCCTTACACGACGGTAGAGCTAAAAAAAAAAGGTCGCCCGTTTGCCGTGAAGCCGCGTGGGCCCTCTGAACTCCGCTTGGGTGCCCCCAGTGGTGCGCGTGGGGCCCCTTGAGCGTAGGGGTCCCAGAGCACTGCACCGCCTAGCACCATAGTAGCTACGCCCCTGCTTTTATGTTAGTTCACAATTTCTGGGCCTGCTCAGTCTAATTGCCGGTGCATGCCAGTGTCTGGTATCCGGTGTCAGGCCAGAGCGTCATCTATCATTCACCACTGTGGGTGAATGGGCTAGTGACGATGCCTGACCTACACGTCACGCCTTGTTGTTTGGTTAGCGACCTCAGAGACGATGGGTCCAGTCTCCATGTAATCACTTTACGTATGCAATACTATCTTGTTGTATGACGGAGTCATCCACCAATGAATATACAGACTGCGACCTGCTATATTCAGATTAATTATAACGATTCATTACATGTAAATTATATTAGGGTCATTCAATTCATAGGTAATTAATTATTTTAATCCCAGGCGGCCAAATTATTGTTATATAATTTTTAGTTAATGCAAGATTGCTTTTATTAAGGAATAAACGGTGAAAATGCTAGCGGTCAGTGGAAAGTTTTGAACTTTCGAAAAACCGGACAACACCTTTCACTGGCGACGCTCTGTCGGCCCGAACACCATAGCGGATCCCGGGGAGAGAGAAAATATGCCGTTAGCCGAGGCGAGGGCGCTAGAGGGTGGAAGGTCATCAGAGCTGGGCCCAAAAACCAAACAGCGAATAACAGGCGCTTCACAAGTCACGTGATTTTTGTATACGCTGATTTACCAATGGTGTATATCCACGGGCTCTACAAATATTAAAGCAAAGCTTCTCTTTCATCTCACACGGACGCTGTACTGGAGGACGGCATAAGCGACACTTCTTGGCGGGACGTGGCCGAGTACAGAGAACACTTGCTGTTCGGACGTGGCGGCTAGATGTTGTCGAGTACAGACTTGATGCGCGTGTATTGACTCGCTGAGGCTGTCACCGTATATGTACCTGCACGGGCGAGCCTTCCGTGAGATTGCTATCTGACGGTGGCACATTGTGTTCCGACGACAGGTCAAGGTTCCATGGGTTTGAACGAGCCTCTTTAATACCCATAAGCGACACCTTGGAATAGAACCTCAACTTTAATTTTGGAATATCCCTGAGCTAGCTGGCATTTCATTTTCACCTAAAGTTGAACTTTGAAATCTTCTTGTTCACTATAACACGGTTCAAATAATATTATTTTCATTTTAACTGGCGCCCCTGGGAATTTTTATATGTTTAACATCTATTTGTTGGCCTGCGATGCCACGATGTTTCATATTCATTTTTGTAAATTTTGAGATATTTAAATCCCGTTAATATTTGCATTAATCACGCAAATTGTAAGGTCTGGGTATTGCTTGCTTGCTTTGCATTATCTTATGTATAATATTAAATTTAAATATACCCAGCAACATAAATGCCATAAGACCGAATAAAATAAATGTTTTATTCACTGTAATTTCACAGCATTCGAGATTCTGGCTAACCAGATTAACAAAATTAATATTAATCTCGATAAACCTAAAAGTAGTAGTTGCCCCCCCCCCTTCCAAGTAGCAAGAAAGTATCGCTACAGCCTGAAGTTAGTACGAACTCATAATACAACAGCCTTCCGTGGCAGCTACTGACGATACAGCAGTGACAATAACAGTTTTGGCGTACATCGTACATCAGACCTGTATTAAAACCATCTATTGCAGACTACCATAACCTGTAACAACATGTTAGGTAGTCAATTTGTAGCATATTTGCCGTTTTGTGAGATAAAGAAATAAATTCAAAGTTTTTACTTGATTTCGTTCATAACACAGTAAAGAGAAACCAATGCAGAGTAGTTTGTCAACACGCACTGGATGGTCTGCGCTGTTGTCTATTGGTTATCACCAACCACTACTGCGATGTACCACCTATGAAACTGTAACAAGCCTCTTACGATTGCGCAGATACGCTGGTAGGTAGGCGTACAGCCAAGCGATGAGACCCTCCACCAACATGTCCACTGTTACATAGAGATGTTCCCCCACTCCTAATACCTCCAAGACGTCACCGGTGGCAAACCAAACTCATCTTGTTAGTAAAATAGCGACCAGCAATGACTGGCCAGCTCTTCCACTTTCATCACGAAACTGCCTTCGTGCGAGCAGAAACGACAGTCGACGACCATCCTTCGACCCATACAACATCTGCCACTGAGATAACTGCTGTTTCTGGCTAGATACTCCATGTTGTACGAATTTAACGTTATTTCATATGTCCGAACTTATATAAGATCCCACATCCGATTTCTCCTGCAGATTTACATATATTAATTCTACTTTAAGCCGATTGCCTTTATTACATAAATCCATATCTTGATATTGTGATCGATACTTCATTTCCCTTGCCTTTTACTGTGTTTACGATTCCTATCCTTTGTTTGAAGTACTTCTACAAGTACACGACTTCATTCGCAAATTTTATACAAACAAAAATCAAATATCTCTTTTTCATGGCGTTCTCCCTTCAAAATAACCGAACATTAAATAATATGTAAGAATAATTATATGAAGTATCATAAGTGTAATACTAACTATAATACTAACTATAATACTAACAATTGCTGACTTGTATTGCTTGCAATGCTCCTTTAAGTGAACCTAATTGCTCGACAGTAGTTACACAGACTCGTTGTTCGCGATGACGTCGGACGTAGAGACGATCCCTAAAGTATCGTGTTGTGTGAAGTCAACTACTTGGCCCCCACGTGATGCGATGAACTTATCACCCATTTTTTTAACATAATCCATCCAATATTAACCTGAATTTACTATTACTTATTGTAGACTAACATGACCTATAATACTCTCTTCTGTAACTGGGATGATGAACCCATTACCAGTTGTTTGTGATTTTTCAAAATTCTTGCATCTATCAGTCGAATTCATAACTTTTGCCAATTTTCATGATTTTTGCCAATTTTCGTTATATTTTATTAACATTCATGGTTTCCACCAATTTTTATGAATTCCAAAGTCTCGGAACCCGAAGCTGTAACTTCCGAATCTCCGTTATTAACCAACGTTAGCAACCTTTCATAAACTAACTTTCTATTTGGGTGTTGGCTAGCATATGACTTTCAATGATGATCAAAAGTGATCTATAGTACATTGTTTTCTCTTCAAATTACGTTTTGTTTCTTATTTATTGTGTGGTTTGATATTTGTTAAGTTTGGCGACAGTGGTATTGGGTGGTGATATGTTCAGCCAGTGTTTCTGACTGCAGCCAGGGAGCCCGATATTCTATCGAATCTGGCGAGGAAGGCAGAGATCATAGTACCTCTAGCAGCGCCTGCTTCTCCCTCAGCAGCTGCTCCTTCTCGGCGTTCATCTGCAGCTGCTGCTCCGCCAGCTGCGCCTTGTGCAGCTGCGTCTCCAGCTCCACCTGGCGAGACATCTTCTCAACTTGCTGCAACAACAACAACAACAACCACTGAGGCACTAGTTCTCCAGCTGACAACAGTATATACAATAAAACAAAATGTTACCAACTAGCAATTACAGGTTAGTGACTTAACACATCAATTTAAATACATCGCATCTACGTGAATACAGTTTCCAGAGGCTCCAAATAATTTCCACAGTTGTAATCAGTTTCATCGAAACAAATCATACATCATTTTAGTAATTGTGGATAACTTTTCCACCGTCACCTTCTGTACACCCAACAGGTCGTATTTTTTTCTGTTATCTTTGGTTACCCAGTTCCAATAAAAAAGTTGTTAGTACATTAAAATCGGTTCTGAAGTATGACTTTGGAGATGTTAAGTTTTCATAT
Organism: Vandiemenella viatica; assembly: GCA_031002005.1. Lineage (NCBI taxonomy): Eukaryota > Metazoa > Arthropoda > Insecta > Orthoptera > Morabidae > Vandiemenella > Vandiemenella viatica. The sequence goes on from JARYHS010013630.1 coordinate 8,625,749, forward strand.
ATAAAAGTTTATTTTCTGTGTTAAGACAATAAATAAAGTTATATACCTCTCACAATGACATGCAATCTCATTGATTGTTATTATGTATGTTCCTAGTATTATTCTATGTCCATCAGCATTAAGATTAAAGTATTCAAGATTTTCTACTACAGAAGATAGTAGCGAGTGTATATACTGTGCTGGCATTGTAAGTGCACATAGGTTTCCAAAGGTAGTTCTGTGCGATGTCCCTGGGCTTATTTCGCAGATAATTCTTAGAGCACGTTTTTGTGATTTAATTGCGTTCTGTATGCCCAGAAAGTAATGCCTTAAGTGATCACGGAGTAAAAATTTTACAAACTATACAAATTTCCTGTTTATACAGGGTGTTACAAAAAGGTACGGCCAAACTTTCAGGAAACATTCCTCACACACAAACAAAGAAAATATGTTATGTGGACATGTGTCCGGAACGCTTACTTTCCATGTTAGAGCTCATTTTAGTTTCGTTAGTATGTTAGTACGCTCTCCTGACCTCAACCCTCTTGACTTCCATTTATGGGGGCATTTGAAAGCCCTTGTCTACGCAACCCCGGTACCATATGTAGAGACTCTTCGTGCTCGTATTGTGGACGGCTGTGATACAATACGCCATTCTCCAGGGCTGCATCAGCGCATCAGGGATTCCATGCGACGGAGGGTTGATGCATGTATCCTCGCTAACGGAGGACATTTTGAACATTTCCTGTAACAAGGTGTTTTAAGTCACGCTGGTACGTTCTGTTGTTGTGTGTTTCCATTCCATGTTTAATGTGATTTGAAGAGACGTAATAAAATGAGCTCTAACATGGAAGTAAGCGTTTCCGGACACATGTCCACATAACATATTTTCTTTGTTTGTGTGTGAGGAATGTTTCCTGAAAGTTTGGCCGTACCTTTTTGTAACACCCTGTATATCAATTATTCTAGCCATAAATCGCAACGAAAAGGTTGTAGAATTAAGTTTCTTAAAAAGTTTCTGAATAAATTGGTTCTAGTTCAAATTTTTGTCTATGTATACACCTAACTAATTTGCGAAACTGCTTTCACTTATAAAAGATGTTTTTGTTTTCGCAGCCGTCATATTAATATTAATTAACA